>CM019063.1:542355458-542494674 GCA_009667805.1 Leptobrachium leishanense
AAGTTTGGGGTTTTACCAGGGATTTCGGGGTGATCCCCTGGAAGTGGCGGCATGCTGGGGGTACAGCCTGGTAGCTCGGGTCCGGGGGCTGGTTCAGTCCAAAAAGTGCCCGGATCAGATCCACGGAGCCCGAGCTGCGAAGGGGGAAAGTTCGGCGGCTGTACCCGAGCAAGAGTCACTGGTTGCCGGCCGCGCTCCCAGCGAGGGATCCCTGGACGGCGTTCGGGTTTCTCGGGGTGTTTCGTTCTATAATTCGCACCCCCGTAAGCACCTATTTGTAGGAGCCCACTGGCCAAGAAGCGCTCTTCTGCGTGGTTTCCACGCTGCGGGGCAAGGCGGGCAAGTTTGGGCGGTTTGGCAGAGACAGCCAGCGGCGGCTCGAGGCATTCACAGACCGGGCGTCTTCCCGGGGCTGTGGACAGGCGGGGAACAGGTCAACCATGGGGAGAATTACAGGGGGAACTTATAAAAATACAACCTAACGAATTCTTTAATACACCATACTAAAACAAAAATTTTAACATTTTGTACCGCGCTACGGTATAGTGGCGGCCGTTCCGTCACAGTGTATTTAAGGCCTTTTTTTTTGTTTGTTTCATGAATCCACAGGTGCACTGATTGCAGGACTTGATACATTTTTTTGTAATTAGGGAATTGATGTTGGCTACTTTCATTTTTTTAAGATTCATTCAGCGTCCTTTCGGCGGTCATTCGGTGACTTTTCGTTGGGACGTCGGGTTTTTCTGGAGCCGTTCGGCTACTTGGCGGCATGTTTTCACCTCGTACGGTGGGTTGTCGATGAGTACATCGTTCAGTGGCGTTTCCTTCGGCGGCTTGTTGGCAGGTTTTCATGATGTTCGGCTACTTGTCGACAAGGTTTCACGATGTTCGGCTACTTGTCGACAAGTACGTCGTTCGGCTGCACTTTGTTCGCCATCCTGTTCGCCAGGTTGTTCGGCAGCTTCCATCGCCTCCTGTTCGACGCAATTCGGCCAGCCTGTGGTGCTTGCAGAATACACTGCAGGGTCGCCGAATTGAGTTCGCCATATCACGCCGAATTGAGGAGAACGAACAGGCACTGAACGTGCGGTGACTTTTCGAATCTCTTTGGATAACCCTCTTGGTGTCAGTGAGAACACACGGATTATAACAATTCCCAAATATTTTGTAGAAATTACTGACCCCCCAGTAGCTGGTGGCAGACTGGCAGTGAGAACACACACTAACACAACAACAATCTCCAGCTGAAGCGCTGTGTGAAGCCTTATATAGTGTGTTGCGGGACTTAGCTCTGTGAGCCTAAAATTTGCCCAATCAGGACTCTGAGCCATGATTTGCATAGTCTTGCACCTAAACTGTGGTCAGGTGCAGGCTGTAGCCAATTACAAGCTTCAGGCCAGTGGAAAAGTGCATTGTGGTCCATTGTGGTGCATTGTGGGTGAACACGCAGAAATGTTCGCTGTTCGTCGAACTGCCAATGTTCGATGCAAACTCATGTTAGCATCGAACCGCCAGCCCATCCCTACTTGTTAGCGCTTTATAAAAGCTTGTAACTGTAACTATCCTAAATCTGAGTATATAATCAAACATTTCCCCTAAAAAAAAATACAAAAATCAAATAAATAAGCTTTTGCTGAAAATGTAAGGAATAAACGGTTTAATAAAAAAGTGAAAATGATAATATTGTTTTACACTGAATCCTGTGGGTTTAAAGCATTTGGCATTTCGCCAACAATTCAGTGCTGTTCGGCGTCTCTGAATAGATTAACCATTTCTTCTCTATGGGACAATTTCACTGCTGACAAAAGTCGCCGAATTGCGGTGATCTGTGTTGAACTGCGCCGTATTTGGCTAGCAATTCACCAGTATTTGGTGAATTGCCATCTTTTTGAACAGCCGAACCGATACAAAATTACATTGTATGGGAAATTCACCGTTCGGTACAATTTAGTGGCACATTCAGAACTTATTGAATATCCTTTTAAGGGGTTTGTCTTCAGGTCACAGACTGATCGGAGGTCAACGGCAGCATTCTGCGGTCTGTTCGGGTGTCTTCGACAATATTCATCGGTGGTCTTCCGCGGGCTCCATGGTCGGCTCACTTCTGCGGTGAATAATGAATTTGCAGGGTCAGTGAACTGGAACCCTGGAAGCGCTCCGAAGTGTCCGAATGGAAGAGCACAGAAATGTTCCTGAAATGTCAATGCTCTTTGAAGAACTCCTTTTGGGTGATTGAAATCGTGCAGAGAGATATAGGCTCAGGATATTATATAACTGCAATACTACAAGTGTGATTTATCTTTGGTCAGAAATGTGAGGGAAACTTTGGATTTCTGTTTTCTGAAAACTTAATGAAGATTTTAATATGTGCTTTGTGGGTGAGCGTTTAGTAGACATGTGCACAGCGAAAACAATTGCTTCGTTACGTTTTCAATTTCTTTCAGTGCCTTCGTTATGTTACCGTGATTCGTATCTCAGATCGATTCGTTATTTTATTTTTATTAGTTATTTCGTATTTCATATCGATTCATTATTTTGTTTTTATTAGTTATTTCGTATTTCATATCGATTCATTATTTTGTTTTTATCAGTTATTTCATTTTTATTAGTTATTTCAGAATGTGATACAGATTAATTAATTGCTTAGACTAGGGTAAAAAATGGAATGTGCCTGTTCTTGTTGCTGAAACGTTTTCAGTACTAAGGGCATTAGCTCTGCGGAGCTGCTTTCCATGGTGCTGAATCGGTTTCCGCACCAAGGACAGCACTCGCTGATCGCAGCCAGACTGAAGGAAAACAATACCCTGCTGCGTTCGGCAAAGAAAAAAGCCTCATTGTTTTAAAATAATTAGGATTCCAAAATTATGACAAATAAATCCTGAAAAATGCCTCAAAAATAAATAGTGTCTTTTTGCCGCAAGAGAAAGAATAAACGGTTGAATAAATATTTAATAAAAACAGGGAATATTTTTACATTGAAACCTATGGGATTCACCTCTTTAAGTCTATTGAACAACGAACCACCAAAAATCAGGTCATTTTGGTGTTCGGCATTCTTTGAATTTCTTGTCTATGAGGAATTTCACTGCGGCCAAACTGCACCGAACGGCACCACCATGGCACTGTCGATGGCCTGTGGTGCTGAATACAACAGACTCAGCACCACGACCAATGGACAGGGATGCGGTGCTGAATCTAAGTAAAACAGCTGTCACGGGGGGAGCTATAGCGCGGTCCTCTAGGGTAAATTAGGAAACACACAGTCTCTTTCCACTGTGAAATATTCCACACTTTCATTTCAGCATCAAATAAAACAGAACATTCAGACCAACCTTTGGTTTAACGTTCCTCTCCCATCTCAGGAGAAGCAGCACCCTGTGCTTATCAGTCTGTGTGTCTGGAACTTCCCCTGTGTGTCTCATTCTCATCCGGCGCCCATTCTAATCTACCCCTGTCTCAAGCGGGAGAGGGACACCTCCAGCAACACAAACACACATTCCCTGCTGGGGGTTAATGACTAAACCATAAACAAAATACAGGGGACTATGCAGACCCATCCATGCACTATGTCACAGAGCACAACGAATCCATTTATAAAAATGGTATCAATCTGCTGTATTTCGTTTCATCCCATTTAGTTTTTGTTCCATTTCGGACGGAACCGATTCGTTATTTGCTTCTGAAATATGAATCGGTAAATTTTGTCTGGATTTTGATTCGGAATGAAACGCACATCATCTCTAGCGTTTAGTAGATATGTTTAGCACATGTAGATATGTTGTGTAGCTGAAGAAAAGCATCATAATCTCTATCGCCTTAGGCTGCTGTCAGACGAGCGTAGTGTTCACGTCCGTGATTGTGCCTAAAAGTACGTCCGTGATAGCATGACAGGAAGCCCATCGGAGCCCGTTACACGAAGTACGTCCGCACTGAACTGCGGACGCACAACGGCCGCGGCCCACGGACGCAAGGCAGGCAAGAGCGTACATCCCCTAGAACGGCCGCACAAAGTGCGCTGCGTCCACAACGTCTGCATAGCTTTGTGTGTGAGTGATGGAACGTGGTCAGACGGACGGCATTTATACGTCCAGCATTTTTCACGGAAAAACGGTTTTGATTTTTAATTTATTTTCTCTCCTACATCCGTCAAAATATACATCAGTAAATAAACGGACTGTGTGGCCACTACTGTGTCTTCCGTACTGACGTACGTCCGTGTGCAAGGACGTACAGTCCATAGAAATCACGCTCGTCTGACCCTAGCCTTACACATCTTTGTTGGAGATTTCTAGACGTTGTCTGCATTGTGTATAAAGTATACTAGCATCATTTCAATGATCAGAAAGCGTCACATGGGACTGATCTAAGAACATCGCGGACAGAATGTAACACAGACTCCCATCACATGTCTAATAAAGAACATTTAAAAGAAAACCCTTTCATAGAGTTATTAGAATTGTGCGTCCAATAGTACTGAGCAGGTGGTGGATACATGGAACAGTCTTCCAGTAGAAGTGGTAGAGGCCAAAACAGTAATTGAATTTAAGCAAGCATGGGATTGAAGTGGAAATAGGCTGGAAGACGGCCGCCATTGTACACAGGCGGCCATCTTGTTCAGAATATTGGTTCACTTGTATATAACTAGACAGGTTTGTAGTTGAAACTAGAATGAGGTATACGTAGAAATTTAGGAATGCGTTTAGATTAGCAGAAAAGCAATTAAAGCTTTATGAAAGATCTCTGCTGTTCCTGGCACGGAGGAGAAAAGCGAAGTAGATACTCCAAGGTCGTTGGGGCCCGCAGAAAGACAAAGGAGTAGAGATCAGGCCAGGTGCCATCTGTAACAAGTGATTGTAGGCGCAAGGGAGGAGGGCGCAGCCCGGAACAGTAAGAGCAATTAATTTTGATTTACTGAAACTAACCCAAAGTTTGCCAATTTACAGCCAATTAATGAAATGTCTTTGTATTAGCCAAAGGGAGGTATTAACCCACGTGGGGTGGAATAAAGTGTCATTGGGAGGTGGGCTAACTGGGATATACCTAATTACGTATTTTTGGGTATAAGATCCCTTGCACGGGTGAAAGGGGGGGCTCACTCTTTGCGATTCAATCCTGTGTGGGCACTTGTGTGACGACACAATAAAGTTTGCCTTTCCTGAAGAGACTCGTGTTCTGACAATCCTTACTTGTGCCCGGTCCGGCGCCGTCTTGAAAGTGAATCTGTTTTTGTCCGCCTACATTTTTGGGGGCATCGTGAGCCGGGATACGGGCCCTTTCCGGGCACACAGTAACGGGCTGCTGTGAACACAGTGCAGTGCTTGACTGCAGCGAGTGCGAGAATCCCGATGGTTGGGCGTCCGTTGAAGGTGAGCTGACATCTGCAGGCGCCAAGCAGGATTTCCTGTTCAGTGGACCTCGTCTCGTCCCAAACGGACCCCTGACCCGGGACACCACTGAGTCTGAGGAAACAGCAAGCAGCGCCGGCGATAGGTAACGTGTCTTCTATGTTTTGTATGTCTAAAGGAGATACCGGTATCTAAGGGAAACGTCCGACTGAGATAGACGGATAAGAGGATGCGATGGCCACCATCCTATTGGCATATCTAGCCCGCCGCTGATAGCACTGACATTGAAGGAGCCAGAGTGGCTAGCGGGTGTCTGGATTCGGGGGAATTGAATGCCAATCAAAGGGTAGTTCTGTAAGTGAGGGAGTGTCATGCCCACCTGGGTGCTGTCATGGTCTGGACCCCCTGATCCTCTGACGCCTCCAGCTGTTGCCCTTTTTGCCATGTCTTGCATGATTTATGCAGATGCCGGGACTTTGTTTTGGTTTTTCTTTTTTTTTCCCACGTTCAGTTCTGGACTTTGATTTCGTATATTCAAATCAGACCATCACCTGCAAATCATCCTGCCCAGTTTTTCCTGTATTTAAGGAGGTCACACCCCATGTGCTTCACTTCCCCATTGAAGTCTGAACCTTGCACCACGCTGACCTGGTTTTGGATAAGCTCCTGGATCCGCTGTACCCCCTATCTGTTTCCCTCTGGACCTTCATCTGTACCCGATTTATGATCCTTTTGGACTACCCCTACTCTACTGGTAACCTATTTGTTTTGCTACTCAGCTCCCATATTGAATTCACGTGTATGACCTCTGGCTATGGACTTTGGATATTCTGTTCTCTGTACCCCACGATTACTGCTTGATACCTGACTACGAGACTGGCTCACCCTATATCTGATACCTTGCTCTGGACTTTATCATTTCAGTTCAGTATTTTCTGCTGTTTTGTTTATAATAAATATCTTGTTTGAACCCATTAACCTGCATACTTCATGGCTCACTGCACATTAGGCTCACACCTACAATCCTTGCATGGTACCTATGACAGAATGGGGAAGTCTTTAAACAGTGAACCCGCAGTGAGCCAAGCTTTAAAGGAGTATGTGAAGGGGTTTATGGAGGAGATCCTGCAACAAGTGGACACGTTATTTGTTGACCTGCTTAAAGGCTTCAGGGGCATCTCAGCTAAGGTGCGTGTCCCAGTTACTGAAAAGGGGCCCAGAGAACCCCTAACCCTGGAGGAGCGTGAGAGAAGAAGATCAAACAATTTGTGCTTCTATTGTGGGAGTGACCAGCACAAATTATCAGCCTGCCTTCTGCGCCCCCCAAATCTTCTAGCACCCCACCTGAATCCGCGTCAACCAAAAAGCCTTTGGTTGCCAAGTCTGCTTCGAAGCCTAAAAGACCAGCATCCGTCAAGGCAGTGCCCTTGATTCCTCCTAAAGTACTGCCCATCAAGCCGAAAAAGACATTGACTCCCCGAGACACGACATCCTTCAGGCCCAAGAAAGAATATTTGTCTGCCAAGTCCTTGCCCGAGAGTTCCATCACCGAATCCAGACCCAAGACAGAGGTGTCTAAGGAAGTGAATCCTGAAACCTTGCAGCAAGATTCTCACCAAATTAAACGTATGGATTTCCAATCCACCCTGCCCACAGAATATGTTCCAGCCGTACCGATGGAGGAAGAGCCCAGCGTGCCTACAGAGCCTGACCCCGTGGTGCCCATGGAGATAGCGTCTGTCCTACCCTCCGGTATGACACCCACCACTCCAAGCCAGCACCTCCTGGCTAACTGTTTCACCGCTCCAGTGCCTTCCAGTCGGCGTATCTCATGTTACTCATCGGCTTCTGAGAACTACTCGTCTAACGAATGGGATTCTGTGGATTCAGAAGAGGAATTCCCTAAAGAGACTGCAAGTCACCCTCGAGGGCAACCTGGCAGGTTCATTGGGTGCATGAGGACCACCTATATAGGAACCACGTTCACTACTCCGGCCTATGTTTTTGAGCCTTCCCAGCTCTCTGTCCGTAAGCCTTCACAGGCTTCTGTCACCAAGCCAACTCAGGCTTCTATCTCTGAGTCTTCTCAGGCCTCTGTATCTAAGCCTTCTCAGGCCTCTGTATCCAAGCCTTCTCAGGCCTCTGTATCCAAGCCTTCTCAGGCCTCCGTCTCTGAGCCTTCTCAGGCCTCCGTCTCTGAGCCTTCTCAGGCCTCCGTCTCTGAGCCTTCTCAGGCCTCCGTCTCTGAGCCTTCTCAGGCCTCCGTCTCTGAGCCTTCTCAGGCCTCCGTCTCTGAGCCTTCTCAGGCTTCTGTTCCTAAGCCTTCTCAGGCCTCTGTCCCCAAGCCTTCTCAGTCCTCTGTCCCCAAGCCTTCTCAGGCCTCTGTCCCCAAGCCTTCTCAGGCCTCTGTCCCCAAGCCTTCTCAGGCCTCTGTCTGTAAGCCTTCTCAGCCCCCTGTCTGTGAGCCTTCTCAGCCCCCTGTCTGTGAGCCTTCTCAGGCCCCTGTCTGTGAGCCTTCTCAGGCCCCTGTCTGTGAGCCTTCTCAGGCCCCTGTCTGTGAGCCTTCTCAGGCCCCTGTCTGTGAGCCTTCTCAGGCCCCTGTCTGTGAGCCGTCTCAGGCCCCTGTCTGTGAGCCGTCTCAAGTCCCTGTCCGTGAGCCGTCTCAGGCTTCTGTCCGTGAGCCGTCTCAGGCTTCTGTCCGTGAGCCGTCTCAGGCTTCTGTCCGTGAGCCGTCTCAGGCTTCTGTCCGTGAGCCATCTCAGGCTTCTGTCCGTGAGCCATCTCAGGCTTCTGTCCGTGAGCCATCTCAGGCTTCTGTCCGTGAGCCATCTCAGGCTTCTGTCCGTGAGCCATCTCAGGCTTCTGTCCGTGAGCCATCTCAGGCTTCTGTCCGTGAGCCATCTCAGGCTTCTGTCCCTATGCCTTCCGAGGCCTCCATCTCTAAGCCTTCTCAGGCCCCTGGTACCGAGTCGTCGCAGAGCCCAGCTGTCGCTTCCACAGTGTCTTCGCAGAGCCCAGCTGTCGCTTCCACAGTGTCTTCGCAGAGCCCAGCTGTCGCTTCCACAGTGTCTTCGCAGAGCCCAGCTGTCGCTTCCACAGTGTCTTCGCAGAGCCCAGCTGTCGCTTCCACAGTGTCTTCGCAGAGCCCAGCTGTCGCTTCCACAGTGTCTTCGCAGAGCCCAGCTGTCGCTTCCACAGTGTCTTCGCAGAGCCCAGCTGTCGCTTCCACAGTGTCTTCGCAGAGCCCAGCTGTCGCTTCCACAGTGTCTTCGCAGAGCCCAGCTGTCGCTTCCACAGTGTCTTCGCAGAGCCCAGCAGTCGTCCCCAAGCTGTCTCCGCCAAAGGGTCGTAGTCGCCGCCGTCGAGCCAAGTCTCTCCGTACCCAGCAAAGCCTCACTGAGGGCGCTGCCCCTCCGAGTCCTGTAACTATAGAGTCTCCGCCGAGTTGTGCCCGTGACTCTATTCCCGATATTGGGTCTGACAGGGCTGTACTCATGGCTCTGTATGAGGACTTCCAGGATCCAAGTAGTAAAACTGGCACAAAATACGCTAGTTCGGGACCTGTCCCTACGGGTTACTCCATGACGCCCTCTGGAGTATTGGTCCGGCAGGAATACTTAGCAGTGGTCAGGCGCTTCCCGGAACTCTGGAGAAACCTTGATATATCGTCTGACTCCGGTTGACCGATCTGGACTCTGTGCCCCCGTTCCAGCTTCGGTGCCCGGAGTGCACCCGTCAGGAGGGGGGTGATGTCATGCCCACCTGGGTGCTGTCATGGTCTGGACCCCCTGATCCTCTGACGCCTCCAGCTGTTGCCCTTTTTGCCATGTCTTGCATGATTTATGCAGATGCCGGGACTTTGTTTTGGTTTTTCTTTTTTTTTCCCACGTTCAGTTCTGGACTTTGATTTCGTATATTCAAATCAGACCATCACCTGCAAATCATCCTGCCCAGTTTTTCCTGTATTTAAGGAGGTCACACCCCATGTGCTTCACTTCCCCATTGAAGTCTGAACCTTGCACCACGCTGACCTGGTTTTGGATAAGCTCCTGGATCCGCTGTACCCCCTATCTGTTTCCCTCTGGACCTTCATCTGTACCCGATTTATGATCCTTTTGGACTACCCCTACTCTAATGGTAACCTATTTGTTTTGCTACTCAGCTCCCATATTGAATTCACGTGTATGACCTCTGGCTATGGACTTTGGATATTCTGTTCTCTGTACCCCACGATTACTGCTTGATACCTGACTACGAGACTGGCTCACCCTATATCTGATACCTTGCTCTGGACTTTATCATTTCAGTTCAGTATTTTCTGCTGTTTTGTTTATAATAAATATCTTGTTTGAACCCCTTAACCTGCATACTTCATGGCTCACTGCACATTAGGCTCACACCTACAATCCTTGCATGGTACCTATGACAGGGAGAAGGTAACCACGTGGAGTTGCATAAGTCAGTAGTCAGTGTTTGTAAATAGAGCTTCACCACGTGGGTAAAAGGGAAAGGAGGAGGGATTTTCTGTGACTGGGCTGAGAGCCTGAGTCAGTGCTAGTGTACACGTCGTGTAGTGAAAAGGGCTCATAGTGGAGCCAGCGGTAGCTGCAGAGATAGTGGTGCCGGGTGGGTGAGATTACCCATAAGGCAAATTGGAATTGCAGACGGCAGTAGAGATATAGAACGGGGTGCACATAGTCACAAGCAGTCAAGAGTTAGAGTTCAAATTACGGGGTATAAGGAGCCACAGAGGAGGGACTGAGTACCCCTCGGCTAGTAAAAAAAGAGTTGAAGTGTTTTATGTTCTGTTATGTGATGAAAGCATCTGATACGGTATGTGTTGTGAATGAATTGACTCGAGTGCTGTGAGTGAACGTGCGCCTACTCGCTCCGCGAGGAAGCAAATACGAGTTTTGACCCCGAACGTACGTTTCCGGCTCAGGCGACTGCAGACGGCTACTGAAGGGGGAAGCGCCTGCAGACACGAAGGAATTGTTGACTGAAGTATCAGACTGTAGATTTTAACTGTTGTTGAAATAATATATCTGTATTGCAAAGAGTACTGTTTTCAAGAGTAATAATGGGTAACGGGTCATCTAAGCCAAGAAGGTGAAGGAGGGTGAGACGCCCCTAGAATATATGGTGCGGAATTTCGAAGCATTATATAAAACTCATGACTAAGGTGTAGAATTAAAAAAAGAGAAGTTAAAAGTAATGTGTACAGTTGTGTGGCCGTTATTAGTCCCAGGATGGCCAGAGCAGGGGTCAATGGACCCAGAGTTGGTACAGAAGGTACATTCCCAAGTCACAGAGCAGTACGGACATCCTGAACAATACCCGTATATAGATATATGGAGATATTGTATTAAAAACAAGAGTCATTTTATAATGATAGCGGGGAGAAATAAGAAGCAGGACCCCCAAAATAATGGAGAGAGAGAGGTGTTAGTAGAACAACCGGAAGAGAGTGATGTTTTACCCCCGTCCTATCCATCATGTTATGGGGCAGCTAGGAAAGTTTTGAGTGTCGCGGTTGCGCGAACGGAGAGGGGGGAGCGGGCAGCTGCTGTGTCTCGGTCAGCTCCCTCTGCTCCGTCCTGTGTGACTGAGGAAGAAGAGCAGGGCGCCGCGAATGGAGGGGACAGAGAGGCTCCACCAGAGAAGATTGAGATGCCCGATGGGAGTATATATATATATTAGTGCCCCACGGGAATGGTGATGATGAAAAGGAGGATGAGGACCAGGGAGTTACCACACGCGCAGCGAATAATATACAGTTGTGTTCAAAATTATTCAACCCCCAATGCTGTAAAGGGTTTTAGGGAATTTAGTGTACATTTGTAATTGTATTCAGAATGAAATCCTACAAGGACCTTTTAAAGAACCATATGCAACTAAAATGACATCAATTGGTTTTGTAATACAGTAGTAAATGTTTCTTTTGTGAATTCTTCATTGACACAATTATTCAACCCCTTAAAGACTACCACTCTGAAGAACAGAGGTTCATTCAAGTGTTTTCAATCAGGTATTGAAAACACCTGTGGATGTCACGGAGCAGCAATAAAGCATAATAAGCACCAATTAGGCAGCTTTAAAATGACTGTGATACTCAGCTCCTTCTAGACATTTACTGGTGTGGTTACAAACATGGTGAAGTCAAGAGAATGGTCCAGGAAGACAAGAGAAGAGGTGATTACTCTTCACAGGAAGGGCAATGGCTATAAGAAGATTGCAAAGATGTTAAACATACCAAGAGAGACCATAGGAAGCATCATTCGCAAATTCAAGGCAAAGGGCACTGTTGAAACGCTATCTGGTCGTGGCAGAAAGAAGATGCTGACTTCGACTGCTGTGTGTTACCTGAAGCATAGAGTGGAGAAAAGTCCCCGTGTGACTGCTGAGGAACTGAGAAAAGATTTGTCAGATGTGGGTACTGAAGTTTCAGCTCAGACAATACGGCACACACTGCGTAATGAAGGCCTCCATGCCAGAACTCCCAGGCGCACCCCCTTGCTGTCTCCAAAGAATAAGAAGAGTCGACTGCAGTATGCCAAAAGTCATGTGGACAAACCACAGAAGTTTTGGGATAGTGTTCTGTGGACTGATGAAACAAAATTAGAACTGTTTGGGCCCATGGATCAACGCTATGTTTGGAGGAGGAAGAACAAGGCCTATGAAGAAAAAAACACCTTGCCTACTGTGAAGCATGGCGGGGGGTCAATCATGCTTTGGGGCTGTTTTGCTTCTGCAGGTACAGGGAAGCTTCAGTGTGTGCAAGGTACCATGAATTCTCTTCAGTACCAGGAGATATTGGATGACAATGTGGTGCAGTCCGTCACAAACCTGAGGCTTGGGAGACGTTGGACCTTTCAACAGGACAATGATCCCAAGCATACCTCCAAGTCCACTAGAGCATGGTTGCAGATTAAAGGCTGGAACATTTTGGAGTGGCCATCGCAGTCACCTGACTTAAATCCCATTGAGAACCTCTGGTGGGACTTAAAGAAAGCAGTTGCAGTGCGCAAGCCTAAGAATGTGACTGAACTGGAGGCTTTTGCCCATGACGAATGGGCGAAGATACCCGTAGATGGCTGCAAGACACTTGTGTCAAGCTATGCTTCACGTTTAAAAGCTGTTATAACTGTAAAAGGATGTTGTACTAAGTACTAAGATTGAATGTCACTTGGGGGTTGAATAAAACTGATAATGATGTGAGCACAGAAAAGACATTTGTGGTTATTTCATTATAAATGTTATGTTATATTTGTCTGACCTACACGTGCCTCTTTGATTTAATTGTAAGCAAGATGACTGAATGATCAAAATCAATGTCAAACTGGCCAAAACACTCAATTTCAAAGGGGGTTGAATAATTTTGAACACAACTGTATATAAACACCGGGATCTGTACCAACACAATCCCTACAAAAGCGCTATGCAGATGCCTTTGCGGGAAGTGCCAGGCCCCCCTTTAGCGGATGGGAATCCAGGGCCAATGCAATACACATACGTCCCATTCACAACAACAGATTTTTTTAATTGGAAAACACACACACCACTGTATTCCACAAATCCCGCAGCAGTGGCCAGTATGATAGAGTCAGTTATGCTCACATATAACCCCACATGGGCAGATTGTCAGCAATTAATGTTGACAATGTTTACCACAGAGGAGAGAGCCCGAATAAATAGTAGCGCGCAAAAGATTTTACTCGCCCAAGCCGTAGCAGATGCTAAGCCTTATCCAGAAGTATGGGCGGAGGAGCATTACCCCAAAACAGATCCTAAATGGCCGTACAATACAGTTGAAGGAGTTGCCCATCTGCAGACATACAGAACAGCAGTAATAATGGGTGTTAAAGCGGGAAGAAAGAAGCCCACAAACATGGGAAAAATAGCAGATTTGATACAAGAGGTTAAGGAATCCCCAAGTGCGTTTCTAGAGAGATTGCTGTATGCGTACAGGATGTATAGTTCTATTGACCCAGAGGCAACGGAAAATCAGAGGTTAATTAACTCTTCGTTTGTGGGTCAGTCACAAAGGGATATACGGAACAAAATACAGAGAATAGATGGGTTTTTGGGAAAAGGTATTAGCGAGTTAGTTGAGATCGCTAATAAGGTGTATCATAACCGGGATTTAGAGGAAATAAAGAAATAGAAGGGACATACCGGGGTGGTTGGATACATGGGGAATGGTGGAGGACGAGGTGGCCCAGACAGAGGGAGGGCAAGGGGTAGGGGGGCTAGAGGAAGAGGAAGAGGAGCCCCCAGGGAACCCCTAGGACCCAATCAGTGCGTGTGGTGCCGGGGTGAAGGTCACTGGAAAAACGACTGTTCTGCATTTTTGGCTAAATTTGGGGGAAAGGGTGAAGTTGGAGACGGGAGGTCAAGCCCCTAATGGCCAGGTAACAGACGGAAGGTATGAAAGAAGTGAAGGGAATGGAGCGGGGTTTGTGGGACTGGCGGGGACATCATTTGAAGGACAGGATGTATATTGACGGGGACCTGGGCCCATCCCGCTCGGTAGCCACGAGCCCACGGTCACAATGAGAGTGGGAAATAAAGATGAAGTTTTTATGGTTGATACCGGTGCCGAATATTCTGTTGTAACAAAGCAAATTGCACCTCCAATGGGAAATGAGGTTGATATTATGGGAGCAATGGGAGTGTCTGCTAAATATCCTTTTCTTGCTTCTAGAAAATGTAGTGTGGGTGGGCATAATGTTGAACATGAATTTTTGTATATGCCCGAATGTCCCATCCAACTCCTGGGGCGGGATATCCTGTGCAAATTGCAAGCCCAAATTACGTTTTTTCCCGGGGGTCACGCTCAATTAGACCTGCCGGAGGATAGCAGTTTTGCTCGGCAGCATAATCCAGCCAGTCCGCACAATCCACAATCTGTGAAAATCGCAGTAGTTATGTCAAAGGAGGAAGAATGGCGCACGGCACCTACTCTGTCTGCCACGCCGGATCCGCACGCACTACTCCTTGGAATTCCTGAGGTGTGGGCGGAGGAAAACCCGCCCAGATGAGTTGAATCACAGCCCGGCGCAACACCGGTGGCTCTAAGACAATATTATATCCCACAGAAAGCCAAGCAGAATATACAGATATATTTACAGAGATTTAAAGATCACGGCATATTAAAATTCTGCGTGTCACCATGGAACACACCCCTATTGCCAGTCTTGAAAGAGAGGACACAAGAGTATCGCTCTGTCCAAGATTTATGAGCTGTCAACGAGGCCACAGTAACACTACACCCTGTGGTTCCTAATCTATTTGTGGTAAATGGAGTTTATTCGGCACAAGGTCTTGTTACCAGTGGGGTACCTCAGGGGTCAGTACTTGGACCCATTCTCTTTAATATTTATATTAGTGATATTGCAGAAGGTATTAATGGAAAAGTATGTCTTTTTGCTGATGACACAAAGATTTGCAACAGGGTTGACGTTCCTGGAGGGATCAGCCAAATGACAAATGATTTAGGTAAACTAAAAAAATGGTTGGAGTTGTGGCAATTGAGTTTTAATGTGGATAAGTGCAAGATAATGCACCTGGGACGTAAAAACCCAAGGGCTGAATATAGAATATTTGATACAGTCCTAACCTCAACATCTGAGGAAAGGGATTTAGGGGTCATTATTTCAGAGGATCTAAGGGTAAGTAGTCAATGTAATAGAGCAGCAGGAAATGCTAGCAGAATGCTTGGTTGTGTAGGGAGAGGTATTAGCAGTAGGAAAAGGGAAGTGCTCATGCCACTGTACAGAGCACTGGTGAGACCTCACTTGGAGTACTGTGTGCAGTACTGGAGACCGTATCTCCAGAAGGATATAGACCTCTTAGAGAGAGTTCAGAGAAGGGCTACTAAAATGGTGTACGGCTTGAAGGAGAAAAGTTACCAGGAAAGGCTTAATGATCTTAACATGTACAGCTTGGAAGAAAGACGAGACAGAGGAGATATGATAGAAACATTTAAATACGTAACGGGAATCCACAAGGTAGAGGAAGGGAGTATATTTAAAAGGAAACAAAATAGCAAAACAAGAGGACATAGTCTTAGATTAGAGGGGCAAAGGTTTAAAAGTAACATCAGGAAGCATTATTTTACTGAGAGGGTGGTGGATACATGGAACAGTCTTCCAGTAGAAGTGGTAGAGGCCAAAACAGTAATTGAATTTAAGCAAGCATGGGATAGGCATAAGGCTATCCTAAAGAAAAGATAAATCCAGGTAAAGTATCCATGTAATTGGGCAGACTAGATGGGCCGAAAGGTTCTTATCTGCCGACATTTTTCTATGTTTCTATGTTTCTATACAATTTACTGGCGTTAATTCCCGGAGATACACAATATTACGCAGTGTTTGATTTAAAAGACGCTTTCTTTTGCATCCGTCTGGCTCCAGCAAGCCAGCCCCTTTTTGCATTTCAGTGGGAAAAGTCTACCACGGGGGCGCGCTATCAAATGACGTGGACGCGCCTCCCTCAAAGTTTCAAAAAAAAATTCGCCCACGATTTTCAGGTGCGCGCTTAGCCAAGATCTCCTCGCCTTCAACGCTCAGCCAGACAAAGTAGTGTTACTACAATATGTTGATGATTTATTACTGGCTTCCCCCACAGAAAAAGACTGTTTATCCGCCACAAAAGCTTTGCTACATCTGCTAAGCCAAGCAGGTTACAGAGTTTCTAAAAAGAGAGCACAAATATGTAAACGCAGTGTAAAATATCTGGGCTTCCAGTTAACAGGTACCAAACGTGCACTGGGGGCAGAAAGAAAAGAAGCGGTGTGCCGCATACCCCAACCAAAGACCAGGAGACAAGTCTGTGAGTTCCTGGGAGCTGCAGGCTTCTGCCGCCTGTGGATCCCCAACTTCGCCGATATTGCCAAGCCGCTTCATCAAGCCACCAAGGGGGGAGAACTAGACCCCTTTCATTGGGAAGAAGAGCAAACAGCAGCGTTCCTGAAATTAAAGACTCTGCTGATGGAAGCTCCTGCACTGGGCCTGCCAGATCATAGCAAGCCTTTCCAGCTGTTCGTACATGAACATAATCAAACAGCGACAGGAGTATTGGTCCAGACCTTTGGCTCATGGCTGAGGCCTGTGGCCTACCTCTCCAAGCAACTCGACCCTGTGGCCTGCGGCCTACCCCCATGCCTGAAAGCAGTGGCTGCCACCGCAATGCTGATAGCAGAAGCAGACAAGCTGACCCTTGGACAGGTTCTTCATGTCAAGGTGCCCCACGCTGTCAAGGCCCTGCTGGATGTCAAAGGAGGTTACTGGTTCAGCAACAGCCGGATGACGAAGTACCAAGCCATGATGTGTGAAAATCCACGGGTTCATTTGGACCTCATCGCTACCTTAAACCCTGCTACTTTACTGCCTGACTGTGAAGAGGATCCAGATCATGAATGCCTCCAAGTTATGGAAGAAGTGTTCAGTAGCAGGCCAGATTTGAAAGACGTACCCCTAGATAAATACGATCTACAGCTATTCACTGATGGTAGCAGCTACATGGATGATGGGAAGAAAGTCTCCGGCTATGCAGTAGTCTCAACAGAAGAAGTCATCGAAGCAAAGCCACTGCCAGGCCATACATCTGCACAATTGGCGGAAATAACAGCTTTAACCAGAGCCCTTGAAATTTCTGAAGGCAAAAGAGTAAATATCTATACAGATTCCAAGTACGCCTTCATGACAGTCCATGCACATGGTGCACTCTATAAAGAAAGAGGTCTACTCATGTCTTCAGGACAACAAATTAAATATGCGGCTGAAATCGCGGCCCTTCTGGAAGCAGTGTGGAAACCAAGTGCTGTCAGCATCATGCACTGTCGTGGCCACCAAAAAGGCCGTGATGAAATTCCAAAAGGTAACAGACGCGCAGACCAAGCCGCAAAAGCAGCTGCAAAACCACCACCGCCAGCAGAAGACCAAGCTAAAGTATTGATCTGCAAGCAAGAACCGCAATCCTCTATGCCAAATTACGAGTTCTACATGAATTTGAGAAAGTTTGAACCCCACGGCAAGTTCATTGCAATAATATTGCACAAATGGCAAGATGATTATGAACTATTAGAACTCAATTATGATTACATTCAATGGCTTTTCCCAACTCAGACACAAGGCCGAAATTTCTACTCTACTTCCCTAAATCCGCAGGAGACACGCCTAATGGTTAACACCTCAGAAGTTCAGCAAAGACTGCGCAGAGCCTACAACATGATGCTGAAATTCTTCGGCGTAAAAATAGTGGGGGAGGAGGAAGACAAAGAAATAACCGAAGTTGAATGAGCAGAAAATTTCGCGTCACGTTTTGAAAATTTGACAATCAATCCTCACAATAATCTACGGATCACACGAATACTGCACAGTCTGGGAGAATTGGGAGCAGAAGAATATCAAGTCCCACTGGTGAGGTTCTTCCTCAAGGAGATCCTTATCAAGAACAGACTGCCAAGAATGAAGAAAAGTGCAATGAACTTTTTCATACCAGCAGTAAGAGATTCACAAGACAGACAAGATTTGATATTTTTCGCATGGCGATACTATTTCCCAAAAGTATCCAGAACTGTTTGCAACAATTTGCCCGGCTACTGGGCATCACCTGGAAGCTACATACCGCCTACAGGCCCCAAAGTTCGGGAAAAGTTGAAAGAATGAACCATACCCTAAAGACTTTGATGTCCAAACTGTGCCAAGAGACGTCATTGAGCTGGTTGGACTTGCTGCCGATAGTCCTTTTGCACATTAGGTGCAGACCAACCCCCCAATTGAAGCTAAGTCCGTACGAACTTATGTTTGGACGGCCAACCCCTCTAATTAATGGACTAAGGGGGGACCTTCGGGCATTGGGAGAAATTAAACTAAATGATCAGGTAGTAATGCTGGGTAAATCAATGCAGAAATTAAATACTTGGGTGGGGGATAATATACCACATTTTCTGTATCCTTCACTGTATAAGTATTGTCCGGGTGACTCAGTATGGGTAAAAGAGTGGAAAAATGATCCAATAGGTCCAAAATGGAGAGGTCCTTATCTTGTCCTGTTATCAACCCCCACAGCAGTAAAGGTTGCCGAGGTGGTCCCGTAGATACATCACTCCAGAGTGAAAGCAGCTGCAGCCAGTCCTGAACCAGCATGGAAGGTCGTTACCAACGAGACCAACCCGCTGAGGCTGAAGCTGACAAAGACCACAGCCATGAGCACCTAAATGATCCTAACCCAGATAATACAGAGGATCAACAAGTGGGTGTTTTGATGGGCACAGGTCCTGACCACCCGCCAACGGGGGATACCCACAGGGTGCTTTTTAGGGGCCCGGCCCCCACCCTTGATTATCCAGAAATGTTTTTTACTTTTGAAATTCCGGTGGGGAGGGATTGGGTTTATGTGACTGTGAAAAGAATTGCCCAAGGAATTCTGACATTCGGGGCATTTGTGGTGCTGATTTTATATCTTGCTAATTTGATTTATGGACTCTCGCGTGGAGCATGCTCTAATTGTACGGGCAATGTGGGGAAAGTGGATATTTCCCATATCTGGAATGGTACGCACCCGGTGATGGAGAACCGTACCATGTGGAGACAAAAACGAGAGGCGCTATCTGGAACCAACCCAAGAGGACACTTACTTGTGCAATTCAAATATGACTATGCTAAAAAGTCTGGGCAAACCGCATGCTGGGTGTGTAGTAGACTGCACCCAGAGACAATTCATATACCATTTGCCTCTGTTCCAATGAATTTGAGTATGTTTGTATCAGGGAATGTCACAATACATGCTGTCGATGCACCAAGGGAAAAGACAGAATCAGTCAGTCCCGGGTACCCCATAATAGGACCAGTGTATCCACCAGAATGGTGTTTTCAACTAGGACCAGATAAAGAAATAAATAACGAGGGTGGGTTATGTAACTCAAGTCAGTTCAACTGGACATCATACATTTACATATTCAAAACAGGACAAAAGGCGAATTATTTATACATACGATGTAGGCAATTCACTAGAGACCAAGAGGCGGTGATTGGGAATGTGACCAATGGGAGGCAGGGTGCAGTGGATATGATGAGACGGCTGAGACACCTTGCGATAGAGATATCAAAGGGAACACTACATTCATCACCATTTATAGTGAAAGGAGGGTACCAGGTGTGCTGTGAAAGGGTGTGTTACACATGGGTACCACCAACAATAACGGGAATGTGTTATTTGGCTAAGCTGGTCCCAATCCAGAGACTAAGGGGAGAAGACACAAACACAGACACAGAACTACACCCTAGGTACCCACTGGTGTTTAAAAGACCAAAGAGAGAGTTGTTCGCGAAGATGGATCGAATATGGACATGGTTGCCAGCATGGACTGGATGGGGAGGAGAGATGATGAGGAGATTGAATAGCTATGTCAATTTGATGGATGAGATTCTGAATAGAACCAGTATGGATATCCAGCTGCTGAATCTGGAAATGCGTGAGTTACGAAAGGTGCAGATGATACATGATATGGCGCTTGAGCAGATCAGTGCGGCCTTGAATGGATTGTGTGAAATGACAATGCACTATGAATGTTGCACCTTCATCAGAAACACTACACATGAAGTCCCAGATTATTACCAGGTAATTCAAGATCACCAAGAGAAGGTAGCACAGTTGCAGGGTATAGCCAGGAGGATTGCTGCCGAAGGCTGGAATCCGCTCCGTGGGTTTGGAGCAATGGGAGAATGGTTTGGTTCCATCTTGAGATTTATCTCACGGATTGGATCCATGATACTCATGATAGTGGTGATCTTGATCATAGGGATACTGATATACCGCATAGGGCTATGTTTATGGCCACTGTGCAAAACAGCACTGACACCTACACAAACACAGAAGATACCACTGATAATCCCACAGGGTATGTTCCCAGTGAAAGAAACCCCCCCAGTACAAGGAGTTTCAGAATAGTGGAGTGTAATGGCTACAAGTGCCAGGAAAAGATCCTGACACTTGAGCCAAGGGGGGAATGAAGTGGAAATAGGCTGGAAGACGGCCGCCATTGTACACAGGTGGCCATCTTGTTCAGAATATTGGTTCACTTGTATATAACTAGACAGGTTTGTAGTTGAAACTAGAATGAGGTATACGTAGAAATTTAGGAATGCGTTTAGATTAGCAGAAAAGCAATTAAAGCTTTATGAAAGATCTCTGCTGTTCCTGGCACGGAGGAGAAAAGCGAAGTAGATCCTCCAAGGTCGTTGGGGCCTGCAGAAAGACAAAGGAGTAGAGATCAGGCCAGGTGCCATCTGTAACAAGTGATTGTAGGCGCAAGGGAGGAGGGCGCAGCCCGGAACAGTAAGAGCAATTAATTTTGATTTACTGAAACTAACACAAAGTTTGCCAATTTACAGCCAATTAATGAAATGTCTTTGTATTAGCCAAAGGGAGGTATTAACCCACGTGGGGTGGAATAAAGTGTCATTGGGAGGTGGGCTAACTGGGATGTACCTAATTACGTATTTTTGGGTATAAGATCCCTTGCACGGGTGAAAGGGGGGGCTCACTCTTTGCGATTCAATCCTGTGTGGGCACTTGTGTGACGACACAATAAAGTTTGCCTTTCCTGAAGAGACTCGTGTTCTGACAATCCTTACTTGTGCCCGGTCCGGCGCCGTCTTGAAAGTGAATCTGTTTTTGTCCGCCTACAGGATAGGCATAAGGCTATCCTAAACAAAAGATAAATCCAGGTAAAGTATCCGTGTAATTGGGCAGACTAGATGGGCCGAAAGGTTCTTATCTGCCGACATTTTTCTATGTTTCTAATAGATTTCTCTACTTACTTGATCATTTTTCCAATCAGTCCCTTCATAATCAATCTGAAGTTGATGACCTTCTGGAAATGACATTGATGGTTCCCACGCTCATTTTATCTGCATATATTTTGTCCTTCACTTTCCTAAACTCCCATTTGAACAGATGGAGCGAGTCCGGCAGTTCCCCTTTGTCGTTAAAGAATATTTCCTTCCCCGCGTGGTCTTTGTAGTGAACTCGTTTCACGTAGTGGTGGAGCTTTCAAGAGAAAATGTGAATATTAGATGAAATTGTAACATATTATAACATTGTATCTCATTTGTGTTAATTCCTTTCAGTGCGAAGACCCAGATATTTATTAATTATTGTCAACCCATTCACTGTGCAAATCTTTGTGTGTGTGTGTGTGTGTGTATGTGTATATATGTGTGTGCGTGTGTGTGTATATATGTGTGTGTGTGTGTCTGCGCTCATAACCCAACATTGTTCATGCGTGACAGCTTCTATAAAATTATATTATTTATTGCATACAAATAGCTTTCAGTCCCAACAGCATGACGTGCAGGTTATCTGTACCATGTACAACCTTGGAGAATAAGTGAAGGGTGTGTTTCCCATTAGGGGTTATTCAGAGAGCACCAAAATTTCACTCTCCTTCAGTGCACTTTGGCACCTTTAATTCGCCGACCTTGCGACAAATTCAGCATTCACTGCAGGGTCCCTGAAGTGCGCCAAATTCTTGCACCGAACACTATCGATAAACCCGCCAAAACACTGCTGCAAACCGCCAAAAAGAGTCAAACCCATCGAAAAGCAATCGCAAAACCGCCAAATCGCTCCGATAGCCCACCGAGAAACCGCCAAATTGATCCGACAATCTGCCGAACGCATTCGAAAAAAGCCGATCAGCCGCTGAAAAGGGGTAAGAAAAAAAAATCCTCTTTTGAGAGGCTTTTTAAAAAAACTAGTGAAAGAACTTGCCGTGAAATAATATATAAGCTCCTATGAATAACAATAAGAAAAAGGTAAAATAAAAAGAAATTGGAATCAGAAATTTTGCAGAAAAATGCTTAAAAAATCCTAAAAAAAAATAGAAAAATAAAGAGACTTGACCATGTTAAATGTAAAGAAAAAAATAAAATAAAAATATATATAAAAAAAATATATATTTTTTTCTTGTTTTATTAATGCAGCAATATTGTTGCCATTTTAATTATAATGTGAACAATAGTGCTGCACTAACATTTTTTTTATGGGGGATGTGATGGGGTGTACATACGATTCCCTGAGGAAAGGGTTAACTTGGCAGGGTTGGTCAGCCCAGCAACTCAAAGGAGGGCTTGATGTTGTGGTTGACCAACCCTGCCAAGTTAACCCTTTTCCTCAGGGAATCGTATATACACCCCTTTACAGGAAGTTTGCTAAAAATCACGTAATTTTCCCCCAAAAAATGTAAGAGACCCCATTTCTAATTTTTTTAACAAGCGCAACCCATAGGAAATATAACTGCAAAGGCTTGGATGATAAAATGTGAAAAAAACCCACTTTACACCCTGTAGATGATTTAAAATTCATATTTTATTGAATTTTTTGTTATAATATTCTTGCAGGACATGACGTATACATACAGTTGCAAGAAAAAGTATGTGAACCCTTTGGGATTACGTATAGTTTTGCATGAATGGGTCATAAAATGTGCTCTGAGCTTCATCTAAGTCACAACAATTTGAAAAACACAGTCTGCTTAAAATAATACAACACAAACATTATCAGGGTAATTCAAAGAGATCCGAATTGCTTGAGAAAGGTAACCGAACGCTGAAAATCAATTACTAGCGGCGTGTGTGCGTGATTTGGAGATGCCAGACCCTGCTCATGTCCGGCCAACATAACGTCCAGACACCCAAAGCTTCCTGGTTTGGATCCGTAAAAAATCACGCACAAAAATGCGCATCGTATGACCGTTTTCGCGCATTCCGTGAAAAAATACGGCAATGCATTCGGACGCACTTTTTGACGGTCGATGCGAAAAATGCGTCAGTCTGACCCTAGCCTTATCTCACTTTCCAAATCGGCTATTTGGTCCAGATTGTTCTCTTTTCCTGCAATTCTCCTGGTCTTCACCTTTCTCTGAACAACCCTGAGAGAGAGGTGAAAGCCAGGAGTACTGGCAAGAGAAGAGAACAATCTAGACCAAATAGCCAATTTGGAAAGTGAGATAAATGGGAGAATTTTTCTGGTTTGGCTATTTTGACCTAGAATTTTCTCTTCAGTCAGTCATTCTCCTGCTTTTCACCGCTCTCTGAATAACCCTGTGAATGTTTAATCCCGAGGTGAAAAATAACATTGCTTTAGATATTATTTTGAATTTTTTTTCAAACACCAGTTAAATGTAGCATATTAGGAAGTTTTAGGAGGGAAATTAATTCTCAAATCTCAATCAAAAGCAGACACCACCCCACCCCCTCAGTACCTCAGTATAGTGTGCAATGTATCAAATTGATTACCAGACTAAAAACACCTGGTGTTATGCCCGTTTGTGAACAGAGGTCATTTAGAGTTGAGAATCTTTCCACGTATACATTAGTTTTTAATTCAATATCTAATAAACCATTGCTTATAATATTCTGCAGTAAAGAGTCTCTTTATTTCTAGATTTTTTAGTATTTTTTTAAGCATTTTCTATACTTTTTTCCAATTTCTTTTTTTTCTAACTCGAACCGAATACACCCAAAAAGTTAGAAGTTCGCGAACTTTCGAACTGCCAAAGTTCAGGCCGAACTCCGAACCGTCCGAACCCGAACAGCTCATCCCTAATATACACATGCCTGTTTTGTTTAGCGCTGAGGCTAAGTACCGTTTATGTTGCCTTGTTGCCAAACTGGATTGTTTGAGAACCCTGCCTGTTGCCAAACTGGAGTGTATATCTGACCACGATTCTTCGAATACCTACTGTATAGGTTTACTTAGGCGGCCTGACTCAGGAGGCTTCCAAGCTGTCAGCAAAAGTAACCCTTTGTATCCCGGTACACACCCGCTCTCGAAACCTGCTGCCTCCTGCTTATACTCTCTCTAGTCCTGGTGTGTCTGTTCTCCCTGGCTGGGTGTGATAGGGATAGCGGTCCTGACCATTTCAAGGATCGGAGGGATAGAAGTCTGTCCAAAAGTGTCATGAGGAGGCGAGGGTGCGAGCCCAGGATGCGGTGATATTTTGGAGGAACCAGGATATGGTGCATAAACAGTCTTTTTATTGCTGATATATATATACACAAGCACAGCAGGAATAATGAGCAGGCAATGCAGGAAAACAGGACTGGCTGAATACTGTGGCTGAATACTTAGTACAGAGGACAGGGGAAATACTGGACACTGATACAAGAGGGAAACACTTACACAAGACATGAGACAGATGGGACAGGAAGGTAGGTCGCTTGGCACGGCTGAGGTCTTGGCACGGCTGGGGATCTAGGCACCATGGGAGATCTGGCACCGCAAGGGGTTTGGCACCGCTGGGGATCTGGCACCGCAGGAGATCTGGCAGCGCAGGGGTCCTGGCACCGCAGGGGATCTTTCACCTCAGGGGTCTTGGCACCACAGGAGTCCTGGCACAGCAGTAAGGCAAGAGAAGCCAGGGGAGGATCCATAAGCGAGGTCTGTGGCAAGCCGTGGTCAATGGAGCAGGAGAGATCAAGCAGGTCAATGGTATGCTGAGGGTCTGGTATACAGGAGACAAATCTGGTAGCTTCAGGCTGGTCAGAGGCAAATGATACAATGAACCAGCACTGTAGGAAGGGGTGTGCCCTGCTTATATGGAGAAAGGTCCTGGAGTAAATGAGGAGCACCTGGTCACTGCCAATAGCAGAGGCCTGAGCCATTAGAATGCTGCTGATTATGGCAGAGCAGTGCCAGTTCTGCCCCTTCTCTTGCACCGGCGGCGTGAACCGTGACAAAAAGGATCCTCACCACGGTTGTCAAGGGTGAGCGGGACAGGAAACGTGACAGAAACTAAACAAAAAATTGTACAAAATTACCACAAACTAAAAAAAAAGTCATGCACAACCCTATTATATTTTGTGCGTGTTTTTGTATAGGGTTAGGGTTATAGTTAAGGTTATGATTTGGTTTACAGTTAGAGTTACGGTTTCTAAGGGATAGGGTTACAGTTAAGGATTGGGTAACATTTTCTGCTTGTTCATTGTTAGGGTTACAATTATGTTTATGATTGCGGTTATAGTTCTATTTTTTGCACTTTTTTATTATGTTAGGGACGGGTTATAAGATTATATTTGCTGCCTGTTTCTTAATTAGGAGTAGTATTAGGGTTACAGTTTCTGTTTGCTATTTTTAAGGTGAGGGTACCTGTTAGTGCTATATTTTCTGCTTGTTTTTTTATATAAGTAGTAGTAAAAGGGTTACAGTTAGTGTTTGGTTAGGATTATATTTTCTGCTTGCTTTTTGATTAGGGTTAGGGTTACAGTTTCTGCTTGCTTTTTTAGGGTGAGGGTACCTGTTAGTGCTATATTTTCTGCTTGTTTTTTTAATATGTGGTAGTATAAGGGTTACAGTTAGTATTTGGTTAGTGCTATATTTTCTGCTTGTTTTTTTAATATGTGGTAGTATAAGGGTTACAGTTAGTATTTGGTTAGGATTATATTTTCTGCTTGCTTTTTGATTAGGGTTACAGTTCCTGCATGTTTTTTATTTATGTTAAGGATACAGTTAGGTTTTGGATTACAGTTTTTGCTGGTATTTATTAGGATTACTGTAAGGGTTACCTTTATTTAATTAACCCCTAAGTGACCGGGTGGTTTTATGCAAATCCGTCCGTTAGTGCCCGCTACTGTTTTTTCGTTTCTGTGCTGTTAGGGCCCTATTACATTCTTCGCGCAAAAAAGTGCAAGTGCGCAACAATGCATTAACGCGAAGGGCAAAACCATTTGTGCAGAACGTCGTATTACAACGTTTACGCAAACAATGCTCGTTAACGTCTAACGTGAGTTACCCTGCGTGAACTCAGCTCGAGCGCAAGTTCGTGGGCGCATCCCTTACTTAACATTGTGAGTGCAAATACGTTTGTGCGCTGGTGCGCGCATGGTATTACAATCTTCTCGCAAAATGTAACGCACAGCGTTCGCGCGCATGATTTTAACATCTTTTAAAAGCTGGTGGTAACGGCAAATCTGAACGTTCTGGCCGAAACGAAAAACACCAGCACGAAAAAAAAATACAGCTCAGTATAGTTACACATTCTACACATACCCAAACAAATAAATAGAGGTTTTATTTAATAAGTTACAAGGAACCAGTATAAAATGATATTAAACTTCAAAACAGTTTATAAATAACCACAGAAGTAGCCAGTAAATCAAGAAACCTTCATAACCTACAGGTTAGAGAACGGCAGGATTATGTATTATGGCGAATAACCTGAAAACTTATTTCGGCCCAGTTTTATTAGATTGATTTCTGATAACACAAAGGCCTGTCATCAGGGATCATAGAACAATATCTTACGGTCTGTGTAAATGAGATTATTTCAAACTGTACGACGTCTTTTGTATCTGCTCTGTACTAGAATTTGTATAAATAATCACCCAGACAGTCTTCACTGCTTATTACCATGATTGGCCACTAATGATCCATTTATCTTTCTATTTTTCATAGTCAAGTCAATTAGACACAGAAGGTTTTTTTTTTTTTAATAATAATCCTAACATGGAGGAATAAAAGAAATTTATGGCAGGAGATGCGGGCACTGGAATAAAAGACGACGAGGTGGTTATTAAAACCTCATGCTCTGATGATTACAGCACAATAATTATAACGCAGACTTTCACCATTCCTCTCTTATCGATTGCCATGCCGTCAAGGCTGCAAAATAAACCCACCATCTCCATCAAACAGTGCATGCATCTCTGCTCACAAAACCAGGTACCACACTCAATGGCAAACCGAACTCAACGGCAAATAGGCTTATCTCTATTATCACCCAGGTTTCTGCTGGAGAGATAACAGATCCGACAGTAAATATTCGAATGCAGTAGACATGTGCACAGCACAAAATTTCATTATGAACTAATGAATTAGTCCTAAAATGCAATTTATTTAGTTGCTAAAGAAATTCGTTTTCAGTTCTTTAGTATGAAAACTAATTTCATTCATCCGAAAACCAGTGGATACAATTATTATTGTAGTGGCTCCTCAGAGGGCTGAGATGCTGCTTGTTACAGTATCTCTCACTCTCAGCACAATGTGTCAGGCAAAGCTGTTACAGTAACTGACTGCTGCTCATCACAGCATTTCAGTAAAACTAGTAAATAATAATAGCGCTGTTACAATCAGTTACTGTAACAGCTGAGCCTGATACATTGTACTGATAGATAATATAACAAGCAGACGATCTCAGCGATCACAGCCACTGGATTTAAAGGGCTAAAGAAAAGGCTCCTCTGTATAATGTATAGAACAACCACCTGCATTAATTAATACCCCTCTCTGTATAATGTATACAACATCCACCTGCATTAATTAATGCCCCTCTGTATAGAACATCCTACTGCATTGGCCTACTGAATGCAATGCTTATCCAGCACAGGAGAGGGAACTTTTACTTAAACTTTGTATCTCTGTGGGGGAGACACAGGAATATAAAAGCAGGCGAGAGGGAAAGTATTAACGTAAATCGGTCTGAAAGCACAGAGAAGAGATGACTGGTGCAAATTTATTTTTATAATAAAATAAAGCACTTTAAATCTAGGGAAAACATTCAAATAAATCACACTGAAGGCTCATAATGACAGAGTAACTGTGAGAGCTGGATACTAAATGTATCAGACATAAAAAAAAACTATAACAAGCAGCACTGGGAGAGGAGAGGACTTTATATAAAACGTGTATTATAGATGAGGAAAGGGCGATAGTGCTCCTGGATAATATAAAATGTATCAGACCTAAGCCCCTATTATGCAGAGCAGGAGGGGAGATAACACACGTTTTATAAAGTCCCTCTTTTCTCCCAGCGCTGCTTGTTATAAAGGGTTTTTACTATCCAGTCCTCCTCTGTCATTAGCTTTCAGTGTGATTTATTTGAATGTTTTCCTTTTCCAGCTGCTTTTATCATCTTGTCTGCCTCATAGACATGCAAGGGTTAAGTAAAGGTTTCCTCTCCTGTGCTGGCTGTCTGTGCTGTGAGTGAGTATTCTGGAGCTCTATCACTGTCAGATTTTTGGGTAGGGGTCGGGAAGGAGTACAGATACAAACCTTTTCTGTAGCTTTGCGATGTTGCGCTTCATTACTGGTCTCCTTCACTCATCAATGTAATATCACAAAAAGGACTGAAACTAAAATGTAGTGCATTTTATTTTAGTTTCTTTCGTTTTTTGTACTGAGCAGTTTCGTATCTCTTGAGTCATACGAAAACTAAATTATCCCAAAATTCTGACTAAATCGTTTTAGTACTAAAACGAATGCACATGTCTAGAATGCAGTAAAGAAAAAGGGAGAAAATATGGTGCTTGCTAATCTCTAAGGTTATGCTCTAAGGTTATGCTGCCACTCACCAATTCGGCTGTATATTGTACTCTGCCAAATATTAATAAACGGAGTTGTACATTCCCCACGTCCGCAATTGTTGTTTGGGGATACTGAAGGAAACTATCGTCCTAAGGAATCCGATTAAGGGGAACATAGACTCTCCTGAATCCACAGGCAAAGTCCCGTTTCAATTTTAGAGACTCAAGATACTGGGACTTAGTATAGACACCTAAGACGCTGGAACTGCTTATAATTAATCATTAGTCCACTACCTTTTTTACTACACCATTTAATTGCTATTTGCTGTCTGATCGCTGCTTCTCTTTTTTCCCTACAGGTATACCAACTGATTTATTCTAGAACTAAATAGCAAGTTCCTTATTTGCCACTAGGGGTTACCATTGTATAAGCAATTCCAGCTAGCTGTGGAATTAGTCCTAAGCGATGTCTCAATATACGCTCTCATTATATGAATTGCATATCTTCAAGACTCTTACAATTTTTTACTTTGACACTGTGTTTTGGGAATTTTCCCACTTTACATATTTGTACCCACTACTGGTTCCTATTGTCTTTATTTGCTGAATCAAATCAAGCCCTTCCCAGCACATGCTGAGAAGAACTACCCTGCAATTGAGTGAGAACAATAAAAACAATTATCCTGCAATTGAGTGTAAACAATTAAAACAATTTAAGAAGTCATATTTATATTGCTGATATTCGTAAGGCAAACAAAACAAGTCAATAAATTTGTAATGTAAAGAGGAGGGGTACAGGCATATGCCCAGTCCTGATAGAAACCTCACAGCTATTAATCCTACTTACTTCGCTTATATTCTCTGCAAATCCTATTTCTCTGTGTATTACAATGACGGGGAAATTACATATTTTGTTCATCTGGTGGACGTTTACATGACAAATACATTGTCTGTGGGCCCATGCCTGCCTCCATAGGTATAGATGTGCTGCTATGTGAATGCAGGTGTAAGGTATGTCTAAATCAGGTACCCCATTAAAATAAACCTATGATAAAGTAAACTAATGGCATTTCTATTAAACCACCGGTAGATGGCAGCAGAGTAAAAAGCCTGAATGATGAGCACGGGTTCATCTAAAATGCTTCCCTGAGCACACGAACCAAAAAGCATGATTTTCGTTGTTTGTAGGAAGCATTTAAGCAAAGTACATATCCTACCAGAGCTGAAGTCATGTTTTGTATGTGTTGCAGGTAAGAGGGAGTATATCCAGTGTTATAAACAGGGCAAAAGTGATTCAATTCACATCCCTGTAGATTAGAAAGGGATGTAGAGGGGGCGTGTCCGGACGGCATGTGAAACAGCCGCGTGTGAGCTGATCTCCATCGGCCCGCCGGCTATAGCAATCTCTTGCGACTAAACAAACCGGCGAAATCCCGGAAAAAAACGTCGAGAAAGCCTACCAAATACTGGGGAACCCAGCGATGGCACCTCTGAAGGCGCAACGGTGCCTGGAAACCCCCAAAGCGGTGAACAAAGGGAAGGCCTGAGATACCCAAGATGGCGGCGCCCATAAGGAACACTCTCAACATACCAGCGACGGGGCAGAGGAAACAGCACCATCCGGCACAAATACTTCGAATCCAGCATCAGAAGGTCAGATAAGAGCTTTGTTGGGGGAACTCAGGGACACATTGCAGGCGGATTTTAAAGCAATCGTGGCAGACTTGCACAGAGACATACATGACCTGGGCGAACGCACTGATCAACTTGAAACTAAAACAGACGATATTTGCCTTGCACATAACGAGCTAGTAGACGCTTACAAAGAACTTAAGGCCTCACAAGAACTGCTCCAGTTAAAAATGGCCGATTTGGAGGATCGCTCCAGGCGCAACATTATCAGAATTCGGGGGATCCCCGAAGAGGTTAAACCGCCTGACTTACATGGCTACGCTTTAGGCCTCTTTCAATCCTTGCTGCCCTCCACCCCAACCGCTGAATTGTGCTTGGATAGGATACACAGAGTTCCGAAACCTAAAAATTTAGTGGCCTCTGTACCAAGAGACGTTCTAGTGAGAATCCATTTTTACAAAATCAAGGAGGAATTGATGTCCACGGTCCGTAAACAGGGTGAATTACCAGGCCCTTGATTTTCCATAATGTTTTTTCCAGACCTCTCAGCGGCCACAATGACCAGGAGAATAGAGTTTGGCCCTGTTACCAAAAATTCTTAAAAACATAATATGCCATACAGAAGGGGCTTCCCAACTAAGCTTCTAATTTGGCATCAAAAAGTGCTTCATGCTGTCCCTAAAGTGACCGCCGGGTTTAAACTTCTGAGAGAATGGAGTCTCACAGAAGAAAGCACCCTGCCACAGGCCTCCTGGCCCACCCCGACAAAAGTTTCACCAGAGTGGCACAGGGTCAATACAAGCAAGTGAAGCCTCCTTCTGGTACATTTCCTTCTATCATAACGCAACCAGATTTCTTATCCACAGCAACTCCCCAAGACCTGAGCGATGCTGATGTTATTTTCGGGTTCAGGATCTGAAGCCGAACGGGCCCGACGGGACCTCGGAACTTCTCGAATAGAGATGCAGACACAGTTCCCCCCCATGTTTCTCCCCCTGTGAGGTCAGGGCGAGCTGGGATGTGACACCAGCTCCAGGAGATCTCTGGAATTGTACATATTTGCGCCTTGTACGCAATTTTTGTTAATTTTTCCTTTTTTGTTGATCCTGTTTTGGATAATTTTTTCCCGATTTTTGTATTTTTCTTTGTTCCACACTGAAGCTCAAAAGGATCCAATCTATCCACCCAAATCAAAATGGTATCTTTGGCACCTACTGGAATTGTTGATAATGCTGCTTGCTCTTAGATGTCAACCCCTCTCCAACCCCGAGGTTACGGAGTCGATGGCTCAGTTGACTGTACGACTGGATACACAAAGTAGTAATCACCTGATTTGATGGGACATACACTGAAAATATTCTCCTTAAATACAAAAGGGTTGAACATCCCTCACAAGAGACATTCTCTTTACACGGACATCAAAAGCTCAAACTCTGTCGTGCTATGTCTACAAGAGACTCACTTTAAAAGGGATGCTCACCCGCAGCTCTACCTCCCTAATTATACCTGGATTTATCTGGATGTATTATAGAAAAATGTCGGCAGATAAGAATCTTTCGGCCCATCTAGTCTGCCCAATTACATGGATACTTTATAGATCCACGCAACCTCTCCTATAAAAACTAGAGGAGTTTCGATTCTTATACACAATCGTGTGGCCTACCAACTTGTTCATCAGGTGATTGATTCTAACGGCAGATATATCATCCCAACCTGCTCTCTTAACCATGTTGTTTACACTATTGTGAACATCTGTTCCCCAAACGAGTCTCAACACTCTTTCCTGACCAAAGTGATGCTTCGGACACAAAAGTCTTGCTCGGGAGGTTTGATTGTCTGCAGAGATATCAATCTGTCATTAGATTTGCCACGTCGAGCTTCAAAAAGAATGAAGACGGCCCACTCCAGAAATATGAACTTGCTTGCGGAATATCAGTTGTTCGACGCTTGGAGGCTCCTACATCCAACTCTTTCTATTCTGCAGCTCATAATGTGTATTCCAGGATAGACTATGCCATGGTCCGAGGGGACTCTTTACCACAAGTACGTGACTGTTACATTGGGCCAATAACGTGGTCTGACCATGCGCCGATTACGCTGTGTTTAGCTGATGCATATGATTCATGTGCCAGAGCCCTATGGAGGCTCAATGAGTCCCTCCTATCACACCCAGAGGTTCGAGAAGAGATTCAGCAGGCTATCATGGATTACTTTCGATAGAATTCTTCCTCAGAGGTTTCAGAAAGCATGGTATGGCAGGCAGACAAGGGCAGTCATACGGGGCATTTTAATTAAGTGGGGGTCACGCCTGAAAAAAAACACACTGAACACCGACTTTCCCCTTTTACATTGCATAACCCTAGCAGACGAGACACACAAACAACTCCGAACTGAGGCCTCTCTGGCCGACGTGACAGACCTCTGTCGTCAGTTGATTGATCTAGACAAATTAGAGTTTGCATGGGTGACTAGACGACTTAAGGCGAGGTGCTATATTTATAGCAATAAAGCAAGTAGGCTGTTGGCTAATAAGTTACGGGCAAAGGATCGTAAATCCTGCATTGCACAAATATACGACCGGGAGGGTCAATCTAAATATCAACCTAGACAAATAGCAAACTGCTTCGCAGACTACTACAACTCCCTCTATAATATAACCGGCGACAAAGAGTCTTATCAACCTACTGCCCAAGACATATCCCTGTTCCTTGGAAATGTACACCTTCCTCAGTTGTCTGATGACATACGACAGATGCTAGTTAGACCTATCACTTTATTAGAACTTTCCTCGGCCGTCAAGGAACTTCCAAATGGTAAGGCACTTGGGCCGGATGGATTTTCAGCAAAATACTATAAAAGATTAAGAGACCTCCACCCTAAAATATTTTTTTTTTCAAGACATCTTTGAGTCCGGTCATCCACCTAAAGAATGGCTAGCGGCCCAAATTGTCACTCTTCCTAAAATGAGCCCCCCTTCCTCCATCTGCTCCCAATATCGACCCATCTCACTCCTCAATGTAGATGCCAAACTATAAGCAAAATTATTAGCAAATAGGATGGCTGAGATATTGCCAACGTTGGTGGCCAACGATCAGGTCGGCTTCATCAAAGGGAGACCGGACAACACCTTGAAAGTACTGTCAATAGTGGACCATATGGTTCAATCATCTCAACCAACCTTGTTACTATCACTTGATGCTGAAAAAGCTTTTGATCGAGTTAACTGGGACTTCCTACACCAGACTCTGCTGAAATTTAGTTTTCCAAGGCCGTTTGTCACAGCGATTGAGGGTTTATACACATGCCCTACTGCGAGGGTACTGAACGCAGGGTTTGCCTCCCACTCTATTTCCATATCAAACGGAACGAGACAGGGATGCCCCCTGTCACCCTTACTGTATGCTCTAATATTGGAACCTTTGGCCCAGACCATCCGTCAATCGATAGATGTGCATGGGGTGAACATTGGCCCGACAGAAAGTAAATTAAATCTATTAGCGGATGACATAATGCTGACCTTGATGGATCCAGAGACCTCCCATCCCGCATTACACCAGATCCTAGAAGAATATGGTAGGGCTTCATTTCACAGATTAAATCTACCAAAAACACAGGCACTATCACACGCGATTCCTCAAGAACTTCTGAAAGCTTTGAAGAGGGAATATACATATGATTGGAGAACCTCTTATATCACGTATTTGGGTATTAAAGTAGCGTTCGCTAGTACTGTCCTATATGACTATAATTATAAATCCCTGTTGAAGGTTGTAAGAGACTCAAGTAATAATTGGATTAAACACGAGGTGTCCTGGGTGGGTCGTATGGCCGCAGTCAAAATGACTCTTCTCCCAAAAATCTTGTACTTGTTTAGAGCCCTTCCTTTGTTACTGCCTAAGAGTTATTTCCAGACATTGCAGACCTTACTATTTAAATTCATTTGGAGAGGAAGGAGACCGAGGGTTAAGGCAATGTTATTACATCAATCTATTGAGAATGGGGGCATGGGGGTCCCTAATATTTTTCCTTATTATAAGGCAGCAATCCTATCAGCGGTCCAGCTACTAATGACGAGCCCACAGGGACCTCAATGGTCACGCCATATCTCAGCTACTTTCTCCCCTTCATGCCGGCCACGATCCTTTGGATACCGAAAACCATGCGCGGCATATTGCCACCCCTCCCACCATTAGCTGCACTACTACTCAAAATATGGGATAATAACTCCTCTAGTTTAATCCAATATCATCCGGTGGCCTTAGCGGCACAATTTGAAATATTCTGCATTTAATCCAAGACTATGACCCGCGGATATGGATAATGAAATCTGTAACTAGACTATATCACTTATTCAACCAGGAGGGCCTCAGCTCTTTCACCCAACTAGTGGCTCAATACAACCTCCCTCATAGCCTGTGGCTTTCATATGGCCAGATTCAATCATATCTCGTGAGCTGGGGCCTAGGAGGGAAGTTCCCAGCTCCAAGTCCTATGATGCCTACATTCGAAATGCGATGTTCTCAACCTTTAGATAGGAGGAAAATTATATCTACCTGCTATGGACTCTTACTGTCCACCCTCTCTAATACACAATGGGGTTTCCAACAAGTCGCCTGGGAGAGAGATTTGGGTATAGTCATTCCCAAAGATACATGGAGTACTAGTTTCAAGTGAGATAGACGCAAATACAGATTTGCTTCTCTGTGGGAAGCCCATATAAAACTAATTTATAGATGGTATCTGACACCAGACAAGGAATTCCATACTAAGAAAGGGATTTCCCCTATTTGTTGGCGTTGTGGTACCTCGAAGGGAACATACTTCCATATATGGTGGTCCTGCCCCTTGGTGATGGAATGGTGGTGAGAGGTAGCTAAAATGTGCTCCAAGATATTAGGTGTTGAGGTGGAACCTCTCCCTGAGTTAATGCTCCTACAGCTCTTCCCAGTCTCATTTTCTCTCTTTCAAAGGCAGTTATTGGCACACATATTCACGATCTTGACTCTATTAATTGCCACTAGATGGAAATCGGTGACAATTCCATTGACTGCGATGATCACTGACCGTCTTCGAGAATTTCACCTACTGGATGCCATGTCACGTGGAATATCTGGGTCCCCCACACCTGCTAAGACGTTATGGGTCTTTATGGGACGCACACCTGATCTCTGCTTAAATTGCAAATGGGAACCAATATGAGAAAATACCACTGGGTGGAGGGATGGTGGTGGCAAGAATTGGAGTATTTACATTTAAAGTGATTTCAGTGTGTGACTTTCTTCCCCACCCCCATATTTTTTTTTTCTCTTTTCTCTTTTCCTTTTTCTTATTCTTTTTATTAGTTGGAAACAATTACATTTTGGCTGTCAAAACGTTTATCATTACTGTTTTATTACCAGTTTATCAGACCACTTGCGAATGTTGTATAATTGATTTGAAAACCCAATAAACTTCTTAAATTCAAAAAAAGAAAGGGCTGTTGAGGCTGCTGAATAATTAGATAAGACAGTATACAGATGTCTGTGTGTTGTGCTGAAGTGGTATAGAGCATCAGCATACAGGGAATGTGATGACTATAGGATCTCATGTTATACTGTATTATATTATATTGCACCATTAGCCTACTATAAGGTAGATGGAGTAATCATATATCTGTACATGTTTAATTGTTTATTATTTTCTATAAGAACGTTAGTCCTGCATAGGTAAATGTTACTGTATATATATAAATGTGTATTAATGTAGAAGCAAAAAGCAAAGTATACATCCTACCAAAGCTGACGTCATGTTTTGTATGTGTTGCAGAAAACATTTAAATAAAAGCGCTTCTGGTTTCACCCAGCCCGCTCCCTTCGCACATTGGAATTATTGACCTTACTTTCAGCATATGTGCAACACAGGGTCATGCTAGGAGCTGAGGGGTCTGGCAGCTTCACATGCTGCAAGGAAAGACAAGAACTAAATGACTCCACTCAAGGGGAACTTCAGCACAGACACACAGAGGTGCACAAAATGAAAACACATTCAATTTCCTGACGTTTTCTTCCATTCAGGGTTATTTGTTTTTGCAGTCTCACAAGTACAAATTGAATGTCCTTTGCTGCGGCTCATGCTACTTTCCTCCCAAATCCTTGTGCTGTTCAAATAAATTGGCAGCAGTTTCCCTGTGTCTGCCCCTCTCTGCATTGCTGTGTGAATGGGCCCAGCAGCCCTGTCCTGTAATTAAACCTGTCAGTTACACCCTCTGTGTTACACATGGAGAGCCAACTACCTCTGCACCAGGGGAGTGTCACGTTACTCTGATACACCGCTGATACTTTGTACTAAGGACAGACAGAAGACTGACCCATATTTACACATTCATCATCTCTCTCATTCTATGGATTTCATTGTGTGTTTGTGTGAGTGTATTGTTTTGTATATGCAAATCCATGACTGAATGTCTATGTATGTTTGTTTTGCAGGTCTAATACATATAATAATATATAGGTGAACGGATACACTGTTTATTTTCTTCATTTGCTGCATCTACTGTATATATATATATATATATATATATTATATATATATATATATATATATATATATATATATATACCACACACACACACACATAGATCTATGTATCCATCAGTCCTCCATATATCTATATAACCTACCTATTGCACACATATCTATCCATCTGTATCTATCTATCCATCATCTACTTATACTATCTATCTATCTATCTATCTATCTATCTATCTACCTGTCTATCTATCTGTCTATCTATCAAGCCCTTCCCAGCACATCCTGGGAAGCACTACCCTGCAATTGAGTGTAAACAATTAATTTCACATATTTAAGATGCTCATCACAATAATTTATTGAATAGCAGTAGTACTATCAGTTTTTCATTGTGTTTTTATACATATTTATAATTTATTATCATTAATAGCACATCTTGCAAAAACTTTGACACAGTGTATAGGTTCTAAAATGTATTTGCCATTTAAAATAACAAAAAAAACACCTCTGCCCGCCAGCAGATGCTGGTAGCATCATTCTGCACCCAATACAATTAATCCACATACAGTAAGGACAATTATCACAACAACTTATTGAACAGCACTTATATTTTTTCCCTAGATTTACACATATACATTTATTTTTGCACACTGTCAGTATTGAGACATAGCATACTGAATTGGAGTAAATCTGATCCTTGATAGCAATCAGCACTTTATACATTTTAAGCACTTTAATACGGTATGCAAACTCAGCACAAAAACAGTCCACACCGATTTCGTTTGACAAACTCTCGTTACAAAATTACATTGCGGGCACAGATTTGAAACGTACTTTGCCCACAAAAAAAAATGCGCTGCGCGAGCGAAATTACTCGAAGAATGTAATAGGGCCCTTAGTGCTTAAGTCAAATTTTTCTCCTACTTGTTTATGCAACCTACAACCTACACATATTATACACATTTTTTCCTGCCATTAAATGGACTTTCTAAAAATACCGTTATTTCCATCATATCTTATAATTTACTGTAAAAATAAATATGAAATATTATGAAAAAAATGGTAAAAACACACTTTTTCTTAATTTAATCCCCAAAATCTACAACCACCAAAAAAGACCCCAGCTAAATAGTTTCAAAATTTTGTTCCGAGAATAGAAATACCCAATTTTTACATGTCTTTGCTTTTTAACCACTTCAATGCTGAGGACGCGCTCAGCGCGTCCTCAGCATTCCCGCTGCTGTGCGGAGGACGCGCTGAGCGCGTCTTCCCATTGGGGTCAGCGTTCGGCCGGGTTCCGGACGATCTCTGGCCCCCCCGGTGCGGGCTGACATCCTGGATGTCAGCCCGGCATCCGGGACCGCAGCCGCCGGAATTAGGTGTCATCGCGGCAGCGCGATGACACCTAATTCAGGCGCCCCCCCCCCCGCATGTGCGGAGGAGGCGCCTGAAAGGGAGGGGGGGAGGTCCTTCGGACCTCTCTCCCTCCCGATCGGCGGCTCTGCGGGGGTTAACCCAGGCATAATTTGGAAGGGCACAGCCTGCCCTTCCAAATGGTGCCTGGCATTAACCCCTGGGGAGCTGGATCGCGAATCGGCGCTGAAAAGCGCCGGTTCGCGATCCTTTCCCGGAGCTGGCCGACATCTTGGATGTCGGCCAAGCCTCCGGGAACTCCCCCTGAGGACTGGCGTCATCGTGCGTAGCACGATGACGCCAGTCCTGGACTTAACCCCTATCTGCCACCAACTGTGGAGATAGGGAGTTCCAATGAACTCCCTATCTCCCGATCCGTGGCAGTTAGGGGTTAATGTTTGGTATGGTTGGATCGGCCAGAGCATGGCCGTTCCAACGATACCAAACATGAAAGTGAAAAAGTTTGTCAAAAAAAAAACAAAAGTATAAAAAAAAAAATAAACACTTTTTTTCTGTTTTTTGGTTTGTTAATGCAGCAATATTGTTCCCATTTCAATTATAATGTGAACAATGATGCTGCACTAACGATTTTTGTATGCGGTGCGTTTGTTAAAAATCGTGTAATTTTCCCCAAAAAAAAATGTAACGAGACCCCATCTCTAATTATTTTAACAAGCGCACCCCATACAAAATATAACCGCAATTGGTCGCATGTTAAAATGTGAAAAAAACCACTTTACACATTGTAAATTATTGAAAATACATATTTTATTGCATTTTTTGTTATAATATACAGACATGACATAACGTATACATATAATAATGACATATTATGAATCTGCCGAGTCTGCCGGAAAGAACGATATATAATATGTCTGGGTCATATACTAAAATAAGCCTTCAAAACACGTTTAAACATGATGAGCAAAACCAGTAAAAATGACCTCAGCACAGGGGCGGGAAAAGCCTCAGCAGCGAAAGGGTTAACCCCTTCACTGCTGAGCCAGTTCACCTTTGTGCGCTGAGCTCATTATGACCATTTTATGCTCGTTGTGTTTGGATGACAGTCTAGTCCTATTTAACTAAACCCCCCAGGCATTTTTTTTGTACAAAAAACTATTTTTAAAAAATTTGTATTATTTTTTTATTATTATTATTTTATTTTTCACCAAGCCTGGTGAAAAACCTGGTCATGTTTGGTATCATTGGAAAGGGCATGATTAGGCCTTTCCAATGATGTCAAACATGACCCTCTATCTGCCATATCGGGAGATAAGGGAATTTAAAGGACCCCCTATCTCCACTTGCTAGCCTAGGGGGTTAACTGGCCCACTGACATCCTCACACATATAGTGAGGATGTTAGTGGGGGGTGACCTCCAGGTTTGAATCGTGATCCGGCAGCAAAAAATGTAATGCTGTACACCGCTGAAAAGGGGGACTCCCCTTTCCAGTGGTGCAACTTACATTGCTGTAGCTTTAATGGTTGGGAAGATAGAGGGCTCCAAAGGAGCCTCCCCTCCCCTTCCTGAATTTTACGCAGCGTAATGACATCATCGCATCTGCCGGCTCTCAGTAAGTGGCAAGGCAAGCTTCCAGCTTGCCAGACATGCCGTGGGAGCAGGCGAGGGAGGTAAGCAGTGCTTTTTTTCTGGAAAAATAGGTGGGGGTACTCTCACACCAGTGGAAAAACTGTTTATGAGGACATGAAAATAGTCACAATAAACAATTGTTTTTAATACTGTGTTCCTTTAAATGAACTGCAACTATTGTTGTAACCCTATGGGGGTTATCCACTAAGTGCCTCTGTTGCAAGAAAAATCTGTATTGCGGTGCAGTCAGCTGTTTTTTTGTTTGTTTTTTTGCAACGATGGCACTGAGTGGATAATCCCCTAGCATTTGTGAGCACCACAGCAATGAAACTCACAGTTTTGCTGAGTATGTATGAACTCCACAGCAATGAAACTCACAGTAATGCGCAGTGTGTATGAGCTCCACAGCAATGAAACTCAGTTATGCGCAGTGTGTATGAGCTCCACAGCAATGAAACTCATGGTAATGCGCAGTGTGTATGAGCTCCACAGCAATGAAACTCACTACCACCTTACAGTGCCAGCTCCTCTGATCTCACCGCTTGCCTGACAATCCGCAGCTCTGGCAGGTGTGTGCAAACATGGGGGAGCAGCCCTCCCTTGTCACTTACTGGGGAGGGGGGTTATCAGTCCCTACATGCACTCCTGATAAAACAGAAGCGTTCAGGAGCAACATGAGCTGCCGAGCGCTTCCCATTCTCTGCCTGCCATTGCAGGAGGAGGGAGGAGCATCATGCTCTCTCCTGTTAGTTCTGGCTGGTGGTGAGGTGCCGGTACTGAGTGGTGGGGTGTCGGTACTGAGTAACCCGAGTACCCCCTGAAAAAAAGCACTGAAGGTAAGTATCGGCAGAAGGGAGGTTAGGAGCCCACTGACATACCATGTATGTCCGCGGGTCTAAGGGAGACCCGTGGGCAGAACGTACATGGTACGTCAGCGTTCAGGAATGGGTTAAACAGAGAAATTCAGATTTAGTAGAATACATACATTTAGAATTGCATTGTGCTTAGTGGTTTTGTTTCAGGGTTATAGTTTTTGTTACGGTTTGTTTTAAGAATGTTAATGGTTTTAGTAACTTACAGGGCTATTCAGAAAGAGGTGACAACCTTGAGAATGACTGAAGAAATTAAAATTCTAGGTCAAAATAGTCAAACCAGAAAAATTCTCCCATTTATCTCACTTTCCAAATTGTCTATTTGGTCTAGATTGTTCATTCTCCTGCCATTTCTCAAGGTTTTCACCTCTCTCTGAATAGCCCTGTTAGTTTTCGTAAAACCAAAGGGTTAGAAATAGTTTCAGGGTTAAGATATAGTTGGTTTTAGGCATAGAGTTTACTTTATGGTTAGTTTTAGGGTTAGGGTTAGTTTTTGTGTTAGGGTTAGGGATTATTTTACGGTTAGTGATGAAGTTGAAAATTGTTTTATGGTTTAGGTTTGTGTTAGGATTAGATTTACAGTTAAGTTTAGAGTTTATAATGTTATTATCGTATATAATGTACATAATGTTATAATTAGTTTAAGGGATATAGTTAGTTTTACTAAATCCATAGACGAAAACTCTCTAATTAAACAGCTGTTATAGTTAGGGGAAGGTTAGTTTTACATCTACATTTTTTTTGTGGGGCAGAGCAACTTTACCATGGAAAACCTTAGTTTACAGCTGAGACCTATCTTGTTCTCGGTTTCTCCCCCCGTGTATGTATTAAATAATGTGAAATAGCAACCTCTGTGACCTCGTATTGCCATATACGTAAATATATATATATATATATATATAGAATGAACAAAAAGGTCTTTGCACTCACGGTTCACAGTGAAGTTCCTCTCACACCCGGTGCTTTAGCAAAGGCTGGACTTGGTACAGATAGCAAGGATGCAAGCACTCATGGGATTTGCAGAAAAAGTTTTCTTTAATGAATCCAAAAAGGTCAACGTTTCGGCTCTTTACAGAGCCTTCATCAGGACAAATATACATACAACCCAATCCTGTGTCCATATATATGGACACTCCAATTAAACAACAATCACCAGCCCCCTCCCACTGAAATCATCCTCCAACCAGTGATGAGAAAACGTCCACAATCCCAACAACATGTGTGCAAGGAAATTAGCACTAAGCGCCCACAATTAGTGTCAGACAGACAAGCATCAGTCTCTTAACGACCTAATAATGCACCATCTGATGTTTCATTTCAAGCGCCAGCAGGGCATTCTTACCCCCGCCACTTCAAACTCTTGCAACAAACCAGGTGAAGGAGATTGATCTCCAGACGTCTCTGATCCCGGAAACCACCACGAGTACCTGTCGGCGCTCTGCGCCGTATAAGCACGCCGGACCGGTTGCCTAGGCAACCACAGCGTGTTGCCTCGGACGTAACCAAGAAACGTTACCAACCGATGTTTTGCTATCGCAAAAACCGCAGTCTAAAAGATCTTCTGGTAAAGGCGGATCCCATTAAAAGTTATGACCCAGACCAAAATAAATTTAGGAATCTGGGCTGCAAAAGATGTCTAGGCTGCGTTACCTGCGGCCATATGACTCCGTCCAGTGATTTTAGACATCCCCATACAGGGAAGCGGTTTCTCATTAGACACTTTATTACCTGTAGGACAGAATATGTGGTCTATAAGATCTTATGCCCTTGTGGCTTGGCCTATGTGGGTAAAACCACAACCCAATTATGCGAAAGAATTCGCAACCATCGATCCAACATCAGGACCGCATATAGGGATGGCAGGTCGTACAAGCCGGTGGCCCGACATTTTTTTCAGTCTGGTCACCCCTTGTCCTCGTTGAAATTCTTGGCAATAGACCATGTCCCACCCCCGAGGCGGGGGGGAGATCGAGCTTTGATTCTCCTTCAGAGAGAAGCAAGATGGATTCATCGCTTGGACACCGTTTTCCCTCGGGGGTTGAATGAAAGAAACTCCCTCCTGGCCTTTTTATAAATATTGTAAAAATGTCAAAATTAAAAATTAAGAAGTAAAAATCCAAAATCTAAAATCAATCTATATACTGATATTATCGGCAGGGTAGTTCCTAGTGTGGGGTTTAATAATCAATCTGTGCCGGCCTGAGCCATCTGCTGCGTGCACACATTAGTCGTTGCTTGTACTTTTACATTTGTTTTTAAGGAGGGTAATGTTTTTCTCCCTCCCCTGTAGATTATCCTGTTAAACCACGAGTCTGAGAGGGGGCGGGACCGAGCCAAGTGTTTCTTGGTTACGTCCGAGGCAACACGCTGTGGTTGCCTAGGCAACCGGTCCGGCGTGCTTATACGGCGCAGAGCGCCGACAGGTATTCGTGGTGGTTTCCGGGATCAGAGACGTCTGGAGATCAATCTCCTTCACCTGGTTTGTTGCAAGAGTTTGAAGTGGCGGGGGTAAGAATGCCCTGCTGGCGCTTGAAATGAAACATCAGATGGTGCATTATTAGGTCGTTAAGAGACTGATGCTTGTCTGTCTGACACTAATTGTGGGCGCTTAGTGCTAATTTCCTTGCACACATGTTGTTGGGATTGTGGACGTTTTCTCATCACTGGTTGGAGGATGATTTCAGTGGGAGGGGGCTGGTGATTGTTGTTTAATTGGAGTGTCCATATATATGGACACAGGATTGGGTTGTATGTATATTTGTCCTGATGAAGGCTCTGTAAAGAGCCGAAACGTTGACCTTTTTGGATTCATTAAAGAAAACTTTTTCTGCAAATCCCATGAGTGCTTGCATCCTTGCTATCTATATATATATATATATATGTTTATTATTGCAGAAGCCACTTGCACATCACAGCAATTCGATGAATTGCATCCCAGAGCTCCTGTGCCACATTCCCCATATGCAGCAAGGAATTCTGGGTAGGATATGCAAATGACCTTTATCTCACTTTTATGCATCCTGGATCTGTTATTACACAGAACCCTATAATCAATGCTATGCCACACTGTGGCTTTCTAGCAAAGATAAAGTTATGCAACTGGTCAAAGCCACTCCTAGGAAAGTGCTGTTTCGGGTTTGTCGGACCTTCATCAGCTAGGAGGTAGGCATGACCAGTTGCAGTGGATGCTTGGACCCGTAGGGTAAATCAGTACTTACAAGGGTTGTGGTGAAAGACAAAAAGTGAGATAAAAAGCCTCCACACTATAATTAGATATGCTTATAATTGCAGAAGCCAATCGCACATCACAGCAATTCAAAGAAAACACATGTAGAATGTCTGACTGGAGTGCTCGCTCCCTGGTTTGTTTGTATTTTATTCTTGAGACACACCCACACTGAAAGCTTAGTTCAGGTTGAGTGCTGCCCCTCCCCATGTCTGATGTACCCATGCATGGAGCTATTGTTGCTGGTTTTCGAATGTGTTGACTGGAGTGCTCTCTCCCTCGTTTGTATATATATATATATATATATCTTGGAATTTTCAAGCTCATGCGTGAACATCTTAGGTTCTAAATCCTGAGTGAATAGGTCTTATTTCTCATAGTAGGCAAGGCTAGATTTACAATTAGGCAAAGTAGGCATGCGTCTACTGGCATCCACCACAGAGGAGCACCTAGTTTTTTTAATTAATATATATAGCTTTATATATATTTTGTATTTGTTTTTTTTTTGTTTTTCTTTAACAAAGCAAGGTTTCCCTGTGGTGGACACTTTTCTCTAAAAAAATAAATAAAATGTTAAAAAATACAGAAAGAAGATGGGGAGTATACACTAAAAAGAGACAAAGAGACACATCATGGTACAGGAAAATAAACTTTAAAGAAATTAGAGGCCCTGAAGGATTGCACTCACAAGATGTTAATAAATAGCAGGCACATCAATAAACTGTTGCAATGTTACCGCTCCACTGGATACAAAACGCCCGGACTGGATACGCCGCCGTCACAGGAAAATAATCACGCCGAGCTGTTCCAATCGCAGAATAAACTTTTTAATAAAACAACAGTAGATAAAACTTCCAACGCATTTCGTCTATACAAAGGATAGACTTCATAAGGGAAAAAAAGGTAATAGTGGACCAACTTTAACAATCTCTTTAACCACTTGGCTGCTATGGATGCGCTCAGCGCGTCCAGCCAAATGGTTCTCCAGTGCTATGGAGGCGCTGAGCGCATCCATGCACAGGAGGCAGCAATCAGCCGGGATTCCAGCCAATTGCTGCACCCCCTGGTGCGGGCTGACATCTTGGATGTCAGCCCAGCACTCCAGGATCCCGGCGGGCCATTAGATGTCATCGCGGCGGCGCAATGACATCTAATTCAGGCGCCCCCCGTGTGCGGAGGAGAAAGGGAGGGGGGAGGACCTTCAGAACTCTCTCCCTCCCGATCGCCGGGGGGCACAGAGTTAAGGCAGGCACCGTTTGGAAGGGCACAGTCTTCCCTTCCAAAAGGTGGCTGACATTAACCCCTGGGGAGCCGGATCACGATTTGGCACTGAAAAGCGCCAGATCGTGATTCTTTCCCGGAGCTGGCCAACATCTTGGATGTCGGCCAAGCCTCCGGGAACTCCCCCTGAGGACTGGGGTCATCGTACATCCTGGAGTTAACCCCTAGCTGCCAGGAATGGTGGAGATAAGGGGTTCATTGGAACCCCCTATCTCCTGATCCGTGGCAGCTAGGGGTTAATGTTTGTTATTGTTAGATCGGCCAGAGCATGGCTTTTCCAATGATACCAACTTGAGCATGTAAAAAGTTTTTTTTTTTAAAAAAAAAAAAAATTAAAAAAATATTTTAAAAAAATTATAAAAAAATATTTTATTATTTTTTTGTTAATGCAGCAATATTTTTCCCATTTCAATTATGTGAACAATGATTCTGCACTAACGATTTTTGTATGCGGTGCGTTTGTTAAAAATAGCGAAATTTTCCCCGATAAAAAAATGTAACAAGTCACCATTTCTAATTTTTTTAACAAGCGCACTCCGTAGAAAATATAACCGTAAACACTCGCATGTTAAAGTGTGAAAAAAAAACACTTTACACATTGTAAAATATTGAAAATTCTAATTTTATTGCATTTTTTGTTATAATATACAAACAGGACATGACGTATACATATAATAGTGATATATTATGAATCTACCGAGTCTGCCGGAAAGAACGATATATAATATATCTGGGTCATATATTAAGGCTAGGGTCAAACGAAAGCATTTTTACAAGCGAACGTAAAAAAGTGCGTCCTAACGCATTTATGTATTTTTTCACGGAATATACGAAAACGGTCATACGATGCGCATTTTCGTGCGTGATGTTTTACGAATCCAAACCAGGAAACTTTTTGCGTCTGGCCGTTATGTTGGCCGGACACGAGCAGGGTCTGACGTCTCCAAATCACGCACACACACCGCTAGCGGGCGCAGCGCACTCTGTACGTCCGTACTAGCGATTCTGCGTTCTCGAAAAAATGCATTCATTTTCCACTTGCGTTGCGCGGCCGGACTTTCGTGCGACCGTACTTCGTATATTGGCTGTCATTGCCCGTCATTTGCTGCTAGTGCGGCCGTGATTAAGTGCGCCAGAACGCACGTTAAAAGTGCGCTGGTCTGACCCTAGCCTAAAATAAGCCTTCAAAAAGTGGATAAACATGATGAGCGAAACATGTAAAAATGACCTCAGCACAGAGGTGTGAAATGCCTCAGCAGTGAAAGGGTTAAATAATGTCCAAAACAATTAAAGAACTCCGCGGTCTGGTGCTGTAATCCATTTGTCTATATCCGGATATCTCCAATTATGTCTCCAGCATATGAATCCACACACTGCGCGGAACAAGCGCCATTAATTATTCTGCAGAGACGCTTCCCAGCAGTGTGTGGATTCATATGCTGCATTAATTATACTGCAGAGAGGCGCTTCCCAGCAGTGTGTGGATTCATATGCTGCATTAATTATACTGCAGAGAGGTGCTTCCCAGCAGTGTGTGGATTCATATGCTGCATTAATTATACTGCAGAGAGGCGCTTCCCAGCAGTGTGTGGATTCATATGCTGCATTAATTATACTGCAGAGAGGTGCTTCCCAGCAGTGTGTGGATTCATATGCTGCATTAATTATACTGCAGAGAGGCGCTTCCCAGCAGTGTGTGTATTCATATGCTGCATTAATTATACCGCAGAGAGGCGCTTCCCAGCAGTGTGTGGATTCATATGCTACATTAATTATACTGCAGAGAGGCGCTTCCCAGCAGTGTGTGGATTCATATGCTGCATTAATTATACCGCAGAGAGGTGCTTCCCAGCAGTGTGAGGATTCATATGCTTCATTATTATACTGTAGAGGTGCTGCCCGGCAGTGTGAGGATTCATATGCTGCATTAATTATACTGCAGAGAGGTGCTTCCCAGCAGTGTGTGGATTCATATGCTGTATTAATTATACCACAGAGAGGCGCTTCCCAGCAGTGTGTGGATTCATATGCTGCATTAATTATACCGCAGAGAGGTGCTTCCCAGCAGTGTGTGGATTCATATGCTACATTAATTATACCGCAGAGAAGCGCTTCCCAGCAGTGTGTGGATTCATATGCTGCATTAATTATACCGCAGAGAGGCGCTTCACAGCAGTGTGTGGATTCATATGCTGCATTAATTAAACTGCAGAGAGGTGCTTCCCAGCAGTGTGTGGATTCATATGCTACATTAATTATACCGCAGAGAGGCGCTTCCCAGCAGTGTGTGGATTCATATGCTGCATTAATTATACTGCAGAGAGGTGCTTCCCAGCAGTGTGTGGATTCATATGCTGCATTAATTATACTGCAGAGAGGTGCTTCCCAGCAGTGTGTGGATTCATATGCTGTATTAATTATACCACAGAGAGGCGCTTCCCAGCAGTGTGTGGATTCATGCTGCATTAATTGCAGAGAGGCGCTTCCCAGCAGTGTGTGGATTCATATGCTGCATTAATTATACTGCAGAGAGGTGCTTCCCAGCAGTGTGTGAATTCATATGCTGTATTAATTATACCACAGAGAGGCGCTTCCCAGCAGTGTGTGGATTCATATGCTACATTAATTATACCGCAGAGAGGCGCTTCACAGCAGTGTGTGGATTCATATGCTGCATTAATTATACTGCAGAGAGGCGCTTCCCAGCAGTGTGTGGATTCATATGCTGCATTAATTATACTGCAGAGAGGCGCTTCCCAGCAGTGTGTGGATTCATATGCTGCATTAATTATACTGCAGAGAGGAGCTTCCCAGCAGTGTGTGGATTCATATGCTGCATTAATTATACTGCAGAGAGGTGCTGCCCAGCAGTGTGTGGATTCATATGCTGCATTAATTATACTGCAGAGAGGTGCTTCCCAGCAGTGTGTGGATTCATATGCTGCATTAATTATACAGCAGAGAGGCGCTTCCCAGCAGTGTGTGGATTCATATGCTGCATTAATTATTACCGCAGAGAGGCGCTTCCAGCAGTGTGTGGATTCATATGCTGCATTAATTATACAGCAGAGAGGCGCTTCCCAGCAGTGTGTGGATTCATATGCTGCATTAATTATACTGCAGAGAGGCGCTCCCAGCAGTGTGTGGATTCATATGCTGCATTAATTATACTGCAGAGAGGAGCTTCCCAGCAATGTGTGGATTCATATGCTGCATTAATTATATTGCAGAGAGGTGCTTCCCAGCAGTGTGTGGATTCATATGCTGCATTAATTATACCGCAGAGAGGCGCTTCACAGCAGTGTGTGGATTCATATGCTGCATTAATTAAACTGCAGAGAGGTGCTTCCAGCAGTGTGTGGATTCATATGCTACATTAATTATACCGCAGAGAGGCGCTTCCCAGCAGTGTGTGGATTCATATGCTGCCATTAATTATACTGCAGAGAGGTGCTTCCCAGCAGTGTGTGGATTCATATGCTGCATTAATTATACTGCAGAGAGGTGCTTCCCAGCAGTGTGTGGATTCATATGCTGCATTAATTATACCCAGAGAGGCGCTTCCCAGCAGTGTGTGGATCATGCTGCATTAATTGCAGAGAGGCGCTTCCAGCAGAGTGTGTGGATTCATATGGCTGCATTAATTATACTGCAGAGAGGTGCTTCCCAGCAGTGTGTGAATTCATATGCTGTATTAATTATACCACAGAGAGGCGCTTCCCAGCAGTGTGTGGATTCATATGCTACATTAATTATACCGCAGAGAGGCGCTTCACAGCAGTGTGTGGATTCATATGCTGCATTAATTATACTGCAGAGAGGCGCTTCCCAGCAGTGTGTGGATTCATATGCTGCATTAATTATACTGCAGAGAGGCGCTTCCCAGCAGTGTGTGGATTCATATGCTGCATTAATTATACTGCAGAGAGGAGCTTCCCAGCAGTGTGTGGAGTCATATGCTGCATTAATTATACTGCAGAGAGGCGCTTCCCAGCAGTGTGTGGATTCATATGCTGCATTAATTATACTGCAGAGAGGTGCTGCCCAGCAGTGTGTGGATTCATATGCTGCATTAATTATACTGCAGAGAGGTGCTTCCCAGCAGTGTGTGGATTCATATGCTGCATTAATTATACAGCAGAGAGGCGCTTCCCAGCAGTGTGTGGATTCATATGCTGCATTAATTATACCGCAGAGAGGCGCTTCCCAGCAGTGTGTGGATTCATATGCTGCATTAATTATACAGCAGAGAGGCGCTTCCCAGCAGTGTGTGGATTCATATGCTGCATTAATTATACTGCAGAGAGGCGCTTCCCAGCAGTGTGTGGATTCATATGCTGCATTAATTATACTGCAGAGAGGAGCTTCCCAGCAATGTGTGGATTCATATGCTGCATTAATTATATTGCAGAGAGGTGCTTCCCAGCAGTGTGTGGATTCATATGCTGCATTACTTATACCGCAGAGAGGCGCTTCCCAGCAGTGTGTGGATTCATATGCTGCATTAATTATACTGCAGAGAGGCGCTTCCCAGCAGTGTGTGGATTCATATGCTGCATTAATTATACTGCAGAGAGGCGCTTCCCAGCAGTGTGTGGCTTCATATGCTGCATTAATTATACTGCAGAGAGGCTCTTCCCAGCAGTGTGTGGATTCATGTGCTGCATTTATTATACTGCAGAGAGGCTCTTCCCAGCAGTGTGTGGATTCATGTGCTGCATTAATTATACTGCAGAGAGGCGCTTCCCAGCAGTGTGTGGATTCATATGCTGCATTAATTATACTGCAGAGAGGCCCTTTCCAGCAGTGTGTGGATTCCTATGCTGCATTAATTATACTGCAGAGAGGCGCTTCCCAGCAGTGTGTGGATTCATATGCTGCATTAATTATACTGCAGAGAGGCGCTTCCCAGCAGTGTGTGGATTCCTATGCTGCATTAATTATACTGCAGAGAGGCGCTTCCCAGCAGTGTGTGGATTCATATGCTGCATTAATTATACTGCAGAGAGGCGCTTCCCCGCAGTGTGAGGATTCATATGCTGCATTAATTATACCGCAGAGAGGCGCTTCCAGCAGTGTGTGGATTCATATGCTGCATTAATTATACTGCAGAGAGGCTTCCCAGCAGTGTGTGGATTCATATGCTGCATTAATTATACTGCAGAGAGGCGCTTCCCAGCAGTGTGTGGATTCATGTGCTGCATTAATTATACTGCAGAGAGGCGCTTCCCAGCAGTGTGTGGATTCATATGCTGCATTAATTATACTGCAGAGAGGTGCTTCCCAGCAGTGTGTAGATTCATATGCTGCATTAATTATACTGCAGAGAGGCCCTTTCCAGCAGTGTGTGGATTCATATGCTGCATTAATTATATTGCAGAGAGGCGCTTCCCAGCACTGTGTGGATTCATATGCTGCATTAATTATATTGCAGAGAGGTGCTTCCCAGCACTGTGTGGATTCATATTCTGCATTAATTATATTGCAGAGAGGTGCTTCCCAGCAGTGTGTGGATTCATATGCTGCATTAATTATACCGCAGAGAGGCGCTTCCCAGCAGTGTGTGGATTCATATGCTGCATTAATTATACCGCAGAGAGGCGCTTCCCAGCAGTGTGTGGATTCATATGCTGCATTAATTATACCAGAGAGGCGCTTCCCAGCAGTGTGTGGATTCATATGCTGCATTAATTATACCGCAGAGAGGCGCTTCCAGCAGTGTGTGGATTCATATGCTGCATTAATTATACCGCAGAGAGGCGCTTCCCAGCAGTGTGTGGATTCATATGCTGCATTAATTATATTGCAGAGAGGCGCTTCCCAGCAGTGTGTGGATTCATAAGCTGCATTTTTTTTTAAATCATTTTATTTTATTTATTTTTTTCGTTTCTGATAATTTTGTTCCGCTTTTTTTCCATTTTAAAACCTTTTGTTCTGTTATTTTCTTTAAAGTCAGACCACATGGGTTAGTATTTTATTTTTGCATTTTTTTAAATTGTTTTGTTCATTTTTGTTCCTTTCATACCATTTTAATATGAATATATTAAATAAAGTTGTGCAATGCATATTCATAAGAAAAAAGGATCTTTATTTTTAAAAAAAAGATAGAATCGGCTAGACATGTGCACAGCACAAAATTTCGTTTTGAACTAATGGATTAGTCCTAAAACGCAATTTATTTAGTTGCTAAAGAAATTAGTTTTCAGTTCTTTAGTATGAAAATTAATTTAATTCATCCGAAAACCAGTGGATTCAATTAATATTGTAGTGGCTCCTCAGAGGGCTGAGATCGTCTGCTTGTTACAGTAACTCTCACTCTCAGAACAATGTGTCAGGCAAAGCTATTACAGTAACTGACTGCTGCTCATCACAGCGCTCAAAATTTCAATAAAACTAGTAAATAATATTTTTATAACACTTATTTCTTTGTTTTACTGAAACTCTGAGCGCTGTGATGAGCAGCAGTCAGTTACTGTAACAGCTGAGCCTAATACATTGTACTGAGACATAATATAACAAGCAGCCGATCTCAGCGCTCGCAGCCACTGGTTTTAAAGGGCTAAAAAAAATGCTCCTCTCTGCATAATGTATAGAACATCCTCCTGCATTAATTAATACCCCTCTCTGTATAGAACATTCTACTGCATTGGCATGTGGAGGGTGCAGAACTTCGGAATGCAATGCTTATCCAGCACAGGAGAGGGAACTTCTACTTAAACTTTGTATCTCTGTGGGGAAGACAGACAGGATTATAAAAGCAGGGGAGAGGGAGAATATTAACGTAAATCGGTCTGAAAGCTCAGAGGAGATTAATGGCGCAATTTATTTTTAATATAAAATAAAGCACTTTAATTCCAGGGAAAACATTAAAATAAATCACATTGAAGGCTCATAATGACAGATTAACAGTGAGAGCTGGATACTAAATGTATCAGATGTAAAAACCCCTTGATAACAAGCAGCACTGGGAGAGGAGAGGGACTTTATATAAAATGTGTATTATAGATGAGGAAAGGGGGATAGTGCTCCTGGATAATATAAAATGTATCAGACCTAAGCCCCTATTATGCAGAGCGGGAGGGGAGATAACACACGTTTTATAAAGTCCCTCTTTTCTCCCAGCGCTGCTTGTTATAAAGGGGTTTTTACTATCCAGCCCTCCTCTGTCATTAGCTTTCAGTGTGATTTATTTGAATGTTTTCCTTCTCCAACTGCTTTTATCATCTCGTCTGTCTCATAGACATGCAAGGGTTAAGTAAAGGTTTCCTCTCTTGTGCTTTCTGTCTGTGCTGCGAGTGAGTATTCTGGAGCTCTATCACTGTCTGATTTTCAGGTAGGGATCGGGAAGGATTACATATACAAACCTTTTCTGTAGCTTTGCGATGTTGCGCTCCTCATTGCTGGTCTCCTTCAATCAATGTAATATTACAAAAAGGACTGAAACTAAAATGTAGTGCATTTTCCTTTTACTTTCTTTCATTTTTTGGACTGAGCAGTTTCGTATCTCTTGAGTCATACGAAAACTAAATCATCCCAAAATTCGGGCTAAATCATTTTAGTACTAAAACGAATGCACATGTCTAGAATCGACAGAATTACCGTATCGACAGGATTATTGTATCGACAGAATTATCGTATCGACAGAAATATAGAATCATTGGAAACGATACGGAATTACAGAATCAGCAATGGAACCAAAAAATACGATGACCGAAATGGAACCAAAATCACGAATAGAATGAAAATGACTTACACATTATATATTACACATTTCACGTCCATACGAAAACATGAAAATCTTTTCGTATCGGATGTTTTCGGATCCGATCCGATTCGGAAAATCGGCTGAATCCGAAGCCACGATCGGACCGATTTGTGAAAAATACGAATTGGTCCAAATCGAAATGCACATCCCTAACAGGGAGAGCTGGTTGTCAGTCGCTGCTGTACAGGGATAAGATTCCGTGGATTACAATGACTGAAAATCCCTATATAGTACAGATACAAGGTGTTACTGTAATCTACATATACAGGCATAATGTCACATACAGATATTATTTTATATTCTATTGGAATTTTTTTGTGGAAGCTGCATTGCTAATAATCTCATTATGATCTTTACAAATATAAGCAGGAGATCTGGCCATTTTTATTATTCATCTTTATCACAGTTACTAGTATCTATCACAATGGTCTTTTCTGCCTGTATGATAATAATGCAGACCCCGTTTGAACTTGTGTAAGATTAAGGACACCATCTAGAGCTCAAAATCATACATTTCATCAATATTTCTGTAAAGCATAAACAAATAAATTAAAAATGAGCAACTTAACATTATTTAAATGTATTACTTATTTCTGGATGAGCTTGCAAAGAATTAAAAAAAGAAGCATGTGTGTCAGAACTGCCTAGAACTGTGGGGCTACCAACCGTCAAGCGTCTTTTGTTCCTTGGCAACCTTGTCGGTTACCTGCTCCTGCTTTGCCGCGGGTCGAAACCACCGGATGTATTACTCCTACGTGTGTCTAGCACGTCTACGGCCATAAATAAATAAACATCATTAATAAGCGCCAGTAATGCAGCGTACTGCTGACCTGGAGATGCTAATTTAGCAGTAATTAGACGCATGACGCCACCTGCACTCAGCTGTCACTAATGGCGGTGATACCTCTCCTGGGTATATTAATGACCTGTGAGGTAAGGAGAACACATCTCTTGAAAAGCTGCACTCGGTTTAGCAGCGAAACGCGTCGAGGTGACAAATGCTTTTTAACTGCTTATGAAATGTTCTCATGGTTGGTTGTCTGCTTGACTCCTAGTGGTGTTTTGTGCCCCTATTCAATGGGGGCGTGCTAGGCCATATTGTTCAGTTATTTGTGAAGCAATAGATGTTCCTGGTTCTGTGGGGTCAGCCCTGATGAGATGTGTGATCAATTATTGATTTGATCTGGAATTTACACATAAAAATCAATGTCAAAGCAATGGTTCCTTGCTGGTCCTGTGGGGTCAGCCCTGATGAGATCTGTGAACAATTTTTGATTTGATCTGGTACTTATATAAAAGTTTTTTTATGGATTCTGGCAGATTGTATGCCTACCTGCATTATCAGTTGAACTGTATACCATTGTTTAGGCCTAGCATACCCACAATATTGGGAACCTAATTTCTCCTTTTCATGTATATTTTTGGGTGGATCTATATGTGCCAATTGGCAATCAATAAAGGTTCTATTTAGATGTTATTAATCAGTGTCCAGTATACCTTTTTTTTCTTTGCCTACTGTATCTAAGGGTTACCCCCTATAACTGTACGCTGAGTTTTAATGGTCCCAGGTACATTGTGTTTGTATGCAAAGTAACAAGTTCACCTGAACTGGACATATACAAGGAAACAGAGAGTGACTAGAAGCGCTTCAGATCAGTCCTCTCTGAAAGTAACACTATTGCCATAGGAGACCAAAATAAAAAAGGGGGGTATTTAAAAATCCCTCATCATCCATCACTCTACGCGTTTCGCCTACAGAGTGGCGTCCTCAGGATTGTACTGAGAGTGATAATAAGTACAGTGTCTGTGAAGATACATCAGGATCCGACGTTAGTAAAGGAACGTAGCTGTTAAAGAAAGTGCACACATTTATTTAGGTCAGGAGAAAGAAGTCCACAGACTCTTCTTTTAAAGGGGAATCACTCACTAAAGCTGAGATATAATGTAAAATAGCAGGAAAATGCTTCTTATATCATGTTAAACAGATCCAAGTAAAGTTCTAAAACCACATTTATAATGCAGTATTGCTAATCAAGCCCTGATAAGATATCTCAGCGATTATAAATGTCTGAGACACCAAATACTTTATAAACCCTCTGTAAACTCCAGTGATTGAGGAGATGTAACGGAAAGATCACCTTGTTTTTGAAAACATTTTTTCCTTGTTTCCACTTGTGATAATTCCTGTTTGAGTCCTCTTGCATCCTGTGCAGAGCCTGTGCCAGGACATGCATCGCAGTGTACACTCCATAAGCCGTGACGTGCTTACTCATAAATTCAATGTGGGAAAAATTCTTCTCTGTGCATTTATTGGCAGTAAACCTATACAGTATTTCAAAAACGTCAGTCTTATATCTGTTTGGTGAAATGCATTGTAAATATATAATCCACAGATCCTCCAGCAGGGCGTCACGCGGGCGATTGGACGGATTAACACTGCTAAGAAAAGAATGAAACCCAGGAATGTTTTCTGAGGACCGGATAAAACTCAAGCTGCCGTTGAGAATTAACATATGGGTTTGAATTACATTTGTACCGAGGATACTTGAAGGACAAATAATTAATGTAATGTTTTGAAATAGCAATGGATCGGCCATAAAAAGCTTAGCTCTACTAACTGAGCCTTCCCCGCACAGGATGAAGATCCGAGACGTGGCTTTCTTAACAATATCCAGTTTCTGTTCATTGTTTCTTGATAATTTAATACTAAACTCGATGCAGATCCCATGGCTGGTGATCACTTGGCTCAGCTCCTCGATCTCCTTCTCTCTAGTTACATCGTCTGATGTGATTATTCCAACCCAGTTTGACCCAAAATACTTCAGTAAGATCACGATAGCCTGATAGTAAACATTGTCACTTTGAACTGTGCGGAAAAAGTACGGGTACAGCTTCTTGTCGCTGAGCTCTATGTTGGACGCTCCATAACTGATCTGAAGACGGGAATAAGAGATATTCATTTCAAAATACTATATTGAAAAAAATTTAATATAAAAACCAATACAGAGAAACGCCCACAGAAAAAACGCTCACTTTTTTTAAAATACACTCCTTCATTTCTTATGTATCCATATGGTGATCTCCCCAAAGAACCAGAACCTATTGATTATATACTGTATATATATAGCAGTTCTTTGAATTGCTGTTATGTGGAAGTGGCTTCGCAAAAATAAAAATAACCATTATAGTGTGGAGGCTTTTTATCTCACTTTTTGTCCTCCACCACAACCGTTGTAAGTACTGATTTGCCCTACGGGTCCAAGCATCCACTGCAACTGGTCATGCCTAGCTCCTAGCTGATGAGGGTCCAATAAACCCGAAACAGCGCTGTCCTAGGAGTGGCTTTGACCAGTTGCATAAACCTGATCTCTGCTAAAAAAAAGCCATAGTATGGCATAGCATTGATTTAAGGGTTCTGTTTAAAAACAGGATGCAATAAAAGTGAGATAGAGGTCATTTGCATATCGTACCCAGAGTTCTCAAGTTGCTGCATATGGAAAATGTGGCACAGGGGCTCCAGGACACAGTTCTTTGAATTGCTGTGATGTGCAAGTGGCTTCTGCAATAATAAAATATATATATATATATATATATATATTTAGTACAGTAGGGATGGGCCAAACACCCCTGTGTTCGGTTCGCATTCGAACTCGAACATTTGAAAAAGTTTGAATTCGAACTCAATGCAAGTCAATGGGACTCGAACGTTCGAATTTTAGAGTGCCCTCCAAGAGGGCATATATGCAAGATATTGGCCATAAAAGGTGTATGGGGGTCTGGGTAGTGCCCTGGAGGAAGAAAACAAGAAAAAATTGTTAAAAAAAAATGTTTTTAAAGAAACAGTGATTTTTCCATGAAATAAAGGTTAAGAATATAAACGAAAAATTCCTTCAAGTATCATGTCTAGGAGGTCCCCATAACCTGCCCGTGAAGTGGCGGATTTGTAGGATGTATAAAAACATTTAAAAAGAAAAAAAATGACATTTCAAATGACGGTAAATGCTTTTCCTTTAATCTATTCATAAACAACTGCTTGGGGCGGCAGCCTGTATGAAAAGAGGAGACGTTTTAGGACACGCAGAACAAGTTTAGTAACTTTTTGGCTAAATTATGGTGCCTCTTATGCAGGCTTTGGATGAAAGTAACAATAGGTGCTTTAAAATTGGGCCTTTAGTGTCAGCAACAGTGCCTTCACACCATCCATAACATACACACCGTCCGTAACCCCTCTGAGGTATTGTGGAAGAGTGCAGTAGTGGAGGTTTTGGGAATGCAGAACAGATGCCCGATCTATTCAGTTAAATGAGCATCAGGGGAGTGATAGCTGCTGATCCAGGACTGTTTCATTTTTATAAATGTCAGCCGGTCTACAGAGTCGGTGTACTGACGCACTCTTTTGTCTGTGACAAAACCTCCAGCGGCACTGAACATCCTTTCAGAAAGCACGCTGGATGAAGGGCAACCTAGTAGCTGCATAGCATATTGGCCAGTGATCCAATCTCAACACCCAGTAAGCCAGTGGATCATCTGCTGTAAAGGTATCCAGGTCTGCCTTGCCCATAGGTAGTCCTGCACCATATGGTGAAGACGCTGGCAATGGGTGCCTACGTTTGACGTCCCTGGGCGTCGTGTACTAAAAAAATTGCAAAAGGCATCAGTCAAGTGGCCCCCTTCACCGCTCTTCCTCTGATAAACTGCAGCCTCAGAAGCACCTGTGTCATCACTTGGTAACCTACCAGTGCCTGGAAAGGTATTACACAAGTGTTGCTTTAGAGAGTCCTCAAGTTGTTTCATCCTGTCTTCCCTCTGTGAGGGCAGGATGAGCTCTGCAACCTTACCCTTGTATCGTGGAACAAGAAGGGTTGCCAACCAGTAATGATCCCTCTCCTTGATAGCATGAATCCTGGGGTCCTTTAGCAGTCTTTGCTGTATAAGGGAGCCCATGTAGCGTAGGTTGGAAGTGGCATTAGCTTCCTGGTCGCTAAGGAAGGATGACCCTATTGTGCATGCACTACCTCCTCCCAGCCACGTACTAGTCCTTGGGTTTCTGGGGACACAAAACCATCCCTTGAGGAATCCCCACCTTCAATGCCCCCACTACTTAAATATTCCTCCTCATCCTCCTTCTGTCTGATCTGAGGACCCGCTGGAATGCTGTCTACGTAAAGACTGGAGTCTTGAGAGCTAGGGAAGTCCTCCTCTTCCTCCCACTGCTCTGCCTCTAGTGCCACATCTATAATTCCCCACAGAGTGCGCTCCAGCAGGAACACTAAAGGAACTGTGTCACTGATGCCTGCACTGTCCCTGCTCACCATCCTCGTTGCCTCCTCAAATGGTGACAGTACAGTGCATGCATCCTTGATCATCAGCCACTGCGGTGGGGGAACCAAGTTGACCTGAACCTGTCCTTGTGCCATACTCACACAGGTACTTGTTGATGGCCTTCTGCTGCTTGTGCAGACGCTGCAGCATTGCCAATGTCAACTTCCACCTGGTGGGCATGTCACAGATCAGATGGTGTGTGGGAAGGTGGAATTCTCTTTGAATTTCTGCCAGGTGAACACTTGCTGGGAATGACCGTTTGAAGTGGCTGCACACTTTTCTGGTATGGCTGAGAAGCTCTGCCAGCCCTGGGTACCTGGTTAGGAAATGCTGTACCACTAGATTTAGGACGTGTGCTAGGCATGGTACATGCGTCAACTTACCCAGGCGTAGGGCGGAGAGAAGGTTGCTGCCATTATCACAGACGACCATTCCCAGCTTAAGCTGGCGTGGTGTTAACCATCTCTGCGCCTACCCCTGCAGAGCTGACAGAATTTCTGGCCCGGTGTGGCTCCTGTCCCCTAAACAAACCAGCTCAAGCACAGTATGGCATCTTTTTGCTTGAGCCATTGCGTAGTCCCTGCCACGCGTCGGTTTAACTGCCACTTTGCCAGAGACACAGGAGGAGGAGGAAGAGGGAGAGGTGGTGGTGGAGCAGACAGACCTCATACAAGCAGCTTTCTGGAGGCGTGGTGGATGAACAAGCTCCAGCACAGAGCCCCATCTTGGATCCCTCCTAGCTGCAATCAGAGTTACCCAGTGTGCCGTGAAGGAAATGTAACTGCCCTGTCCATGCTTGCTGGACCACGTGTCTAAAGTAATGTGCACCTTGCTGCTGACTGCCTTTCCCAATGACTGGATAAGATTGTCTTCCACGTGCTGGTATAGTACTAGAATGGCCTTCCATGAAAAGAACTGGCGTTTTGGAACCTGCCACTGTGGTACAGCACATTCGGCAAATTCACGGAAGGAGGCAGAGTCCACCAGCTGGAAAGGCAGCAGCTGTAATGCGAGTAATTTTGCGAAGCTGGCATTTAGACACTGTGCAAGGAGATGGTTGGGACTATATTTTTTCTTACGCTGCAGCAGCTGGGGCAATGAAATCTGACTGCGTAAATCTTCTGCTGATGGGATGCTGTCACTAGGGATGGTCTGCCGGTTCGATACGAACATGAGTTCGCATCGAACATTGGTTGTTCGAAAGTTCGCGAACTTCAAACTTTTCAGTTCGTTCGCAAAAAGTTTAACCAGTTCAATGCTAAGGACGCGCTCAGCGCGTCCTCAGCATTACCGCTGGTATGCGGAGGACGCGCTGAGCGCGTCCTCGCATTGGGGTCAGCGTTCGGCCGGGTTCCGGCCGATCGCTGGCCCTCCGGTGCGGGCTGACATCCTGGATGTCAGCCCGGCATCCGGAGCAGCGGCCGCCATTATTAGGTGTCATCGCGCCCCCGCGATGACACCTAATTCAGGCGCCCCCCCGCATGTGCGGAGGAGGCGCCTGAAAGGGAGGGGGGAGGTCCTTCGGACCTCTCTCCCTCCCGATCGGCGGCACACAGGGGCTTAACCCAGGCATCATTTGGAAGGGCACAGCCTGCCCTTCCAAATGATGCCTGACATTAACCCCTGGGGAGCTGGATCGCAAATCGGCGCTGAAAAGCTCCGATTCGCGATCCTTCCCGGGAGCTGGCCGACATCTTGGATGTCAGCCAAGCTTCCGGGAACTCCCCCAGAGGACTGGCGTCATCGTGCGCAGCACGATGACGCCAGTCCTACAGTTAACCCCTAACTGCCACGAACTGTGGAGATAGGGAGTTCCAATGAACTCCCTATCTCCCGATCCGTGGCAGTTAGGGGTTAAATTTTGATATGGTTGGATCGGCCAGAGCATGGCCGTTCCAACGATACCAAACATGAAAGTAAAAAAATTTGTAAAAAAAAATAAATAAATAAAAAAAAAAAAAAAAAATTAAAAAAAAAAAATTAAAAAAAAAAAAATAAACACTTTTTTTTTATTTTTTTTGGTTTGTTAATGCAGCAATATTGTTCCCATTTCAATTATAATGTGAACAATGATGCTGCATTAACGATTTTTGTATGCGGTGCGTTTGTTAAAAATGGTGTCATTTTCCCCAAAAAAAAATGTAACGAGACCCCATCTCTAATTTTTTTAACAAGCGCACCCCATACAAAATATAACCGCAATTGCTCGCATGTTAAAATGTGGAAAAAAACACTTTACACATTGTAAATTATTGAAAATACATATTTTATTGCATTTTTTGTTATAATATACAAACATGACATAACGTATACATATAATAATGACATATTATGAATCTACCGAGTCTGACGGAAAGAACGATATATAATATGTCGGTGTCATATACTAAAATAAGCCTTTAAAACACGTTTAAACATGATGCGCAAAACAGGTAAAAAATGACCTCAGCACAGGGGCGGGAAAAGCCTCAGCAGCGAAAGGGTTAAAAAACAAATGTGATTTTTTTTTTAAAAAAAAATCATAAAAAAATCTAAAAATAAAGAGACTCTTTACTGCAGAATAAGCAACGGTTTATTAGATATAGAATTGAAATGAAAATATTTGTAACATTGACGCCTATGGGATAAAACAATCTTGTTGCTAAAACATCAGGCAGATGAGATCCTCTAATCAGGCACTGTAGAGGGCAGCCCCACTGGGGCCTCCCTTGAGGAGCATGCGGCCGCCGGATGACAGAGCTGCGACTGTGCGGACAGGCCGGCCGGGTGCCATATACTATAGCGCAGTGCAAACATATATTGATCTCAGTTTGTGGTGTATATTGTTGGTGCTGTCTCTCTGGCCTGTGTGGCTGCTAGATGTTAGGTTTAGTGGTCCTGAGTCCTGGCCATCCTAAGGATCGGAGGGTTAGAGGTGACTTGCATTGAGTTCGAATCGTGTTCGCGTTCGAATTCAAACTTTTTCAAATGTTCGTGTTCGAATGCGAACCGAACACGGGGATGTTAGGCCCATCACTAGCCGTCACATTCTGAGGAAGGACCTGGTACACCCATTACTATAGTATCATCCCTGTCAGTGGAGGTTGTAGACAATGACATGGCAGGACATATAGTGGGAGTAGAGACAGATGAGGAGGAGGACCTATGCAAAGTGTTGTGCCAACGGGATGCGTGGCAGGTTGTCATATGTCTTATCAAGCACGTGGTACCCAAGCGTCTGATGTTTTTCCCACGCTTGATCCTCTTCATACATAGCTTACAAATAGCAACTCTGCAACTCTGCAGTCTGCTGCACAAGTGAAGAAGAACTCCCATACAGTAGAGTTCCTGGATGTGTGCTTTGAGACAACAGCGCTCTGCACCTGAGCAGTTCTGACTTCTGATGCCTTGGACTGGCTACCGTTGCTCATAGAGGACGTTGTGCCTCGTTTTTGTTGTGCCTCCTCCTCACTTGACTCCGCTGTTCGATCAGGCACCCAGATGGAATCAGTGACCTCATCAGCATCATCACTCCCTATCTCCTCGTCACTGGAGCCAACCTGGCAGTATGCTGCAGCTGCTGGGGGAACATGAGTGCCAGTTCTTTGTGTGTCACTGGCACCCCTCACGATAGGCTGATTTTACTCCCTTCCTCAGGGAGTCAACATCAGAGCACTGGAGTTGCTGCGTATCCTCAAGCAGCATGTCACTGTCATTGTAGTCAAACAATTCAGCTGACTCCTCCGTGTATGATGGTGAGGCTACGGCAGGAGTAGCTATGGACATGGAGGCTGAATTAGATGCTTTGGCAGCTGAGGTGGACTGTAAACCACTACAAACCTGGCTGGCAGAGTACTCGGAGGATGAGGATGGCCTGGTTAGCCAATCCACCAAATCCTCTGTATGTTGCTGCTGCATAAGGCTAGGGTCAGACGAATGCATTTTTCGCGTTGTCCGTGAAAAAGTGCGTTCGAACGAATGGACGCATTTTTTCACAGAATACGCAATAGCGGTCATACCATGCGCATTTTCGTCCGTGATTTTGTACGGATCATCAATAAAACCCTTTTTGTGTCTGGACGTTATGTTGGCAGGACATTAGCAGCAACTGACGTCTCCTAATCACACACACGCCGCTAGCGGACGCAGCGCACTCTGTACGTCAGTACTAGCAGTTTCACATTCTCGAAAAAATGCGTTTGTTTGCCACTTGCGTTGCACAGCCGCACTTTTGTGCGGCCGTTCTTCGTATGCTGCCTGGCATTGGACGTCATTTGCTGCTAGCACGGCCGTGATGTAGTGCTGCTAAATGCATGTTAATACTGCGTTAGTCTGACCCTAGCCTAAGATGGCCAGCACCAGTTAGAAAGGACAAGTGTGCCCCTGCAGAGGATGCACCACGTCCACGATGACCAGGGGCACAGCCTTCCAACACAGAGGCTGCTTGCCCTCTAATCTGTGTCTGGGAGCGTCTGCCTGTCCTTTTTGGTCTTTCTGACATGGTGAGTGATATATAGATTAAAGATATACAGAACTCTGATTCAACTCTGTTATAAAAATTGGAGATATGCAGAACTCTGATTCAACTCTGGTATATAGATTGGAGATATGCAGAACTCTGATTTAACTCTGGTATATAGATTGGAGATATACAGAACTCTGATTCAACGGGTCCCAAGCATCCACTGCAACTGGTCATCATGCTTAGCTTCTGCTGATTAGGGTCCAACAAACCCGAAACAGCGCTATCCTAGGAGTGGCTTTGACAGTTGTATAAACCTTATCTCTGCTAGAAAGCCACAGTGTGGCACAGCATTGATTTTAGAGTTCTGTGTAATAACAGACCCAGGATGCATACAAGCGAGACAGGTGTCATTTGCATATCCTACCCAGAGTTCCTTGCTGCATATGGGGAATGTGGCACAGGAACTCTGGGATGCAATTCATCGAAATGCTGTGATGTGCAAGTGGCTTCTGCAATAATAAACACACTAATTGTAGCATGGAGGCTTTTTATCTCACTTTTTGTCCTCCACCACAACCCTTGTATATATACTGTGATGCAGTGCATGGATGGCACTGTGTATTCCCCTTGAATTTTTGTTTAAGGTTTAGGCAATAACCCCCAGGAGGGAAAGTGTTTTTTGTTTCGCTGCAGGTGTCCCTGCAATTAAGGGGATAAATTACTCCTCCTTGAGAGGGGGGGAGAGAGTAATGAGATGCAGCAGAGAGAGTCTTCAGTGGGTGCAGCAGCAGCAGCGAGAGTCTGCAGTACGAGATACCAAAGGTTGGTGTCACTTTTGGGTAGGATCCCTGCTAGTGAGAGAGGGACCTTCAAGTGAGTTAGTGAGTGTTCAGGTGAACCAGGATTTTGTTTGTGTTACGTTTTATTTTCTGCTCTTGCTGCAATAAAGGGTGCAAGATTTCATCATTTAAAGGACTTTGTGTGTCATAATTCGCCCTAGAGGACCGCGCTATAGTGCCCCCAGTGACACATGGTGGAGGATGCGGGCAATTAGCGCAGAAGAGGTCTGTGGGCATGGAAGTTTGGAGAAGTGCCTGGTGATTTGTGGTAAACAGCTGAAGGCCTAATCAGCACAGTGCTGCAGCAAAGAAAAAAAAGTGTGTTCCTTGCACATTTAAACCTGAAGGCCTGTGGAAGCTTGGTTTCTCCTCATTTTGCTCGTATGGAGGACCTGGTGAAAGCTTTAATGCAAGTAACTGCTGCACAAAAGGAAGCGAATTGTATATTGGCTGCACATGTTGAAAAATGTGAGGATAGCTCAGCAAGAGAAAAGAGCAGTCCTTGCTAACCTAGTGCAGCAAGTCATATTGCCTTCTGGAGTGAGCTCTGTGGATTGTGGGAAATGTAGTCAAGCACCTGATTACTTGCATGGACTGACTGAGGCAGATAATGTGAAGGCTGATCTGGGAAAACCTGCATGGACCCAGATGAAAGAGCTGCAGACACGTGTGCAGAAGTGTCACGGTTCGTTTGGTACCAGTACCAAAACACAGGACCTCACGATGCAGAGAAATGATGGTGAACACACTGGCAGGTAGGAAAAGCAATCTTTATCAAATCAGGGATCCAGGAATCATTGAAGACAAGGCAGAAGGGAATCAAGTCACGGAATAAATAACCAGCATACGAATACTAAGAAAGGACAAAACATGACTATCCAGCAATAACCTCAGAGACCAACTGATCCTTTATACTCTTTTTACCAATGAGGAAACACCCAGTGCTATCAGGTCAGGGCCTGATATCGGCACTTAGGAGTATTCGTGCATGTCCTTTTAACACCCCCTCCATGGTCGTGCACACGCGCATCCGCACACATGCCGAGCAGCTCAACCACACTGAGGGACGCCAGGACACGTCACGGCCCCCCAGCCTGCAAGGCAGCCCGAGTCCCCCGCAATGCCGGGAGCCACCGCGGCACTCCCCGAGGACCACGAACTCGCCCGACCGAGCAGCGGGGGCAATGCACGCCGGCCACAACTGCGCCGGGGATCCTCTCCCTGCCGCACTCCCCCACACCGGTAGGTGCGACGCTGTGACAGAACCCCTCCCCCAAGGCGCAACCACCGGGGGCACCGAGGACCAGGCTTGGAGGGGAAGGTACGATGGAACAACCGAAGTGGACGAGGTGCATGAACACTGCACGCAGGTTCCCAGGAATCTTCATTGGTCCCATACCCCTTTCAATGAACCAAATATTCCAAGCTACCATGACGCCAACGAGAATCAAGGATAGATTCAACCTCATACTCCTCAACACTATCGATAATAACAGGAGGCGGAGGAGGAGTGACTCTGGCAGGAAACATATTCCTATGAAATGGTTTCAACAAGGATACATGAACCACAGTGAAAGGTATACCGAGGTGGAAGATGAAGCTGAACTGCTACCGGAGATACATGACGAATGACAGCAAATGGACCGATATATCGGGGACCCAACTTACGTGAAGGACAAGATAACTGAAGAAAGTGTGTAGACAACCACACCTTTTGCCCAGGAGGAAAAATAGAAGAAGCACTGCTTGACTTATCTGCATAAGGCTTATATGTATCTTGTTAGTGTTGTAACACTTCTCGGGCCGTGGCCAAATTATCAGTGAGAAGGTCGAAGATGAGTAGTGGCGTCAGGAACAGATGTATAAGCAGGTAACTGAGGAAGTATTGCCGGGTGCAAACCATAATTCAAATGAAAGGGAGAAAAAGAAGTAGATTCATGAACATGAGAATTATATGCAAATTCTGCAAGGGCCAATAACTCGATCCAATTGTCTTGTTGATAAGAGGAATAACAACGTAAGTATGTTTCTAGTGTTTGATTTGTGCGTTCAGTTTGTCCATTGGACTGAGGGTGATATGAAGTAGACAGATCAACAGATATATGAAGAGAAGCACAGAAAGCCCGCCAGAACCGTGAGGTAAATTGAGTGCCCCTATCAGTGACTACAGAAGAAGGCACACCATGCAAACGGAATGCGTTGTTCATAAAGAGTTCTGCTGTTTCTTGAGCAGTAGGGACACCCCGTGAGGGTATGAATTGAGCCATCTTCGTAAACGATCCACTATTACCGTAATACATGTATGTCCTTTGGATGGCGGTAAATCCACAATAAAGTCCATGGTAATATGAGACCAAGGAACATCTGGTACAGGAAGGGGCTGTAGAAGTCCTACTGGTTTGTGAGGTATGGTCTTGGCCCTAGCGCATACGTCACAGGTGTTTACATATTCCCGCACATCTCGTGCGAGAGATGGCCACCAGAAAAAACGGGATACCAACTGCTGAGTTTTAGTCCGTCCTGCATGGCCAGCCAAAGGAAAGTCATGACATTGTTGCAATACTGGCAATCGGTGTTCTTCAGGTACCGAAATACGAGCTACAAGACTCTTGGATGTTGTCGTCATTGGTGTTCTCTGTTGTTCAAGATCTCGAAGAAGACGTGATGTAGCGAAAAGAAAATGATGTTCTTGTAGAATAGTGTCGTTGGTCTTTGTATGTTCTGGGTCATCCTCATGAAGTTGAGACAATGCATCGGTCTTTCCATTCTTTGATCCTGGATGAAATGTTATATGAAACGAGAAAAAAAGAGTGCCCATCGTGCTTGTCTAGGTCGCAATCGTTTAGCCGTTTTCAGGTATTCAAGATTTTTATGATTGGTATAGATGGTTATGGGATGGGCACACAACTCCAACATATGCCTCCACTCTCCAAAGGCCTGTTTAATGGCCAATAACTCTTTGTCGCCTATATCATAATTGCATTCTGCTGGACTCATTTTTCTTCAAAAGAAAGCATCCGGATGCATTTTCTCGGTCACAGGACATCGTTGTGATAGAATTGCTCCTATTGCTTTATCCGAAGCATCTACTTCAACATAATAGGCTAGAGACGGATTAGGATGAAATAAAATTGGAGCAGAGCAAAAGCGTATTTTCAAATTGTTAAATGCCTTTTCGGCAGCAGAATTCCACTGAAAGGGGATTGTGGTGCGTGTAAGGGCAGTTAAAGGTTGTACAATCTTGCTGAAATCACGAATAAATTTCCTATAGAAACTTGCAAATCCCAAAAAACTTTGTACCTGTTTACGACTGGTAGGAATAGGCCATTGTTGTATCGTCCGTGTTTTCTTCTCATCCATTGCGATCTTGCCGGGTGATATAATAAATCCTAAAAATTCCACGGAACGGGTCTCAAAAATGCATTTATCAAGTTTCGCAAATAACTGATGTCGTCTGAGTCGTTGGAGGACTAGTTGCATATGTTCTCAATGCTCCTCTAAGGTAGAGGAATAGACAAGGATGTCATCCAAATAAATGATAACGAATCGATCCAGATAATCATGGAAGACATCATTAATGAAACATTGAAAGGTAGCAGGGGCATTGCAAAGGCCATATGGCATCACCAGGTACTCAAAGTGTCCATACCTTGATCAAAATGCTGTCTTCCATTCATCATTTTGTCTGACACGTACCAGGTTATATGCTCCCTTGAGATCCAATTTTGAGAATATAGTTGCTGTTCTTAGCCTATCCATGAGTTATGGTATGAGAGGAAGAGGATAACAATTTTTTACGGTTATATGATTGTGTGCACAGTAATCTAGACATGGGCGCAATCCCCTGTCTTTCTTGGATACAAAAAACATACCGGTGTCACGGTTCCCGGATCCCACCACGCAGTTCTTAATGCCCAACACTCCACAGAGCCCAAAAGCTACCAACAGACTAGCCGTAGAAGATCCCTAACTGTCTGGTCCTTAGAATTGGCCAGGTATACTAGCTAGACAGAAAGGGTTAAGCAAAAGACAATGTAGTAATACAAAACCAGGTTAGCAACACGGGGGTAGTCAGACGAGCCAGAATCAGGAATACAGAGTACAGAATAGTCAAATGGAATAGCCGGGTCGATATCAGTGCAGTAACGTAGTACAAGAAAATAGTCTAGGGCAACAGAAGGCAGAATAGTCAGAAAACAAGCAGAGGTCAATGACAGGTTAAATCACAATAGCATTCAGGTACAAGGAGCTCAGGTATGGATAACCACGATCTGGCACTGCTGAGAAATAACTGCGGGTTTTTAAAGACCTTCACCAGACCGCACCCCCCACTCAAGCCGCGCCTCATGCAACCACCTCCCTGCCTGTCTCCATTTAAACCGGGCGTTGGTCAGTGAGCAGCATCAGACATGCTGCCCTCAAGCACACTTTAGAGGCTGGAAGCCCCCACGTTACAGTACCCCCCTCTCCACGGGAGGCCACCGGACGACCAACAGGGCGAGTGGCAGGACGACCACCAGAGCAAGTGGCAGGACGACCACCAGGGCGATCGGGATGCGAGGCATGGAATGCCCTGACCAACCTAGAGGCAGACATGTTGGAAGTCGGAATCCAGGACCATAATCCACCCAATCGACCAAGTACTGCAGAGCACCCCTGAACAGCCTAGAATCCACAACCTTCCTAACCTCATACTCTGATTCTCCATCAACCTGAAAAGGTGGAGGAGGAGGAACGACCCGCATGTACCTGTTACACAACAAAGGCTTCAGTAGGGAGGTGTGGAAGACGTTGTGCAAGCGAAGATGTTTAGGAAGGGCAAGAGCATAAGTCACAGGGTTAACGCGGCGAATGATCTTGTATGGACCTATAAACCGAGGTGCCATTTTCATAGAAGGCACCCGCAACCTCACGTTCCTAGTGGACAACCAAACTCTATCCCCCACGTTATAGGAAGGAGCTTGTAACCTATGCCTGTCAGCCTTGCTTTTCTGGATGCAACATTTCGCTCCATGTTTTCGCGAATCTGTCTCCAAATCTCTTGTAGTTGAGTGAGATGTTCATCGAGAGCCGGGATGGCCTGTTCAGCAAACTGAAGCGGTAGAGCCGGAGGGAAAAAACCATAGATGGCAGAAAAAGGAGAGTGGCCAGTGGTCTTATTAACGGCGTTATTACGTGCATACTCAGCAGAGGGCAACAACTCCGACCAATTGTCTTGTTGTTGTGTGGTAAAGCAACGTATGTTCTGCTCGAGACCCTGATTTGCCCTCTCTGCTGCCCCATTGGTTTGTGGATGGTATGCTGAAGAGAAGGCCAATCACACCCCCATCTCCACACAGAAATACCTCCAGAAACGAGAGACGAACTGAGCTCCTCTGTCAGAGACTATTTCAGACGGAACCCCATGTATTCGTACAATCTCTCTAGCAAAGACAACCGCCAGTTCTTTGGCTGTAGGAAGCTTAGGTAAAGGGACAAAATGAGCCATTTTGGAGAAGCGGTCTACAACTGTCAGAACCACAGTATGACCCTTGGACTTCGGCAAGTCCACAATAAAATCCATAGATAGATGAGACCAAGGCCTCTTAGGCGTGGGTAAAGGCTGCAATAGACCGACAGGGAAGGTTTTACTGGTTTTGCTTCTGGCACAGACTTGACAAACCAAAACAAACAGACGTACGTCCTGTCGCATGGTGGGCCACCAGAACTGTCTGGAGATACTGGTAAGAGTCTTGGTAATACCAGGATGACCTGCTGGTTTAGAATCATGAAACATTATGAGTAATTCTTGTCTTTCCTTTTCAGGTACAAACAACATATCTGGAGGCTGGTCAGGTGGAGCCCCCACTTAAGCTGCCTGGAGGCATTCCAGGAAAGGCGAGGAGACAGACAAAAGTGTGGAAGCCACAATACGTTCAGGAGGAACTATAGGATTGTGGTCTTGTGTATTTGATTCATACGGGTCATATTGACGAGATAAGGCATCAGCCTTTACATTGCGGTCACCTGGTCTGTAAGTCAATACAAAATTAAACCGAGACAATAGCAATGACCACCTGGCCTGTCTTGAGTTCAAACGTTTAGCATCCCCGATGTACGTAAGGTTCTTATGATCAGTGATTATCAACAACGGGTCAAGAGTACCTTCCAACAAATGTCTCCAGTCTGACAGGGAAGACACAATAGCAAGCAATTCTCTGTTAACGATATCATAATTGCGTTCTGCTGGTGATAATTTTCTTGAAAAGAACCCACAAGGATGTAGAGGCTTTCCTGGAGACTCTCTTTGAGATAGGACAGCCCCAATGCCTATCTCGGAAGCATCAACCTCAAGAACAAATGGAATCCTGGGATCAGGATGCAGTAACACGGGAGCGGAAGTGAAAGCATGTTTGAGAGCTTCAAATGCCTGTTTGGATTGTGAAGACCAGACCTGATTCTTCAGACCTTTACGTGTCATATTAATGATAGGAGACATGCACGTCACACCCAAGGCCTGTCTCCTCAGCTGCCTTAGGTGCAGTAGTTTTTCCGACTTATCATGCATTCTAGGGCGAGTGGGACATTGAAATCGTGAATGTCCTTCTAAACCACAATACAGGCACAATCCCTCACGAAACGCCTTGTTCTCTCTTCCTCTGTAAGCCTAGTATGGCCTAGTTGCATAGGCTCAGAGAGAGGAGATAACTCTCTGGGTGGTGCCTGAAAGACAGGGGCCAACCTTGGTAACGGTCTCTTAGGTTTCTCTCTTGGAGTTCTTCTGTCCCTTATCTGATCATCCAGATCTATACAATAATCAATGAGTTTACACAATACCTCAGGTAATTTACGTGGAGCCAATTCATGCATCAATGACCCTGATAACCCCTCCATAAAAGCCAGAACCAGAGTCTCATTTGTCCAGTTCACGTCAGATACCAGCGTTTTAAATTCTATGGCATAATCAGACACAGACCTGTTCCCTTGACGTATGCGGAACAAGGATTTGCCAGCTACCTTGGCCTTTCTGGTAGGATTAAACGTACGTTTTAACTCGGCTATGAATTCTTTGTAGTTCAGTACGATAGGCTTCTCTGCCTCCCATAAAGGATTCACCCATGTCAACGCTCTGCCAGACAGATGGTTAATAATGAACCCCACTTTGGCTATGTCAGTGAAAAACATTTGTGGATTTAATTTAAAATGAATATCCACATGAACCAAAAATCCCCGGCACTCCGAGGGAGTACCGTCAAACCTCATAGGCGCGGTCATGTGTACCTGGGATGTCTGAACGACAGGGGACACAGGTATGGCAAGCGGGGGTGAAACCCCAGCTGGTTCCAGGTGAGCCGTACGAGTCAGGATAGTTTGTAAGGCAAGAGCAAACTGATCCATCCTATGGTCCTGCTCATCCTGTCTGGATACAAAGGTACTCAAATGCTGTGTTAAGTCTGCGGGATACATTTTGGCCAGATCGTAATGTCACGGTTCCCGGATCCCACCACGCAGTTCTTAACGTCCAACACTCCACAGAGCCCAAAAGCTACCAACAGAGTAGCCGTAGAAGATCCCTAACTGTCTGGTCCTTAGAATTGGCCAGGTAAACTAGCTAGACAGAAAGGGTTAAGCAAAAGACAATGTAGTAATACAAAACCAGGTTAGCAACACGGGGGTAGTCAGACGAGCCAGAATCAGGAATACAGAGTACAGAATAGTCAAATAGAAAAGCCGGGTCGATATCAGTGCAGTAGCGTAGTACAAGAAAACAGTCTATGGCAACAGAAGGCAGAATAGTCAAAAAAACAAGCAGAGGTCAATAACAGGTTAAATCACAATAGCATTCAGGTACAAGGAGCTCAGGTATGGATAACCACGATCTGGCACTGCTGAGAGATAACTGAGGGTCTTTAAAGACCTTCACCAGACCGCGCCCCCCACTCAAGCCACGACTCATGCAACCACCTCCCTGCCTGTCTCCATTTAAACCGGGTGTTGGTCAGCGAGCAGCATCAGACATGCTGCCCTCAAGCACACAGGAGAGGCTGGAAGCCCCCAACGTTACAACCGGCTCCCGCAGGAGACATAGAAGGACGTATGAATCCTTTTCTCAAGTCTTCATCAATATATTCCTTCAATATGGCAAGTTCGGGTTCTAATAACGGATACAACCTTCCTTATGGGATGGGTGCCCCTGGAATAAGATCTATCGGACAATCATAAGTTCGATGGGGAGCTAACACCTCAACCATTTTTTCATCAAACAGGTCCTGAAACGACTCATACAACTGTGGAAGGACAACATTAGATGGCTTTTTATTTATATCCAGAATTGAACATAGCAGAACTGCCGTTATTTTATGACCGTTCTGTTGACAATACTGAGAACAAAGGGTAAGGGTACCTGAATAGGGATGAGCCGAACACTCCCCGAGTTCGGTTCGAGCCCGAACCCGAACTTCCCATTTGATCGGGACCAAACTCGAACCCCATGCAAGTCAATGGGGCAGAAAATTCGGTTTTTTAGAGTGCCCTCCAAGAGGGCATATATGCTACATATTTGCCATAAAAGGTGTATGGGGGTCCGAGTAGTGCCCTGGGGGACAGGAAACAAGGACAAAAAGTTTAAAAAAATACGTTTTCAAAAGGGACAGTGAGTTTCCCATGAAATAAGGGTTAAAAATAAAAACCAAAAATTCCTTCAAATATCATGCCTAGGAGGTCCCCATAACCTGCCCGTGAAGTGGCTGATTTCTAGGATCTATAGAAACACTTAAAAAAAAAAATGACGTTTCATATGACGGTAAATGCTTTTCCTTTAATCTATCCATAAACAACTGCTTGGGGTGGCAGTCTGTATGAAAAGACATTTTAGAACGCGCAGAAAAATGTTACTGATTTTTTTGGCTAAATTATTGTGAAACTTATGCAGGCTTTGGATGAAAGTAACAATAGGTGCTTTAAAACTGGGAATTTAGCGTCAGCAACAGTGCCGTCACACCGTAACCCCTCTGAGGATATGAGTCTGATACAGGCGTCAGTGGCAGTGCACCCAGATATTGTGCCTTTAATGCCAGGCCAGCAAGTATCCTCATACAGTAACCCCTCTGTGTTATTGTGGAAGAGTGCAGGGGTGGACCTTGCGTTCCTATGTTAAAAATATATGCATCTGGTTAAGGCGTCAGCGCACCCAGATATTCTGCCTTTGGTGCAAGGCTGCCAGGCCAGCAAGTATCATCAGACAGTAACCACTCTGTGGTATTGTGGAAGAGTGCAGGGTTGGACCCTGCGGTTAAAAAAAATAAAATGATATAAATCTGGCACAGGCGTCAGTGCAGCCAAATATTGTGCCTTTCATGGCATCAAGTGCCTTCACACCGTAAACCTTTTGTGGTATTGTGGAAGAGTTCAGTGCTGGAGGTTTTGTGAATGCAGAAGAGGACATCCCCTATCTATTCCATTACTTCAGCATCAAGGGATTGATAGCTGCTGATCCAGGACTGATTCATTTTTTTTTTTTTTTTTTTTTTTTTTTTTTTTTTAAAAATTTAAAATACGTTTAATAAATAAAACAAAGGTCCTGTTGAGAACAAATTACGATCCAGCTTAACGGAATTGTATTTGCTGTACTGAAACATTTTTTTTTTTTTTTTTTTTTTTTTTTTTTTTTTTTTTTGTATTTAAGGTTTTTATTTTGAAATAAAGTCAGCAAAACAAGCAAATAAAATGGCCTCGCAGGGCCATAATGTCATAGGAAGGATAACGTTCAAAACAGTAAGCATAGGCACAGCAAACAATAATATATCAGCAAAATCATCCCCAATAGGGGGGTCTCATCTAGAACATGCATATATAAAGTCAACTGACTACAGCTGTAGGTCAGCAAAATCATCCCCAATAGGGGGTCTCATCCAAATGTAAGAGGATAGAAAGAAAACACTCGTAACTAAAGAAGGGGGGTCACGTGAAAAATCATCAAAAAGTCGAAAAAGGGGGGGGGGGGTTAAAGCAACAAAAGAAAGTCTCAGTATCCTCAGCCGGGGAGTGTCATCAGGGGTGGGTATGAGAGGACCCAAAAAGCGGCAAGAGAAAATAAAAAACAGTCTCAGGTGTCCTATCAACCCGTGTCTCTAAAAGGGGGTACTTGCTTGGCAGGTAGCTCGACCCACAGAAGGCCGATTCGTGCTGCCCAGGTCACCTCAACAGCAGGGGATCGAGGTGTCTCAGGGATCTCCGCTTCAGCCTCCTTCATTATAGGTACCATCGTTTCTCCGGCAAGGCGGACCTCATCTGGAATGGGGGAATCCGCCGCACCCCGGTCACCGGGTGGTGCAAGAGTGGTCGGGGCCCCCCCGTAAAACGTCGCTGCCTCCTCCACTCTAATCACAGGCACACCAGAAGGCGTAATCATTTCACCGCTCGGCCTCGGATCCGCTCCCGGACTTGGAGGGTCAAGCAGCGGCACATCCAACGGACCCGGGTCATCAGGCTCCGGCAAAGCTGCACCGTTGTCTTCTGGGACAAGTATGTCCTCCTCCGGCATGCGCGGGTGGGAAGCCGATGGCGTCCCGCAGCCTCCCAGTATGGCCATCATCCGGCGCCAGGTCCCCTTTGTGAGCGGGCTCAGATCGTCCCCCTCCAACAGCACCAAACAGGCCTCTAGGGCCTCGATCGCGGCCATTTTCACTGCAGCGGGGGGAGGGGAAGCGACCCGGTGCCCAAATGCATCAGTCCTCAGCCATCTGTCCCGATCAGTCAGCGGGAGACAGGGGCCTCCGTCTCCGTAGCTCCCCTCACGGTTCCAGCATGGGAGGTACGTACAGGTGGGCACAGCAAGCGGGTAACCGGCGCCGAAGGGTAGGCCCCAAGATGGCCGCCGGCAGCGACCTCCATCAAGCGAACCGCCCGGGAAGCGGCTGTCTCAGGTCCGGTGGGGGGGTCAGAACGGGCCCCGGACAATACACCCCGATGGCCAACCACTCAGGGCTTGTAGTATGAATTCTCGGCGTCTATAAAGTGGCTTAAAGATCCCTTTAGAGAGAGGACGGGTCGGAGCTCCACAGACACGCGTCCTCTCTCCTCAGCAGCCGGCCACGCCCCCCCCTGATTCATTTTTATAAATGTCAGCCGGTCTACAGAGTCGGTGGACAGACGCACTCTTTTGTCTGTGACAAAAACTCCAGCGGCACTGAACGTCCTTTCGGAAAGCACGCTAGATGAAGGGCAACCTAGTAGCTGCATAGCATATTGGCTAAGTTCTGGCCAGTGATCCAATCTCAACACCCAGTAAGCCAGTGGATCATCTGCTGGAAAGGTATCCAGGTCTGCCCTTGCCCCTAGGTAGTCCTGCACCATATGGTGAAGACGCTGGCAATGGGTGCCTACATTTGACGTCCTTGGGCGTCGTGGACTAAAAATAATTAAAAATGCATCAGTCAAGCGGCCGTGGCCTTCACCGCTATTCCTCTGATCACCCGCAGCCTCAGATGCACGTGTGTCAGCACTTGGTAATCTACCAGTGCCTGGAAAGGTGTTACACAAGTGTCGCTTTAGAGTGTCCTCAAGTTTTTTTCATCCTGTGCTCCCTCTGTGCGTGCAGGATGAGCTCTGCAACTTTCACCTTGTATCGTGGATCAAGAAGGGTTGCCAACCAGTAATGATCCCTCTCCTTGATAGCACGAATCCTGGGGTCCTTTAGCAGGCTTTTCATCATTAGGGAGCCCATGCAGTGTAAGGTTGGAGGTGGCATTAGCTTCCGAGTCTTCCTGGTCAATGAGGATGACCGTATCGTGCACTTCCTCCTCCCAGCCACGCACAAGCCCTTCTGTTTATTGGCACACAAAACCCTCCCTTGATGAATCCCCACCTTCAATGCCCCCACTACTTAAATAGTCCTCCTCATCCTCATCCTCCTCCAGTCTGATCTGAGTAGGACCCACTGGAATGCTGTCTGCGGAAAGATGGGGCCTTGAGAGCTAGGAAAGGCCTCCTCTTCCTCCCGCTGCTCTGCCTCTAGAGCCACATCTATAATTCCCCGCAGAGTGTGCTCCAGCAGGAACACAAAAGGAATTGTGTCACTGATGCATGCACTGTCCCTGCTCACCATCCTCGTTGCCTCCTCAAATGGTGAGAGTAGAGTGCATTCATCCTTGATCATCAGCCACTGCGGGGGGGAAAAACCAAGTTGACCTGAACCTGTCCTTGTGCCATACTCACACAGGTACTCGTTGATGGCCCTCTGCTGCTTGTGCAGACGCTGCAGCATTGCTAATGTCGAGTTCCACCTGGTGGGCATGTCACAGATCAGACGGTTTGTGGGAAGGTGGAATTCTCTTTGAATTTCTGACAGGCGAACGCTTGCTGGGAATGACCGTCTGAAGTGGCTGCACATTTTTCTGGCCTGGATGAGAAGCTCTGGCAGCCCTGGGTACTTGGTTAGGAAACGCTGTATCACCAGATTTAGGACGTGTGCTAGGCATGGTACATGCGTCAATTTACCCTTGCGTAGGGCGGAGAGAGGTTGCTGCCATTATCGCAGACGATCATTCCCAGCTCAAGGCATGGTGTTAACCATCTCTGCACCTGCCCCTGCAGAGCTGACAAAATTTCTGACCCGGTGTGGCTCCTGTCCCCTAAACAAACCAGCTCAAGCACAGTATGGCATCTTTTTGCTTGAGCCATTGCGTAGACCCTGTCAGGCGTCGGTTTAACTGCCACTTTGCCAGAGACAGAGAAGGAGGAGGAGGAAGAGGTGGTGGTGGTGGAGCAGACAGACCTCATACAAGCAGCTTTCTGGAGGTGTGGTGGATGAACAAGCTCCAGCACAGAGCCCCATCTTGGATCCCTCCCAGCTGCGATCAGAGTTACCCAGTGTGCCGTGAAGGAAATGTAACGACCCTGTCCATGCTTGCTGGACCACGTGTCTAAAGTCACATGCACCTTGCTGCTGACTGCCTTTCCCAATGACTGGATAACATTGTCTTCCACGTGCTGGTATAGTGCTGGAATGGCCTTGCGTGAAAAGTAATGGTGTTTTGGAACCTGCCACTGTGGTACAGCGCATTCAGCAAATTCACGGAAGGGAGCAGAGTCCACCAGCTGGAAAGGCAGCAGCTGCAATGCGAGTAATTTTGCTAAGCTGGCATTTAGACGCTGTGCTTGGGGATGGTTGGGACTATATTTTTTCTTTCACTGCAGAAGCTGCGGCAACGTAATCTGACTGCGTAATTCTTCAGCTACTGGGATGATGTCACATTGTGAGGAAGGACCTGCTGGTACATCCATTACTGTAGCATCCTCCCTGTCGGTGGAGGTTGTAGACAATGACATGGCAGGACATACAGTGTGGGTAGAGAGAGATGAGGAGGAGGAGAACCTATGCAAAGTTTTGCGCCAACGGGATGTGTGGCACTTGTTCATATGTCGCCTCAAGCACGTGGTACCCAAGTGTAAGTGTTTATCCCATGCTTCAGCCTCATCTGACATAGATTACAAATAGCAATGGTGGGGTCTGCTGCACATTTCTTAAGAACTCCCAGACAGCAGATTCCTGCATGTGTTCTTGAGACAACAGCGCTCTGCACCGGAGCAGCTCTGACATCTGATGACTTGGACTGGCTAGTGCTACGGTTGGTCACAGAGGATGTTGTGCCTCGTGTTTGCTGTGCCTCCTCCTCCTCCCCCTTCTCCTCACTTGATTCCTCAGTTCGATCTGGCACCCAGGTGGAGTCAGTGACCTCATCATCAATGTCATCTTAACCCGCTATCTCCTCGTCACTGCAGCCAAGTTGGCAGTATGCTGCAGCTGCTGGGACAACATGAGTGCCAGTTATTTGTGTGTCACCACTGGCACCCCTTTCCTCTAGGTTGATTATACTCCCTTGCTCAACCTCAGAGATTGAATCAGAGCACTGTAGTTGCTGCGCATCCTCAAGCAGCATGTCACTGTCATTGTGGTCAAACAATTCAGCTGACTCCTCCGTGTGTGATAGCGAGGCTACGGCAGGAGTAGCTGCGGACATGGAGGCTGCATTAGATGCTTTGGCAGCTGAGGTGGATTGTAAAGCACTAGAAGCCTGGCTGGCAGAGGACTCGGAGGATGAGGATGGCCTGGTTAGCCAATCCACCAAGTCCTCTGTATGTTGCTGCTGCTTAAGATGGCCAGCACCAGTTAGAAAGGACAAGCATGCCCCTGCAGAGGATGCACCACGTCCACCACGACAAGAGACACAGCCTCCCGACACAGGGGCTGATTGCCCTCCTATCTGTGTCTGGGAGCGTCTGCCTGTCCTTTTTGTTCTTTCAGACATGGTGAGTGATTTATAGATTAATATATACAGAACTCTGATTCAACTCTGGTATAAAGATTTAAAGAACTCTGGTATAACTCAGTGAGACACAATGATAGCTGGCAGCCAGTGACGAGACACAGATCACCTCAATTCACAAATGTTTTAAAGAAATTAGTGAGCCCCAAAAAGATTTGCTGGCACAGTGACAAGACCCAGAAGATCACCTCAATTCACAAATGTTTTTTAAAGAAAGTTGTAAACCCCAAAAAAACTTGCTGGCACAGTGACAAGACACACATCACCTAATTTCCCTGATATTTGTTAGAAATGAGACCCAAAAAGACTTGCTGGCACAGTGACAAGACCCAGAAGATCACCTTAATTCATAAATGTTTTAAAGAAAGTTGTAAACCCCAAAAAACTTGCTGGCACAGTGACAAGACACACATCACCTAAATTCCCTGATATTTGGTAGAAATGAGACCAAAAAAGACTTGCTGGCACAGTGACAAGACCCTGAAGATCACCTCAATTCACAAATGTTTTAAAGAAAGTTGTAAACCCCAAAAGAACTTGCTGGCACAGTGACAAGACACACATCACCTAAATTCCCTGATATTTGGTAGAAATGAGACCCCACCCCAGACCCCCCCAGTAGCGTGGCAGACCGGCAGTAACAAGACACAACTATCTCCTTTGAAATCTCCTCTGAAATGCGTACAGAAGCGCTGCGTGGAAACGTTATATAGTGTGCTGTGGGACTTAGCTCTGTGAGCCCATGATTGGGCAAAATTTGCCCAATCAGGACTCTGAGCGGTGATTGGCATAGTGTTGAACCAGTCTTGCACCAGACCTGTGGTCAGGTGCAAGGCTGTACCCAATTACGAGCTTCAGGCCAGTGGGAAAATGCATTGTGGTCCATTGTGGTCGAACATACGGCGAACACCCGGAAATGTTCGGTGTTCGCGATCCACTCGAACAGGCTAAGTTCGGGTCGAACCCCGAACCGTCCGAACCCGAACAGCTCATCCCTATACCTGAAGACCATTGAATTATTGGATCATGAAGACATAACCACGGAAGGCCCAATATTACTTTAAACAAAGGGGATGGAATGACATCCTATCACAATAATTCTGTATGTGAAGAACCCAATTTCGTAAGAAGAGGGGCCGTCTCCTTCCAAACAGGACCAGTATGCAAAGAAGAGCCATCCACCATCTGTATATGCACCGGGTTAGGTTTATTACGTATGGGTACAGATAATTGAGCAACCAATGTATCATCAATGAAACAATTGCTGGCTCCGCTGTCAATCATAGCTTTCACTGTCACGACTCTTCCTTCCCACTGTAAAACAAGGGCCACCATCAAGAGCGGGGTCAAAATGTGAGACATAGAAGAGGATAGAAACTGGACATTATACTTGTTTGTCCTACCTCTCTTGGTCGGTCGTTCTGGGCAGTCACCAACAACGTGGTTGGCTCGACCACAATAGAGGCATAGCTTCAAGTCTGCGTTGATTTTCTTGTGGTGTCAGATGACCACGAGCACTGCTAACCTGCATGGGCTCATCAGGAGGAGGAAGTATTGCAGGAAGAACAGGCGGTGGAGGTAGAGCCAATGGGCGGCGAGGAACCGGTCGTGCTACTGGTGAAAAGAGAGACCTCTCCCTTGTTCTTCCACAAAGCCGCCGATCGATCTGGATAGACAAGCGAATCAAAGGTTCGAGGAAAGTCGGTGTATCTGTTCGAGCCAGTTCATCTTTAACGACTTCAGCAAGACTCTTATCGGAACTGGTTAGTCAGAGCGGCATCATTCCATCCTATCTCTGAGGCTAATCAACGAAATTCCACAACATAATCTTCCACGGGTCTTCGCCCTTGTCGTAGATGGCGTATTACTGCTTGAGCAGTATGAGCCCTCTGAGGATCCTCATACAATTGATTCATTGCTGTCACAAAAGAATCCCAGGTTTGCAACACGGGGTCAGCGGTTCGCAACAAATTATGAGCCCACGCTTGAGCCTCACCAGTAAGAAGAGAAATAACAGTTTGCATTTTTATATAATCTGTATGATACAGTCTGGACTTCGAACAATAGGTCACAGGACATGAATAATCCACGGTATTCCTCACGGTTTCCAGAAAAAACATCAGGTAATGGGATTCTAGGTTCAGGTGACACAGCAGTGAAGCAGGTGCAATGGCAATAGATTGATTATTCACTTGCCCTTGAAGTTGAGCATGACTGAGTTGCAGATCTTGTACTGAATGAGTCAAAAGGGTAACTTGACGTGTTAGAGAGTAGGGATGAGCTGATCGGTTCGATGTGTTCAGAGTTCGATTCGAACATCGCCAGTTCGTATGTTCGTGAACTTCGAACATTTCTGCGTGTTCGCAGCATGTTCGCCCACAATGCACCACCATGGACTACAATGCACTTTTACACTGGCCTGAAGCTTGTAATTGGCTACAGCCTTCCACCTGACCACAGTTTAGGTGCAAGACAGGTGCAAGACTATGCCAATCATGGCTCAGAGTCCTGATTGGGCAAATTTTGCCCAATCATGGGCTCACAGAGCTAAGTTCCACAGCACACTACCAGCAATTGTGGGGGTCTCATTTGTACAAAATATCTTGGAATTGTTGTAATCTTTGTGTTCTCACTGCCACCAGCAATTTTGGGGGTCAGTCATTTCTACAAAATATCTGGGAATTGTTCTAATTATTTATTTATGTATTTATTTATTTATAAAGGATTTTACCAGGAAGGATACATTGAGATTTCTCTCGTTTTCAAGTATGTCCTGGGTTCAAGAGCATTGAAATTTTACATTTGTTTCAGAAATACAAAGAAATAAATGCAAGATATTAAAAACAAAACACAAATATACAGATTAACACGAAAAATAAATATGTAAGTAATATAGTTACTATGTTACATATTTACAGGTGCATTCTGTACCGAGGTATGCTAGTAAGTATGCTTGAGTGACTTAAGACTGGGGGAAGATTTGATGGTGTCTGGGAGGTTATTCCATAATTGCGGTGCTCTGTAGGAAAATGAGGATCGAGCCACTTTCTTTTTGTATTGTGGTATTGCAAGTAAGGTGCTAGTCCTGGATCTGAGGTTATAGGACGAGGGAACTGCTAGGGGAATCAGACTATTCAGGTAGGGTGCCAGCTTCCCAGAGAAGCTCTTAAACACCAGGTTGGAAAGGTGAAGGGTGCGTCTAGATTCCAGCGACGGACAGTTTTGTTCTTGTAACATGTCACAATGGTGGGTCATATAGTTACATTGTAGCACAAAGTGGCAGAATGAGTTATACAATGTAGTAAGTTTCTGAAGGTGTGTTTGTGGGGCCACTGCATACACTACATTGCGGTATTCAATAGCCGGCATAAGCATTTGTTGTACAATCTGCTTTCTTACCGTGGGGCTCAGGCAGGATTTGTTTCTGTACAGGGCACCTAGTTTGGGGTAAAGTTTGGATGAGAGTTTTTCTATGTGGGGGCCAAAGGATAGATGACAGTAATCTTTGTGTTCTCACTGCCACCAACTATTTTGGGGCTCTCATTTCTACAAAATATCTGGGAATTGTTGTAATCTGTGTGTTCTCACTGCCACCCATCAGGGGGTCTCACTGATTTATAGGAGGTTTCTGGGAATTGTAATCTGTGTCTTCTCACTGCCAGCTATCAGAGGATCCCACATACTTCTATCAGATTTCTGCGAATTGTAATCTGTGTCTTGTCACTGTTGCCAGCTATCAGGGGGTCCTATCAGTGGGTCTCACTGATTTACAGGTGGTTTCTGGGAATTGTAATCTGTGTCTTGTCACTGGCTGCCAGCTATCAGGGTGTCTCACTGAGTTATACCAGAGTTCTGGAAATCTTTAATCATTATACTAGAGTTGAATCAGAGTTCTGCATCCCTAGTGTCCAGTTTAGAGAGATGTGGCTGCTGAGTAGGTGCAGAACCGTGAGCTGGAGCCTAAGCTCACAACTCCTAATGACTATGCAAATGGTAAAGATGGAGACAAAGGACATAGCCCTGTACCCAGCATATGTCATAATGAGACTGATGGTACTGCTCAAGATTGTCCACAGGGTGGTGAAGCCGTGCAGCATCCAATGGAAACTGGAACTCTGCATAAGACTGTGGTAACCAGCTCAGAATGGAGTGGCGTAACAAGTACTACTCTGATTAACTGTTTAAGGACTGAAAGCATTGAAGCACTCCTTGATTTGGGGAGTGAGGCTATCATGGTAAAGAGTGCTCTGCTCCAGTCAGAAAAGCTGGATTTTGGGGAATTGTTTAACATTGCATGTATACATCTGGACACCCACTCCTACCCCAGAGTGGAAGTACATAAGCTTGCAGAGAATGTGAAATGTGATGTGGGTGTAGTACCTATGTTAATGTCTGATGCAGTGATCGTGCGAGACCACCCTCAGGTTTGTCAGCCATGGGAGAACTCCACTTGGCCTGTAGCCAGGGAGTATGGGCAAGTACTTATTGATTCAGTCAATTGTGGCAATCTGTGGTTTCTAGTTTATAAAGTGAAACATCAATGGTTTCACAGAGTGGAGATGGAACTGTCATTGGTTCCACTGTCCAATAGGTCACACTGTCTGCGTGTCACCCCATGGGTCTGAGCTGGGGGGAGGGATATATGATATAGTGCATGGATGGCACTGTGTATTCCCCTTGTATTTTTGTTTAAGGTTTAGGCAATAACCCCCAGGAGGGAAGGTGTTTTTTTGTTTTGCTACAGGTTTCCCTGCGATTAAGGGGATAAATTACACCTCCTAGAGAGGGAGAGAGAGTAATGAGATGAAGCAGAGAGAGAGTCTGCAGTGGGTGCAGCAGCAGCAGCGAGAGTCTGCAGTACGAGATACCAAAGGTTGGTGTCACTTTTGGGTAGGATCCCTGCTAGTGAGAGAGGGACCTTCAAGTGAGTTAGTGAGTGTTCAGGTGAACCAGGATTTTGTTTGTGTTATGTTTCATTTTCTGCTCTTGCTGCAATAAAGGGTGCAAGATTTCACCATTTAAAGGACTTTGTGTGTCATAATTCGCCCTAGAGGACTGCGCTATAGCGCCCCCGTGTGACAATATATATATATATATATATAACTATGGCAAACGCGGGGCATAGCACCTCGGCACTGCAAAGATCAGCCCAGAGCGATGTGCTAAGTATTTTGGAGTAATATATATATATATATATTATATATATATATATGCATGGAGCTGTTGTTGCATGTTTTTGAATGTGTTGGCTGGAGTGCTCTCTCTCTGGTTTGTTTGTATTTTATTTTTGAGACGCACCCGCACTGTAAGCTTAGTTCAGGTTGAGTGCTACCCCTTCCCATGTGTTTTTATATATGTGTGTCCATTTCTGACAGCACTTCCCTCCCCCTCCCAGTCACGTGCAGTGTACCCCAAGGCTCGATACTCGGCCCCCTGTTATTCACAATATTCAGAAATGATCTGCCCAATGTCTGCAAAGCCTCAACTGTACACATGTACGCAGACGACACTGTAATCTATACCAGCAAACCAAATCTCCCGCAGCTGGAGGCCGTGCTGCAAGAACAATTCACAGGGGTAGAAAAGTGGATCAAACACAACAAACTTTTTTTAAATACCGACAAAACTGTTACAATGCTCTTTGGAACAAAACCTAAACTACACAAATTGCAAACACCCCATCTATGTATCAGGACAAAATCAAATGGCACGCTGACCACAGTCACTTCTCTCAAATATCTAGGTATGTGGTTAGACCCAAATATGTCCTTTGGCCCCACATCGAAAAACCTTCATCTAAAATTTACCCCAAACTAGGTGCCCTGTACAGAAACAAATCCTGCCTGAGCCCCGCGGTAAGAAAGCAGATTGTACAACAAATGCTTATGCTGGCTATTGAATACGGAGATGTAGTGTATGCAGCCGCCCCGCAAACACACCTCCAGAAACTTACTACATTGTATAACTTATTCTGCCGCTTTGTGCTACAATGTAACTACATGTTCAAGAAGGAAACACCCACAAACAAGTAGATGAAGACAACAGTCACCCCACCTAATAGACACAATAGGAATCAAGGTGGACACCCTGATAAATGATTAAACCTGATAAGCTATATACCAAGAGAAGAGAAAGTAAAACTTCCTCAAACGAACATCAGGATGCTGAATTATAAAACATAACTTTTATTAATTACGATAGAAGGAAAAAACAAACACATAAAAACATATACACGATAAAGAGCTATGGTTAGGCGTATTAGAGTTTACAAGTATAGCAGCGAGGTCAGTTCTGGACTTGCACTCTTGGCTTTGATATTCACACAAACCCATCAATGAGTGTTAATATTCATGGCCATACTTGTTCATACATTAATACATGCTTCCGCAGCAAAAAATGGAAATGGGCATAGCATTCAAAAAATCGAAATGGGCATAGTATTCACACAGCAATCTAGATAGAAATGCAACAAAATGTAATTTCGGAGTACTAGCTCATAAATACTTATATAGGCTAAATGTCCTATAGGCTTGCTTGCTAGGATAAACAATTGATACCATGTATAGAATTAATAGCAATGGCCAGCAGCCAAAAAACTGCTAAATAACGACATTCCACAATTCTTGCCTCCTAACTCTAGCTCAAAGACATTTTAAAAACATCACTCAACACAAACGTGTGTTTCGCCGATCACAACATCGGCTTTATCGGGAGTCAAAGTAAATCTGATAGCGCTATACTTTCCCTGTATATATTGCAGGAGACCCTAATCACATGGCTGGATTTGGCCAATCGTTATCCATCAGGAAGCAAAGGCATTCATCGGGCATGACGCTACAGAGGACTTGAAAGTGACCTATCGACTGAATGAAAGGTCATCTGACTGTCTAGGACCAATCGGTTTGAGACATTTTATCACAACCAATCGGAAGATACAACTGGTAGAATAATAATAACAGCCGGAATGACTCGACTAAAGACCCATCAGATCGAGAGGTTACAAAAAGCTCATAACTAGGCTTGGTCTGCCATAAACCGTACTATACTCAGCTAACGCCATTAAGCGGATTGAAATGGTATCCCTTATTACCCACTATAGATGGATTATAGAGATATGGGTTTAAAGACATGGGTTGTCTCAAAAAGAGGGCATAAATGAAAATCCCTCATTGAGACATCAGAATGACCTATTGATTAAATAAAAGGCATTTATCGGGCATGACGCTATAGAGGACTTAAAAGTGACCTATCGACTGAATGAAAGGTCATCTGACCATCTAGGACCAATCGGTCATTTTATCATGACTAATCGGGGAGTACACCTGGTGGAATAACAATAAACAATGACATCCTCAAGTGGCATCTTAAGTGGACGCGCAGAGTTGATTCCTGGAGTTGCGGGACTGGAGGAAGGAACTGCAAGGCCCACTTTTACTCTGGGTAAACGCACGTCTATATCATGCTTTCTCTCACGCTTCTGCTCTTTACTTCTACCTTTCTCCTTAAATGGAACTCCTGCCCCTCTACCACCGACCCCTACACTATCTGCATCTCTCCCTCCCTCCTCTCGTCCCACATGATGGCCTCACATGAGCTCCTTTGTTTCCTCAGAACATGGTCTCCCTCTAACTCTCGTGCTGCCAATCACTCCCACTCCCACAAATCCCATTCCCACCTTCTCTTTCTCACCTCCTGCTGTTACTCTATTCAGGTGACATATCCCCTAACCCTGGCCCCACAACACATCCAATACTTCCATCTCATCCTATCTCCATCGCACATAAATCACCTCCCTGCAAGCCCAGCAACCTCATTCCATAATCCCTCAGCGCCTGTCCTCTTTCTCCTGCGCCCTCTGGAACGCTCGCTCTGTGTGCAACAAACTCACAGCAATCCATGACCTCTTCCTTTCAAACTCCTTCAACCTCCTAGCTTTAACTGAAACCTGGCTAACTCCCTCTGACACGGCCCCCGTTGCTGCTCTCTCACATGGCGGTCTACACTTGAGCCATACCCCCAGACCGGGTGAGAGAAATGGTGGGGGGTCGGAATCCTGCTCTCTCCCACCTGCACCTACCAGCATCTCCCTCCACCTCCATCCCTCTCCTTCTCCTCCTTCGAGACACACTGCATCCGCCTGTTCTCTCCTCTGGCTCTCAGGGTGGCAGTCATCTACCGCCCACCTGGACCAACCTCCCAGTTCTTTGACCACTTTGCTACCTGGCTTTCTCACTTCCTGTCTTCTAATCTTCCATGCCTAATTCTCGGCGACTTCAACATTCCCATTGACGATCCTTCCGCCCCTGCTGCCTCCAAACTTCTTTCACTCACATCCTCCCTTGGACTCACACAATCCTCCCTCCTCCCTACCCACGCGATGGTCACGCTATTGACCTTGTCTTTTCCAACCTCTGCTCCATTTCTGAGTTCAACTGTCGCCCTTTCCCCATCTCTGACCACCACCTTCTCTCTTTCAACCTATCTGGACTTCCTAAACACCCTGCTCCCCACCCCGCACACACACTCGCAGAAATCTACATGCTGTGGACCCCCATCAATTCTCCAACCTACTTCACCACCTCCCTCATACCTCATCCTTCACCTGCCCTGATGCTGCCACTAATCACTACAACACTACTCTTATCTCTGCTCTAGACACTCTTGCTCCTCTTCGACTCTGTAAGGCCCCACGCCGCCAGCTTCAGCCCTGGCACACCCTCCAGACACGCTACCTGCAAAGATGCTCCCGCACTGCAGAGCGTGCCTGGAGGAAATCCCGCTCTGAAGCTGATTTTGTTCACTTCAAGTTTATTCTCCGGTCATACACCTCTGCCCTCCACTTGGCCAAACAATCCTTCTTCTCATCTCTTATATCTACGCTGTCCTCCAACCCTAAACGGCTCTGGTCCACCTTCAACACCCTCCTCTACCCACCTGCACCTCCCCACAGCTGCCTTCAGCGCTCAAGACCTGGCAGACTACTTCCTCAGTAAAACTCTAAATATCAGACGCAACATCCAACACATAGTTATCTGCCACCTCCACTCCCACAGGTCCCCTCTGCCACCCTCTGCCGCTTCCTCCCAGCCACTGAGGAGGAAGTCAATTCCTTATTGTCCTCCTCACATCTCACCACATGCCCGCTCGACCCCATTCCTCACATCTAATTCCTCCCCTCTCCTCCTCCCTCACCCCTGCTCTCACACACATCTTCAACCTATCTCTCTCCACTGGCTCCTTTCCATCCGCCTTCAAACACGCGCTAGTTACCCCTTTACTAAAGAAACCATCCCTAGATCCCAACTCTCCATCCAACTACCGCCCTGTATCCCTGCTTCCCTTCACATCAAAGCTCTTAGAAAAACTAGTCTTCAACCGCCTCTCCCTCTTCCTGTCCTCCAATTCCCTACTTGACCCCTGCAATCTGGCTTCCGTCCCCTACACTCAACTGAAACTGCCCTCACCAAAGTCACCAACGACCTCCTAACTGCTAAAAAACACGGCCACTATTCTATTCTCATCCTGCTTGACCTCTCGGCTGCTTTTGACACTGTTGACCACCCCCTCCTTCTACAGACCCTCAACTCTCTGGGTCTCGTGACACTGCACTCGCTTGGGTCGACTCCTATTTATCCAACAGGTCCTTCTGTGTGTCCTTTGCTGGTAACTCCTCCTCCTCATTGCCTCTATCTGTTGGTGTACCTCAAGGCTCTGTCCTTGGTCCTCTGCTCTTTTCCATCTACACCTCCTCCCTGGGCAAAATCATCAACAGCTTTGGCTTCAATTACCACCTCTACGCTGATGACACTCAGATCTACCTCTCTACCCCTGATCTCTCTCCCCCTGTCCTTTCAAAAGTCAGTGACTGTTTATCTGGCATCTCCTCCTGGATGGCCTCCCACCACCTAAAGATCAACATGTCGAAGACTGAACTCCTACTTATTCCTCCCTCCAATGCCTCCCCACCTCCTGACTTCTCTATCACGGTGGAGGGTATCACCATTTCCCCATCAAACCAAGTTCGCTGTCTTGGAGTTACACTTGACTCTGCTCTTTCCTTCATCCCCCACATCAAGTCTCTTTCCTCCTCCTGCCGATACCAACTGCGTAATATTTCCAGAATTCGGCCATTTCTTACCGCTGTCGCCACAAAACAACTCATACACGCCCTGGTAATCTCCCGACTCGACTATTGCAATAATCTCTTATCTGGCCTCCCTCTGTCCCGCCTCTCCCCCTACAATCCATCCTGAACGCCTCCGCCAGACTAATTCACCTCACCCGCCGCTCTGTCTCTGCCGCTCCCCTCTGCGAGTCCCTTCACTGGCTCCCCATCCACTGCAGAATTAAGTTCAAAATCCTTATCCTTACCTACAAAACCCTCACTAACTCAGCTCCCCACTACCTGTCCTCACTAATCACCAAATACACCCCAGCCCGCTCCCTAAGGTCAAACAGTGACCTGCGCCTAGCTTCTCACCGCATCACCTCTTCCCATGATAGACTGCAGGATTTCTCACGCGCAGCCCCCACTCTCTGGAACGCTCTCCCTCGTACTGTCAGACTTTCCCCTAACTTCTCTTCCTTCAAACGCTCCTTAAAACGTTCCTATTTAGGGAAGCCTACCACCCAACTCACTGACGCAATCATCAATCACTCTAACCTTACAGTCCTCTCCTCCTGTTTCCAACCCCAACCCTCCCAGATTGTGAGTTCCTACGGGAATAGGGCCCTCATCTCCTCCTGTACTGTTTGTCAATGTTTGTTCAATGTATTGTAACCCTGTCTATACTGTGCTTATTGTACAGCGCTGCGGAATATGCTGGCGCTTTATAAATAAAGAATAATAATAATAATAATAAACAGAAAAAACATAAATGATCTGCCCAATGTCTGCAAAGCCTCAATTGCACACATGTACACAGACGACACTGTACTCTATACCAGCAAACCAGATCTCCCGCAGCTGGAGACCATGCTGCAAGAACAATTCACAGAGGTAGAAAGTGGATCAAAGTTAACAAACTTTTTCTAAATGCTGATGTAGCGCTGTTTAAAACTGTGTTGCTGCAATTACTCGGTTTTAGCCACCAGAGGGAGACAAAAGCCATATGGACTATGCGGGACCTAAACGAACTACAATATCCATCAGGCTTTGTGGCATATACAGGAAGTGGGTGGGACAGAGAGGAAAGATGTAAGCAGCCTCGTGCGGAGGAGCGCCAGTGTGAGCGGAGCGATGTGAGACTGCCAGGGATCGAGACCAGGCTGGAGCGCAGACGCTACCTCGAGGGTGCTGGAGATTGGGACAGTAACTTGCGGAAGCATACCCATTATCACTGGGAGGTTTGCACAAGAACTTCAGTTCCAGTTGGACCCCCTGTAAGGAGACCGTGACGATCCATAGGGAGTGCAGGCAGTAGGCCGTAGTTCTTGACTCGGAGATCGGACGGGCCATAGAGCGGATCCAGTGGCACAGAGTTCCAGAGGACTAGCGGAGAGACATCCTTGACCAGACAGTGGGACAGACTGTATAACGGATGGGTGAGAGGCCTTACAGGCCGAAAGTCCAAGTAAAATCCAGCATGCTGCATTATTGTTTCAATTCTACAGGGCCCCAACGTGACTAGTCGAAGATTTGCATATTCCATTCACTGGCCAGTTGAATACGGTACCCGGGTACATGAATCAATACACGTACACCTTTTTCAGACATTACACTCACGGGATTTACACTCCAGAACTGAGGGGGTTAATTCTTTTCTTTTTCATGCCGCGTTCTGCCCGCTGCGTGTTTCCCGCATTACGAAATCCTGTCGTTCATATACCGTATTTGCATTATATGTGTCACTTTATTGGGATCAGTAAAGTATATAATCTATAAAATCCACAACAGTGCTGGTCTATATTTATTCCCTAGTGCGGGGAGACAAACCCGAGGTTTATTCAGCGGCTCCTCCGGGAGTGAGCGCTACACTGACAAAACTGTTACAATGCTCTTTGGAACAGCACCTAAACTACACAAATTTCAAACACCCCATCTATGTGTTGGGACAAAATCAAATGGCACGCTGACCAGTCACTTCTCTCAAATATCTAGGTATGGTGTTGGAACCTAATCTATCCTTTGGCCGCACATCGAAAAACTCTCATCTAAACTTTACCCCAAACTAGGTGCCCTGTACAGAAACAAATCCTGCCTGAGCCCCGATGTAAGAAAGCAGATTGTACAACAAATGCTTATGCCGGCTATTGATTACGGAGATGTAGTGTATGCAGCCGCCCCGCAAACACACCTTCAGAAACTTACTACATTGTATAACTCATTCTGCCGCTTTGCATTACAATGTAACTACATGACCCACCATTGTGACATGTTAAAAGAGCTAAACTGGCCGTCGCTGAAATCTAGATGCACCCTTTACCTTTCCAGCCTGGTGTTTAAGAGTTTTTCTAGGAAGCTGCCACCCTACCTGAATAGGCTGCTTCCCTCAGCAGCTCCCTCATCCTATAATCTCAGATCCAGGACCTGCACCTTACTTGCAATACCGCAATACAAAAAGCAAGTGACTCGATCCTCATTTTCCTACAGAGCACCGCAATTATGGAATAACCTTCCAGACACCATCAAATCTTCCCCCAGTCTAAAGTCCCTTAAGAGTTCCCTATTAACATACCTCAATACGGAATGCACTTGTAAACATGTGACCTAGTGACTATATACAGAATGCACCTGTAAACACGTAACACAGTGACTATATACAGAATGCACCTGTAAACATGTAACATAGGGATTATATTTCCTACATATTTATTTTCTGTTAATCTGTATATTTGTGTTGTTTTTTAATGTCTTGCATTGTATTACTTTGTATTTCTGTAACAATTCAATGTTCTTGATCTTGAACCCAGGACATACTTGAAAACGAGAGAAATCTCAATGTATCCTTCCTGGTAAAATCCTTTATAAATAAATAAATAACTAAATAAAATATCCATAAAATTTGAACCAACACTCTCTTTGCCATCAATGTTGGTTAAATTCACTGCCTGGATGCAAAATTTCAATATGTATATATGTAAACAATCCAAATGGATGCACTCCAGGGCTTCATTAAAAGCGTCTTTATTCAAAATTGCATTAAAAAAATGACCGACGTTTCGACCCTGCACCGGGTCTCTTTGAAAAAAATGCAATTTATAATAAAAGACGCTTTTAATAAAGCTCTGGAGTGCATCCATTTGGATTGTTTTCATATATATATATTTTGGGCTGCGGTGGGTGGAGAATAGGGATGAGCCGAACACCCCCCGAGTTCAGTTCGGGCCCGAACCCGAATTTTTCCAAATGTTCGGGTCCGAACCCGAACCCAAACCCCATGCAAGTCAATGGGGCTGAAAATTCGGTTTTTAGAGTGCCCTCCAAGAGGGCATATATGCTACATATTTGCCATAAAAGGTGTATGGGGGTCCGGGTAGTGCCCTGGGGGACAGGAAACAAGGACAAAAAGTTATAAAAAATAGGTTTTTAAAGGTTCAGTGAGTTTTCCATGAAATAAGGGTTAAAAATAAAGACAAAAAATACCTTCAAATATCGTGCCTAGGAGGTCCCCATAACCTGCCCGTGAAGTGGCGGATTTGTAGGATGTATAGAAACAGTTAAAAACAAAAAAATTATGTTTCAAATGACGGTAAATGCTTTTCCTTTACTCTATCCATGAACAACTGCTTGAGGCGGCAGTCTGTATGAAAAGAGGAGACATTTTCGGACACGCAGAAAAAGTTTACTGATTCTTTTGGCTAAATTATTGTGAAACTTATGCAGGCTTTGGATGAAAGTAACAATAGGTACTTCAAAATTGGTCCTTTAGCATCCCCAACAGTGCCGTCACACCGTAACCAATCTGAGGATTTGAATCTGATACAGGTGTCAGTGGCAGTGCACCCAAATATTGTGCTTTTGGTGCCAGGCCTGCAAGTACTATCATACAGTAACCCGTCTGTGGTATTGTGGAAGAATGCAGGGGTGAACCTTGCGGTCCTATATTAAAAAGATATGCATCTGGTAAAGGTGGCAGTGCACCCAGATATTCTGCCTTTGGTGCAAGACTGCCAGGCCAGCAAGTATCATCATACAGTAACTCCTCTGTAGTATTGTGGAAGAATGCAGGGGTGGACCATGTGGTCCTATATTAAAAAGATATGATTCTGGTCAAAGCGTCAGTGCACCCAGATATTGTGCCTTTCATGGCAGCTAGTGCCCTCACACCATAACCCTTTTGTGGTATTGTGGAAGAGTGCAGGGTTGGAACCTGCGGTTCAAAAAATTTAAATGATATAAATCTGGCACAGGCGTCAGTGCAGCCAAATATTGCGCCTTTCATGGCAGCAAGTGCATTCATACCGTAACCCTTTTGTGGTATTGTGGAAGAGTTCAGTGCTTGAGGTTTTGTGAATGCAGAAGACATCCCCGATCTATTCCATTACGTCAGCATCAGGGGGTTAATAGCTGCTGATCCAGGACTGATTCATTTTTATAACTACAGAGTCAGTGGACAGACGCACTCTTTTGTCTGTGACAAACCTCCAGTGGCACTGAACGTCCTTTCAGAAAGCAGGCTGGATGAAGGGCAACCTAGTAGCTGCATAGCATATTGGCTAAGTTCTGGCCAGTGATCCAATCTCAACACCCAGTAAGCCAGTGGATCATCTGCTGAAAAGGTATCCAGGTCTGCCCTTGCCCCTAGGTAGTCCTGCACCATATGGTGAAGACGCTGGCAATGGGTGCCTACATTTGACGTCCTTGGGCGTCGTGGACTAAAAAAAATTAAAAATGCATCAGTCAAGCGGCCGTGGCCTTCACCGCTATTCCTCTGATCATCCACAGCCTCAGAAGCCGGTGTGTCAGCACTTGGTAATCTACCAGTGCTTGGAAAGGTGTTACACAAGTGTCGCCATAGAGCGTCCAAGTTTTTTCATCCTATGCTCCCTCTGTGCGGGCAGGATGAGCTCTGCAACTTTACCCTTGTATTGTGGATCAAGAAGGGTTGCCAACCAGTAGTGATCCCTCTCCTTGATAGCACGAATCCTGGGGTCCTTTAGCAGGCCTTGCATTATTAGGGAGCCCATGCAGCGTAGGTTGGAGGTAGCATTAGCTTCCGAGTCTTCCTGGTCAATGAGGATGACCATATTGTGCACTTCCTCCTCCCAGCCACACACTAGACCTTCTGTTTCTGGGCACACAAAACCCTTTCTTGAGGAATCCCCACCTTCAATGCCCCCACTACTTAAATATTCCTCCTCTTCCTCCTCCTGTCTGACCTGAGTAGGACCCGCTGGAATGCTGTCTGCGGAAAGACTGGGGCCTTGAGAGCTAGGGAAGGCCTCCTCTTCCTCCCACTGCTCTGCCTCTAGAGCCACATCTATAATTCCCCACAGAGTGTGCTCCAGCAGGAACACTAAAGGAATTGTGTCACTGATGCATGCACTGTCCCTGTTCACCATCCTCGTTGCCTCCTCAAATGGTGACAGTACAGTGCATGCATCCTTGATCAACAGCCACTGCGGGGGAAAAAAAACAAAGTTGACCTGAACCTGTCCTTGTGCCATACTCACACAGGTACTCATTGATGGCCCTCTGCTGCTTGTGCAGATGCTGCAGCATTGCTAATGTCGAGTTCCACCTGGTGGGCATGTCACAGATCAGACGGTTTGTGGGAAGGTGGAATTCTCTTTGAATTTCTGCCAGGCGAACGCTTGCTGGGAATGACCATCTGAAGTGGCTGCAGACTTTTCTGGCATGGCTGAGAAGCTCTGGCAGCCCTGGGTACTTGGTTAGGAAACGCTGTACCACTAGATTTAGGACGTGTGCTAGGCATGGTACATGCGTCAATTTACCCTTGCGTAGGGCGGAGAGAAGGTTGCTGCCATTATCACAGACGATCATTCCCAGCTCAAGCTGGCGTGGTGTTAACCATCTCTGCACCTGGCCCTGCAGAGCTGACAGAATTTCTGGCCCGGTGTGGCTCCTGTCCCCTAAACAAACCAGCTCAAGCACAGTATGGCTTCTTTTTGCTTGAGCCATTGCATAGACCCTGTCAGGCGTCAGTTTAACTGCCACTTTGCCAGAGACAGAGAAGGAGGAGGATGAAGAGGAAGAGGGAGAGGTGGTGGTGGTGGAGCAGACAGACCTCATACAAGCAGCTTTCTGGAGGCGTGGTGGATGAACAAGCTCCAGCACAGAGCCCCGTCTTGGATCCCTCCCAGCTGCAATTAGAGTTACCCAGTGTGCTGTGAAGGAAATGTACCGACCCTGTCCATGCTTGCTGGACCACGTGTCTAAAGTCACATGCATCTTGTTGCTGACTGCCTTTCCCAATGACTGGATAACATTGTCTTCCACGTGCTGGTATAGTGCTGGAATGGCCTTGCGTGAAAAGTAATGGCGTTTTGGAACCTGCCACTGTGGTACACCACATTCAGCAAATTTACGGAAGGGAGCAGAGTCCACCAGCTGGAAAGGCAGCAGCTGCAATGCGAGTAATTTTGCTAAGCTGGCATTTAGACACTGTGCTTGGGAATGGTTGGGACTATATTTTTTCTTACGCTGCAGCAGCTGTGGCAACGTAATCTGACTGCGTAAATCTTCAGCTGCTTTGAGGATGTCACATTGTGAGGAAGGACCTGGCACATCCATTACTGTAGTATCATCCCTGTCAGTGGAGGTTGTAGGCAATGACATGGCAGGAGATACAGTGAGGGTAAAGACAGATGAGGAGGACCTACGCAAAGTTTTGCACCAACGGGATGCGTGGCGGGATGTCATATGTCGCCTCAAGCACGTGGTACCCAAGTGTCTGGTGTTTTCAGCCCACACTTCAGCCTCCTCTGACATAGATTACAAATAGCAACGGTGGGGTCTGCTGCACATTTCTTAACTCCCAGACAGCAGAGTTCCTGCATGTGTTCTTTGAGACAACAGCGCTCTGCACCGGAGTAGCTCTGACATCTGATGCCTTGGACTGGCTAGTGCTATGGTTGGTCACAGAGGATGTTGTGCCTCGTGTTTGCTGTGCCTCCTCCTCCTCCCCCTCCTCCTCACTTGATTCCTCAGTTCGATCTGGCACCCAGGTGGAGTCAGTGACCTCATCATCAATGTCATCTTAACCCCCTATCTCCTCGTCACTGGAGCCAAGTTGGCAGTATGCTGCAGCTGCTGGGGCAACATGAGTGCCAGTTATTTGTGTGTCATCACTGGCACCCCCTTCCTCTAGGTTGATTATACTCCCTTGCTCAACCTCAGAGATTGAATCAGAGCACTGTAGTTGCTGTGCATCCTCAAGCAGCATGTCACTGTCATTGTAGTCAAATAATTCAGCTGACTCCTCCGTGTGTGATAGCGAGGCTACGGCAGGAGTAGCTGCGGACATGGAGGCTGAATTAGATGCTTTGTCAGCTGAAGTGGACTGTAAAGCACTAGAAGCCTGGCTGGCAGAGGACTCGGAGGATGAGGATGGCCTGGCTAGCCAATCCACCAAATCCTCTGTATGTTGCTGCAGGTTAAGAAGATGGCCAGCACCAGTTATAAAGGACAAGCGTGCCCCTGCAGAGGATGCACCATGTCCACCATGACCAGAGGCACAGCCTCCCGACACAGGGGCTGCTTGCCCTCTTATCTGTGTCTGTGAGCGTCTGCCTGTCCTTTTTGTTCTTTCAGACATGGTGAGTGATATATAGATTAAAAATATACAGAACTCTGATTCAACTCTGGTATAAAGATTAAAGATTTACAGAACTCTGGTATAAATCAGTGAGACCCTTTGATGGGTGGCAGTGAAACTTCCTATAAATCAGTGAGACCCTTTGATGGGTGGCAGTGAAACCTCCTATAAATCAGCGAGACCCTTTGATGGGTGGCAGTGAAACCTCCTATAAATCAGTGAGACCCTTTGCTGGGTGGCAGTGAAATCTCCTATAAATCAGTGAGACCCTTTGATGGGTGGCAGTGAAACCTCCTATAAATCAGTGAGACCCTTTGATGGTTGGCAGTGAAACCTCCTATAAATCAGTGAGACCCTTTGATGGATGGCAGTGAAACCTCTTATAAATCAGTGAGACCCTTTGGGTGGCAGTGAAACCTCTTATAAATCAGTGAGACCCTTTGATGGGTGGTAGTGAAACCTCTTATAAATCAGTGAGACCCTTTGATGGGTGGCAGTGAAACCTCTTATAAATCAGTGAGACCCTTTGATGTTGGCAGTGAAACCTCTTATAAATCAGTGAGACCCTTTGATGGGTGGCAGTGAAACCTCCTATAAATAAATGAGACCCTTTGATGGTTGGCAGTGAAACCTCCTATAAATCAGTGAAACCCTTTGATGGATGGCAGTGAAACCTCTTATAAATCAGTGAGACCCTTTGATGGGTGTCAGTGAAACCTCCTATAAATCAGTGAGACCCTTTGATGGGTGGCAGTGAAACCTCCTATAAATCAGTGAGACCCTTTGATGGGTGTCAGTGAAACCTCCTATAAATCAGTGAGACCCTTTGATGGATGGCAGTGAAACCTATTATAAATCAGTGAGACCCTTTGATGGGTGTCAGTGAAACCTCCTATAAATCAGTGAGACCCTTTGATGGATGGCAGTGAAACCTATTATAAATCAGTGAGACCCTTTGATGGGTGGCAGTGAAACCTATTATAAATCAGTGAGACCCTTTGATGGGTGGCAGTGAAACCTCTTATAAATCAGTGAGACCCTTTGATGGGTGGTAGTGAAACCTCTTATAAATCAGTGAGACCCTTTGATGGGTGGCAGTGAAACCTCTTATAAATCAGTGAGACCCTTTGATGTTGGCAGTGAAACCTCTTATAAATCAGTGAGACCCTTTGATGGGTGGCAATGAAATCTTCTATAAATCAGTGAGACCCTTTGATGGGCGGCAGTGAAACCTCCTATAAATCAGTGAGACCCTTTGATGGGTGGCTGTGAAACCTCCTATAAATCAGTGAGACCCCTTGATGGGTGGCAGCCAGTGAGAACACACGGATTATAACAATTCCCAAATATTTTGTAGAAATTAGTGACCCCAAAAATACTGCGTTGTACTGGATGTGTGACAAGACACAAATCTCCTCAATTCACAAATGTTTTAAAGAAATTAGTGACCCCCAAAAAACTTGCTGGCACAGTGACAAGACACACATATCAATTCCCTGATATTTTGTAGAAATGAGACCCCCCCCACAGCCCCCCAGTAGCGTGGCAGACCGGCAGTAACAACACACAGCAATCTCCTCTGAAATTTCCTCTGAAATGCGTGCAGAATCGTCGCGTGGAAACTTTATATAATGTGCTGCGGGACTTAGCTCTGTGAGCCCATGATTGGGCAAAATTTGCCCAGTCAGGACTCTGAGCGGTGATTGGCATAATGTTGAACCTGTCTTGCACCAGACCTGTGGCCAATTACGAGCTTCTGGCCAGTGGGAAAATGCATTGTGGTCCATTGTGGTCGAACATGCGGCGAACACCCGGAAATGTTTGGAGTTCGTGATCTACCCGAACAGGCTAAGTTCGGGCCGAACTCCGAACTGTCCGAACCCGAACCGCTCATCCCTAGTGGAGAACTATAGGCACGATTTAGTATTTGTTTAATCAATTTATTGAACAACAAACAGTAAAGTTTAACTCAAAGATAATAAGAAAACTATAAAAACAAATATAGACGATGTTAAAGTAAATCCTGGTCAGTGCAATAAACTGATACACAGCTTAGGTGATTGAAATGAATGCGATGAAACATTCCCACAGTTACTATAACTCCACCAAATAAACACAAAGCATGGCGTGCACAGCCCAGTGTGAGCAGGACAACAGCCAAAAGCACACGAGAGGGATCACTTCCTGTATCTCCTGGTTGTTTAAACTGAAGGTTGGATCAGGGTCTTGTTTCCACCCACCAGGGAGGGTCCTGGTGTCTCTTGAATGGAAAGTGACCTTCCTCTGAGATGGTTGGCCGGCTTGATAAGTCACAACGTGTCAAAAGCAAACAGTCACATTTCGGCAACTTGTCTCGTTAGTAGAAAATATATATATTGGTCTTTAGTGACACCTGTTAGTGGTCACGTCTGTTACTGTTACGATTATTTCCCCATATATCTATATAAAGGCGCCACTAAAGAACAAAATATCCTTTTGTCTCATCTTAGCTGTGAAACATGGTAGAAAGAGCATCATGGATTGAGCTTTTGCTGCCTCAAGGTTATGGATACTTTGCAATCATGTGTATTGATACATTTTATATCCAGTGTAGCAGCTCGTAAAGCTTAATAGAGGTTGTGAAACGCAGCACAAGAATAACCTGAAGAGCGCAGGTAAATCAACTAAAAATGGCTGAAAAGGAAAAAGATGAAAGTGTTTGTACGATCTGGGCTCAATCGTGTGAGACGCTGAGACATGACCTTAATGCCGGGGTCAGATGAGCACACTGGGTGCGCCTGTACTGACATGCCCCCCGGTGCCGTCACAGCATTCTGACAAACAAATTGCACGCGTTACAGCAGACGTGCTGAAAGCCTCCCCGCCGAAATGCTATGACGAGTGTTCGACATGGCTACAAAGTGCGATCCTCCATGGGAGAATCGAGCCTCGCAGCGCTGAGTGCACTAACTACAGTCAGTGAGGTGGCCACATGGGCGTCAGGGTGGAAGGAATGTCCACTCTCACGGACGTTCCTTCCACTTTGAAAAATGCTCGTCTGACCCCGGCCTAAGGGTTCAGCAATCAAGAAAACTCAGAATCAAGATGAGATATTGTGTTTATCATTATAATCAATATAATCGCTCTGCTCCTGGGGATAAGAAGTGGCGGATCGGGCAATGCTTTTGCGACGGACGCAAACATTTACATATATATAGATTAGAGGTCACGTACCTGTGTGTATCCATATAAACTGAGGACTTGTGCCATTGGAAGTGTGGTGATAGATGTTCGACCTCCTATAAATCCGGCGACTTTACTCCGCTCCTGGCAGGAATAGTTAGGAGCTTCCCTCTGGTTTCCAGATAAAATTTGCAGAGTGTCTTTTATCGCCTTATTGGAGTCTCCACATGCATCATAAGCGTGATAACCCAAAGTGACGTTGGGTAAAATACTCGGGTTCCTGTTAGTCTCATCAATAGCGAAGATGAAAGCCATCAGACTGGGGTATTCATCAGGAGAAGGGCTGGGGGGGAGACACACACACTGTGCTAAGCAAATACGTTTCATTTAATTCAACTTAATGCATAAATAAAATTAAATGAAAGCAAGAGTTTTTTTCAACAAATGTAACAATGTGCGCTGGTACGAGGATGGTATTCCAATCTATTTGAGGTAATTACCGCATGGCTTTATCGCGCATAATTTTAGCAACTCCAAAAAACTGGTGCTAATGGCAAATCTGAACGACCTGGCTAACCCCAAATATCCAAGCCCAGAAAAAGGAATGCACCAAAGCACAGCGGCCCATTCAACTCATACCAAACCAATACAATGGATGAAGTTGTGTGCGCATGTATTATTGCTGCAGCATATGTGCTCAGATTGACTGTGCAGACGCAATTTGTTAACGTGAGACAGGTGTGGATCTTAATTCTGATTTGTTGATTCGCGTAAAACAACTGTGCTCGCAAAGATTTTTGTGTGAGACGGTACTACTCGTGCATTTGAGAGCGTCCTGTTTGCGCACGCTATTGATCGGCGGATGAAAACACGCGCAAAGATTGTAATTCCAACAGTGATTTGCGGGCGCAAAACTTTAACACGTAGTGCAAAAAATTTCACTTTACGCGAGGATTTTAGCGTTAAGATTGTAACGTGGCCCTTAATATTTTGTTTGCATCCCCATTGACGCAAAACACTCATTTTCCTTTCTGTTACTAATGTTAATGTTATTTATTTTTGTAACTTTATTCTGACTATAACATTTAATAGTGTCATTTCACAAAATAATTAGTTTGGGGTGGAGTTAAGGGTAGGGGTTAGTTGGGGCTACTGGTGGCGAGCAACTCTTAAGGCCTGGCTAGCAGCTCGGGAATTGAAATTTTGAGCACTGACATAGGACATATTGGGGGATGGAGAGGGTGACATAGGACACACTGGGGGGATGGTTAGAGTGATGTAGGGCATGCTGGAGGTTTTGGAAGGTGACATAAGTCACAATAGAGTCTGCAGAGGATAAACACCCTGGGGGCTGGGTGACATAGGAAACCTCTGTAGCTAGTGAGCATAACATAGGGCACACCGGGTGCTCGTGTGGGTGACATTAGGCACACCAGGACCTAAGGAGGATAACATAGGGCACAGCGGGTGCTAGTGTGGGTGACATTAGGCACACCAGAGCCTAAGGAGGATAACATATGACACACTGAAGGTTGCAGAGGGAGAAATAGGACACCCTGGAGGTTGCGGAGGGAGATATAGGACACGCTGAGCATTGGGAAGGATGAAAGGAGACACAGTGAGGACTATGGAGGGTGACAGGAACTGGGGGCTGGGGAGGACAGCATTTTACAAAGCATGGCTAATAAGCATAACAGGGGCACAGCAAGGGCTGGAACTGACAGATTGTGGCCCTGGCGAGGATTTCAGAGGGCACATGGGGACAGGAGAATGACTCTGGTGAAATTTGAGGCTGGGAATGGTGGCAGAGGGCTGCAAGTATGGGGCCATTGGGTGTCACTGGATGTAGTGGGGCTGGCAAGAATAAAAATTGGCTGAGGAGAATGGCAGGGATCACAGTGGGGAAGGTGCCAGAGGGTAGAGGAGGGTCTGGGGAGGATCAGCAGACAGGACAGAGTAAGAGATGAGGAGGAGAGCAGGAGACCCAGGGTTGATAGAAGAGATCAATCAAATATTAGAAGGATTTAATAAAAAAACAAGGAGAATGCGGGTGAAGTATAGGATTATTAATGGAGTATTTTGTGGGATAGTGAGGTACGTGGATTAGTCATGGGGTTGGGGGGCGACAAAGTGACCATTGGCCTGTTGGCAAAAATTCTTATACCGTCCCTGACCGTACGGGGAAATTTACTGCTCGGTGCATTTTTGGGGCCAGTTCGGCACTCTCTGAATAACCCTGATAGTTACTTTTTACTTACTTTTCGCACCAGATATGTTCACGCTGCCATGATCCTTTTGGTCTGCAACAATCTTTTCCAGAATTCACAGTAAACATCCCTCCGATGATGACGTCTCCCTCCTGATAATATTTATATTCAAACAGACAATTGCTCATTGAAAGACGACATGCAGGGCCTGGATTCTGAGATACTGAACCTCCAGAAGTCACCAACAGGATGATCAGACAGAAAATCACTGCAAACACATAGTGAATCGCGTCGGACAGACACCGCTGCATCATCCCTTGTCCTTTTCTGTCCTGTGACTAGCAGCAGCTGGAAGGCGTCCGTTGTGTCTATGAGCAGAGCTCTCTGTATGAGCTGTATTTAAGCATCTTCTCGAGCTGAATCAAATAAAAATACATCATGTTCTTGGTTCATACTTTCAGTTTTTTTTATTGAAGAGCGAATGTAAATCCCAAAGCAGAATAAGTTCTAGTGAATCATCCTTCAAACATAGCACCTGCTAAATGTGTCCAGGATGAATTCTACTATTTGTTCTTGATAAAGTTTTCAGATTAAATGTGACGGACACAAATCATATAGGGCTCTATTCCCTAGTGGACGCTAATGGTAGAGTTTGGGTGTGTAAGCATTACTGCTAGGATCAGTGACTTTAATGCATGTCCCCAATATTACATCCCTAACGCTCAACCCGTGAGAAATCACTTAAAGCATCGGAGGTTGCGCGAGCTTGCTGTACTTTGCGCGTCCAATGCTTAACATGGGTAGAGAAAGCGATCAGTAGCTCATCGATAAGTAATTATTACAAAGTGCTGGAGTTACTTACTGCCAGGATGCGATGTGGAACGTTTTAGCTACTCCTCAAAGCAGTTGCTAATCCCAAACTTGAGGAACCTGGCCAACTGCAAAATCCCCAGCCTGTAAAAGAGAGGTAGCACAGCACATGGTTTATTGGCCTCATACACCAGAGATATTATACACTGGATGTAGTCAGGAATGTCAGAATTATCGCCACTGCTTTCTTGCTTGTACGCCGTTACATAGGCAGAAACCATGTCTGATGTCAGCAGGAGTTAGAGAGGGCATGTACAGTTCTTTGGGCACCATGTGTCCAAAGGACGGGACTCAATTTGGAGAATGTGAGAGTTGCAGAGTTTTGCTTATAGTAGAGACTAAGCCGAGGCCAGATCTGCAGACTCTATGTGCAGCTGAAGTTCCATCTGGACTCGAGGTCTGGTTCATGCAAATCTGTGCCAAGGATGACAAAGCTGCTGTGCTTTTAAAGATTCCTTGCTACTGGGACCTTTCAGCACTCTCTGTCCGAGCAAGGTGGTGCCAGCCAGAGCTCCTTCTCAAAGACGCTCCTGTCACGGTTCACGGATCCCACCACACAGTCCTTAAAGCCCAACACTCCACAGAGCCAAAAACTAAAACAGGGTAGCCGTAAAGGAATCCCTAACTGTCTGGTCCTTAAAAATTGGCCAGGTATATGTATACTAGCTAGACAGAAAGAGTTAATCAAAGACAATGTTGTAATACAAAACCAGGACAGCAACACGAGGGGGTAGTCAGACGAGCCAGAATCAGGAATACAGAGTATAGAATAGTCAAATGGAATAGCCGGGTCGATATCAGTGCAGAAGCGTAGTACAAGGAAATAGTCTAGGGCAACGGAAGGCAGAATAGTCAGAAAACAAGCAGAGGTCAAAAACAGGTTAAATCACGAGAGAATTCAGGTACAAGGAGCTCAGGTATGGATAACCACGATCTGGCACTGCTTAGAAGGAACTGTTGGCTTTTAAAAGACCTTCACCAGACCGTGCCCCCCTCTCAAGCCGCGCATCATGCAGCCACCTCCCTGCCTGTTTCAATTTAAACTGGGTGTTGGTGAGCGAGCAGCATCAGACATACTGTCGTCAAGCACACTGGAAAGGCTAGAAGCCCCCAACGTTACAGTACCCCCTCTCCACGGGAGGCCACCGGATGACCAACAGAACAAGTGGCAGGACGACCACTGGGGCGAGTGGCAGGACGACCACCAGGGCGATCGGGGTGCGAGGCATGGAACGCCCTGACCAACCTAGAGGCAGACATGTTGGAAGCCGGAATCCAGGACCGGTCCTCTGGACCATAACCCACCCAATCGACCAGGTACTGCAGAGCACCCCTGAACAGCCTAGAATCCAGAACTTTCCTAACCTCATACTCTGTCTCTCCATCAACCTGAACAGGTGGAGGAGGAGGAACAACCCATGTGTACCTGTTACACAACAAAGGCTTCAGTAGGGAGGTGTGGAAGACGTTGTGCAAGTGAAGATGTCTAGGAAGGGCAAGAGCATAAGCCACAGGGTTAACGCAGCAAATGATCTTGTATGGACCTATAAACCGAGGTGCCATTTTCATAGAAGAAACCCGCAACCTCACGTTCCTAGTGGACAACCAAACTCTATCCCCCACGTTATAGGAAGGAGCTTGTAACCTATGCCTGTCAGCCTTGCGTTTCTGGACAGCAACATTGCGCTCCATGTTTTCGCGAATCTGTCTCCAAATATCCTATAGTTGTGTGAGATGTTCATCGAGAGCCGGGATGGCCTGTTCAGCAAACTTAAGCGGTAGAGCCGGAGGGAAAAAAACATAGATAGCAGAAAAAGGAGAGTGGCCAGTGGTCTCGTTAACAATGTTATTACGTGCATACTCAGCCCAGGGCAACAACTCCGACCAATTGTCTTGTTGTTGTGTGGTAAAGCAACGTATGTACTGCTCGAGACCCTGATTTGCCCTCTCTGCTGCCCCATTGGTTTGTGGATGATATGCTGAAGAGAAGGCCAATCGCACCCCCATCTCCGCACAGAAATCCCTCCAGAAACGAGAGACGAACTGAGCTCCTCTGTCAGAGACTATTTCAGACGGAACCCCATGTATTCGTACAATCTCTCTAGCAAAGACGACCGCCAGTTCTTTGGCTGTAGGAAGTTTAGGTAAAGGAATAAAATGAACCATTTTGGAGAAGCGGTCTACAACTGTCAGAACCACAGTATGACCCTTGGACTTCGGCAAGTCCAAAATAAAATCCATGGATAGATGAGACCAAGGCCTATTAGGAATGGGTAAAGGCTGCAATAGACCGACAGGCAAGGTTTTACTGGTTTTGCTTCCGGGACAGTCTTGACAAGCCAAAACAAACAGACGTATGTCCTGTCGCATGGTGGGCCACCAGAACTGTCTGGAGATACTGGTAAGAGTCTTAGTAATACCAGGATGACCTGCTGGTTTTGAATCATGACACATTATGAGTAATTCTTGTCTTTCCTTTTCAGGCACAAACAACATATCTGGAGGCTTGTTAGGTGGAGTCCCCATTTGAGTTGCTTGGAGTCGTTTCCAGAAAAGGTGAGGAAACAGACAAGACCGTGGAATCTACAATACGTTCAGGAGGAACTATAGGATTGTGGTCTTGTGTATTTGATTCATACGGGTCATATTGATGAGATAAGGCATCAGCCTTTACATTGCGGTCACCTGGTCTGTAAGTCAACACAAAATTAAACCGAGACAGTTGTAATGACCACCTGGCCTGTCTCGAGTTCAGATGTTTAGCATCCCCGATGTACGTAAGGTTCTCATGATCAGTGATTATCAACAAAGGGTCAAGAGTACCTTCCAACAAATGTCTCCACTCTGACAGGGCAGACACAATAGCAAGCAATTCTCTGTTACCGATATCATAATTGCGTTCTGCTCGCGATAATTTTCTTGAAAAGAACCCACAAGGATGTAGAGGCTTCCCTGGAGACTCTCTTTGAGATAGGACAGACCCAATGCCTATCTCGGAAGCATCAACCTCAAGAACAAATGGAATTCTGGGATCAGGATGCCGTAACACGGGAGCGGAAGTGAAAGCCTGTTTGAGAGCTTCGAATGTCTGTTTGGATTGTGAAGACCAGACCTGGTTCTTCAGACCATTACGTGTCATATTAATGATAGGAGAAGCTACAGCAGAATAATTCTTGATAAATCTCCTATAATAGTTGGAAAACCCCAGAAACCTCTGTATGGCTTTGAGGCCTTGAGGGAGAGGCCATTCTGAGATGACCGTGAGTTTGGAAGGATCCATCTCAAAACCTTCTGGAGTGATAATGTACCCAAGAGATTTTACAGTAGTAATGTCGAATAAACACTTCTCCAGTTTGCAATAAAGACCATTGTCTAGTAATTTTGCTAATACATGTCTGACATGTTTATGGTGGGTTTTCAGATCGGGAGAGTAAACCAGTATATCGTCTAAGTATACGATAACAAAGGATTGCAAAAAATCTCTAAGCACATCATTAATGAAATCTTGGAATACAGCTGGAACATTACAGAGACCGAACGGCATGACCAGATATTCATAATGCCCACTCCTGGTGTTAAATGCTGTTTTCCACTCATGCCCTTCTTTTATACGTATCAGGTTGTAAGCCCCTCTCAAATCAAGTTTTGTGTATACTGCTGATCCCCTTAACCTGTCAAACAGTTCTGATATAAGAGGGATAGGGTACACATTCTTGATGGTGATCTTGTTAAGCCCCCTATAATCGATACACGGGCGTAAATCTCCTTTTTTAGATACAAAAAAGAACCCAGCCCCTGCTGGAGAAGAGGAACGTCTGAAAAAACCTCTCTCCAAATTCTCCTTTATGTACTCCTCCATGATTTGGTTCTCTTTTATGGATAAAGGATATACTTTGCCTCGAGGAGGCATGGTACCTGGATGAATATCTATGGCGCAATCATACGGTCTATGTGGAGGTAGTTTCTCTGCCTCTCTTTTATCAAATACAGCCCTGAGGTCGGCATACCAGTCAGGAACCTCTGTAGACAATGGAGGAGCTGTAGGTGTGTTCAGGGCACCAATATGCTGAATGGGTATTAAACAAGTCCCAAAACAAGCAGGACTCCAAGACAGTATCTCTCCCTTAGCCCAATCAATAACAGGATTATGTTCCACCAACCAAGGGAAACCAAACACAACAGGATTGGAAGGTGAACGGATAACCTGAAATATGATCTCTTCTTTATGCAAGAGACCAGTGGTAAGAACCACTGTAACAGTATCGTGAGTAATTCTGGGGCAGGATAACGGCCTACCGTCTATGGCTTCGACGGCCAAGGGTGTCTCTCTTACAACCAGAGGGAGAGAAATAGAGGAAGCGTATTCAACATCAATGAAATTACCAGCAGCCCCAGAGTCAACAAAAGCGGTAGTATGCATGGTCTTGGTCTCCCAAGCCACGGATACTGGTAACAAGAGTCTAGTGTCTTTGACAGGAGACATGAACGTCACACCCAAGGCCTGTCTCCTCAGCTGCCTTAGGTGCGTTAGTTTTCCGACTTATCATGCATTCTAGGGCGAGTGGGACATTGAAGTCGTAAATGTCCTTTTAAACCACAATACAGGCACGATCCCTCACGAAGACGCCTTGTTCTCTCTTCCTCTGTAAGCCTAGTATGGCCTAGTTGCAAAGGCTCAGTGGGAGGGGATAACTCTCTTGGTGGTGCCTGAAAGACAGGGGCCAACCTTAGTAACGGTCTCTTAGGTTTCTCTCTTGGATTTCTTCTGTCCCTTATCTGATCATCCAGATCTATTCAATAATCTATAAATTCACTCAACACCTCAGGTAATTTACGAGGGGCCAACTCATGCATCAATGACTCCGATAACCCCTCCATAAAAGCCAGAACCAGAGCCTCATGAGTCCAGTTCACGTCAGAAACCAACGTTTTAAATTCTATAGCATAATCAGACACAGTCCTGTTCCCTTGACGTATGCGGAACAAGGATTTGCTAGCTACCTTGGCCTTTCTGGTAGGATTAAATGTACGTTTTAACTAGGCTATGAATTCTTTATAGTTCAGTACGATAGGCTTCTCTGCCTCCCATAAAGGATTCACCCATGTCAACGCTCTGCCAGACAGATGGTTAATAATGAACCCCACTTTGGCTATGTCAGTGATAAACATTTGTGGATTTAATTTAAAATGAATATCCACCTGGACCAAAAATCCCCAGCACTCCGAGGGAGTACCGTCAAACCACATAGGAGCGGTCATGTGTACCTGGGATGTCTGAACAACAGGGGACACAGGTATAGCAGGCGGAGGTGCAACCCCATCTGGTTCCTGGTGAGCCGTACGATTAAGGATAGTTTGTAAGGCGAGAGCAAACTGATCCATCCTATGGTCCTGCTCGTCCTGTCTGGATACAAAGTTACTCAAATGCTGTGTTAAGTCTGCGGGATCCATTTGGCCAGATCGTAATGTCACGGTTCCCGGATCCCACCACACAGTCCTTAAAGCCCAACACTCCACAGAGCCAAAAACTACCAACAGGGTAGCCGTAAAGGAATCCCTAACTGTCTGGTCCTTAAAAATTGGCCAGGTATATGTATACTAGCTAGACAGAAAGAGTTAATCAAAGACAATGTCATAATACAAAACCAGGTCAGCAACACGGGGGTAGTCAGACGAGCCAGAATCAGGAATACAGAGTATAGAATAGTCAAATGGAATAGCTGCGTCGATATCAGTGCAGAAGTGTAGTACAAGGAAATAGTCTAGGTCAACGGAAGGCAGAATAGTCAGAAAACAAGCAGAGGTCAATAACAGGTTAAATCAGAGAATTCAGGTACAAGGAGCTCAGGTATGGATAACCACGATCTGGCACTGCTTAGAAGGAACTGTTGGTTTTTAAAAGACCTTCACCAGACCGCGCCCCCCTCTCAAGCTGCGCCTCATGCAGCCACCTCCCTGCCTGTTTCAATTTAAACTGGGCATTGGTGAGCGAGCAGCATCAGACATGCTGCCGTCAAGCACACCGGAAAGGCTGGAAGCCCCCAACATTACAGAAATATTGTCATCTGCAAAATATTGGTTTTCAGTTTCTTCCAAGCTAACAGAACTTTCCTCTTCCAATTGGTCAACCAACTCAAATGAACAAGACTCATTCTCTGTATCTTCAATGTTGAACTGTATGTTTTCATCACTTTAATGTGGTTCAACTGGTAAGAAACCAGTTGTGGTTCAACTGGTAAGAAACTTATATCTAGCATTAGATTTCGATGAACTACTTTTGATTTGCCTTCTTCATCGATCAGTTTGTATATATTGTTATGTAGATTCCGATTTGTAGATTCCGATCCTTCACAGTGTAGACAGTTGGATCCCACTTATCTGCAAGTTTCCTCTTTCCTCTTTCACTTTTGTTTGCTAGAAGCACTCGATCTCCAATTTTGAGATATGTACCCTTGATTCTTCGGTTGTAACACTTGGCTTGCTTCTTCTGTTGTTTTTCAGTGTGTTTCTGAGCTATATGTGCTGCTTCATGAAGGTACGACATGAGTGAATTTACATAGCTGCTATAATCTACAATTACAGGATCATGTAACACTTGTCCGAACATGACATCAATAGGTAACTTTGGTATACAGCCAAACATAAGCTGAAATGGAGCATAACCTGTGGTCTCGTGCACTGTTGCATTATAAGCGAATGTCAGAGTCTGTATCTGCTCAGGCCAATTATGTTTCTCTTTGAGCGGTAAAGATCGAAGCAAGTTCTGTTAAAACGTTCAGTTTCTCCATTTCCCATTGGGTGGTACGTGGTAGTGTTCGACTTTGCAATGCCTGCCAACTTCAACAGTTCTGCTATGAGAGTACTTTCGAAGTTAGTGCCTTGATCTGTATGAAGGTTTTGACAGAAGCCATCGACGCAAAAGACATTGTCCCATAACTTCTTCACAACTTGTTTTTCTTTTTGATTGACACACGGCAAGGCATGAGCCAACTTGGTAAAGTGATCTGTCACTACTAACACGTCTACAGACCGTTGCTTGCTATCTTCAGCACTCCAAAAATCTAAACACCAATTCCATTGGGGTTCAAGTCTTGATGCTCTGAAGAGCTGCTTGAGCAGATGGTTCTGGTGTTTTGGCCAAAATACACCTCTGACAGCATTTAACGTAGTACTCCCTTCTGTCATGTTCCATCTTCGGCCAGAAAAACATTTGTCGGGCAAGCTGGAGAGTTCTTGACTGTCCCTGATGTCCGGCCAAATCATGTACACCAGTCAAAACTTTAGACTTGAGACTCAAAGTAATGACAAGATGGAATCTCTTATGTTTACTTAAGTGGTCTTTAGAGACGCGGTAGACTACTCCATCTTGAATCTTCAACCGATCCCATTGCTTGAGAAGGACTAAAACTATGAAATTCATTCCAGCTCTCTCTCTTCTTGATGGTCGTTTCTTTGGATTCAAATAAGGCATAATCTTCAAAATTACTGGGTCTGACTCTTGACATTGTCGAATCTCCTCAAGAGGAATTGCCAAACTGGTATCACACGCAGATGTTGCGGTGCTCTGGATGGACTGGATTGCTTGAATGGCTCTCAGTTCGGTTACCATCTCCCACTGATCGTGAAGGTTCAACTGAGATCTAACCGTTGCTTGACCACAGGATGCTGGGTTCAACTGAAGTGACACTTGCTGACTGTTCACCTGTAAGCGGAAGGTATCTTGAACTCCATCTTGATTGACATCTTCAGCCTCAGCAAGTAACCGGTGATATCGCTCTGATATCAGCCTCTGCCTGACGGTTTTCACAAGAGGGTCACGACTCAGAGCGTCAGCTACAATATTCTTTCTTCCAGCGATGTGCTTCAAGTCAAAGGTGTATCTGGAAAGCTTAGACACCCAACGCTGCTCACAGGCATCGAGCTTGGCCTTGGTCAGTATATAAGTGAGTGGATTGTTATCCGTCCATACGGTGAACGTGTGACCTTTCAACCAATGACTGAACGTCTCGCACACACTCCACTTCAAAGCTAAAAATTCCAGCTTGTGTGCTGGATACCTCTTCTGAGAGTTACTTAGAGCCTTACTTGCGAATGCAATGGGACGTGCCTTCTCCTCGCTAGGGATGAGCTGTTCGGTTCGATCAATTCGGAGTTCGATTCGAACATCGGCAGTTCGAAAGTTTGCGAACTTCGAACTTTTTGGCATGTTCAGTTTGAGTTCGAAAAAAAAGAATAATTGAAAAAATATAAAAAATACTAAAAAAATCGAGAAATAAAGAGAATCTTTACTGCAGAAAATTATAAGCAATGGTTTAGTAGATATTGAATTAAAAAATAATGTCTATGTGTAAAGATTCTCACCTCTAAGTTACATGTGCTCTCAAACGCCGTAAACAACAGGTGTTTAATTAATGTTTGGAAATAACATGTGCTTTTAATTAGTCTGGTCTAATGAATTTGATACATTGTCTGTAGACTGAGGGTGTCTGGAGGTGTCTCCTGAACATGTATCAAACAACACCTGTGCTTCTGAGAAGTGTTCATTTCTCTACTAAATGCTCCTCTGATATGCTGTTTAACCCCTTAACCCTGCATGTCACTGCTGTGTGCTCAGCTCATTTTTACTGCTTTCTCTCACCATGTTTAAACGCGATTTGAAACCACATTTTATTAAATGACCCAGACATATTAGATATTGTTCTTTCCGGCAGACTCCGCAGATTCATAATATAACATTTTTATATGTATACGTCATGTCCTGCCTGTATATTATGACAAAAAATGCAACAAAAATTGAATTTTTAATCATATGCAGTGTGTAAAGTTTTTTTTTTCACATTTTAGCACATGAGAGTTTGCGGTTATGTTTTCTATGGGGTGCGCTTGTACAAAAATTAGAAATGGGGATTTATTGCATTTTGTGGGGGGAATTACGTGATTTATAGCAAACGCACCCCATAGAAAAAAATCATTAGTGCAGCATCATTGTTCACATTATAATTGAAATGTGAACACTATTGCTGCATTAATAAAAAATAACACAAAAAAAATCCTGCTCAGGCCTTTCGAATGACACCCTCCATGACCCCCTAGCTGCCGCGGTTCTGGAGATATCGGGATATCAAAATATCGAGACATCAAATGATCCCCTATCTCCACCAGGGGATTCCGGACAGCTAGGGGTTCCCCGGCTATCTGACGTCATCACACTATGCGTGAGGACGTCAGGCAGTGAGGGGGGACGCGGGGGTGGAGCTGCCATCCAAGATGGCGGCCCCCACTGGAGCTAGGCCGCACTTCGGCGCCACAAGTCATCTTTATACAAAGCCCCATACGCATCTCTGTACACAGCCTCACAGCATCTCTATACCCAACCTCACAGCATCTCTATACACAGCCACACAGCATCTCTATACACAGCCTCACAGCATCTCTATACACAACCTCACAGCATCTCTATACACAACCCCATCAGCATTTCTATACACAGCATCTCTATACACAACCCCATCAGCATCTCTATACACAGCATCTCTATACACAGCCTTACAGCATCTCTATACACAGCATCTCTATACACAACCTCACAGCATCTCTATACACAACCTCACAGCATCTCTATACACAACCCATCAGCATCTCTATACACAACCCCATCAGCATCTCTATACACAGCATCTCTATACACAGCCTCACAGCATCTCTATACACAACCTCATCAGCATCTCTATACAAAGCATCTCTATACACAGCCTCACAGCATCCTATACACAACCTCACAGCATCTCTATACACAACCCCATCAGCATCTCTATACACAGCCTCACAGCATCTCTATACACAACCTCACAGCATCTCTATACACAGCCTCACAACATCTCTATACACAACCCCATCAGCATCTCTATACACAGCCTCACAGCATCTCTATACACAGCCACACAGCATCTCTATACACAACCCCATCAGCATCTCTATACACAGCCTCACAGCATCTCTATGCACAACCCCATCAGCATCTCTATACCCAGCATCTATACACGGCATTGCCGGGGGTCGCCTGGAAATGACGTCATCGCTAATGGCTCGATGACGTCATTTACGTCGGGAGGAGCTTGACTTCAGCATCTGAGGACGCTGAAGTCAGAAAGCCGCGGGACCCCGGGCAGAGAGGTGAGTATCTACGCCGGGGGTGCCGCAAAGCTGATGACGTGTGGGACACGTCCTCCTCAGCATACAGCGGGAGTAACTGAGGACGTGTCCCACACATCGTCAGCAGTGAAGGGGTTAAAACGTCTTATTTTAAACTTTTTGTCCTTGTTTCCTGTCCCCCAGGGCACTACCCGGACCCAGACATTGTTTTTAAATGTTTCTATACATCCTAGAAATCCGCCACTTCACGGGCAGGTTATGGGGACCTCCTAGGCACGATATTTGAAGGAATTTTTCCTTTTTATTTTTAACCCTTATTTCATGGAAAACTCACTGTTCCTTTAAAAATGATTTTTTTTTTTACTTTTTGTCCTTGTTTCCTGTCCCCCAGGGCACTACCCGGACCCCCATATACCTTTTATGGCAAATATCTAGCATATATGCCCTCTTGGAGGGCACTCTAAAAATCGAATTTTGAGTCCCATTGACTTGCATTGAGTTCGAGTTTGAGATTGAATTCGAACTTTTGAAAAGTTCGAGTTCGAATGCGAACCGAACTCGGGGGTGTTCGCTTCGTCCCTACTCCTCGCTTGCTGGTATCTGGGACAAGTCAGCGCCAAGTCCATCCAAGGAGACATTGATTGACAAAATTAATGGCAGCGAAAAGTCAGGATGTGTTAAGACTACGCTATGTAATGGGCACTCCTTCAACTTAGAAAGGGCTTCATCACACTCTGGAGTCCAGTCAGTTGACTTCAGCTTTCTGTAAGTGCCTGATTTAACTACTGCTTTGCCCTTTGTTCTTCTATTCTGTCCTTTTGTAAGGGAAAAGAGTGGCTTAGCCATGGACGTACAGTTTGGGATAAAATGTTGGTAATAAAGGATCATTCCCAAAACGGACTTGATTCTTCGTACAGACGGCGTGCATCCATCTTCTTCCATAAGATCAGATTTTGACAGTTTGGCAATGACTTCTACCTTCAAAGGATCAACAGAAACTCCATCTTCATCAATGATGTGTCCTAGGAAATTGACAGATGCCTGCATCAGATGACACTTTTTCGGACTTAACTTGAGATTGTAGTCCCTCAATCGCTGAAACACCATCTCCAGCCGCTCCAAAGCTGCTTCTTCATTGGGTGCAAATACTAACAATTCATCCAAGTAACACAGCAGGCTGCTGAAATTCAAATCTCCAAAAATACTCCTCATCCGCATGTAGGACGCTGGACTATTACACAGTCCCTGAGGCATTCTGTTGTACTCATGGAGTCCTACTGGAGTCGTGAAAGCTGTGTATTTCTTATCCTCTTCAGCCATGGGGATGTTATAAAAGCCTGATGTTAGATCCATAGTGCTGAAGAGTGTATTTCCGCCCAATGCGACCAGGCAGTCTGACTGATGTGGGAGTGGGTGTGCATCCTTGATAGTTCGAGCGTTCAACCATCTGAAATCTGTGCAAATTCTCAGCCCATCATCCTTCTTCCAAAGGAGCACCAAAGGAGAAGCATATTCACTCACTGATTTTCAAATTATTCCTTGCTCCTCCATTTTGGAAAGAACTTGGAGTAGCTTTTGATAGTGAGCAGGTGGTACTCGACGGTATGACAAATGGAATGGCCGATCATCTGTCAATCGGATATGGTGCACGAAGGCTCTAACTTCTCCGCAATCCAAGGCATGTTTTGAGATAACATCATGGTAGTTTTCAAGCAACTGAACAAGCTTGGCTTTGGTTGTATTTCCGACAGAGCAGGAATCGATGTCGAGGTCACTAAGGCCGACAGCATTTAGTCTCTTCTTGAGATCATTCATAGAACTGGGTTGATGATTACTCTCAGGTCTGAGCACTTGAGTGTGACTGTAACCCTGTAGCAGCTCAAAATCTTCCACAGCCAAACATGGGGATACATCTGCAAGTTTGCAATTCCTCCTGAGAGTGACTGGCTTGTCTGATAAGTTGGTAACTTTGAGAGGGACCCAATAGTCTCCCCACAGCGGTGTGATGACACGACCAATCATTATATTTCGTGGCATAGTCCTGGAAGAAGTAGCTTCCACAATTACTGTGCTTCCTGGTGACATAACAGAATTACTCGGTAACCGTCCCCAGACAAGGTGTTCTTGTTTAGCTGATAAATTGACGGACTGTTGAAGCTTGACTGTTCCTACTTTATCTGGCTGCTTCTCACCTCTCCAGCGACATGTATTCGTCATAAAGTCCAAAAATTCACAAACAGGAGATGATTCTGTGGCATTGTCCCAGGATGTTCCTGTTAATTCATTGGTCTCATTTGTCATGTGATGGCCTTTTATTGGCCATTGATCGCATGTGACCTCCACTGTTCCTTGATTGGCCCATTCTGCACCCATGATGTTCCTGTTACCCTATTGGTTTCAACTGCCATGTGATCACTGACATACCAGGAAGTACACTGCAGAATCCACTCTGTTCATTCCTGAACACTGGGAGCTGTTTATTGGCCATTGATCCCATGTGACCTCCACTGCTTCTTGATTGGCCCTTTTTGCACCCATGATGTTCCTGTTAATTCATTGGTCTCAATTGTCATGTGATCGCCGTCGTACCCGGAAGTGATTTCCTCATACTGATTTTCGGTCCAGCTGTCTGGTATTTGTTTAATTTAGGTACCTATATATATTGGGGTGAATATTTAAGGCATACTAGCTTCAGACTAAGCCCAGACGGGCGAAACGCGTCAAGCTATGCCTCCTTGTTGTTGTTTTTAACTGTATTTTGGTTGGTGAGGGAATTTGTTTGGGTTTGCTATATGCTGTCTGGTACTCCTTATTACATTACTAGTTATGTAGGTGGCTTGAACCGCCGAGGTATAGATCCCTTTACCCTTTCATTGTGCAATTTTGCTTATTGATTGGTGGTCCTTGTCCCACCCTCCACACCCTCTACCACCAACCTTGCAATTTTTCATTCATTGTCTGTTTATGTGTATCATTAAAATTAACCTATTATTGGTACTCTAGTTGCACTTTGTGCAAATTGATTCGTCTTTCATGTTGTTTGGATTATGCCCTTTTGTTGAGTACCTGGTGCCCCTTTCGTTGTGCTTTTTTTCAACTTCATATATACATTTGGGTTTGGTTGCTTTACCTCCACATCCTATTAGCATAATCTCTTGTGACATTGCTGTAGACACCTGCAGCACCTTCTCACTCAGCATCTTCTTTTCTGCTTCCTCACTAAAGGTACACACCATAGATCCTGAGTCTAACATTCCCATCATCTGAAATTTGTTATTGACACAAACAGGTGCATAAAATAATTCGGAGTCTGCATATTCTGTGCAATCACTTTAACTTCAGCCGGTGCTTGTGCACATTCGCTCTCATATACTTGTTTGATATCTGAGGTTCTGAGGATTTGTTCTGCCCTACCCACACGTCCCCTCTCCAGGTGTGAGTTGCTTCGTTTAAAGCCGGTGCATTCGGAGACGACTGAGCAAACCGGTTGTTATTGCTGAACTGAACATTTGCACAATTCCTACGTGTGTGATCAGAATTGTAACAGCCGACGCTTAATCGATGTCGTTGACAGTGTGTTAGGGTCGAGTGTTCGTGTGACTGACAGACCTTACACGCTCTCATAGATGGTCGGCTCGGTCGAAGATGTTTTGATTCCGCTTGGTTGTTCTGAGACAATGCGCGGTCAAGCAAATTTATCAGTGTCTTCATGCAGTTTCCATCATTCTGTGGAAAAGACTGGGCACGGCATTAGTTCTGTCTGTGATATAACAGGAGAATCACTGGTCACAATTTCGCTCTCATTAAGTGACTGGGAATAAACTGCGGCTTTTCTCACGGCAGCACTGCGCTTAGATTTAGCTGTTAACTGTTCAATTTATTTATTTATTTATTTATTTATATGGTACCTATCGACACGTTCTTGTACCTCACTTGCTGTCCATTTATCCGGAGCCTTGAAATGAAATCTGGCTGACAAAGTTGGATCTGGGCAGCGCTTAACAAACATCATCGCTGCTTCCTGACACGGATTGTTCATTCGACGCCCTAATCTGATTAAAGCTTCCTCTGCCACATCCACAGCTTTATTTAAACGCACCCAATATTCAACTGGACCTTCTCCCGTAACAGGTTCTGTGCCATAAAAATCTGCTGGAGGCTTGTAGAAGAAACTGCTTTCACTAAAATGTTGTTTGAGGATGTGGAATATTACTTTGGGATTCTCAGAAGGTCTTAGAGACGCGTCACTGCGCAGCGTGATTTTTATAATGTCCTTGGCTTTGCCCATTAATCTAGTAATAATGTCGTTATAATGCTCGTTCATTGATTCACCCCTTATTTGTAGGTAAGTGTCCATTAAATCTTCCCACTCGTACACACTGAATTTATCTGCACCATCTCCTCGGGAAACAGGCGGCTCTTTTGCTTCAGACGACATAACAAGTTTAACTCCTGTCACATTAAGCGATGGGATTTCTGGGAGTGACTGCTCTACACCTGGACGTGAAGCTCCGGCATTGCCGCTTTCTCTCCCTCTACTTGCTTCACCATCTTGAGCAGAAATGATACTTTGCCCTAATTCCTGAGCAATGTGTGTAATGAGGTTGTGCCATGTTGTATCATTTATATCTGGGCTGTTTGGTAATGAGTTAACCCCTGGCCTGCTGGGTGTGTGCTCAGCTACCCTTGTGGAAAAAACTAGGGTGATGTTCTTATAGCCCCCCCTGCAACAGGTGTAAATAGCTGATCACCAAACAATCTTCCCAAACCTGGGTCTGACATGTTCCTGTCTGCATTAAAATTATCCCCACTGAAACCATGTGCCATGATTCCCTATAACACAGTTAGAAAAACAGAATTTATCATTAAATAACACAAAAAAAACCTTTTCACGAGGCACCACTGTAACCGCTGCAACCAACTCCAAGGAGTTATCTGTTGGAATCTCACGAGAGAGGCATTAAATATATGGCAAAGTGTCCTGTACATAAAAATGTGCCACCACTTTGTTTAACCCTTTCGCTGCTGAGCCTTTTCCCACCTCTGTGCTGAGCTCATTTTTACCGGTTTCGCTCATCATGTTTAACCGCGTTTTGAAGCCTTATTTTAATATATGACTCAGACATATTATATATCTCTTTCCATCAGACTCGGCAGATTCATAATATGTCATTATTATATGTATACGTTATGTCATGTCTGTATATTATAACAAATAATGCAATAAAATTAGAATTTTCAATCATTTACAATGTGTAAAGTTTTTTTTTTTCACATTTTAAAATGCGATCGTTTGCGGTTATATTTTCTATGGGGTGCGCTTGTTAAAAAAAATTAGAAATGAGGAATCGTTACTTTTTTGGGGGAAAATTACGTGTTTTTTAGCAAACGCCCCCATAGAAAAAATCGTTAGTGCAGCATCATTGTTCACATTATAATTGAAATGGGAACAATATTGTTGCACTAATCTAAAAAATCTAAAAAAAAAACCCAAAAACTTTTATTTTTATTTTTATTTTTAATATTTTTTTTTTACATTTTACATGGTCATGTTTGGTATCATTGGAAAGGCCACGCTCTGGCCGTTCCAATGATAGCAAACATTAACCCCTAGCTGTCACGGATCGGGAGATAGGGGGTTCATTGGAACCCCCTATCTCCACTATAGGTGGCAGCAAGGGGTTAATTTCACATTAGGGGGATATCCCGGAAGCTTGGCCGACATCCAAGATGTAGGCCAGCTCCGGGAGGGGACCGCGATACGGCGCATGTTGGCGCCATATTGCGATCCAGCCCCCTAGGGGTTAAAGACAGCCGCCGCTTGGAAGGGCAGGCTGTGCCCTTCCAGGCGGTGCCTGTCTTTAATCGCTGGCCCGCAAGGAAGGGGAGGGGGAGAGGTCCGAAGGACCTCCCCCCCTCCCCTTCAGGCACCTTCCCTGCAATGGCGGGGGGGTGCCTGAAATAGACATGCGCGATGACGCCTATCGTGCCCGCCGGGGTCCCGGAGGCTGGGCTGACATCGATGATGTCAGCCCGCACTGGGGGGCCGCGCGATCAGCCGGAATACCGGCTGATCGCGGCTGCAAAGGGAGGACGCGCTCAGCGCGTCCTCCGCAGCCAAGTACCAATGCGGGTGGACGCGCTGAGCATTGAAGTGGTTAACAGTTCTTTGAAACCTGTACTGAAGTGCAGCTCCCACCAGCGTTCAAACGACATTGATCCTTGTTAGATTTTAATTTCCTGTAAATATAATAAATATTTAGTCTTAAAAAGCCGGTTCTTATAAATGGGCTGTGAAATTCCCCCCCTCCATTTCTGTTAGTGTCAATACTGCATAGACCGTTGTTCCTTTTTATAGGATATGAGCTGTGGCCGATTTCCTGTTATGTTCAGTGCAGGAAAATGTGCGCAGAAGCGGGAAGATGGGAAAAGGGTCTCTTGTGAACCATATATGGTAGTAAGTTAACTGAGTGGCTAAACTTTGATGTTGTAATGTATCTGTACACTGATTGGCTATAAATTCTGTGTATTTTAATAAATAGATCTGGCTTAACGAGGAAAGCCAGACTTCTGAGAAAGACCAATACAGTTTTGTGATTGATTCTTTTTGGGGGTCTCCGCCATGGCGTAGCGCAGCTCTTACTTTGGTTTTGATATATAAGAAGAAACTTGGAAAAGGTTTATGGTAATTATAATGAAAAATAGAATTTTTCAGTTGTTGTCTGAAGTGGGATTTGCCATTCAGATGTATCCTTATATTTAAGTGTATCTTTACATTTGAATGTATCCTTACATTTGCTTGTTCAGATTTTGCGAACTTGCCTCCAGGCTTGGTTTTTGTTTATTTTCCTTGAAGTTAAAGCTATGGTTCAGAGCTTGTTGATTTTTTTTTTTTTTTTTTTTCGTGCAAGGTTGGACTCTTTGTCTTGGTTTGTTTTTGTCATTTTATGTATTGTAGTAAAGGAAAATCGTTTGAGGACCTCACGTGTGTTTGAACTCGCCCGGTGTGCTGAGTATTTGTAAATGCTGGAAATTGAACTCATAAAAAAAGGAACGAGATGTTTCTAGTTGTTTTGTCTCCGTTCTGTGTCTATCTTGTACTTCAATTCTGGTGTTTCTGGGTCGTCCATATCTTGTAATTGTGAGAATTTTATTTTAACTGATTAGATTTTCTTCTTATATATCAACTGATTTAATCTCCCATTGAGAGACAGTTTTTTTCCTCCTATTTTTTTATTTTTATTTTCTTGCGTGCTGCTGCCATTTTTTTTCTTTATTTTTTTGCTGCATGTGTTTGCGCGCTGATTCTAAAGGATTTGCTAACTGGTTTTTTTCAGATTGCATGTTTGTTTTTGTTTTATTTTTTATTTTGTTTCTGGCCATTGATTGCGTCTGTTTATTTAAATGTTTGTCTTTACTAACTATTAATGTATGTGTTTATCTTTGTTTTGTATTTCGTAGTTTTGATATTATGTTTTTTATATGTAATTTATGTATAGGGACTGCTTTTCGTAAACCAGGTTGCTTTGTTTCTGTGTCATTACTGCCTTGCCTCGTGTAAAAAAAAAAAAAAAAAAAAGGCACAGGAAATGGAGACAATAGGGCTTTACTTTTACAGTGACTTTCAAAAGCGCCTGCTAACTTTTTTCTCTTTCTCATACATTCATTTTTTCTCTCTTTGTTCTTTTTTTATTTAATTAAAAAAAACTCTTTATTTGTAATGTATAATGTTATTATGTGTTTGTATAAGGATTTTTTTTTCTTTGAATGCTAGTAGTCTTTTAGCAGTGCAAGTTGGATAATGGAATATGTAGTTATTTTTGTTGTTCTGTGAGTATCTATTTGGGATAATTGAACAGTATATACAAATGACATGTGTCTAATGCCTTGAATGACTGTAGTAGCAGTTGAATTCTGGAGCTGTTAGTGCTTTATAAAACTGTAACTGTAACTGTTGTGGAATTGGGCGCGGTTTGAGTGCTTCGGCGTGCGTACAGTAGTGGAACAGAAGAAAGTAATTATGGGAGCTGGATTTACTGTAAATGGATTATAAATTGATGTATGATATATATATAAAAAAAGTAGTGTATCAAGGTGATGGGCTCAAAGTTGTACATTTTCCCAAGAGAGGCGTGGTCGGTTATTTTCCTCTGGTCTTTGTTTGAGTCCAGCACTAAGGGATTGACCGCACCTTAATATAGGTTATATGTTTTGCCAAAATGGCTGACTGAGATCATTTACAGTGTTTGTAACTTGTATAATGGAATATATATGAAGGTTCATGTTTAGTTGTTTGGAATCTAAGAGGATGAAGTGATATAAAGCTGAAGGATTTGAGTGAAAGTTTAAAGGAAAGCGCCTACAGGTTTAGTAGCGCTGTACAAAGGAATTTAGGCAGATTTCAAATAAGAGAAGGTGGGTTTTTGGTTTTATTTTAGTTGACTAAGAAAGATGGAAGGTTGTAGTTTGGTATCTGAGTATTGTTTGATTGTTTTCTTTTTCTGCAGTGGTAGCCAGATGTCTAGTTTTATTTTTTGAGACAGATTCCAACTCCACTCTGCAGAATTCAATGGGCACTTTTTTAGGGACCATCGACGCCCCAGATCACTCGGGCACATTAACACGGAGCCGAGCGAGAAATGGAGACGAAGGAGGAGCTGTAGGAGGGGGCACAAGGGTAAACAGAGGGGCTCCCAGAGGCAGACCGCCCATCAAGAGTTAACCCCCATATTCAATCTTTCAAGCAGATGCCTGTCGAGTGTGGAACAAGGCCTGCTGAGTAAGGGTTTGTCTTTCGTCCCGTCAACTAAACAGGATGACTTTATGTGGCATGTGGAGTTACACAGATTTGGTCGCACTATGCGCCTTAATGATCACTTTAAAGATGAAACGTCAGATTTTGCTCCAAATGAATTTTGCAAGAAGAGTCGATATGACCCACCCCCTACTCAGCCCTCAATAGAGGCGTTCCTAAGAAGTTTAAGAACGGATTCAAAGGATATCTTTAAACATCATCGACCTAAACGCAGCAACGTCACCAGAGAGGAGAGGAGAGGAATTAAAAGTCTGTCTAAAGACACGTCGATTGTAATACGCCAGGCTGACAAGGGGGGAGCAATCGTTATCATGGACTATCTTCAATATGCACAGGAGTTAATCTCCCAGCTTCAAGATGAGGGGACATATCAACGACTAGAGAGGGATCCCACGATTGAGATTTCGCGGAGATTTGAGGAAACCCTCAGGAGGGGATTTGAAATGGGGGAGATTAATGATGAGCTATTTGACTTTCTGGTACAGAAGCACCCAAGAATTCCAGTGATATATGGAATTCCTAAAATTCACAAAAGCGACACTGTACCACCTCTTCGCCCTATTGTATCGGCCATAGGTGGTATCATAGATCCGGTGGCAAGATGGCTAGATTATTTGTTTAAGAAACCAGTTTTGGCTATTCCTACATGTGTTAAGGATACAACGGATTTCTTGCATAGATTAAAGGGCATTACATGCATTGATGATAATTTGGTATTTTTAACTATGGATGTTAAGAGCCTATACACTGTTATCCCTCATCAAGCAGGTATAGAGGCTATGCGGGAATTGTTGTCACAGTCTACAGTATACACAGGCCCTAAAATCGAGTTTGTGTTAGAGCTATTAGCTCTAGCATTACAAAACAATTATTTCAGATTTGAAGACCGGTGGTTCGTGCAACGCACGGGGACATCCATGGGTGCCTCGATGGCACCCATGTATGCCAACGCGTTCATGTATGCGTTTGAGCGGAGTCACATATTGGATCATTTTTCTGAGAAAATTATATTGTATGTCCGCTTTATTGATGACATATTTGTTTTGTGGAGGGGCACGATGGATGAAGCAAGGCAGGTGGAAGGGTTTATTAATGGACTAAACAGTCCTATTAAGGTTACAAGTGAGGTGAGCAGTGAGTCCATTCATTTTTTGGACATCAAAGTGTTTGTGAAGGACCATCGTCTTCACTATTCCCTCTACTCTAAACCTACAGATCGTAATACCCTCCTACTAGGTTCCAGTGCACATCCCGAGCACTGTAAAAAGGCTTTACCACATGCCCAGTTCCTGAGGACCATTAGGAACAACAGCGATTCATCAATAAGAATGGAACAGTTAAGTCTAATGCAGGGGAAGTTTGAACAACGAGGATATCCGAGACAGACATTAGAATTAGCTTTAGAAAGGGCTTCTCTACCCGTGGTAGAAAAGGTAAAACAAGACAGACTGAGGTTTCCTATTACCTACACTATGGCCACAGAAAAATTAACAGCTGCAGTTAAGAAAAACTGGCGCATTTTGGAGAATGATCGAACTCTGCCCAAAAAGTTCAGGAGTCCACCCATGTTCTGCTACAAACGTAACAGGAGCCTAAAAGATCTATTGGTCCATACGGACCCTATCTTAGAGAAACACAGGAAGTGGCACGACACCGCAATGTGGGGTGTAAGCGTTGCTTGGGATGTGTGACTTGTAGCCACATGGTACCAGGGAAGGAGTTTAGTCATCCACACACAGGTGAGGCAAGCGGTTCCATATCCGATATACAATAACGTGTAAGACAGAGTACGTGGTGTATAGGATATTATGCCCATGTGGGCTAGCGTATGTGGGCAAAACAACAACTCCACTATGTGATAGAATCAGAAACCATAGGTCGAACATAAGGGTAGCGTATCGGGACGGCCACTCGGATAAGCCAGTGGCGAGACACTTTTTGGAATTGGGTCACCCGGTTGCCTCATTGCGCTTTATAGCCATAGATCACGTCCCCGTACCTAGGAGGGGGGGAGATAGGGCACTAATGTTGCTTAAAAAGGAAGCCCAGTGGAAACATTGGTTAGACACAGTATATCCAAGGGGACTCAATGAACGCAACATGTATTCGGTGTTTATATAGGGAGGTGGTGGCAAGATTTAAGCGGGTTGTAATAAAAAGCTATATTATAGCATTTATGAGTGAAGGTTTTGAAATGCAGAATACAATCGCTGAAATGTTAAATAATATTGTATTATTTTCTCTAAAACACAGGTGGTAACTTTGTTTTTAACATGTGATGGCCGCTGATTAATGCGGCAATCCTTGGTTTCCTCATCCAACTGATGTGTATGAGTGACCTGACAGGCGTGGGCGCTCGATGTGGGATAACAAATATGGAGTTTAAGCATTTTGGTTACTAGGACGACCAGAATGACGTCATTGGGATGAGCCGCGGCATGGCGCATGCGCAGAGCACCCCACAGCACGCCGGACACCATACATATCGGGAGGGTGAGTATCCAAGGTGTTTGTAACTTTATTGATTTTCCTCCCTATGTAAGCTTTGAGGTTGCAATGGGGGGCATTGTATGTTTTTTTGTCCTGATGAAGGTTCCGGAGAGGAACCGAAACGTTGACATGACTTTATACTTGTTCTAATAAAGTGAAGGAACGTGAAAAAAGCCTGGAGTGCGGGTGATTCTGTACAGCATCATTTATATATATATACACGTATATTGTGATCATTAACTTTTAATAAAAGTTTTCCCCTTTACTTTCACTAGTCAGTCTCGTGTCTTGTTGATTAAATAATAAATTAATTGCTGATTGATTAGGCAATACAACCAGACCGGGGCACAGAGCGAGAGAAGTTGTTATAACAAAACCGGGTCAGCAACTTCTAGGCACTTGTACTGCGCTACTACATGAGGCAGGATCTGTAGCACACACCAGCAGTAACAAGCAGCAGATATACCAGACAAGTATACAAACTGATTCGGCAAGCTAGCAATGTGGGAATGAAACTCCACGGCAAGGGAAGGTGTACAGCACGTGCTCCTGATTTAAAGGTCCCGGCGGCTTCGCATCATCACGCCGCGCCCTGCCCCCTGATCACTCACAGCTGTACCGGGTGCTGCTGGAGCTCCTGGCATTCGGCCAGCTGGTGGCACCATGTGTCCGGGGCCCCCTGATCTCCACCCGGGGCCCTGCATGTCACAATATTACAATCCCAACGCAAACGGGTCAAGTAACCAAATTTGTAAGTAGAATAATAAATGCAGCATATGACACTGCCGCGCAGCACCTCTACAGTCTGACGCTAGCTTTAACCGGCGCACTATTAGTGTAGAGGGGAAGCCGGCTGCGCATTTTGCATCGTTCCCTCCACACTAATAGCGTATCTTCTTAGAAGCTGCACACAGCGTGCCGGTGTATGCAGCGTCTAACAGCGTGGGAGACGAGAGGCTGCGCTTGTTGGTGGATCCAGGAATCAGGTGAGTATTAGAAAGAAAAAAAATGTTATTTTATGTTCCGGGGACATTTAAAAATGTCCTCGGATTTAATTTTTTTTAGAAATGTGTCACCTTACCTTAGCCTGGTGGTCAGTGGGGGCTCCCTGGATCCTGGTTGGGGGGGGTCTGCCGTGGCCGCAGGTGCAGTGGCTCCCTCCCTGCACTGCCTCTCTGCCACTTGCACCCGGCCGGCCAGCCCGCACAGTTGCAGCTCTGCCATCTGGCGGCCGCATGCTCCTTAAGGGATCCTTGGGAGGCCCCGGCGGGCAGCCCTTTACAGTGCCTGATTAGAGGGCCTCGTCTGTCTGATGTTTTAGTTTAGCAACAAGATTGTTTTATCCCATAGGCTTCAATGTTAAAAATATTCCCGTTTTAATCCAATATCTAATAAACCGCTGCTTATAATATTCTGCAGTAAAGAGTCTCTTTTATCTTTAGATTTTTTTAGGATTTTTCAAGCATTTTTTAAAAAGAGTTCATTTTTTTTCTTCAAACTTTTTGCGAACGGCCTGAAATGTTCGAAGTTCGCGAACAGCCGATGTTCGATGCGAACATCGAACCGATTCGAACCGGCAGCCCATCCCTAATTAACACACAAACTCTTAAAGAGACACACATCTATTTACATTGGTTACATACACAATGCAGGAACAGTAACTGGAAGGACAGACCGAATAAGGTAAGAGGGGATGGGGTCCAGCGGACAGGTAGTCAGGCAGGAGGGCATGAGAAGAACCGAGACCTCACCCTCTGTCTTCCTTTTCTCCGATCTCATAGTGGAAGAGGGGGCAAAAAGTGGAGGTGTAAAAGAGGTTGAATGGTTAGAGGAGGAGGGCAATGAAGAGATTTCAAGTCAAAGTTTAGTAAAATTATTGATGAATTAGTCAGTGAAGCTGAAAGCAGTGAGGTCCGTGAAAGTGAGGCACATTAACAGATTGAAGGTATGAAACAGACAACCACCTGTCTGGTGGGAAAAAAATAGACCCCCTTAGCTATCCCCCTCTTCAATGTCTATCCACTTTATGTATGGCAGTAAACGTCATGTCCTCCGAAAATTGTCCATACACTTTCTTAATGTGTGCTGAGACCGAGTGTTTCCAGTCCTCTACCGATGTTATAGATTTGTTCTCTAATTCTAGGAAATAGTGGCCTGGTAGTGTGACCCACATAATGTAAGTGACAAGGGCAAGTTAATCTTAGCACTCGGCGGCTGATTCGTCGCACTTCAGGGAACCTGCGGTGGATGCTGAATAACCCTGTAGAACAGATCACCTAAATACATTGTTACTCCTCATTTTCTTCTCCATGTCAGCTCCTCATGATTGTGAGCAGGGCCGGATTTGCATCTTAGGAGCCTGTAGGCACAGAAATGTGGGGTGCCCCAACCCCCCACCCAAAAAAAAAGAAAACATGACAAAATGTCCCAAAACAATATTAAAATAATCAAACAACAAAAAACAAAAACTACATTTTTAAAGACCTGAAATCCAGCTTCTCTCTGCGTCAAATCAAAATAAGGGGCAGAATCCTTTGCGTTAGTTAAGTTAGTGCAGTGGCATTGTTTGTTTTATTTGTAAGAGCATATGTTGCCTCTGCCGTAAAATAGAGAAAAAAATACATTTTGAATTTACTTTTTATTTTTTTTGGTTTTTCCACATTACATGGTCATGTCTGATATCATTGTAAAGACCAGACCCTGACCTTTCCAATGACACCTCACTTAACTTTGTGCACTGTTCAACTCAGAGATGCAGGTTCCAAAGTCCCCCTGTCTCTCCTCACTGCAGTGCCATGGTATAGGCTGCCGATGAAACAATGCATTACATCCTCAACTTTGCACTTGCTGGCGGTGTGGGAAATGAGAAGGTGAATTATCGCAGCATTACTGTGCACTTTATTATTGTAAACTGAATAATAGTGCTGCGTTAGAAAACAAAAGAGAAATATATTATTGTATTTGTCATTTTATTTTTACATAAACGTAACCTAGATATATTTAGTATCTCTGGAAATGACATAATATGGCCTTTCCAATGATACCTCGTATGTCCCTCTACCCCATATGGCTCCAGAGATACAGTGATCTAAATGATTGTAAATTGTAAATAAAATTCAAAAAAACAAAACATTTTTAACAGAGCAAGGCACCACCTTGTGGCAGACGCCTGTAAGCACATGCCTACTCTGCCTAGTTTGTAAACTCAGTGCAGCAGGATTCTCCACACGTCCCGTCCATGTATAGAGCATTTAATATAGTCAATACTTTTTGTTTCCTCGTTCTTTATTGTAAATTGATAAAGTCTGATTCCATACAAATTCAGGAAGAATAAACTTTTTTTTATGCTGTTTTCATTAATATAATTTTATTAACACAGAGGCAGACGCCGCCGGTCACATGACCTGCCACGCGAGATCTGGCAGGTCGGCATATTGATCTGCAGAGGGAAACTGGGGGACTTTTTTCTCCCAGTCTCACCCTGCTCCCAGCGGATAGAGGAGGCGGATGAAGCTGTGGACTTCGCCGTGGGATAGTAAGTGAGTATGTGATTTATTTGGGGGGGTTCTGCTGGTGCTGACGGATTCTGCAGAATCTGAATCCATTAGCACCAGGTCTTGGCTGGGATTGACTTTCGGGTTAACTGCAGCCAGACGGTAATTAGCGTTAGGACTTTGTAATGCTAACGCTAATTAACTCTTTGTGCTCCCCATGTTAAGCATAGGGGGCGCAAAGTACAGTAACCTCGCGCTGAAAAGCACAAGATAACATTAGCATTTGGATTGTAATATGGTCGGCCTGCGCTAGGGCCACCAGGGCTAACGTTAACGTTCACTCAGGTGAGCACGAACGTTAGTGAGAAGAAGGTAATGTGGCCCGAGGTCTTTATAGCCCAGAATTCTTAATCTGGTCAAACATTTTGCCCTAAAGTGAATCACTTCCAATCTATATGAAAGAAAATGGGTCTACTGGTTAAAAAAAGTGTGTGTGTGTGTGTGTGTGTATCTCTGTGTGTGTGTGTGTGTGTGTGTGAAGCTGTATGTGTATCTCTGTGTGAGATGATGTTGATTCATTTCATAACAAACACATGAAACCAGAATTATAATTTCCCCAGTAATTGTTTCCTATTGTTCATCTCTGGCTTCATTAACAGAATGTAACATTTTGGGAAGTAAATACAACTCAGTAACCCAGCGCTGGAAGCCAATATGGCAAAGACCTCCACGGCCACCATGTCCTTCCCTTTGGTGCTCAGATAGGCCGGGATCATGGCGATCCAGACACTGCAGAACACCAGCATGCTGAAGGTGATGTACTTGGCCTCATTAAAAGTGTCCGGTAATGTCCTCACCATGAAAGCCAGAAGGAAACTCACAGCGGCCAGAATCCCCATGTAACCCAATACAGAATAAAAGGCAGTGACGGAGCCTTCATTACACTGGATGATGATCTTCCCGGGGTATGAAAACTTATCATATTCCTGGAAAGGAGGACAGAGGGACAACCAGATCACATTAATCACAACCTGTATTGAGGAGCAAATTGTGACGACATAATGAGACATTCTGACTCCCACCCACTTCCTCCAGATGCTGCCCGGTTTGGTGGCTTTGAACGCAATACAAACAATGATCGTCTTGGCCAGTACAGAAGACAAAGCCACCGAGTAGATGGTCCCAAAAGTGGTCTGACGCAGCTTGCAGGTTATATCCACAGGACGACCGAGGAACAGGAAGACACAGAGGAAGCTCAGCATGATGGACACCAGGAGGAGGAAGCTGAGGTTCTGATTGTTTGCTCTCACAACTGGACTTTTCATGAATAAAATGAAGATTATTAGAATGAAAATAGTTAGAAAAGAGAATAATATGGAAATGACGGAGAATAAGACGGTCATAACATCATGTTCATAGGATAAGAATTCGTATGTTTTAGGAATACAGATAATGCGTCTCTGATCTGGCCATTCGTCGTCCGGACACTTCAGGCAGTTGTTACTATCTGAAACAGAGAAATATGATGTCATGATGCTGAGAATGATGATATAGGATGATCAAATATAACAACAAAGGTGAGAAAGTGGTCCCACCTAGAAAACAATCACCTGTCCACGTAGCAAAAGGTGGACAACACTCCCATCAACAGGATTAAACCTTTATTATTATGTATACAAAAACAAAAGAAAATAACCAGTATAACAGGCAACAAGGCCCATCAACTGATGATCAGGGAGTGGCTAGTACTTAATGAACTTTATTAACCGAAAAACACTCTCAGATCCCAAACTTTAAAATACATATACACACACACACAGCATCGTAGGCTGAATTGGACAACTAACCAAGCATAAATAGCTCATGCTCATAAATTCTATCCTGACCCGAGCGATGCTGACACAACATAGACAACTTTAAAATAAAAAGTTGGACATTAGCTCAACATATCTTTCGCCGGCTGCACATCGGCTTCATCTGGAGCAAGAAAATATTGGAAATCTGAGAGTGTTTTTCGGTTAATAAAGTTCATTAAGTACTAGCCACTCCCTGATCATCAGTTGATGGGCCTTGTTGCCTGTTATACTGGTTATTTTATTTTGTTTTTGATATAGGATGATGTGGAGAAAATTAAGCTGATTCTACATACAGGCACATGGTGTGTGAAGCTAAATGTGTGAAATCCACAGGATGCTGCCACACATGGGGCAGTATTACAAAGATGGCGCTAACATACCCAGAGCTGTTTAAACTTACAACTCCATGAACTATGGGCACTATTACATTATTTACACTAACGTTAGCGCTTACCTGTGTGAGTGTTAACGTCAGTATTGTTGGTCCTAACGTGGGCGTATATTATTACAATCCAAACGCTAACGGGTTAAAAGATTGGTGTCTTGTGCTTTTCAGCGCGAGGTTACTGTACTTTGCACTGCCTATACTTAACATGGGGAGCGCAAAGTGTTAATTAACGTTAGTACATTGTAATCCTAACGCTAATTTACCGTCCAGCTGCGGTTAATCCGACAGTTAACCACAGCCAGGATTTGGTGCAAACTGATTCCACTGCTGCCGAATCCATCAGCACCAGCTAGAAGTCCATCCAAATAAAGCACATACTCACCTTCCATCCCACGGCGAGAACGGCGGCTCCAAACGCCCCCTCTGGTCACCGAGAGCAGGTTGAGACTGGGGGGGGAAGGCCCACAGTCTCCCTCTGCGAATCACTACACTGACCTGCTGGATCACTACACTGACCTGCTGGATCTCACGAGGCGAGATCCTGCCGGTCATGTGACCCGCAGAGCAGAAACTCAATGGAGTCCTATGGACTCCATCGCGGGGATGCTTGCGCGCACATCTTGGGGTTTAGGGCCGGATTACGATGCAGGCAGCCTTTCCCTGCATCGTAACATCAGGCTGAAATGGGGATGCAAAGGAGAAACCAGCAGGCGCACATTATCTGCAGGCGCACATTTTCTCCCTAGTGTCCCCATTTTAGTGCGATGAATGTAATAGTGCCTTATAATGGATCTGGTAAGTTTACACCAGCTTTGTAATACTGCCCATTGAGTATAGATGGTGAATGGGAAATGGTGATGGAGCATCATTAGAAGCTCTGCCGGCAGATTGTCCTGTAACACAAAGGTCACCAACATCTGCACATTATAAGATACATAACTTTAACATGATAGGATTGGAAACGTCATAACTGGACTCGGGAATGATGGACAGAAACTATAATCTAATGTTCCAGGTGACAGGAATACGGCAAGAAGAAACCATTATTCCATTATGTATTTTGTAATGGTTTTATACTGTTATTTATTATCTCTTAATATTATTTTTTGCCAAAATTGAACTTTAATTTTGTAATGAGGTGAATCTGGACACAATGATTAATGGAAACAGAAGGATTTCTGCGTCACATGAAGAGATGTGGCACAATAGTCACCTTTTTACAAGCACCTCAGTGAGGGGTGCAATAGTCATTGACAAGTCGGTAAAAGGACACCTGGTCTAGTAACTAGTCCTCCGATCTGTGAGGTGGGTGAAGGTGTTACAGTTTATTTTATCACACCTTGTCTGGAATTCGATGTGATCGCAGGTACAGTACAGACTATTGTACGTATTGATCTTATAGTTTATGCAAACACGTCCAAAGCTGGAACTACATGTTTTAATGTTCTAATATTTGTAAACAAAATTCTTTTGTTACGAATAACTGTATGTGATGTGTCGTGCACGTCACTGACATTACCCGTCTCATTGGATATTTCCCCCTCGGAGCACGGGATACAGTCATAGCAGCAGGCGTGATATCCTCCTCTGGGGGCTTTTCTGTATCCTGGGAGGCAACGCTCCGAGCACCTCGACTGGGGTAACTAGCAAGAAAAACAACTTTATAAAGATATTCTTTTCCATGTGACTTGCTGCACAGTCTGGACAACAGGAAACAGTCACTTCTCTCAAATATCTAGGTATGTGGTTAAACACAAATCTATCCTTTGGCCCCACATCGAAAAACTCACATCTAAACTTTACCCCAAACTAGGTGCCCTGTACAGAAACAAATCCTGCCTGAGCCCTGCGGTAAGAAAGCAGATTGTACAAATGCTTATGCTAGCCATTGAATACGGAGATGTAGTGTATGCAGCCGCCCCTCAAACACATCTCCAGAAACTTACTACATTGTATAACTCATTCTGTCGCTTTGTGCTACAATGTAACTACATGACCCACCATTGTGACATGTTAAAAGAACTAAACTGGCCATCGCTTGAATCTAGACGCACCCTTCACCTTTCCAACCTGGTGTTTAAGAGCTTTTCTGGGAAGCTACCACCCTACCTGAATATGCTGCTTCCCCCGGCAGTTCCCTCATCCTATAACCTCAGATCCAGGACCAGCACCTTACTTGCAATACCACAATACAAAAAGACAGTGGCTCGATCCTCATTTTCCTACAGAGCACCGCAAATATGGAATAACCTCCCAGACACCGTCAAATCTTCCCCCGGTTTAAAGTCCCTTAAGACTTCCCTATTAACATACCTCAATACGAAATGCACCTGTAAACATGTAACATAATGACTTTATTTCCTACATATTTATTTTTCTGTTAATTCTGTATATTTGGTCTTGTGTTAATATCTTGCATTGTATTACTTTGTATTTCTGTAACATTTCAATGTTCTTGAACCCAGGACATACTTGAAAACGAGAGAAATCTCAATGTATCCTTCCTGCTAAAATCCTTTATAAATAAATAAAATAAATCAAATAAATCAGATTTTCATTTCAATTTTTTTTTGAGAAAGTAATTTTACCGGGAAGGACACATTGAGATTAGCCCCATATTCGGTTCGCATTCGAACACGAACATTTGAAAAAGTTCGAATTCGAACGCGAACACGATTCGAACTCAATGCAAGTCAATGGGACTTGAACGTTTGAATTTTAGAGTGTCCTCCAAGAGGGCATATATGCAAGATATTTGCCATAAAAGGTGTATGGGGGTCCGGGTAGTGCCCTGGGGGACAGGAAACAAGGACAAAAAGTTAAAAAAAAAACTTTTTTAAAGGAACAGTGATTTAACCATGACATAAAGGTTAAGAATAAAAATGAAAAATTCCATCAAATATCGTGCCTTGTAGGTCCCCATAACCTGCCCGTGAAGTGGTGGATTTGTAGGATGTATAGAAACATTTTAAAAGAAAAAAATTACATTTCAAATTACGGTAAATGGTTTTCCTTTAATCTATTCATAAACAACTGCTTGGGGCGGCAGCCTGTTTGAAAAGAGGAGACGTTTTAGGACACGCAGAACAAGTTTAGTGATTTTTTGGCTAAATTATGGTGAAACTTATGCAGGCTTTGGATGAAAGTAACAACAGGTGCATTAAATTGGACCTTTGGTGACAGCTAGTGCGTTCACAACGTAACCCCTCTTAGGTATTGTGGAAGAGTGCAGTGGTGGAGGTTTTGGGAGATCCCCAATCTATTCAGTTACATCAGCATCAGGGGAGTAATAGCTGCTGATCCAGGACGGATTCATTTTTAGAAATGTCAGCCGGTCTACAGAGTCGGTGGACAGATGCACTCTTTTGTCTGTGACAACCTCCAGCAGCACTGAACATCCTTTCAGAAAGCACGCTAGACGAAGGGCAACCTAGTAGCTGCATAGCATATTGGCTAAGTTCTGGTCAGTGATCCAATCTCAACACCCAGTAGGCAATTGGATCATCTGCTGGAAAGGTATCCAGGTCTGCCCTTGCCCCTAGGTAGTCCTGCACCATATGGTGAAGACGCTGGCAATGGGTGCCAACATTTGACGTCCCTGGGCATCATGGACTAAAAAAAGTGCAAAAGGCATCAGTCCTCTGATAAACCGCAGCCTCAGAAGCACCTGTGTCATCACTTGGTAACCTACCGGTGCCTGGAAAGGTGTTACAAAGTGAAGCTTTAGAGCACCCTCAAGTTGTTTCATCCTGTTCTCCCTCTGTGAGAGCAGGATGAGCTCTACAACCTTTCCCTTGTATCGTGGATCAAGAAGGGTTGCCAACCAGTAATGATCCCTCTCCTTGATAGCATGAATCCTGGGGTCCTTTAGCAGGCTTTGCAGGATAAGGGAGCCCATGCAGCGTAGGTTGGAGGTGGCATTAGCTTCTGAGTGTTCCTGGTTGCTGAGGATGACCGTATCGTGCACTACCTCCTCCCAGCCACGTACTAGTCCTTGGGTTTCTGGGGACACAAAACCCTCCTTTGAGGAATCCCCACCTTCAATGCTCCCACAACTTAAATATTCCTTCTCCTCCTCATCCTCCTCCTATCTGATCTGAGGACCCACAGGAATACTGTCTTGGACTTGGTCCTTGAGAGATAGGGAAGTCCTCCTCTTCCTCCCGCTGCTATGCCTCTAGTGCCACATTTATAATTCCCCGCAGAGTGCGCTTCAGCAGGAACACTAAAGGAATTATGTCACTGATGCATGCACTGTCCCTGCTCACCATCCTCGTTGCCTCCTCAAATGGTGACAGTACAGTGCATGCATCCTTGATCATCAGCCACTGTGGGTGGGGAAAAACCAAGTTGACCTGAACCTGTCCTTGTGCCATACTCACACAGGTATTCATTGATGGCCCTCTGCTGCTTGTGCAGATGCTCCAGCATTGCCAATGTCGAGTTGCACCTGGTGGGCATATCACAGATCAGACGGTTTGTGGGAAGGTGGAATTCTCTTTGAATTTCTGCCAGGCGAGCACTTGCTGGGAATGACCATCTGAAGTGGCTGCAGACTTTTATGGTCTGGCTGAGTGTCATGGAGCTGACGTAGCGCTCCACTCTTCAAACCCCAAGAGACTTTATGTTCATTTATATCGTGTGATTTTAAATATATTTTACAGTGTTTCGTTTTACTTTAAATTAGTTTAGTGTAAAATGGCTTAGCTTTAGTTTTAAATATACTTATATTCCTGTAGGTAAATGTGTTTTTGTGTAGCCAGTAATTTATGCAACAAGGCTTTTCCCCTTAACTGGCTACAAGTCTGGGATAGTGTTTGTCTTCAGTCTGATGTGTTAGAACAATAGATTATGTAAATGATGTATGATATGAAGAAGTTTATTGTAAGGATCTGACATAATGTAATTAACATTTTAGTAGGATGATGTGGGTCATTTATGAAAATTATGGCTGTTGGATCTCAGCATAAATTTTGGCGTTTTTGTTCATTAAAGATCTCAGAGAGAGAGAATCCTGTTGGAACATACAGCCGCGTCTGGTGTCTCCTTCAGCAATGCTACACTACACACTCAACCTCAGAAGGCACAGAGCGGCCTTCTGGAAATTCCTAACAGCTCCAGGGCAGACAAAACAGAAGCAGGCGGGTCAACCTGCTCGATGCGCTGAGGACAGTGCTCCCAGTAGCCGGGCTGACCGCAACGAAGGGGTGTCTGGAGAGTCAGGAGAGGCGGAAGAGAATGGTTCCATCACACTGAGAAGCTCTGCCAGCCCTGGGTACCTGGTTAGGAAACGCTGTCCACCAGATTTAGGACGTGTGCTAGGCATGGTACATGCGTCAACTTAATCCAAATAAAGCAGTAGTACGCACACTGAGCACAGAAAAGGTGCAGTCCCCAAAAAGGCTTCCCAAACCTCAAGCAATGAACACAAACAAATAGGGAAATGCACTCACATAGAGAAAAATAAACTTTATTAATCTCTCAACGCTAAACGTCTTTGTCAAGGGCTAGGGTTGACAAAGACATTTAGCGTCGAAACGTTGGGATCCTTGACTCCGCTCTCCTACTTACATTTTACCAAGTGCCGTGTAATTTATGCTAGTGGTTTACTATCTTTAGTATTGTTCCCTTTAAGGGTTTATTTGCTTGTGGTGAGTTACTGCTTTTTTTTATATACATGCATATTTCTGTTATGTGTTTTTTTGTTATTGAGAGATTAACATGCATCAATTTACTTAGGTGTAGGGCGGAAAGAAGGTTGCTACCATTATCACAGACGACTATTCCCAGCTCAAGCTGGCATGGTGTTAACCATCTCTGCACCTGCCCCTGCAGAGCTGACAGAATTGCTGGCCCAGTGTGGCTCCTGTCCCCTAAACAAACCAGCTCAAACACAGTATGGCATCTTTTTGCTTGAGCCATTGCGTAGCCCCTGTCAGGCGTCGGTTTAACTGCCACTTCGCCAGAGACAGAGAAGGAGGAGGAGAAAGAAGAGGAAGAGGTGGTGGAGCAGACAGACCTCATACAAGCAGCTTTCTGGAGGTGTGGTGGATGAGCAAGCTTCAACACAGAGCCCCGTCCTGGATCCCTCCCAGCTGCAAGCAGAGTTACCCAGTGTGCCGTGAAGGAAATGTAACTGCCCTGTCCATGCTTGCTGCACCACATGTCTAAAGTCATGTGCACCTTGCTGCTGACTGCCTTTCCCAATGATTCCATAACATTGTCTTCCACGTGCTGGTATAGTGCTGGAATGGCCTTCCATGGAAAAAACTGGCGTTTTGGAACCTGCCACTGTAGTACAGCACATTCGGCAAATTCACAGAAGGAGGCAGAGTCCACCAGCTGGAAAGGCAGCAGTTGTAATGTGAGTAATTTTGCCAAGCTGGCATTTAGACGCTGTGCAAGGGGATGGTTGGGACTATATTTTTTCTTACGCTGCAGCAGCTGGGGCAATGAAATCTGACTGCATAAATCTGCAGCTGATGGGATGCTGTCACATTCTGAGGAAGGACCTGGTACACCCATTACTATAACATCATCCCTGTCAGTGGAGGTTGTAGACATGGCATGACATATAGTGGGGGTAGAGACAGATCAGGACCGATGGGAAGTGTTGTGCCAACGGGATGCATGAGAGGTGGTCATATGTCGCTTCAAGCATGTGGTACCCAAGCGGCTGATGTTTCTCCCACGCTTGATCCTCTTCCGATATAGCTTACAAATAGCAACGCTGTGGTCTGCTGCACATGTCGTAAAGAACTCCCAGACAGCAGAGTTCCTGGACATGTGCTTTGAGACAACAGCGCTCTGCACCTGAGCAGCTCTGACATCTGATGCCTTAGACTGGCTACGGTTGCTCATAGAGGACGTTGTGCCTCGTTTTTGTTGTGCCTCCTCCTCCTCACTTGACTCCTCTGTTCGATCAGGCACCCAGGTGGAGTCAGTGACCTTAACATCGTCATCACCCCCTATCTCCTCATCACTGGAGCCAACTTGGCAGTATGCTGCAGCTGCTGGGAGAACATGAGTGCCGGTTCTTTGTGTGTCACTGGCACCCCCTCCCTCTAGGCTGATTATACTCCCTTCCTCAACCTCAGAGTTTGAATCAGAGCACTGGAGTTGCTGCGCATCCTCAAGCAGCATGTCACTGTCATTGTAGTCAAACAATTCAGCTGACTCCTCCGTGTATGATGGTGAGGCTATGGCAGGAGAAGCTGTGGACATGGGTGCTGAATTAGATGTTTTGGCAGCTGAGGTGGACTGTAAACCACTATAAGCCTGGCTGGCAGAGGACTCGGAGGATGAGGATGGCCTGGTTATCCAATACTGCAAATCCTCTCTATGTTGCTGATGCTTAAGACGGCCAACACCAGTTAGAAAAGACAAGCGTGCCCCTGCAGAGGATGCACCATGTCCACGATGACCAGGGGCACAGCCTTCCGACACAGAGGCTCCTTGTCCTCTTATCTGTGTCTGGGAGCGTCTGCCTGTCCTTTTTGGTCTTTCTGACATGGTGAGTGATATATAGATTAAAGATATACAGAACTCTGATTCAACTCTGTTATAAAGATTGGAGATATGCAGAACTCTGACTCAACTGTGTTATCTAGATTAAAGATATTCAGAACTCTGCTATAAGTCAGCGATTTCACTGATATTTTCCCTGCAAGGCTGCCAATGTCCTCTACTCTCTCTCTGATTCACTTCCTCTCCTGCAGGCTGCAACACCCTGATAGCTGGCAAGACCCAGATTCAACTCTGAAAAGATAAAGATACAGATTAAAGATACAGATAAACTCTGATTCTATGGTATCTAGAATTAAAGATATACAGATTTTCCAGAACTCTGCTATAACTCAGTGATATACCCTGTCCCTGATAGCTGGCAGTGCTAAGACACAGATTCAAATTCCCAGAACTCTGGTATAACTCAGTGATACACCCTGATAGCTGGCAGTGCCAAGACACAGATTCAAATTCCCAGAACTCTGGTACAATTCAGTGATACACCCAGATATGCAACAATCTCCTCTCCTCTGATTCACTCCTGCAACACGCACGCTGGGGCTGCGGGGAAGCCTTATATAGTGTGCTGCGGGACTTAGCTCTGTGAGCCCATGATTGGGCAAAATTTGCCCAATCAGGACTCTGAGCCCTGATTGGCATAGTCTTGCACCTGTCTTGCACCTGACCTGTGGTCAGGTGCAAGGCTGTAGCCAATTACAAGTTTCAGGCCAGTGGAAAAGTGCATTGTGGTCCATTGTGGTGCATTGTGGGCGAACATGCGGAAATGTTCGATGCAAACTCATGTTCGCATCGAACCGCCAGCCCATCCCTACTTGTTAGCACTTTACAAAAGCTTGTAACTGTAAATATCCTAAATATGAGTATATAATCAAACATTTATTGTAAAAAAATACAAAAATGTAATAAATAAGCTTTTTGCTGAAAATGTAAGGAATAAACGGTTTAATAAAAAAATAAGTGAAAATGATAATATTGTTTTACACTGAATCCTATAGGTTTAAAGCATTTGGCATTTCGCCAACAATTCAGTGCTGTTCGGCGTCTCTGAATAGATTAACCATTACTTCTCTATGGGACAATTTCACTGCTGACAAAAGTCGCCGAATTGCGGTGATCTGTGGTGAACTGCGCCGTATTTGAACAGCCTTTTTGAACAGCCGACACGACGTAAAATTACATTGTATGGGAAATTCACCGTTCGGTACAATTTAGTGGCACATTCAGGGCTTATTGAATATCCCTTTAAGGGGTTTATATTCAGGTCACGGACTGATCGGAGGTCGGCGGCAGCGTTCTGCGGTCTGTTCGGGTGTCTTCGACAATATTCAGTATTCATCGGTGGTCTTCTGCAGGCTCCATGGTCGGCTCACTTCTGCTGTGAATAGTGAATTTGCCACAGGCAAGGCTGTCTTTAACGTGGGGCAAATGGGGCAGTTGCCCCGGGCCCAGTCACTTGAGGGGCCCAAAGCAGCTGCCCCCTTGGGCCCCGCGGCAAAGACCGCCGGCAGCCTGGCGCCGCAGAAAACGGCTTGTGTATTGTGTGTATTGCTGTCTGTAACCAGTGACTCCTATTTGTTGTTACAGAGTAGTCCTGGCCGGGCCGGCTCCGCCTCCGCATGAAGCCCAGCTGCTGGCGGTGCCGTCATCGATCTGATCATGATCTGACTGCAGGCCTGCAGCTGCAGTGCCAGCAAGCCCAGTATCACTCTCTCTGAGAGTCTGACGTGACTGCAGACTCAGTGCAGAGGCCCGGGCTGGCAGCAGCAGGCAGAGGGGCACTGGAGCCGAGTCTGGTAGTAGCCAGTCACACGCACACAGAGCGGAGCCGCTGCAGCACCAGCAGCGACAGCGTGCGTGCCTTCCTTACAGCTGACACAAGGCTGGGAACGGCACTCACGCTGTTGGCGTCGCCCTCTTGGCGTACGTACCACGTGATGTGGCGCGGCACGCATGCTCAGACCGTCCCCTCATGGTAGTCTCACTGTGACGACGAGAGAGCGACTCGCTTGCTGAGCTGAAGACACCACATTACCACGCCAGCATCCAGGTCCAGAGCCGCTGAGCCGAGCCGGTCGGAGCGAACCAGGCCAGGAGCCCAGCAGCACACTCAGTGGTGTATTTAGGTTTTGTGCTGCCCTAGGCCTGACTAAACTCGTGCACCCCCTAATTTAAATTTGAGGCACCCCTTCCTTTCAAGGGCACACCTCTTCCTGGTTAATCCCCACGCTTCCTCTTTAAGCTCCACCTTTTTCCTCTTAGAGCTCCGCCTTTTCCTCTCTTTATATTAAAAGTGGATACCAAGTGCCTACTTGTATATTTTGTATAACATTTCAAATGTATCTATTGAGATAAATAAAATTATGAAATGTTTAAATTCAAGCATTTTTACAAAGAACAACCATGCATGTCAAGTATACTGGAACACAGCCTCTCTAATTGGTTGAACAATAAAATCCACAGAAACGTGCACTGCATATGAGCGTATCACAGAGCTGCACAGCAATACAACCCACAGAAATGGGCACTGTGTATGAGCATATCAGAGCTGCACAGCAATAAAACCCACAGAAATGTGCACTGTGTATGAGCATATCACAGAACTGCACAGCAATAAAACTCACAGTAATGTGCAGTGTGTATGAGCGTATCCCAGAGCTCCAGGGCAATAAAACTCACAGTAATA
>CM019063.1:542494774-542749357 GCA_009667805.1 Leptobrachium leishanense
CCCTAACCCTACCCCTAACCCTAACCCTAACCCTAACCCTACCCCTAACCCTACCCCTAACCCTAACCCTAACCCTAACCCTAACCCTACCCCTAACCCTAACCCTACCCCTAACCCTACCCCTAACCCTAACCCTAACCCTAACCTACCCCTAACCCTACCCCTAACCCTAACCCTAACCCTACCCCTAACCCTACCCCTAACTGTCAGTTTATTTTATTTATTTTTCTTTTTTTACACTTTTTTTACACTTTTTTTACACACTTTTTTTTACTTTTTTTTTACACTTTTTTTTTCTCTGCTGGGTGCCTTGATCCCTCGAGGCACCCAGCAGAGCACCTGATCACTGAAGTGATCGATTTTGTACTGAGTGCCACGATACCTCGTGGCACTCAGTACTTCCTGCCGCTACCGGAAGTGATCGCTCGGGGGGAGCGATCACGGACGGACCGGCGGCAGGTAAGTATATTACAAGGATGCCTCGATGTCGAGGCATCCTTGTAATATGCTCAGAGCAGCTGGAAGCGATCCGATCGCTTCCAGCGCTCTGTAGAAGTGCCGGGCACCTCTCCGGTGCAACCGGATGTAGATCGCTCCCGGGGAGCGATCACATGGTGCCCCGGCACTTCTAACGGCCATTGCACGGATGCCTGGACTCCCAGGCATCCTGCAATGGCGTTTGAGCTGCTGGAAGCGATCCGATCGCTTCCAGCAGCTCAAAAACGGCAGGACGTACCATGTACGTCAGCGGGTCTAAGAGAGACCCGCTGCAATGACGTACATGGTACGTCCCGGGTCCTTAAGGGGTTAAAGTTTCAAGAACTCAGCAATGTTTTATTAGAGCTTCAACTCGCTAAAGCTGACATCCGCTTACCTGGTCTCAGTTACCTTGACACCCCTCGTGGCATCAACCCTATTGTTCTCAAGCTACCATATGGCCTTCAAGAAAAATGGGCATCGCTTGGATCAAAGTACAAAGTACAAGGAAAGACATCAAGTTGCCTTTCCTCCCTTTTCCTACTTCTGCGAGTTCATCAAAAGAATTGCAGACACAAAGAATGACCCAAGTTTCTCCTATGGTGAAGGTAACCCTCTCAGTTCACCCCCTCCAAGACCTACAAACACACGTATGACACACAGAGACCATTGAGGACGAGTGTCCGTGAAAAGGACCACTGTTCTACCTGCACCTGCTACAGTTCTTGAAAAGACTGAACAAAACAAGAACATCGAGAACCCAAATCGCCAATGTCCCATACATAACAAACCGCATCCACTTAAGAAATGTATTGGCTTCAGAAAGAAAACCCTACAAGAACGTAAAGAACTTTTAAAGAAATTTGGGGTCTGCTACAAATGCTGCGCCTCCACAGAACACTTTGCAAAGGACTGTAAAGCTATCATTAAATGCATAGAGTGTGACAGCGATGACCATGTACAAGCTCTTCATCCATATCATCCGCACAACTTTACTAAGCCCACAAACAATCCTCCTGAGGCAAAGCAAGACGGGGAGCGCGCAGATCAAGCAGTACCTTCCACCTCAGTGTTCTCTTCATGTACGGAAGTCTGTGGAGAAGGACTCTGTGACAAATCCTGCGCAAAGATATGTTTGGTTCGTGTATACCCAAGAGGTCAACCTGAAAAGGCCATAAGACTGTATACCATTCTGGATGATCAGAGTAACAGATCTCTTGCAACAACACAATTTTTTGAACTTTTGAACATAAAAGAAAATGCTCTACCGTATACCCTAACTACTTGCACCGGCACTACAGAAGTCTTTGGTAGGAGAGCCAGCGGTCTTGTGGTTGCTCCTCTGAACGACAATGTGGAAATACCTTTGCCCACTATCACTGAGTGCAACCAGATTCCAAGCAACAAAGAGGAGATCCCTACTCCGGAAGCTGCCTTGCACCATTCTCACTTGAAGGACATAGCCTACCAAATACCAGCCCTCGACGGAAGTGCTGAGATCCTACTGTTGCTCGGCCGAGACATCTTAAGGGTGCACAAAGTTCGTCAACAAATCAACGGTCCACATGATGCTCCATATGCTCAGTGTCTGGATCTAGGCTGGGTCATCATAGGCAATGTTTGTCGCGACAAAGGCAGAAAACCTTACTCTGTGTCCTCCTTTAAAACACACGTCCTGCCAAATGGTCAGACTTCTTGTTCTGCACGACAACCACACCAATATCATGTGAAGAAAAGACTGCTTCATAAGAGTGCACAACGACACATCATACCGGACGAAGAGAAAGCTCTTAATTTCTGGGATGACAACATCGGCAACACAGTGTTTGAGGTAACATCTAAAGACAATGAGTTGGCAGCTACCATGGAAGACAAAGAATTCCTGAAAACCATGAGTAAAGAGTTCCACCAAGATGATTCCAACAGCTGGGTAGCACCTCTACCATTCCGTACTCCAAGAAAGAGACTACCAAACAACAGAGAACATGCAGAAGCACGGTTTACTTCTTTACAACGCAGTTTGAATCGGAAACCTGAGATGAAAAGACACTTTGTGGACTTTATGCAGAAAGTGCTTGAGAGAGATCATGCTGAGTCTGCACCTCCGCTTAAGGAAGGAGAAGAATGCTGGTATCTTCCATGCTTTGGTGTCTATCATCCTCGCAAGCCTGATCAGATTAGGGTGGTCTTCGACTCAAGTGCTCGACATGAAGGTGTCTCCCTCAATGACAGTCTTCTCACTGGGCCTAATCTGAACAACAACCTCATAGGAGTTTTACTTTGCCTCAGACAAGAACCAATTGCTATTATGGCTGACATTCAGCAGATGTTCCACTGTTTCATCGTCCGTGAAGACAACAGAAACTTCTTCAGATTCCGATGGTATCGCAACAATGATGTCAATGATGAAGTCATAGACTGCCGGATGAAGGTACATGTTTTCGGTAATAGTCCTTCTCCCGCAGTAGCAATTTATGGACTGAGGAAAACAGCTCAAGAAGGAGAGAAAGAATTTGGGTTTGATGCACGACAGTTCGTCGAAAAGAACTTCTATGTAGACGACGGACTCAAATCTCTGCCTACAGAAGAAGAAGCTATTGACCTTCTCACTACAACTCAGAACATGCTTGCCACTGCAAACCTCAGACTTCACAAAATCATTTCGAACAGCGACAAGGCCATGAGAGCCTTTCCCTCTGATGACTACGCTGTCAGTGTGAAGAAATTCCAACTTGGAACGGACCTTTCCATTACACAGCGCAGTCTTGGATTGCTTTGGAACGTTAAGCAAGACACGTTCACATTTCAAGCATTAACCTGTGATAAACCCTTCACAAAGCGAGGAGTTCTGTCTACAGTGAACAGTATTTATGATCCATTGGGTTTCATAGCACCTCTCACCATTCAGGGTAAAATACTGCTGAGACAGCTTACTTCTGAAAGCTCAGAGTCAGACTGGGATACCCCCTTACCCAAGGAGAAACAACAAAGGTGGGAATCCTGGAAACAATCTCTACAAGCGTTAGAACAACTCCAGATACCACGTGCTTACACCCCTGCATCTTTAAAGAATGCCACCAGAAGAGAGATCCATGTCTTCTCCGATGCATCCAACGAAGCCATAGCTGCAGTGGCTTATCTTCGGGTCACAGATCCCAGTGGTGGAGCAAGTCTAGGATTTATCATGGGCAAGTCCAAGCTCACACCAAAACCTGCACATACGATTCCAAGGCTTGAACTTTGCGCAGCTGTGTTAGGTGTGGAAATTGCTGAGCTTATAGAACTTCAAACAGACACTGAAATAGTAAAATAGTGCTAGGATACATACATAATCAGACAAGACAGTTCCATGTGTATGTCGGCAACAGAGTGGAACGTATAAGAAAGTTCTCTACACTTGAACAATGGCACTATGTGTCCACTAACTTCAACCCTGCTGATCGAGGTACGCGTGCAGAACCTGCTACTGCATTTCTGGACACATTATGGCTATCCCCACCAATACTCTTGAATGAAGACCTCATCTCAAATTCTACAAATTCTACATTTGAACTGGTTGAACCAGAATCGGATTAAGAAATTAGAGCTGTTACCGTTACACTGAACACCTCTGTGAAAGAAAGGGTAAGGTTGAGTCCTCACCATTTTGAACGCTTTTCCAAGTGGTCTTCTGTTGTACGAGCCATTGCACGTCTTATTCACATTGCTCATCAATTTACAAACAGCTCTGACACGGACAAAGAATGTCACAAGTGGCACATCTGTAAAGGCCCCCCCCACAATTCAGGAGGTCTCTCAAGCAGAAAGGCTCATCATCCAATGTGTCCAACATGAAGTGTACTCACAAGAGATTGCTGTCATAGCAAAAGGACTTAACCTATCTAAGGATAGCCCTTTGTACAAATTGAATCGAGTAATTGATCAAAACAAGCTACTTCGAGTCGGTGGTCGCATTGAAAGGTCCAAATCTTTCAGCGAAGAGAAAAATCCCCTCATTATTCCAGGACGTCATCACATCACTGCTCTGTTAGTTAGGCATTACCATGAGCAAGCTCAGCACCAAGGTCGTCACTTTACAGAGGGAGCAGTAAGATCTGCAGGTTTCTGGATCGTCGGGATGAAAAGGTGTATATCGTCCATACTCCACAAATGTGTCAAGTGTCAAAAACTAAGAGGAAAGCACCTACAACAACAGATGGCAGAGCTACCAGCTGATAGATTAAGTACTGATCCACCGTTTACGAATGTTGGTATGGACATATTTGGCCCCTGGACTGTTGTTACACGCAAAACTCGTGGCGGAGCTGCCAACAATAAGCGATGGGCTGCGCTGTTCACTTCCTTGAGTATTCGCGCAGTACACATAGAAGTGATTGAATCAATGGATTCTTCCTGTTTCATCAATGCCTTCAGAAGATTTGTTTCTGTACGAGGACCTGTAAAGTTACTGACCTGATCTGACTGTGGAACTAATTTTACAGGAGCAGAAAAAATACTGAACTTCTTGAATGACAATGAGTGTAAATGGGAATTCAACCCACCGCACTCCTCTCACATGGGAGGCTCTTGGGAACGCATGATTGGAGTTGCAAGGAAAATCCTGGACTCTATGCTACTAGACCAGAGAACTTTCCAACTTACCTATGAAATCTTAGTCACCCTTCTTGCAGAGGTGTCTGCTATAATTAATGCAAGGCCACTGGTCCCTGTGTCTTCAGATCCGGAGTCTCCAGTATTGCTCACTCCAGCCACTCTTCTTACCCAAAAAATTGGGATAGCCACCATACCCACAGAAGAACTTGATTGCCCTAATGTTTACAAGCATCAATGGAAACGAGTTCAACAGCTGGCTAATACATTTTGGGGCCGTTGGAAGATGGAGTACCTTTCCAACCTTCAAGGTCGCAGTAAATGGCAAACTAGCAAACCCAACCTACAAGTGGGAGACCTAGTACTCTTGAAAGAGACAGATTCTCATCGCAACCATTGGCCTATGGGTCTTATTACAAAAACTAAGCCAAGTAATGATGGGAAAGTACGGAAAGTAGAAGTTAAAGTAATGAAAGAAGATTCTCCACACTTTTATTTCAGGCCTATAAAGGAACTAGTACTTCTTCTGCCCAAAGAGGAAGACAAGTCTCACAAGTCATCAATTTGACTCAAAGGGAGGTAAGAAGGGTTGGTGCATGTTGCTGCCTTCCCCTCTGAAGATGGACTCACTGACTGTTCTTCTCACAGCCCGGGCCATCAAGATCAAGATCCAAGAATTGTTAATGTTGCATTATTTTCTCTTGTTCTTCCCTTCCCTCTTGTTTTTCAGATGTTCCTGGAAAAGAATCTTCACTTATTTGTTTTGAACTTTAGTCAAAGTTATTTAATTATAGAAATCATAGATTTCGACGGGGAGTGTCATGTTTCACATCACTTGTGATATGCCTTTAAGAATTGCACATGTCTCATCTACCCCTGGGTTTCTCTCCTCCCCTCCGCATGGTGCAGGGATTTCCTGTTCAGATAGCTCCACCCTTGTTCCCTTCCCAGCAATCATTTGCAAGCCTTATGGACTCAGATTCATTATGATTTTTTGACCTATCGGATGTATATTGTTGTGGATTTTCTACAGTTTTGGAATAAAACTTCAACAGATCTTCAAGGTGTCATCTGGATTGAGTCACTGTCTGTAATTCATCTAAGACTGGGAGCTATAGCCATCTCATCACAACAGTAAGTTAAGAGATCACATTCTCAGTGCTTTGGTGGAGAAACAGAACACCGACGAACACTCACCGCAAAACCCAGGGAAAGCACACCGAAACCCACAAAAACATCTGGATTAACCCCGCCGAACACACTGGAGAAACCTGAGCAGGAGCTGATCACATCGCAGAGCAGCCGCCGGAAAAAGCCGACAACGCAGACGAATGGAGTGAAAAAAACAAAAACCAGTACGCTTGAATGTTTGAAAAGTGAAACGCTGTTTGCAAAGAAACTACTGAGCGAAAATGTCTGAAATTTACACATAAGGTCCAGGGAATGATAATAAAAAGGGCTGTTACAGAAAAAAAAAAAAAAAAGATTTAAAAAACCTGAAAAATGTGCATAAAAATCCCGAAAAATGCTTAAAAGATCCTAAAAAATCTATAAATAAAGAGACTCTTTACTGCAGAATTTTATAATAAACGGTTTATTAGATATTGGATTAAAACGGGAATATTTTTAACATTGAAGCCTATGTAACTATGTGATTCGCCTGAATAAATCTGTCGAATTAAACCACCGAACAGCAGGGCATTTCGGGAACCTTTCACTGCTGGTTTTTGTTCTCTGAATATATGAAGCATTCCTTCTCTATGGGGATTTCACTGCCCTCAAACAGGCACCGAATGTGCAGGCAATTCGCCAGGATTTGGCGAACTGCCTGCTCTCTGAATAGCCGAATGGCCAGGAAAGGTAAGCGTACGCTGAATTTCACTGTTCGTTTACCTTTTGGCCACAATGCGGATCTCTTTGAATAACCCTGACAGATTCTACTAGTAAATGTACTGTGACAGAGTACAAGATCATGTGTATATAAGCCTGAGGTTGCAACGTGCTGTGTATCCAGGTTACTAACAGGTTAAAGGCTCCTGCCCTGCTAGCACACCTTTTCTCCATCCTAAATTAGCTCAGGCCTATTTAGTAGGTCTGGGAGAACAGGGAAATAGTTCAGAGTGGAGCTGAACCAAGCCCAGAGAGGTTGTCTCCTAAGTTGTCTGGTAAGGAACTGACTTCTGGTTACCTACTGTTCAAAACGTATGGTTTATGTTTTTTTGTGCTGGAAGCAGAGTAGCTGCTCCAGCCTCCTGTAGTCAGAACCTACTACTGTGAGTTAGTCTCCTGACAGGAGTAGGCCTGTTCATTTGTTTATCATTTGTTGTTACTTTCTTTTCTGCGTGGCAAAACATGTGATTAAAAGGGGAATCACCCAAAAACCCGCAAGAGATTTACTGTTCACCAAATAAACGTTGTTTGCAGTGCAACCTCCTGGCTGTCCTGACTCTCTTTGGCCACGACCCTACCACAAGTGGTGGCAGCGGTGGGATGTGTGTCGTGCCGGTTCAGTTGCCACAAGAACCTTAAAGGTACCGGACCCATAGAAAATGGAGGACGTTGTGAAGGCCCTGGTGAAGGCCACGGCGGTGCAGCAAGAAACAAACAGGCAAGCTGCAGCCCAACAAGAAACAAACCGGCAAGCTGTAGTAGCGCAGCAGGAGGGCAACAGACTCTTAGCCCAACAAATTGGAGCCCTGGCGGAGGCACAGAAGTCTGACCACGCGCTGCTTAAAGGTATCCTGGAATATATCGCTAACCCGGGAGGGCCTGTGCAAACAGGAGGGGTTAGCAAAATACGGGCAAGCAATTGTTTGCAGAAAATGACTCCCGAAGATGATGTGGAGAGCTATCTGCTGGCTTTTGAGCGAACAGCCACCCGTGAAGCCTGGCCTCCAGAACAGTGGGCAGGAATTATTGCTCCTTTTCTCCTGGGAGAAGCACAAAAAGCGTATTTTGACCTAGAAGAGGAAGCCGCTGCAGATTATCCACAGTTAAAGGCGGAAATAATGGCCCGGATGGGCGTCACCACTACTGTAAGGTCCCAGCGTTTTTACAAATGGCGATTCAATGAGAGACAGGCTCCTAGATCCCAGATGTTTGACCTAATCCACCTGGCCCGGAAATGGCTCAGACCGGAGTCCCAGAGTCCTGCCCAGATGGTGGAATCCCTAGTACTGGATCAATATTTAAGAGAACTTCCCAGTGGTCTTCGTGAGTGGGTCAGCCAAGGAAACCCCACTAATTATGACGCCATGATAGCCCAAGTAGAAAGAAACTTGTCTGCAAAAGACTTGGAAAAGTCCTCTAGGTATCTGGGGCCGAACCAGAGACCAAAAGTCCAGCGGAGTGAACCTGAAGCTACTTCCAGAGAAGGAGTACATCTGCGCAAAACAGACTCCAGGACCCCCCTTCCTTTGAAAAATGACCACTTTGGTGGAAACTCCATAACCTGCTTCGAGTGTGGGGGTAAAGGCCATGTCAGGGCACGGTGCCCTAACCTCCCGAAGCCAATGCAGTGTGGACTTGGGGAGAACCCCCAAAACTTTTGTGGACTACTCTGCTTAGCGGGCCTGGTAGAAGATTTGCATACTTTCCGAGTACCAGTCCAGTTGAATAATCAACATACAGTGGCAATAGTTGACTCTGGAAGTGCCTTGACTCTAGTGGCTGGTGGCTTAATCAAGCCGGCACATATACAGGAGCACCACACAGTGGGTGTGCTTTGTATTCACGGAAGTACTGTGAGATATCCTACCGCCGATATAGAGGTTTATGTACAAGACAGGCTGGTAAAGATAACAGCGGTAGTTGTGCCACGGTTACCCTATTCCTTTGTCATAGGAAGGAACTTCCCTGACTTTTACTCCCTCTTGCAGTCCCCAACACTGTTAAAACAAGGTGATGGTCTTCTCAACATATTCCCTTTTTCTCACCCTGACTTGTATGTTACCAATCCAAAAAGTCACAAAACCAGGAGGCAATGCAGAGAAAGCAGACGGAGGTTTAATAAAGCCATTAACGGGGTTTTGCTGGGTGACCATGGGAAACGGTCAGGGAAAGGTGTTGGCACTCAGTGTACTGAAGAAGAGATGGTGGGTGAACAAAAGGAACCCCACACCGAGCAAGACATAGAGGTTGGGGCGAATGACCCCAGAGCTTTGGATACTTCCAATGTTAGCTTTGGGAGAGCACAGGTAAATGACCCTCTGTTACAGAATGCTAGGAGTACTGTGGTGGAGGTGAATGGGGTACCTGTTGAAGGTAGTATAAAAGCTACATGTCCCTATTTTATCCTCAGAAATGACCTGCTCTACAGAATAACTTTAGATGAGGGCCAAGAAACTGAGCAGCTATTGGTGCCTTCTTCCTACACCCGGAAGGTGCTGGATTTTTCCCACTCTCATCTCTTGGGGGGAAACTTGGGAGTGGAGAAAACTCAAGAACGGGTTCTAAGACGGTTCTTTTGGCCAGGGGTATATGAGGAAATTAAGAGGTATTGTGCTTCTTGTCCCGAATGCCAACTCTCCTCCCCCAAACCTAAGCTAAAAGCACCCCTCATACCTCTTCCGATTGTTGATGTGCCCTTTGAGAGAATTGGTATGGACCTAGTGGGTCCGTTGGATAAATCTGCTAGGGGTCACCAGTACATCTTAGTGATCCTCGATTATGCCACCCGATATCCCGAGGCCATACCAATGTGGAAGGCCAATTCCCAAAACATCGCAAAGGAATTGGTCCATGTGTTCGCCCGTGTTGGCATTCCAAAGGAAATACTAACCGATCAAGGTACCCCATTTGTTTCCCGGCTTATGAGTGTTAGGACCCGAGGGTTGCGTCCTCCTCGCGGCCCCTCCTGGTGTCCTATGCGCGCGGGCCGCCGCCGCTTCCGGGTATGAGGCTTCCCAGCGGCGTGACGTCATCACGCCTCCACCGTGGTGCCTCCTGTGTCAGGTGTTCCTCTTGGCCAATCGGGAGGCAGGGCGCCTGATTTAAACCTGCTTTTTGCTTTTCTCTGCGCCCTTTCGTGGTTTTAGCTTGCTATACCCTTTGGTGCTGTATTCTAAGACTCTTATTTGACTTACTGTGCATGACCTGGCTTTTGGCAACCGACTCTGAGTATCTCTATATCCCTCTGACCCGGCTTTTGTGTTTGACGCTGCATTTGGTTTCTCCCTGTGTACGGAACTGTTTTACTACTCGCTATCACTTAACCCAGCCACCACTAAGCATTTACCCTTATTTCTCCTCCACCATTACCTTTCTCTTAAGTTACCTTTCCTTCCCTTCAAAACCCCCCAAACCATCCCCCCCCCCCCCCTCTCCCCGTAAATAAACACATGACAAAAGTATTGGCGGTTTGAAAAGGTCACGTCTTTTATTTATAATCAAGGCCAAAAAACCATTGCCTTTGTGGCAGAATAATCAGCGATCCTCGCTTCCTTGGACTAGGTAACACCAGATAACACTGGTACCATAGATCCAGCCAGATAACACTGGCAACCGCAATGAACCACCAGCATTGCCCAGAAATAGCGGCCGGCCCCACGTGGCTAAGCTAGCGCGACCACACGCTGCTCTCTTTATAGCAGATAGCAGGCCCGGGAGGATCTTCAAACCAGGAGGCTACCTGTGTTTTTGGCCGCACAAACCACCACACAGACCCCCAGATCCTCCCCCTCTATCGCCTCTCCACGTGCCAGGGCCGCATATTTCACCGCCTGAGGTAACTGTCCATGTAATCTCCTCAGCTTTGGCCGCGCAAACCATCAGCTGGCTTCATGTAACATGGTGAAATGGTCTGACTGCACCTCAACTAACCATGTCTTTACTCAAAAACACTCCTCCGGCTTTGGCTGTAGAAAAACCACTAGCTGAAGTAACTGTCAATACAATCCCCCAGCTCGGGCCGCACAAACCACCAGCTGGCTTCATGTAACATGGTGAAATTACCTGACTGCACCTTGACTAACCATGCCCATATCTAAAGCAATCCACCGGCTTCGGTCGCACAAACCCCCAACCGGCTTCCTGCTACATGGTATGACTCCGTATGGGAACCCACAGGCGGTCTTGAAATGACTGGCGGAATCACCACTTCATTAGCCCCTATCCGTGGTCAATCCTGCTGTCTGACGACGTGACCTTTTCGACTCGGTAAACAGGCAGTAACCTAAAAACAGGGTGGGTAGGGTGGGAAAAAACAAAGGTTAGACTGCCTTCATCTGTCTTTGCTCACCCTTTTCTATTACCCCTGCCCCTCCCCTTCTGTTATCTGCCCCGAGACCCAATCCCAGCGATCCCCTGAAACAAAAGGGGAACCATTGTAACTCCTCCCAACTTTCAACTCTTTTCTTTAAACAGGGAAATTGCTTAAGCATGTTTCGTTCCTAGTCAGTCACTCATCAGTACTAAGCATTTACCCTTATTTCTCCTCCACCATTACCTTTCTCTTAAGTTACCTTTCCTTCCCTTCAAAACCCCCCAAACCATCCCCCCCCACCCCTCTCCCCCGTAAATAAACACATGACAAAAGTATTGGCGGTTTGAAAAGGTCACGTCTTTTATTTATAATCAAGGCCAAAAACCATTGCCTTTGTGGCAGAATAATCAGCGATCCTCGCTTCCTTGGACTAGGTAACACCAGATAACACTGGTACCATAGATCCAGCCAGATAACACTGGCAACCGCAATGAACCACCAGCATTGCCCAGAAATAGCGGCCGGCCCCACGTGGCTAAGCTAGCGCGACCACACGCTGCTCTCTTTATAGCAGATAGCAGGCCCGGGAGGATCTTCAAACCAGGAGGCTACCTGTGTTTTTGGCCGCACAAACCACCACACAGACCCCCAGATCCTCCCCCTCTATCGCCTCTCCACGTGCCAGGGCCGCATATTTCACCGCCACCAAAAATGAGGACCCTCTTTTTCCGCCACCAATAAAAGACCGTGACCTTTTCACTTACCTTACACAAGGGTCTTTATCAGCCCTTCGATGTTGCCAACGAAAAGGTTGTTCCCTGCTTCAGACAAATGGACGCCGTCATCCCTAAACAATTCCTCCTGCCTTGTCACTATGTTCTGATGCTCCAGAACCTTCCCTCCCATCTCCAGCATAATCTTTTTTGCTGCCTGGTTCATCTTCTTTCTCACGATGTATCCTGCACCCTGCACCCTGCAGTTCCTCCACACTAATCTAGCAATTACGTTAGACCACACTATCTGAACGTCCGGCCATTCCTTCCTGAACCACCTAAGTGTTTCCCGAATCCTATTCTGCAAATCTATCGTCGTCATAGTCCCTATGTCGTTACCCCCTAAATGCACTATCATTATATCTGGCTTCCCCCACCTTCTCCTAGATTCCTGTGCTACCCCTAAAAGCTGCGCCCACCCCATACCCCTCCTTCCTATCCACCTAATGCCTGCTTTAGTGAGGCTGAACCCTAGGTTCACTCCCGTCGTTGTGCCCGCAGCGTGAACAGCCGCCCAGTGCACGTAGGAGTGTCCCAGGATCCATACTCTCTTTGCCCGCTCTGAAAGAAAAACCCAAAAACAGAATATTAACGCTCGAACACATACCGACTTTTATCGCGACTGTAACTTGAATCAGGGTTATATACATACCCCTGCATATTCACAACCCTCTCCTCTTTAACTTAGTCAATTATTTAGTACCATCTAGACCGGTACCCTTTACACAAATTCCCTTCCCCCACCGCTGTTTAATCTTAACTGCTCCCGATCTGCCAGAGAAATGAAGGGCACGCTTCACCTTGTAACTCTGCCTCGGGTGCCAAACGCCGAAACAGATCCCACTTAAATCTAGATAATGCATCTGCAACCGTATTTTTTACCCCCGGAATATGCTTTGCCCTGAAATTTATATTCCGCTTCAGACAGATCAACACCAGATACCTGACATAGGCTATAACCTGGGGAGATGATGCCGACATGTTATTCAGTACCTGCACCACTCCCTGATTATCCGACCAGAACAGGATGCTCTTATTCTCTAGTTCTTCCCCCCACAGCTCGACTGCCGCTACAATGGGGAAGAGTTCCAGCAAAACCAGATTCTTCACCCAACCTCTTTGAATCCACTCCAGAGGCCATTCTCCTGCGCACCATCTACCCTTCAAATATGCCCCAAAACCTGCGCCTCCTGCCGCGTCTGTAAACAGCTGCATCTCCTCCGCAGTCACTCTCTGCTCCCAAAATCTCACTCCGTTAAAACCTTGCAGAAAAACATCCCACACCCTTAAATCCGCCTTGACCTGCTGCCCTAACTTAATCTGAAAATTTGGCCCTGTCACTCCCCTGGTACACATCTCTAGACGTCTTTTAAAAATTCTACCAACCGTAATCACTCGGCATGCGAAATTCAGCAAACCCAACAACCTCTGCAAATCCTTCAATTTTATTTTCTTCCCTTCCATAGCCTGTCTAATAGCCAGCCTCATCTTAGCCACTTTGTCCTCGGGCAACCTGCAACGCTGTCTCACAGAGTTGATTTCAATTCCCAAAAATGTCAGCTTCGCACAGGGCCCCTCTGACTTATCCTCTGCCACTGGCACCCCAAGCGCCTAAATGTTCCCAACAGCACCTCCATGACCCTCCTGCATTCACCAGACCCCTCTGAACCCACTATCAAGAAATCATCCAAGTAATGCACAATACCCTCACTGCCGGATTCCTTCTCTACCAGCCAATGCAAGAAAGTGCTAAATCGTTCAAAGTGAGCGCAGGAGATTGCGCAACCCATGGGCAGACACTTATCAACATAAAAACCCCCTCAAATTTGCACCCTGTCAACCTAAAACTCTCCGGATGCAACGGCAACAACCTAAACGCTGATTCGATATCCACCTTCGCTAACTCTGCCCCCATCCCGGCTTCCTTCACCAAATCCACCGCCTGGTCAAATGACTGGTACGTAACCGAAGCGACCTCCCTGCTAATAGCATCGTTCACGGACTGACCTCTTGGATACGATAAATGCTGGATCATTCTATACCTCCCCGCTTCTTTCTTGGGACAACCCCAAGGGGGAAACAACCAAATCAGGGATTGGGGATTTCTGAAATGGACCGGCCATTCTACCCAATAGCACCTCCTTTCCCAACTTCTCCCTCAAGACCTCTGGCAAGTCATAAGCTGATTTTAAATTCCTTACCCTACTTCCCCCCGTCACTTTCCCACAAACCGGAATCTTAAAACCATTCTTAAGGGCATCACATAACAATATCCTATCCTCAACATTTGGATAACTTACCAACTCCGCAACCAGCTCATTTACCTGCAATGGCGTTCTGGCCAGGTCCAACATTTCCCCTGTCCACTTTGCATTTCCCCGAAAGGAATTAAACTACCTCCCTCTTTTCTCCTGCAATCCACCCCGGGATGAGCCCCCCGCAGAATTTACACACATGCTTAAACCTGCATGACATTCCTTTTCGCAACGCTTGTCATTGAACGCCCAGCATTCCCTAACCTCCCCCGAAACGACCTTTGCGCCCCTTGACCTCCTGACACCTGCCCATCTGCAACCTTAACTAATCTAGACCATGAGTCCAGCACCTTAACCCCGAAATCCTTTCTACCATGTCTCCCTGTCCCCACGTTACCTCTCCTGAACTCGTCGTCATAGTCGCGCCAAGAAAAACCTCCATACGCCGTGGCGCAGTCCGTAATTAGGTGCAAATAGCGCAACATGCTCTTTACCTGATCTGGGTGCTTACTTAAAAAACATTCTGCGTAAACTGCAAAACCTTTTACCCATTCCATAAAAGTGCCCTTTTTCCTAAAGTGTTCCCCCCTCTTCCCTTGCTGACAACTGCCTCCCTAGTTATCTCAAAAAAGTCTACGTATTTTCCCTCCTGCGCCTTCTTGATCACCTTAGAGCGCAAATGCGACGACAAGGGGATCAGCTTTGTACCCTGAAACTCGTTCTCCTCCCCGCTGACCGACACACTATCAGCGCTATCCTGCTCTGAATCGCTGCCCCCTTTCTATGTTTACCATACAGTTTTTTAGCCATTTTAAACAGTTTTTTACTCGCCCCCTCCCCTTCCCTGCAGAACCCGAACTAGAATCCTCCCCCGAACTGTCAGATGAAAAACCCCTTTTTCTCTTACCTTTTTTCGCCGGTCCTCTCGCGCCCCGATCTCCGACTGAGCGGCTCCTTCCCTGCTGGTGCTTGGCCGCTCCATGTCCTCCGCTCGCTCCGTCTGCTCCGCTCTCTTGTCCTCTCTTTGCGCCGCTGCGAGTCCATGCTGCCGAATCACGGTCCGTCTCCTGCAATGGCATATCGTTACAAACCGATTCACTGCTGCTCTCCCCCCCGCGCTGCGACGGCTCCTCAATGCGCCTGTACCAGTTCCCCAGCCTGTCCCTGCCATAACCCTGCCCGTCCCCTGTGGGCACAATGGTGGGTCCGGACCCAAAGGACGAAAAAAGAGTGCGCGCCGCTCCTGCGCCTATGCGCCCCCCCTGCCCAAAACTGCCACTGGGAGAGTCCCTCTGGTGCCCCTGGGCCTCGCCCCCCCTGTTTGAAAACCTCCCAGCTGCCATTCACCCCCCCTGCGTAATTTCAGGTGCCTGCACCCCCCCCATGCTGCCCCTAACTGGCCACCCTTGCCCTACCTGGTAGCTGGCTTGCCCCTCACCTCTGCTGGCGATGTCCCGGCTTGCATACTCCCCCATACCGCGATCGGTATGCCTGGGAAGCATGGGAAGGCTCCTGGGCATTTTTAAATTTGGTGCCTTTTGAAATGGTGGAGGCCCCGCCCACCCGCGAGGAGGCCCCGCCCACCCGCGAGGAGGCCCCGCCCACCCGCGAGCGCCGTGCTGTTCTGGCCATGTGACATCAGAGGGGCGGGGCAAAGGGCTGGCCGGCCGCAGATCAGCCATCGCAGGCTGAGAAAATGGCGGCCGGCCACGAGGAGGGGAGGACAAAGCTCCAAATGGCCATAGGGTTGTTTAAATGCCCGGGAAAATGGCCAGACGAGGACCCTCTGATGTCCTGGACACCCCCTGCCGCATGGTAGCTGGGCTGCCCGCCTGCACAGCTCTCTGCACGGACACCCGATCAGCCGCCTGATCGGGTCCACACTCGGCACCGGAGGGGGGTGGTGGAAGGGATTATAAAAACAGCAGGGACAGAGAGGGAAGCCGCTGGCGCCGAAGCAGAGGAAGGAGAGATAGCAGAGGTAGAGATAGGAGAGAGAGAAGGGGAGAGGACACGCTCTGCAGGCACTGATACTCCCTGTATTTTTTCTCTTCCAGGTTCTGCTCGGCTCCTCTGCTGTCCTGCTCGGCTCCTCTTCGAATCATCTCTGCTCCTCTGCTGTCCTGCTCGGCTCCTCTTCGGATCGGCTCGTCTCCTCTGCTGTCCTGCTTGGTTCCTCTTCGCTCCAGCAACGTGCTCCGGCCGGTCTGTCCCCTGAAGCTCCGAGTCCAGGAATCTTTTGGGCACGTTAATCCTCCTTCCAGGCATCTCGATGTGGCAGCAGCTTTTTGGATCCTGTAACAAGAAAAACAAAGGTTAGACTGCCTTCATCTGTCCTTTGCTCACCCTTTTCTATTACCCCTGCCCCTCCCCTTTCTGTTATCTGCCCCCGAGACCCAATCCCAGCGATCCCCTGAAACAAAAGGGGAACCATTGTAACTCCTCCCAACTTTCAACTCTTTTCTTTAAACAGGGAAATTGCTTAAGCATGTTTCGTTCCTAGTCAGTCACTCATCAGTACAAGGACTGGTATTGTGATTAGATTTCGAGGTTTTTCCAGTTACCTGTGTATCCACCTAACGTACCCTTCGACTTGCGTGTACTAGCTTGACGTACACTCTCTGGCACTCCGTATTGTCTTGTTTCTAGACCAGCCATCCTTAGGACTGGTTTCTGTCCTCTTTGCCTACGTCCCTGCCTTATAGGTTCACTTCTAGCTACTGCGTAACCCAGCCAACTACAAGGACTGGTATCGCATTTAGGGTTCCACCCTCCTGTTTCGCCTTAGGGCTGACCATAGCTACCTACGGGTACGTGTGTCCGCCTGACATCACGAAAGGGCCATGGACCTTGCAGGGACCGCTCAGCAACTCTCTGGCTTGGAAAGTCGTTTGGAGGATCAAGATCATCGTCTTGATCAGTTCGCCCAGGCTCTCCAAACCCTGCTTAACCGCACTGCCCCTACCCAGGTAGAGGTTTCCCCTCCAGTCAAGCCGCCTCCTTCCGAACCATTTTCTGTGCCTACTTCGTATCCTAACTTGCTACCTCCGGTACGTTACGGAGGTGATCCTAACGCTTGTAGAGGTTTTTTAAATCAGATCTCTATTCACTTTGAATTAACCCCGTGGTCTTACCCTACTGATCGTGCCAAGATCGCCTTTGTTATTAACCATCTTACCGATAAAGCTCTATGTTGGGCTAACCCTCTCTGGGACACCGATAAACCTATTGTGTATAATTATCGTGAATTTATGTCGGCTTTTCGTAGAGTGTTTGACCCTCCGGGGCGAAAAAACCAATGCTGCTAAGTCCTTGTTGCGCTTACGTCAGGGTACGAAGTCCCTGGGTGATTATGCACTAGAGTTCAGGTCTTTGGCCTCAGAATTAAACTGGAATAATGAGGCTTTAGTAGCCGTGTTTTCTGAGGGGTTAAACGATGAACTTCAGGACGAAATAGCAGCCAGAGATCTCCCAGAAGAGCTAGAGGATTTAATAACCTACCTGTCTTTCATAGATGAACGTCTTCGCCATCGTAGACATACCAAGGAGAGGTCGAAAAGACCACTTCTTAGGACGCCTCCCCGGTTTTCTGTACCTTTGCTCCCCGAGTCACACCCTCCGCCGAACCTATGCAATTAGATAGCACCAAACTACCAGACAGTGAGAAACAACGCCGGAGGCGTGAGGGTTTATGTCTGTATTGTGGATTGGGGGGTCACTTACTGAAGGGTTGTCCCAAGCGCCCGCAGGGTCCATCGGGAAACTCTCGTGCCTGAGTGCCTTTAGGGGACAGCTCTTGGGTACTTTTCCTTCGTCCCCCAAACTGGAAAATAGACTCCGGGTTCCGGTTACTCTATCCTGGGAGAGTTCCCGTAACCCGGTTAATCTTTACGCATTAGTCGACTCCGGTGCTGCCGATAACTTTATCGATTTGGGTTTCGCCCAGAAACATGCCATACCCCTTGTAGAAAAGAAAACACCATTACTCGTACAAGCCATTGACGGTAGACCTCTTGAAACCCCTTTTGTCTTGTTTGAAACTCAGAACATTTCTGTGGGAATAGGGTTATGTCATAAAGAAAAGATGTTTTTTCATGCCATTACTTCGCCTTCCTATCCTATCGTACTTGGTTACCCCTGGTTAACCCGTCATAACCCTGTCATTGATTGGCGAGCCCGTCAGATTGCTAAGTGGGATAATGATTGTTTGCTCTCTTGCATTCAGATTCCCTTATCCGTTAACACCCTTAACGTACCCACGTCTCCACCTCTCTCTACGATTATTCCCCCTCCATATGCTGATTTGGCTCCTGTGTTTGATAAAAGAGAGGCCGACAAATTACCCCCGCATCGTCCCTACGACTGCGCCATTGACCTTCTCCCAGGTGCCGTTCCTCCCCGAGGGGCAGTTTATCCGTTATCTGAAAAAGAGAATAGGGTACTGGAGGAGTACATTACCGATTCCCTTCAAAAGGGGTTCATTCGCCCCTCGTCTTCCCCAGCCGGTGCGGGTTTCTTTTTTGTTCGGAAAAAGGAGGGAGATCTTAGACCCTGTATCGACTTCCGTGGTTTGAATAAAATAACCGTCAAGAACGCCTATCCCATTCCACTCATCCCTGAATTGTTCGATCGCCTGAAATTCTCCAAGGTGTTCACTAAATTAGACCTTAGGGGAGCTTACAATCTAATACGCATTAGAGAAGGGGATGAGTGGAAGACTGCCTTCAATACTAGACTCGGCCATTATGAGTACTTGGTTATGCCCTTTGGCTTGTGCAACGCCCCTGCGATTTTTCAGGCATTCATTAATGATGTGTTAAGAGAGTATACTCCTTGTTTTGTTGTGGTTTATCTTGACGATGTCCTGATACATTCACCTGACCTGGAAACACACCACCAACATGTACGACTAGTCCTATCCAAGTTATTATCTAACGGTCTGTACTGTAAACTCGAGAAATGCTTGTTTGATGTACAACAAGTACAGTTTTTAGGTTATGTAATCTCCTCTTCGGGTTTCATGATGGATTCCTCGAAACTAGATGCAATCCTTCATTGGCCTCTTCCCAAAGGTCTCAAGGCCATTCAACGATTTATCGGTTTCTCCAATTATTACAGAAGGTTTATTAAAGGGTTTTCATCGATTATTGCACCCATTACGGCCTTGACCAAAAAGGGTACTGACACTCTGAGTTGGCCTCCCACCGCTGTGGAGGCATTTGAGAAACTAAAGGCCGCCTTTTCCACAGCTCCCATTCTTAATCACCCTGACCCCACCAAACCTTTCATATTAGAAGTAGACGCCTCAGAGTCTGGGGTGGGAGCTGTACTGTCCCAACGTGCTGCGGAGGACCAACCTTTGTTACCCTGCGGGTTCTTCTCTAAAAAGTTATCACCTACTGAGACCCGTTATGACATCGGAGACAGGGAATTGTTGGCTATCATATTGGCTCTGAAAGAGTGGCGCCACCTGTTAGAGGGTTCCATTTGCACATTTTCCATACTAACCGACCATAAGAATTTAACCTATCTATCTGAGGCTAGGAGGTTGAACCCCAGACAAGCCCGATGGGCTCTTTTCCTTACTCGGTTCGATTTTGTCATTTCTTACAGACCCGGGTCTAAAAATGTTAAAGCCGACGCACTATCTAGACAGCACGAGCCCATGTCTACTCAACCCTAGTACCAGCCCCATTGTACCCGAGGACAAAATCCTGGCTTCTCTGAACACCCACATTGATTCTCCGTTTTGGAAGTCCTTACTATCCAAACAAGCTCTAGCACCTTCGTCTAAACCACCCGATAGGTTATTCGTTCCTCCTGAGGAGGTTCTAATAGCTCTAAGACTGTTTCATGAATCGAAGTTTGCCGGTCATTTTGGTATAGAAAAAACTCTATCTCATATTCGTAGGCACCTTTGGTGGCCCACACTTGCTAAAGACGTTAAAGATTTTGTTACTACCTGTCCAGTGTGTACCTGTTCCAAACCCTCCCGGCTAAAACCCACTGGTCTCCTCCAACCACTACCTGTACCTGAATGTCCCTGGTCCCATTTAGCCATGGACTTCCTAGTGGAACTGCCCCCTTCGTCTGGTCATACAGTAATTTTCGTCGTGGTTGACCGCTTTTCTAAAATGGTACATTTTATTCCGTTGAAAAAACTTCCCTCCTCTATCGAGCTGGCACACGTTTTTACTAAAGAAATATTCCGACTACATGGCGTTCCTAACGTGATTGTGTCAGATCGTGGTTCCCAATTTATTTCCAAATTTTGGAGGGGTTTTTGTCAACAATTAGGAGTTCAGCTCTCATTTTCCTCTGCGTATCATCCACAAACGAACGGATTAGCTGAGAGAACAAATCAGACACTAGAGACGTATTTAAGGTGCTTTATTTCTGATGCTCAGGATAATTGGGTCTCACTATTGCCGTGGGCGGAATTTGCGTACAATAATGCCACATCTCAGTCAACCAAATATTCTCCGTTCGAGATCGTTACTGGTATGCACCCCACTGTGTTTCCGTCTTCCTTTACACATCGAAATATTCCGGTCCTGGAGGACCACCTCCGTGTCCTGCGTTCCATCTGGGAAAAGACCAAGTCGAATCTCGAATCCGTCTCTCTCATCCAGAAGCGTTCTGCTGACCTGAGACGCAGGCCATCACCGGTCTATCATGTGGGGGACAAAGTATGGCTCAGTACACGACACATTAGGTTAAAGGTTCCGTCCATGAAATTTGCACCCCGATTTATTGGACCCTACAAGATCCTTCGGTGTATTAACCCCGTATCGTACGCCTTGCACTTACCCCCGTCCCTTCGTATACCCAATACTTTTCATGTGTCCTTACTTAAACCTCTCCTGTGTAATCGTTTTACTCGTCCTGAGGGTCTCCCTCCTCCTCCTGTTGTGGTGGACGGGTGCCCTGAATTCGAAGTTGAGTCCATTCTAGATTCCCGTCGCTCTCGGAACAGGCTGCAATACTTGGTCCATTGGAGAGGCTATGGTCCCGCGGACCGGTCATGGGTCTCCCTCCGCGATCTTCATGCCCCCCGTTTGTTGGCCGCTTTCCATCGTCGCTTTCCTGCCAAACCGGCTCCTGTCCGCCCGGTGGGCGTTTCTCGAGTGGGGGGTGCTGTTAGGACCCGAGGGTTGCGTCCTCCTCGCTGCCCCTCCTGGTGTCCTATGCGCGCGGGCCGCCGCCGCTTCCGGGTATCAGGCTTCCCAGCGGCGTGACGTCATCACGCCTCCACCGTGGTGCCTCCTGTGTCAGGTGTTCCTCTTGGCCAATCGGGAGGCAGGGCGCCTGATTTAAACCTGCTTTTTGCTTTTCTCTGCGCCCTTTCGTGGTTTTAGCTTGCTATACCCTTTGGTGCTGTATTCTAAGACTCTTATTTGACTTACTGTGCATGACCTGGCTTTTGGCAACCGACTCTGAGTATCTCTATATCCCTCTGACCCGGCTTTTGTGTTTGACGCTGCATTTGGTTTCTCCCTGTGTACGGAACTGTTTTACTACTCGCTATCACTTAACCCAGCCACCACAAGGACTGGTATTGTGATTAGATTTCGAGGTTTTTCCAGTTACCTGTGTATCCACCTAACGTACCCTTCGACTTGCGTGTACTAGCTTGACGTACACTCTCTGGCACTCCGTATTGTCTTGTTTCTAGACCAGCCATCCTTAGGACTGGTTTCTGTCCTCTTTGCCTACGTCCCTGCCTTATAGGTTCACTTCTAGCTACTGCGTAACCCAGCCAACTACAAGGACTGGTATCGCATTTAGGGTTCCACCCTCCTGTTTCGCCTTAGGGCTGACCATAGCTACCTACGGGTACGTGTGTCCGCCTGACAATGAGGGACTTATGTAAGTCATTGAGTATACGTACCTTGAGGACCTCAGTGTACCATCCCCAGACAGATGGGCTGGTAGAGAGGTTCAATCGCACCCTGAAAGGGATGTTACGAAAAGTTGTTAGTCGGGATGGGAAAGACTGGGACCTACTGCTCCCATACCTGCTTTTTGCTGTCAGAGAGGTTCCACAGAGCTCTACAGGTTTCTCACCATTTGAACTCCTGTATGGGAGGCACCCCAGGGGGATACTAGATGTTCTACGGGAAACCTGGGAGGAACAAGGTGTCCCTGGGACAAATGTGGTACAGCATGTGGAACAGATGCAAGGGCGTATGGCCCGAATTGTTCCTCTTGTACGCCAGCACATGGAGCAGGCACAAAGTGTCCAAAAACTACACTATGACCAAAGGGCCACTATGAGAGAATTTAAAAGGGGTGACCGGGTTATGGTCCTTGTTCCCACGGCAGAGAGTAAGCTTCTGGCCCAGTGGCAGGGGCCTTACGAAGTTCTGGAGAAAGTGAGTCCTGTAAATTACAGGCTCAGTCAGCCCAATCGCCGTAAGAAGGAGGCCGTGTTTCATATAAACCTTCTGAAGCAATGGAGGGACAGAGAAGCCAGTGCAGTTGCCATGGGGGACATAACGATAGGTTCCCTTGCCTTTGAACAGTCGGTGTCAATTTCAGCAGAGCTGACTCCTGAGCAAGCAGAGCAGGCTAATGACATGGTTGAGAGAAATGGGGATGGCTTCTCGCCAATACCGGGCAGAACCTGGGAGATTACCCATGACATTCTTACGGAGCCTGGAGCTACTGTTAGAATTAATTCCTACAGGATTCCCGAGGCCAGAAGGGAAGCGGTAAGGGCTGAGGTTAAGAAAATGCTTGAGCTCGGGGTGATAGAAGCATCTCATAGTAACTGGTCCAGCCCAATTGTTTTGGTGCCCAAACCTGATGGCTCTATAAGGTTCTGCAATGACTTCAGAAAGTTGAATGAAGTCTCAAAGTTTGACGCCTATCCCATGCCACGGGTCGATGAGTTGGTGGAGCGATTCGGAAAAGCTAGATTTCTCTCTGTGTTTGATCTGACCAAGGGTTATTGGCAGATACCACTATCTGAGCGCGCCAGGGAGAAGACAGCGTTTACCACACCTGATGGCTTGTTCCAATATACAATAATGCCATTTGGTCTACATGGTGCCCCGGCAACCTTTCAGAGACTGATGGACAAGTTACTCAGGCGGACGCATAATGGGCATGGGGCCTATCTCGATGACGTTATTATTCATAGCACAGACTGGGACTCGCACCTGCCAAAAGTAGAGGCAGTGCTGGACACCTTTAGGAAGGCTGGGTTGACAGCAAACCCCTCTAAGTGTGTTATCGGCTTAGCAGAAGCCAAATACCTGGGCTACGTGGTTGGGAGAGGGTTGGTGAAACCTCAGATTGACAAGGTGGGAGCCATACAGAATTGGCCTCGACCACTTAGAAAGAAACAGGTCAGAACATTTCTTGGAATGGTTGGGTACTATCGCCGGTTTATACCCCATTTTGCTACCAGAGCTGCTCCCCTCACTGACCTCATTAAGGCAAGAGTACCAGACATGGTGTGCTGGGACAGCAAAACAGAGGAGTCCTTCTTGGATCTTCGCTCTGTACTGTGCCAGAAACCGATCCTGGTAGCGCCAGACTTTACGAAGGAGTTTTTCTTACAGACTGATGCCTCTGACGTGGGCTTAGGGGCTGTACTTTCCCAGTACGTAGATGAGGAAGAGCATCCCGTGTTATACCTAAGCCGAAAGCTATTACCCCGAGAGCGGCGCTATGCTGTGGTTGAAAAGGAGTGTTTGGCCATAAAGTGGGCCATGGACACTCTCAAATATTACTTGCTGGGACGACGGTTTACCCTGGTCACTGACCATGCTCCCTTGCGTTGGATGCACACCAACAGGGACAGGAACTCCAGGGTCCTGCGGTGGTTTTTGTCGTTGCAACCGTTTCACTTTGTTGTGCAGCACCGGGCTGGTCTGCTGCATGGGAACGCTGATGCTCTCTCTAGAGTGCATGGCCTTGCGGCGACGGCCGCTTCTCACTCCTGTGTTCAGCTGGGGAGGGGGATGTGTGACAGAGTACAGGATCATGTGTATATAAGCCTGAGGTTGCAACGTGCTGTGTATCCAGGTTACTAACAGGTTAAAGGCTCCTGCCCTGCTAGCACACCTTTTCTCCATCCTAAATTAGCTCAGGCCTATTTAGTAGGTCTGGAAGAACAGGGAAATAGTTCAGAGTGGAGCTGAACCAAGCCCAGAGAGGTTGTCTCCTAAGTTGTCTGGTAAGGAACTGACTTCTGGTTACCTACTGTTCAAAACGTATGGTTTATGTTTTTTTGTGCTGGAAGCAGAGTAGCTGCTCCAGCCTCCTGTAGTCAGAACCTACTACTGTGAGTTAGTCTCCTGACAGGAGTAGGCCTGTTCATTTGTTTATCATTTGTTGTTACTTTCTTTTCTGCGTGGTAAGACGTGATTAAAAGGGGAATCACCCAAAAACCCGCAAGAGATTTACTGTTCACCAAATAAACGTTGTTTGCAGTGCAACCTCCTGGCTGTCCTGACCCTCTTTGGCCACGACCCTACCACAGTACATATTACAACACTGTCACATTAAGGATTATTCAGAGAGCACCAAATTGCACCAAACAGTGAATTTTTCCGTACGGTGCCATTTCGGGGCCATTCGGCTATTCAGAGAGCAGGCAGTTCGTAAAATTTTGGCGAATTGCCAGCAAATACGGTGCCTGTTCGACGGCAGTGAAATCCCCCATAGAGAAGCAATGGTTAATCTGTTCACAGACACCGAACAGCAGTGAAAAGTTGCCGCAGTGCCCTGCTGTTCGGTGATTTCATTCGGCAGGTTTATTCAGGCGAATCCCATAGGTTTCAATGTTAAGAATATTCACATTTTAATCCAATATCTAATAAACCGTTAATTATTTTAATCTGCAGCAAAAAGTCTCTTTATTTATGTTCTTGAACCCAGGACATACACTAGTTGAAAACGAAAGAAATCTCAATGTATCCTTCTTGGTAAAATCCTTTATAAATAAATAAATAAATAAGTAAAATAAATAAATTTTTTAGGATGTTTTAGGCATTTCTCTGGATCTTTTTCGGCAACATTTTTTTCCCAAATTTTTTTTTCTTAGTGTTTTTTCATTTTTCTGTAACAGCCCTTTTTATTATCATTCATAGGATCTTATATGTAAATTCCAGACATTTTCGTCCAGTTAATTTTTTGCAAACAGTGTTTCAATTCTGACACTTTCAATCGTTGTTTTAATTTTTTTACCCGTCCGGCAGCTTGTCGGCTTTTTTGTGCAGCTGACCAGCGCTGTGTTCGTTGATTGTATTTGGTGTCTGTCCTTCGGCTTTGCGGCGGCTGTCCAGCGGGTTTGCGGCAGAGCGTGATGGGTTTGTGGCAGTGGCGGGTTTGTCCAGCGGGTTGGTAGCGGCGGGTTTGTCCAGCGGGTTGGCGGCGGTGGGTTTGTGGCGGGTTGGCAGTGGCATTCAGCGGCTGATTTGCTGCACTTCTGGGACCCCGCGGTGAATGTTGAATTCAGCGCAGGGTCAGCAAATCAGAATCGCCGAAGTGCGGCGAACCAGAGAGTAGTGAAATGTCGGTGACTCTCTGAATAACCCTGAAAGGGTTTTTGTAAAAACTAAAAATAATTCGGGGCCAATTGTGAGGTTAGTGAACGCCCTCTGTGATTTCTGACAGACATCTCACCAATGTGTAATTGTCATTTCTTTACCTTCTGCCACTTGTATTGATCTTGTCATTATTACTTGACTTTTTCTCTTGATAAAGGCTAGCGTCAGACGAACGCAGTCATCGCGTCCGTGTCGCCGCACAGTTTAACGTCCGTCGTAGCATTGATTTGTGATCAATAGAGACCAACACACGAAGTGCTCACGCACCACGCAGGTGGCAACGGACACCATTAAGGCTAGGGTCAAATGAACACATTATTTGCAGCGACCGTCAAAAAGTGCGTCCGAACGCATTGCCGTATTTTTTCACGGAATGCGCGAAAACGGTCAGACGACACGCATTTTCGTGCGTGATTTTTTACGAATCGTCAATAAAACCCTTTTTGCGTCTGGACGTGATGTTGGCCGGACATGAGCCGCGTCTGACGTCTCCTAATCACGCACACACGTCGCTAGCGGACGCAGCGCACTCTGTATGTCAGTACTAGCGGTTCTGCGTTCTCAAAAAAATGCGTTCATTTTCCACTTGCGTTGCGCATCCGGACTTTCGTGCGAACGTACTTCGTATATTGGCCGTCATTGTCCGTCATTTGCTGCTACTGCGGCTGTGATTAAGTGCGCCTAAACGCACATTAAATATGCGTTAGTCTGACCCCAGCCTTTGACCTCGATGTAAAAGCGCTACAACGGACGTGCAGAGTGCGCCACGTCCGCGTAGGGGCCTGTGTGCGTGATGATGCGACATCAGACGCAGCTTATTTGTGACGTCCATCACGTTGACGCTCAGAGGTTTTTTTGGTCTGGCTGACTGTACCTGTCATTTAATTTTAATTAATTTTGTTTAACATATTTCCCTTTTTTTCTACATCCGTCAAAAAAAACTGACCGTCTGGTGTCTACAGTATCTTCCGTCAGTACGTCCGTCCGTTATGCACGCACGCAGAGTGCGCTCAGACTGCGTTCGTCTGACATTAGCCTCAAAGTTAAAGAACTTTGAATATCCACAAGACATAGATCTCTAATTGCAAACAATGGAGGAGGCAAAATAAATTGATATAATCTGCAGTTTATTTCTTACACATACACATAACCAAGGTCCGGCGATTCAGCGTTGTCCATCTGTGTCCGTGGCACCTTTACCTGCTGGTGTTGAGTTCTGCTTCTCTGAATAGCGAGAACACAACGGGGGTTATTCAGAGAGCACTGAAATGTCGCCGACATTTCGGTGCTCTCTCGTTCCCCGCACTTCCCCGCACTTTGGGTAATCAAAGTTCAGCATTCACCGCAGGGTCCCCAGAATGCAGGGAAAACCCAACGCAAGAAACACTCCGAACACAACGGGAAAAAGCCGCCGATCACATCGCAGAGCAGCCGCAGGAAAAAAGCCAATAAGCTGATGAACAGGGTAAAAAAAATAAAATTTAAAGTGTCAAAAGTGAAACGCTGTTTGCAAAAAAAAATATATAATGAAAATGTCTGGAATTTACATATAAGATCCAATGAATGATAATAAAAAGGGCTGTTACATGAAAAAACGCTTTTAGAAAAGAGAAGAAAACGGAAAACAATGCCAAAATAAATCCCAAAAATTAAAATTGACCAAAAAATGCCTAAAAGATCCTAAAAAAAATCATTAAATAAAGAGACTTTTTACTACAGATTAAAATAATAAACGGTTTATTAGATATTGCATTAAAGCCTATAGGATTCGCCGTCATTGCCCGTCATTTGCTGCTACTGCGACCGTGATTAAGTGAGCCTAAACGCACGTTAAAAATGCGCTGGTCTGACCCCAGCCTAAGGAGTCAAATTTGCTAACCCTGCGGTGAATTCAGCATTTGCTGTAGGGTCCCCGAAGTGCAGGAAAAGCCGCAGAACGCATCCACAAACCCACCAAAAATACATCGGATTGATGCGAAAAGAAAACACCAAACGAACCCGACAACCGCAAAACCACCGACCCAGATGCCGGGAAAAAGTCATCAAATGGGTAAAAGAGAAAAATACACCACTTCTTTTAAAACGCGTTTGCAAAAAACTACTGGATGAAAATGCCTGGAAATAATATCCGGTCCTATGAATAAATAAAAAGGTCTGTTTACAGGGGGGAAACAAGCTATTTAAAAAAAAAAATAATAATCTGACTTTGTTTTTTGTGAAACTCCAAAAAAATATATTTTTTGCAAATTTAAAAGAATAAACGGTTTTTAATAGATATTTTAATAAAAACAGGAATATTTTTTTACATTGACGTCTATGGGATTCTCCTGAGTAAACCTGCCGAATGAAACCACCGAACAGCAGGGCATTTCACTGACATTTCTCTGCTATTCAGTGTCTCTCAATAGAGTAACCGTTAGTTCTCTATGGGGGATTTCACTGTTGCGGAGATCACCATCTTTCGATGGCAATTCGCCAATATTTGGTTAACTGCCTGCTTTTTGAATGGCTACGAAATTGCACCATACGGGTGTAGCGCTGTGTTTAAATCTGACTGTGGCAGTACCTATTTTTGGCCACCGGAGGGAGACAAGCGCGATCAGAGACACTGAACATTGGGACTACATTTCCCGGCGTGCTTTGCAAACAGACAGGAAGTGGGTGGGACACAGGACGCTGTACATCCTGAGCCTTGTGGAGAACGCGAGAGAGCGCGCCAGGGAGTGCATGGAAGAGGACGCAGTGCTGCTGAGCGGAATCGTGACCAGGCCGGAGCGCAAGTGTGGCCTATCAGGAATCGAGTGGGGTTATCCTGCCTTGCCAGAAGGAGCCTTACCCACCGGCCATCACCACCAAGTGTATTCCAGACAAGCTGAGGACCCCGAGTAAGGAGTACCGCGAGTCCAACGGATGGGAGAGCAGGTGGTAGCTGGACAAGTCCAGGCCGGAACACAGAGAGCCTGAATATTGATCCAATAGCCGGTATCCCAGCGCGGAGACAAGCGGAGAGACGTCCTGGGTCAGCGGAGCCTCGGTGATCAGCGGATGGGTGAGAGGCCTCAAAGGCCGTTTCCACAAAAGTTCAAGCACGCTGTTGTTTATTTCTGAAACCCACAGGGCCCCAACGTGACTAGTCGAAGACATTGCTTAAAAGATTCACTGGCCAGTTGAATAGTACCCGGGTACCATAACACACACATACACTCACAATTCGGGACTTAACCTGTTCGGGACTCACTCCCTAGTATCCGAAAAAGGGGAAAAGATTTGCATCTTATTTTATTTTCCGCTGCGCGTTTCTCGTAATTTCGAATCATTGTATTTTTTTCTGCTCGGTCGCGTTTTCCAGAAATACGAAGTCTCGCATTTCTTTTTCCCGCTGCGCGTTTACCGCAATACGAAATCCTGTAAATATATTTACGAACACCGTGTCTTATTTTATGCCTTTTACTTCAGTAAACTATATAATTTATAAAATCCACAACGGTGCTGGAGTATATTTATTCCCTAGTGCGGGGAGACTGACCCGTGGTTCATTTTCAGCGGCTCCTCCGGGAGTGAGCGCTACACGGGGTAATCACCATTTGGTGCAATTTCGGAGCCAATTCCGCTCTCTTTGAATAACCCCTTGCGTGGCCTCCTACTATAGACCAGGGTGGTGGCATGTTCTCCTACACCCGGAGGCCTCTTCATATCACCCTGTGTCAATATGCCATGCATCCTTACCAATGTCTCATTGGCCTAATTGTCTAAATTGGTTGTGAAACGAATTGTTCAGGAATGTGATTTATAAATGGCTCTTCTTGGCATGTCTTAATAGGGATGTGTATGGCTGACAAATTTGTTTAGTTTCGTTTCATTTTTAAATTTCGTAACTAATTTCGTTTTAGTTTTGGATTTTTTTTTTTTTTTAATTTCATATCAATTCGATAGTTTTATCATTTTGGATCACTAAATAAAACCCCAATTAATCAAATTTTGCTGTTAAAAGAAAAGCTAGGGTTAAATTTTAAGCTGTGGGACAGATTTAGTATTTGAGTCAAATTAAACAGTGAAAGAAAATTAATTTGTTTCATAAAGTCCTTTGCTGACTATTTCTTGTAAGTTAAGATCAATTCCATAGTTGATATCAATTTGATGGTTCATTTCAAATTCAATAGTTGATAAAAGTTATAATTTTTGTTTATTTTATGATGACACTGTGTAAAACAAAATAAATTCGTTAGATTTCGTTTCAAATTCATATCGTATAGATTCATTATTCGGAAGTGCATCCAAAATACGAATTATCAATTTTATTTTTATTTTTTCCGAAACGAATGCACATCTCTAATGTTATAGTGTTAGGGATGTGCCCAGATGTTTAGCCTTGCAGTACATTTTTAGAACTGACAAATGGTTCAACTGAAATGAAGACTAAAGTTTGTTGTGACCCCTCCCCTCCCAATCCTATTTCTTTTAGACTTTGCATAAAACCTATTCTGGTGACTATATACCTTTTCTGAATTTCAGATATTATCCTCTTCGCTGTTGAAGACTACGTTGCCAGAGCTGGATTACCACCCATGAATGCCCAGTATAGCTTTGATGCCAGATCGAACATGGTAGGCAATGTCAGTAAGATTGCCTTTAACTCCAATGGGGAGCTGTTTGCTGTTCGTGGTGAGGAACTATACAGAGGACCTATGCCTTCAAACGTAAAGCTCGACTGGTTTTACACTGTGAAGAGAGTGGGTAAAACTGACTGGGATAAGTTCAAATTTCTCCTCTTTGATCCACAAGGTGTTCTCTATGCAGCTACATACAATGGGGAGCTCTACAAGGGTCCAGCCCCAAGCAATGAGGATGTGTCATGGCTTCATGAGGAAGCCACCAATGTGGGAACAACTGGCTGGAGTAGGTTTGATGCCCTCTTCTTTGACCTCAAAAGCAACCTGTATGCCGTGACTGCTGACAAACTTGTGATGCAAAGCCCACCAACCAGTCCACAATGCCAGTGGCTCTACTCCAGCACAGCTGTCGGAATAGGCGGCTGGCGGCATCTGGCCCGCTTTATGGCTGTCGGCCCTGATGAAGCTCTATGGTGTGTGGATTCCAGGAGTGGCATCATCTATAAAGGGCCAATTCCAACCAAAGAGGACCACCGCTATCTGGATAGGGCTGAGAAACTGGGCTGGGGCTATAATCTCTATAAACACCTATCCTTCACCGTTGATAAAATCATGATGAGTATCTTGAGCTGTGAATTTCTTCCAGAATCGGGTAAAATCGTGTCCCTAGCCACAGAGGTGGTACAGACCCAGACCTATGTCAACCCGGGCAGCTCTCCAGTAAAGCACACGTTCACGTAAGTATATACTATCAGGGTTATTCAGAGAGGTGAAACCCAGGAGAATGACTGGAGAAGTGAAAATTCTAGGTCAAACTAGCCAAACCAGAAAAATTCTCCCCATTTAGTCTAGATTGGTTTCTTCTCCTGCTTTTCACCTCTCTCTGAATAACCCTGTATATGTCCTATATATGGTGGCAGTAACTAGGGAACAATACCTGTCCTAGAATGTCTGAAAACCACGACGCAAACTGCCTATTTCATGTTTTACATAAACGGAAAGTGTTATCTCTAAGATTTCCCCCTCCCTCTTGATGATTGAGAAGAGGGCACTTCTTGACCAATGGTTTACCTTTTTTTGAGTGGGAACCCAAGTACAGTGTTTTTTTTCCCCTCTTCCCTTCCCCCAAGTCACTTCACTACTGTAATTGTATATACACAGACACTGCAGTCCGAAATGGTGTTAACATGATCCGGGGTCATGCTGTATCATTAGAAATGAAATTCGATTGTTGCAAACCATATTTTGTTTAGGGGCACCTTCTGGAGCCCAAAACCAAAGTTTTAGCCCAATGGGCATAATTTCCAAGGTGCTAAAACTGGTTAAGGACATATGACATATGCGGGCTTCCCCCCAGCTGACACGGAGCCACTGGCTGCAGTTCTAACTGCAGTCACTCTATTTGGCCAGTAGATGGCGACGTTTACCTGCCAAATAGGTTATTTACGGTAAGGAAAACATCAGGAATATCCTCAAATATTTCCTCCTGGCAGTGGATTCTGGAAATTCACTTTGTAGTGAAGCTAGGTCCAATATTCTTGTCACATGTGCTCAAAATCCTATTAAATAGCCTACACTATGGAGATTTCTGGTTACTAATAATGGCCAGTAAAGTAGTGCAAGCCCACTGGCCAGGACAAATCCACTGGTTCCTAAAAGTTCACTTTAATGAATTCGTTCTTAAAACAAATGTGTGGAGAAAAAAATACAAATGCGCTGTGCTAATACTGGCACTTCTTAAAGCCACCGGCCACCAACCGATCTGTGGTCTTCTCAGCCCAGAGACAAAATCAAGAGATCTATGTACATCCAATCAAGATGACCCAAAAAAACATGGCCAGGACGAGCAAATGAGTGTGAGTGGGCTGACCGCTAATTGTATCACAAAAGCAAGATGTTACGTGCCCAACTTCCATCAACGTCAAAAGCTCAGAGATCTGCTGGTGGCCATTGAGGCATATTTATTTGTTTACATTTCTGATTTCTCAACCCCGGTCTGTTAGTGTAGGACCCACCATGGAGATTTGCTTGGCGCTGGCTGGTGGGCTTACGCTACTAATGGCCATTAAGAGTATTGAATAGCTTGCATAAGTACAGGCAGAGTGCCAAGTATAGCCCTGCTCCTCTAAAAGGAACCTTTCCTTTTCTCCTACAGGGCACCGGCCAGAAGTGCTGGTCAGCGCTCCCATTTGAAATCTTGTGGCACCTTTACTGAGCCACTGATTAGGCCCTGCTTCCCTCAGCTGTCTATTTCAGTAAAGTAATAATAAAAAATGTTGCCCCTTGTTCTGCTTACCTTCTTTTTCAGAGAGGTGGGCTAAATCTCTGGCGATCCAGAAAAGGGATAAAAAGTATTGCCGGGTGGGCTAACATTTGGTCTGTACCATGTGCAGGCCAAACGAATCATTCCCTCCGTGATGAGTCGGAGTGCTTTGACGGGCCTTGGATGCTGCGGCCCACTTTACTATCCAAAAACAAGCTGCAAAAGTGTTTGGCAATGCCAGGGACCCTGCAGCGACTGTGCCCCTTAACATATCATGGGCTGTCACCCCCTGACGGCTGCCATGGCACTAGTGCTCTCCATCCTTGACAGGTGTGTGTGTCGAGTTTTTTATTTTTCCATACATTCCCTTTAATAATGCTTCTGCATTCTGAGCGCCCGTAAACTGAACCAGAGAGTTTGCATGTAAGGAGCGGCTTCTTCTGTCTTAATCGTCAGGCCAGCCTGTTGCACACTTACGTTCTGGGTTCAACAGATGTCTCTCTTGTGCAGCAGAAACCTATCTTTTTTTTTATTGCTCTAAAATGTACTATTCTGCATCTGTCAACATATTCTGTGATGCCATGTATGTCACAAGATCATGTGTTACAGGGGTTCACATAGTAACTCCGGGCTGTAACTTTTAGACTGGCCCAGGCTCCATGGGTTGTGTTATGTATTTTCAAAAGAACCTGCCCTACTGGATCTTGAATCTTCCAAGATTCTCCAAACCCTTGACACAGACCAGCACATTCAGCCAAGAACATGGATACACATTGCGTGTTGGTGCTGAAATTATGTTTACAGCTGGCGTTCCCTGTATATCTGACACCGAGGCCAAGATCTCCATTGACTTGAGCACTACTCATACCTGGAACTTCACGAAGGACAATCAAATCCAGGTAACTGTCACAAGGCTTGATGCAATCGCTGCCATCTGAAATCTTGGTGCACCTTTACCACACCACTTGTCTGGGCCCTCCTTCCCAACCCTTGCCTTTTCCAGTAAACTTAATGTTTTATTTTTATGTCTCCTCTCCTGTTTACCTGATGATGTTACAGGGAGCAGTCTAAATTTTTGGTCATCCAACAAGGGGATAAATAGTATTCTTGAATGATCTGGTGGGAGAGTTATGCCAGGTAAATTCCAAAGTAACGACTCTGTGAGCCAGAGTGCTCTGACTGGCCTCAGATGCTGTGACCTACTGGGAAATTTCTTGGTATACTGGCAGGCCAGACCTGGGTCATCTTGCATCTGTGGCACGAATAATCTCCACAGGGTTTGGCAAAAAACAGGGCCTGTGGAGTCACTGGGCCCCATTAACACATCGATGGCTGAGATGTGGGCACGAGCCCTGTACTGTTAATAACCGATCTGCCTTCCTTTGCAGACCACCTTCTCCTCCAGTAGATATGTGGAAGTGCCACCTGGACATGCAGTACACATGACCACATCCGTCACAAAGGGAGAAATGGCCATTCCATACCGTATGATGATCCGTACCTTGTTTGACTATGAAACCACCATTTCTGGAATCTGGAAAGGTGTCAAGCACTACAACATGATGGTCACCCCAGAATACTATGAACGTATACAGGAGGTTGCTCCTGTTCAACATGAAGCATGATTATGGGAATGAGTCCTTGTGAATCGTGTAACTAGAGCATTCTAAGCATGCTTTGTTTAACGCGCTACATTTGGACGTCGGTCGTGGTGTATAAATAAATTGCTTGGGGGGTATGGACACTATCTCTTGATGGCTTTTCATGCTAGCTCTATGAAGGTCTCTGGAACACAACCCTGGGTGCCTTATCTCAGCGTGTCCTGTTCATTTTACCTGAAGTGCCAGTTTACTTGAATGAGACTGATGAGAACTCTTCATGGCAACAGACAAAACCCACATTACCAATTGACTATAGGTCATGGTCTGTTACCGAGGGAAATCTCTGCTTGCATTTCCACTTGTTAAGAATTCATTTAGAGCAGAGATCTTGATCTCTGGCCACCTAGACCAGGACAGTCAAACTTAAGGCCCCCCCATATGTTGATTCCTACAATGCAATAGATGATACTCATAAGAGTTGTAGTGTAGAAACATCTGGGGGGCAGCTGATGTTTGACAGCCCTTCCCTAGATGTTTCTGAGCTTCAACTCCCATGATTCTCTGGTAATCCTTTGCATTCAAACAACTGTAGGCCATAATGTCGGGGTTATATTTATTATGATGACATGTATTTTATCTTACTATATAAATATATATCATTAATGACATTGCCTCCAATACCAATGGTATTATTTGGTTATTTACCCTTAAAATAAGTTGCATATTAATGCTTAACAAATATATAGAGCGTTATCTTGTTCTTTTAGAGGCTATGTAGATATTCTTAGAAACAAAATCATTAACCCCTTAATGACCCCTGACGTACCCTGTACGTCCTGTCCTCGGGTCTCCCTTAGACCCGCGGACGTACAGGGTACGTCAGCGGCGCCAAATCCCCCTCCCGCCCGATACTCACCTCCCTCGTCGGATCCCACGGTGATCTGGCAGGGAGGAAGCCTGCCCATGTGATTTACATGGGCAGGCGAGGCTGATGACGTCGCCACGCTGCGTGGTGACGTCATCAGAAGGTGCCCCCATGTGTTTCAATGGAGGGGAGGGGGGGGCTCCTTCGGAGCGCTCTATCTCCCCAACCATTGAAGCTAGGGAGATGCCGTTTGCACCGCTGGAGAGGGGAGAGCCTCCCCTTTCCAGCGGTGTATGGCATTAACAGTTTCGCCGCCGGATCGCTTTTCGGCGCCAATTGGCGCCAAAACGCGAATCAAACCTGGAGGGGGGCTAACATCTTGGATGTCAGCCAAGCCTCCAGGTCCCCCCCCACCCACTGACAACCTCACCATATGTGTGAGGATGTCAGTGGGCCAGTTAACCCTCTAGCTGCCATGTAGAGATAAGGGGATCCTAAGGATCCCTTTATCTCCCGATCCATGGCAGCTGGATGATCATATTTGCCATCATTTAAAAGGCCTGATCATGGCCTTTCAAATGATACCAAACATGACCAGGTTTGGTTTTAAAAAAAAAATTAAAACAAAATTAAATAAAAAAAAATAATAAAAAAATTAAATAAAATAAAACAATGTTTTTTTTTTTAAAGTTTTTTTTGTCTGGGGAGAGTTTAATTAAATAGGACCTAGGCTGTCATCTAAAAATAATTAGCACAAAATGGTCAGAATGAGCGCAGCGCACATAGGTGAACTGTCTCAGCAGTGAAGGGGTTAAAAAGCAAACGCATGTTAAAATTGGGTATTTCTAGTCTCGGGACAAAATTTTGAACCTATTTAGCCGGGGTCTTTTTGGGTGGTTGTAGATTTTGGAGATTAAATTACGAAAAAGTGTGTTTTTACCATTTTTTTCCTCATATTTCATATTTTTTTTATAGTAAATTATTCGATATGATGGAAATAATGGTATTTCTAGAAAGTCCATTTAATGGCGGGAAAAAGGGTGTATAATATGTGTGGGTCGAATAAACGAGTAAGGCTAGGGTCAGAGTGGGGCAGTCGGAACGCGCGTGCAGGCGCACTAAATCACGGCGGCAGTAGCAGCACATAACGGCCAATGACGGCCAATATACGCAGTGCGTGCGTACAAAAGTGCGCCGACACCACGCAACCGGCAAATGAACGCATTTTTCTCAGAACGTGAAACCGCTGCTACAGACGTACAGAGTGCGCTGCGGCCGCATGGCAGCGTGTGTGAGTGATTAGGAGACGTCAGACGCTGCTAGTGTGCGGCCTACATAACGTTCAAACAGCCGGATTTCCCTAGAATTGCGTTGGTGAGTACCTGCGACTGTGCGACTGTGGTCGTCTGACCACTTAAGCATATTCCGTGAAAAAATGCGTGCGCACGCATCGACGTACATTTTGACGGTGGCCGCAGAAAATGCGCTCATCTGTCCCTAGCCTAAGAGGAAAAATTGTCCTAAACACTAACAGCGCAGAAACGTAAAAACAGCAGCGGTCACTAAAAGACGGATTTGTGTAAAACCGCCCGGTCACTAAGGGGTTAAAGATGATACGAGACTGCATAACGGTAAAACAAAAGGTTTATTTACACCAAATTCCATACAATCACAGGTTATCAACTGATCAGCACGATACAATTTTAAAAGTAAATATAGGTAGTGATTAGTAGCGATACTGCGACACGCGATAATCTAATGGACAAACATTTTAGATTTATAGACCGCACCACACATGTGCACAAATTCTTAAACACCAAGTTCTATTCTACCCACTTACGCTTCTCCCATTATAAAACAACCCTCCAACCTGGCTAAAAACCATTCCGTTACTGGGGCATCACCTGCAGCACAATTTATTAGTGGGGGCCAATTCACTAAATGAAACTTTCTTCAGGGAGACATCTAACACTCGATAGTTTACCTATCTCTTCCACATATTAATTACAGCATCAATACTCGGCTTACAATATTATTCACTGCAGTTACTCTGTAACACATATGATGGACCAAGCAAGATAATCTGTATGTTTAATCACTTGCAATCTAGACTCAGCAATTTATTCAGCATGAGTTAACGAAAAACTTCCTATCACATGGATTGTACATAAAAACACATTCAATAGCAGCGTTTACAAGATGCAGAGTTAGGTTATGTTAGTTTATTCTAATGGGGCTAGTGGTAACGTGATATATAAAAGCTATTTCTCAGTTCTAGCTTCTCACTATGGGGACAAGAATTATCTTTAGATGTCCAGACACCACATTCTTGGAATATAAATAAATCCAAAAAATTCTGGGGAGCATCGGGGCTGCCCTTAATAGTTTCTTCCTTTAGAGTTCCTCTGCAGTAGGAACTGAAGGCTGATACTATTCTAATGTTTAGGCTTCACCAGCCCAATAATTCATTTATATTCCTTTACTAGGTGAGGGGAATATAAAGCTGTGACAATGCAATTAGAAAATCAATATCAAGTTAAAATTGTTCAATTATACTTTACCATCTGGTAGTGAAGATAGATACTGGTGTGAGCGGACTCGGTGGGTCTTAGTGGAATCATGGGGTGGCTCCTTGTGGCTCTGGTATCTGGCCCTTTCGTTACTTTTCTCCCCCCCTCATCTGTCTAAAACTCACCCCCTTTTATGTTCCAGATTTCTTTTATCTAAAGACTGGCCTACAAGGGAGTACCTTGACAATATTTATTACCATGTGATTGGTAGGTCGTATTTATTCTTTTCCCAAATATTTAACAAGGTGCTCCTGGCACCTGTCCAGCAGAGGTCTCCCTAAGATCAAAACCCTAACTTTGGAGTTTCTCAGATCTTGGGGACCAAAATCCTAAAGGAACACAAGTATTCTATGCAGCATCTACCAATATTATTATTATTCTTTGTAAAGTGCCAGCATATTTTGCCGCGGTGTGCCTGCATGATGTACATTGGTATAGATATCTAGAGATATGGGTCTACAGGATTATCTCAAGCATACATGTGTTTCGTGATATCCCTTAAGATTAAATCTGTGAATTATGAAATCTACTGTTTTCTGAATGTTAATAAATGAGACACTCGTTATTTAATAATCAATTAAATGTGGTATGTGCTCTACCTTTTTATAAGAATATTCTGATTATTATAACTCCCCGCATAAGTTACATATTCAAATACCACCTAGGCACCTTGTATAATATGTTACAGATCAATATGTCTTACAAACTTGATTTGTAGGTAACCATCACTGCTATATAAGAAAAAATAAATCTCTAACCTTGCTTTTTTACAGCTTGGACAATTCAACATTGTCCAAGGTTTTCATGATTAGAGAGGTTAGATGTGAAACATTGAATTGTCCTTGGATGTACAATAAGTTTTGTTTCTATGTAAGGCTAGGGTCAGACGAACGCATTTTTCACGTTGTCCGTGAAAAAGTGCGTTCGAACGAATGGACGTATTTTTTCACGGAATACGCGATAGCGGTCATACGATGCGCCTTTTCGTCCGTGATTTTGTACGGATCATCAATAAAACACTTTTTGTGTCTGGACGTTATGTTAGCCGGACATTAGCAGCGTCTGACGTCTCCTAATCACGCACACACGCCGCTATGCGGCCGCAGCGCACTCTGTACGTCAGTAGTAGCGTTTTGACGTTCTCGAAAAAATGCGTTCGTTGGCCACTTGCGTTGCACGGACGAACTTTCGTGCGGCCGTTCGTCGTATGTTCCCCGGCATTGGACGTCATTTGCTGCTAGCACGGCCGTGATTTCGTGCGGCTAAACGCACGTGAAAAATGTGTTCGTCTGACCCTAGCCTAAAAGTATCCAAGGTCTTCCTTAGCTTCAAGACAATGCGGTTTGGCAATATCTCCTCCTGGAGATCTGGTTTTAGAACAGGAGTGCTTCAGAATCTTTAGATATTCCTACGAGTTTAGGAGGTCCATTGTCTGGTAAGCTCATTCTGTTTACCAGGTGTTAAAATTTAACCAAGCTGTCTGTTTGAAAGAAATTCAAGGTGATCCGTCTTGCCAAAATATGAAAAGTTACGGAAGTTTCATATCTGGAATAATCTGACAAACATCTGGAAGGCAGCGTGTAAGACCTGTTTTTAGAGCCAGCTGTCTAGACTTGGCCCCTGGTGTTGTCTCTGCTATTGTGAATTTGATGCTTTGAGATGGTGGTGTCTTCTCAAACCTACATCACTATCTGCTGCTGTAGAGCATGGTGGCACAGTCTGAGTAGGGTACTTCCTCCTGGTCACTGTAACCAGTGGCGTCGTAGCGGGGGTGCGGCCCGCACCAGGTGACACCCGCCCTTAGGGTGACACCGTCACCCTAAGGGCGGCTGTCTCACCCTCCGCCGCGTATTCGCTCCCTGTGAGCGTCCGAAGCATGCAGCTTCGGCGCTCGCCTGGAGGAAACACGTCACCAGCCAATCGCGGCTGGTCACGTGGCTCCCCCAGGCGAGCACCCAAGCTGCGCGCCGCCGGGCGCTCAGAGGGAGCGAACAGGCGGTGCAGGAGGAGGTGAGACATATCCATGTGCTGGGCCATTATCCATGAGCTGCTGGGGCAGTATCCATGAGCTGGGCCTGGGGCAAATCCATGAGCTGGGGGTATATCCATGAGCTGGGGGTATATCCATGAGCTGGGGCATATCCATGAGCTGGGGCAAATCCATGTTTGAGCTGGGGCATATCCATGAGCTGGGGCATATCCATGAGCTGGGGCATATCCATGTTTGAGCTGGGGCATATCCATGTTTGAGCTGGGGCAATATCCATGAGCTGGGGGGCAAATCCATGAGCTGGGGCAAATCCATGAACTGGGGCATTATCCATGAGCTGGGGGCAGTATCCATGAGCTGGGGCAAATCCATGAGCTGGGGGCAGTATCCATGAGCTGGGGCAGTATCCATGAGCTGGGGCAAATCCATGAGCTGGGGGCAGTATCCATGAGCTGGGGGGCAAATCCATGAGCTGGGGGGCAAATCCATGAGCTGGGGCATATCCATGAGCTGGGGCAATATCCATGAGCTGGGGCAATATCCATGAGCTGGGGGCAGTATCCATGAGCTGGGGGGCAAATCCATGAGCTGGGGCATATCCATGAGCTGGGGCATTATCCATGTGCTGGGGTAATTATCCATGTGCTGGGGCAATTATCCATATGCTGGGGCAATTATCCATGAGCTGGGGTATTATCCATGAGATGGGGCAGTATATCCATGAGAGAAGCTGGGGCATTATCCATGAGAGGAGCTGGGGCAAAATCTATGAGAGGAGCTGGGGCAATATCCATGAGAGCTGCTGGGGCATTATCCATGTGTGCTGGGGGCAGTATCCATGTGTGCTTGGGGCAGTATCCATGTCTGTTGGGGGCATATCCATGAGAGCTGGGGCAATATCCATGTGTGAGCTGGTCTGGGGCAATATATCCATGTGTGAGCTGGTCTGGGGCAATATATCCATGTGTGAGCTGAGGCGCAATATATCCATGTGTGAGCTGAGGCGCAATATATCCATATGTGAGCTGAGGCGCAATATATCCATATGTGAGCTGGGGCAATATATATCCATGGGTGAGCTGCTGGGGGCAATATATCCATATGTGAGCTGGGGGCAATATATATCCATGGATGAGCTGCTGGAGGCAATATATCCAGAGCTGCTGGGGGCAATATATATCCATGTGTGCTTTCATTGCCTTCGAACAGGCATCGTACTTGCTGGCAGTTGGCAAAAAGTTGTGTGAGCATATGAGAGAGCTCCGCAGCAATAAACCTCACAGTAATGTGCGCTGTGTGTATGAGCATTCAGTGTTATATGGGAGTACTGATTTAGGAGTAAGAGTAGTTAAAAAAAATCCGTAAAACTCGGGGGGGGGGTGACACCATAAATTACCGCACCGGGTGACACCAACCCTAGTGACGCCACTGACTCTAACCTGCAACCTGGTTGTGAAAAAATGTCAGAACCAGGGTTTTGTGGCTTGAATGGGGAAAAAACATAAATGACGATACATGCATGGCGATGGATGGGGATGACGACGACGACACATGGAAATGAGTCTGCAAACACAAAGTAATGTCTAAGATGGTCTGTGGCAAAATTTTACTTTCATAGCTAACCAGAAACATACAGGGTTATTGAGAGAGCGGTGAAAAGCAGGAGAATGACCGGAGAATGGAAAGTTCTAGGTCAAAATAGCCGATTTTGAAAGTGAGCTGAATGGGAGAATGTTTCTGGTTTGGCTATTTTAACCTAGAATTTTCTATTCTCCGGTCATTCTCCTGCTTTTCATCGCTCCCTGAATAACCCTGTAAGTATTCATTAAGCGCACACAAATCCCATAGCGCTGTACAGGAGGTTAGGACAAAGTACACCAAATTAACATGTTAGACCCACTGAGAACAATTGGAGGGGAATAAAAACGACTCTGCTTAAGAGCTTACAGTCTAAAGGGGTTATTCAGAAAGTACTGAAATTTAGACGTTTTCTCGATCGGCAGATTCGGCAATTACAGTTCATTGACGCTAAGGTGAATATACTATTCACTGCAGTGTCCCCGGATTGCGCCGAATGTGGAGCTGCCAAACTGCAGAGGAAAAACATATGGAACTCCTGCTATTCTTTTAAAAGGTGTTTTAAAACAATAAAAATAATAAAAAATGGTCTGTCACAGAACTTTATTCTTTTTTAATGGCTTTTTTTTAAATCAAAAATTTTTGCCCAAGAAATCCAAAAAATAGATGGTTTGATGAAAAGAATAAACAATTGAATAATCCTATGGGATTTGCCTGTTTAAACCTGTCAAACGCAATCACCGAAAATCAGGGCATTTCACCGACAAATTATTTGTGATAATACAACACTTGTGTGCTAAAAGTCATGCCAGTAATTAATTATATTTGCCAGTGCATCTGTAATATTTGTTTTAATCCACCATGGGAGCAAATCCATACAAGAAAAGAAAAATAAATTGCATATAGTGCAGATAAATCCTTTAATAAAACACAATGAGCTATGGGATTGGCGAGTAATGTCCGCACTCTTGTCATTCATAGCCTGTGTAGCGCTGCTTTAAAGACTGTGTTCTGCTGCATTTAATTATTATGGCCACCAGAGGGAGACAGAGACATAATGGACTATGCTGAACAAAAACTGAACTACACCTACCATCATGCTTTACGTGAGGACAGGAAGGGGGTGGAGGAGGAAGAGGAAAGAGATCAGCAGCCTCGTGGAAGGCATGGGCAGAGCGAGTGGAGCAGTGAAAGGTGGAGGACGCATGTGAGAACTGTCAAGGATCACGACCCGGCCGGAGTACAGGCGCTGCCTCACTGGTGCTGGAGATCGGGACAGTGACTGTGCGGAGACCTACCTATGCAGCGCTGAGAGGCCTGGATGATCAGCTGGTTCCGGCTGGACCCCGAGTAAGGAGACTGTGCTGATCGAGTGGGAGTGCAGGTGGTGGATTGTTGTTCCAGTTGCGGAGATTCGACAAGCAGGGAGCGGATCCAGTGGCACAGAGTCCCAGTGCACGGCGGAGAAGATCCTTGATCGGGTGCTGGACAGTTTGCCTATCGGATGGGTGAGAGGCCTCCCAGGCCGCAGTTCCCAAATAAGAAACACACGCTGCAGTATTGTTTAAATCCACAGGGCCCCAACTGTGACTAGTCGAAGATTGTTTTGTTTCATTCACTGGCCAGTTGAATACAGTACCCGGGTACCCGAGACAATACACATACACATTTTTGAGCTATTATTCACGGGACTTACACTCCAGAACTGAGGGGGGTTAACCTTTTTCTTTTGCCGCCGCGTGTTTTTCCCGCGTTACAAATTCTTGTCACTCGAATACCGTATATGCTTATTATATGCTGCTTTATTGGGATCAGTAAAGAATATAATATATAGAAATCCACAACAGTGCTGGCATATAGTTATTCCCTAGTGCGGTGAGACTAACCCGAGATTTATTCAGCGGCTCCTCCGGGAGTGAGCGCTACACCTGTTTTTGCGTGTAATCCATCATTTTGCGTGAAACATGCGTACATTAAATCTGCAAGACCCAAGCGTTTCCAGATCCTACGCTACGCAATTTTCACAGCCACACACATTGCGTAACAAAGCTGCTGGGACTTCCAGGTTCAGGAGACCCTGAGCAGAAGAGCATGAGCAGTGCGTGGCGAGGGATAAAAATGTGTGTGTAAAAATAAAATATGTATATTTGGGCAGAAGCTGTTAAATAATATCAAATCAAACCAATATTCCTATTCATAGTTACCAAAGCATGAATCCCAGGAAACCTCTGTCGTTTCTCTCATATAACCAAGAAAAGCCGCAAGCAAGAGCGCTACGCTATAGTGGAGATAACTGAAGTCAAACACAGAGAATGCAGTACTTCAAAAGTATCTGGCATGTCTTTGTTCAGCCAGGTCTTTTATTATAACAAAGACAAATTTCCAACCAATGAGAGTGTTCCAACACAGACATACAGAGACATTCAAAGAGATCCTAATTGTGGCCGAAAGGTAACCGAACAATGAAATGCAGCGTACGCTTACCTTTCCTGGCCATTCGGCTATTCAGAGAGCGCAGTTCGCCAAATGCTGGCAAATTGCCTGCACATACGGTGCCTGTTCGAGGGCAGTGAAATCCCCATAGAGATGCAATGCTTCATCTATTCAGAGAACAAAAACCAGCAGTGAAAAGTTGCTGAATTACCCTGCTGTTCGGTGGTTTCATTCAGCAGGTTTATTCAGGCGAATCCCATAGGCTTCAATGTTAAAAATATTCCCGTTTTAATCCAATATCTAATAAACCGTTTATTATAATATTCTGCAGTAAAAAGTCTATTTATAGATTTTTTTTAGGATGCTTTAGGCATTTTTCGGGATTTCTTTGCAAAACATTTTCTCCATTTCTTTTTTTTTTTTTTTTTTTTTTAAAGTCGTTTCTTCTTTTTTCTGTAACAGCCCTTTTTATTATCATTCATTGGATCTCATATGTAAATTTCAGACATTTTCGTTCTGTAGTTTCTTTGCAAACAGCGTTTCACTTTTCAAATATTCAAGCGTACTGTTTTTTTCGTCTGCGGTGTTGGCTTTTTCCAGCGGCTACTCGGGTTTCTCCGACGTGTTCAGCGGGGTTAATCCTGATGTTTTTGCGTGTTCCGATGTGCATTCGCTGGGTTTTGCAGTGAGTGTTCGGCGGGTTTGCGGCGGCTTTTCCCTGCACTACGACCATCCTGTGGTGCTTGCTGAATACATTGCAGGGTCGTCGAAATGGGATCGCCAAATCGCACCGAATTGAAGGGCACAAAAAGTCACCGAACGTGCGGTGACTTTTCGATTCTCTTTGAATAACCCTGATAGTTCATCTCTGCCCTGCAGCAAAAATGTGATATACTGTATCAGCAAATCATGAAACTGATCACGTCAGCATTAAAATGGCATGTATACATTTTGCCACGTCTGAAATGAATACACTTAAACACATCTGGTTTATAGAAACATTCCTAAGCCATCCAATATCAAGTGTTATAGACAGAAGGGCGAGGGGAAAAACTTAACAATTAGCCCCTCTGTAGCTTAAAAGGAAGCATTTCAAACCAAAGGGGGCATATTAACTAAGGTATGTATTTGAATCACCATATTTATATATTCATGCAGGAAATTAAAAGATAATTATTTATTTTCAGCTGTCAGCACACTCTGCCCACTTATTGAAGGGCAAAAAAAGGGTTTGGGTATTTTTAAGAGTATTCCTTATCCACTTGGCTGCAGACGTCGCGTTGAGAGTGTCCTTAGCTTTCCTGCTAGGGTGAGGAGGACACACTCTGTGAGTTGTCACGGTCACGTGACTTGGCACCAGTCAGGTGCCAACCACAGTGTTCTCCCAGAGCGGGCCGACATCTTTGGTGTCAACCCTACTTCCGGGACATCCTCTGCCCACTTATGTTATGGCACATTACAAGGAGACTGGGGGGGGGGGTAGTTTGGAACTAGTTATTTCCATGTGTTACCCACAAAGTGATGTTAGGTGTCACTGGACAGGTCAGAGTCATTTTATTCATAAAACACATTGTGGCAAAATACAAGTGAAATTTTTTTCTTCTCAGTTTTAGTTAAAATTGCATATTTTCTCAGAAAAATACAGTAACGGTCCTAACGGGTTCCCATTTCTTATTTTTTTTTCTTTTTTAGCAATAGTGCCCCATAGAACCACAAAGTCTTGGAGGATAAAATGTAAAAAATATTTTACACACTGCCAATGATTGAAATCTGAATGGAAATTCACGTTTTTTACAAGACATACATATAATAATGATATATTATGAATCTGCCGAGTCTGCCGTAAAAAAGGATATATAATGTGTCTGGGTTGTATAATAAAACATGACTTCAAATCACGTTTCAACATGAGTGAAATCTGTAAAAATAAGCTCAGCACACAGAGGGGAATGGCTCAGCAGTGAAGGGGTTAATGCATTTTTTTATGACCCTCTGGACTTTTTCTACAGAATGACAGGTACCAAAATCAATGTTCTTCACTTTTGTTTGCGGCAACGTCGCTGCTGCTGTTGAATGTTGTTTTTCTGAATATCCGACCTTCGCTGGAATTAGAATAATGCTGATTCTTTGACGGTTTGCGTCTACAATGATGGTGCTTAAGGAATAACCGCTTGTGAGCGCTAAGGCCAGGGTCAGACGAGCGTTTTTTTTAGAACGGAAGGAACATCCGTGAGAGTGGACGTTCCTCCCACTCTGACGCCCTTCTGGCCACCTCGCTGAACTCAGTTGGTGTGCTCAGCGCTGCAAGGCTTGATCCTCCTATGGAGGATCGCACTTTGCATCCCCATTGAATGTGCATTGTAGTGTTTCGACGGGGAGGCTTTCAGACGTCCGCTCTTGCGCGCGCGCGCTACAGCGTGTGGCCTACCCTGTTGAAACATCACAACGCTCCGACGGGCATCGGGAGGAACGTCCGTAGGGGTGCTCATCTAAAATGCTTTCCCAGCATAGGGAACCCAAGAAACATGATTTTTGTTTCTGGAGGAAGCGAATATCAAAGTACAAATCCTACCAGAACTGAAGTCATGCTTTGTGTGTTGCAGGTAAGAGGGAGCAAAGCCAGGCTTATAAACAGGGCAAAAGTGATTCAATTCACATCCCTGTGAGGAGAAAAGGCTGTTGCAAGTGCTGGGAATTAGATAAGGCAGCATACAGAGGTCAGTGGGTTATGCTGAGATGTTATAGAGCACCAGCATACAGAGTAATCAAATCTGTGCATGTTTATTATTTTCTATAAAAGGATGTTATTACTGCATATGTGAATGTTACTGTATATATCTAAATGTGTATTAATGTATATGGAATGGAAGTATTCAAAGTACAAATCCTACCAGAACTGAAGTCATGCTTTATGTGTGTTGCAGAAAATGTTTAAATAAAAGCACTTCTGGTTTCACCCAGCCCCTCCCTTCGCACATTGGAATTATTGACCATACTTTTAGCATACGTGCAACAAATATACACCCCTGGTCGGCTGCCAGGCACGGCTTTGATCTGGCTCCCTGCTATAATGTGTGTTCATGGCTGCTCACACTCTGTCAAGGGACATTTTTTTTGAAGATGTGTTGTCCCTTGCATGTTGGGAGGTGTAGGAGACATCAATTCCTGGTTTCAAGAGCTGTATACACCAGAGACAATAGGAGTGTCCACTAACAGAGTTCAGTGTGTTGCATATCTCCTCAAAATAACTTATCTGTATATGGTCTGAGAGGTGCACACAGTAATTTACCTCTGTATGTGTTTTATATTGTGGATAATGGGTTATATTACTTTATATGGCCAATGCGATCTGTTAATGGTACTGGAGTTATCATATTTCTGTTCGAAAAATGTTCATTTTGTACGAGAGACTCGTGAAGGACTGTTAAAGCTAAATAATATTCAAAATGTGCATAATTTCACAGCGTCACCTAAAAAGGAGAGAGTCAAAGAGCAAAAAGGCCTCTGTGTTAAGTATGCCATTTCTTCAGTCCTGTGCAGATACAGAGCACAGCTTCTTCGCCAATGAACACATTCTACTGCTTCGACATCACCAGTCCCTTAGACTGGGGGGGAGTCGGTCTTCAACTTCATGTACAGGGCTGGAGGAACATGGTGGAGGTTCAGAAATTAAAACAAATCCTGTTAAATACATCATTAGAGGGATGTGCTTCACAGGTAGAGAAGGGAGGGGGGGGGGTCTAGTTATTAAGGGATCATACAAACTATATAAATGTGATTGCAGCTTGTGGGTTTTGTGCAAAGCTATAAATCACAACCACATTGGAATTTGATAATTTATTTTCCTGCAAACTAAAGTGGGGTAAAATAATTCTGTTTTGAAGTGACTTTTAGGGTGCCATGCTTGGTGAAAATAGGGACACTAACGACAAAAACCTGCACCCCCATGTTCCAGGACAGGTGTTTGTCTATTAACATTAAATGGTACAGGCAGCACTGGGATGATATGCTGGTGAGACACAAAACATGGTGGTGGTCATTGTCAAGATCTTAATAGCTTTTGCGGGATTTAAAGCAAATTCTAGAAAGGGTGTAGGCGACTCGGACAAACCAAATCATGATTAGAATCCACCTTCACACTGCAGGGACACCAGGAACAATCTTATGGTATGTAATCTGCTTGAGAGAGCATCAGGTTGTAATGGTTGACCCCTTTCCAGGTTCCAGAAAGTGTGGTTTCATAGTCAAACATGGTACGGATCACCATGCGGTACTTAACGTCTATTTCTCCCTTGTTGACTGCTGCAATCATACATCTTGCTATTCCAGCTGGCACCTCCACCTCTGTGGTGGAGGAGAACGTGACCTGCAGAGGAAGTCAGATGGGTTATTAACTGTACAAGGTTGGTGTCCATATTGCAACAGCTACAAACAAGGGGGAAATAAAATATATTATTATCTGCTCTGTTGGATCTTTCCTCATTGGAGAAAGATCATATGGGAGCGCAGTGACACAGTAGGCAGAAGTAATTGATTACCAGTGGAATGCAGAAAAAGGCCTGGAGTGATCCATAAAACATTAATTTTATCTCCCCTCCCACTAAGATTTCAGGGAGCACCTGTAATGCCAAAAAGTTTGTTTTTTTGGAAAAATTATGCAAGAAATTAAGGGTTACAAATACATTATAAAAACCAGTAACCTTTGCTTTTTAAGGGGTCCAGACTGGCACCTACTAAAGCTGTACTAGAGAAGCACGTTTTGGTGAACGGTTTTACCATTGTATTAAAGATTTTGCACGTATCCAGGATACTTTCATGCACCGAGTCTGATCAGGTGACTTCATAAAGTGCACTGGGTCACCTGAACATCTTTTTTGCACCTATGAGACAACAGCAAATGTGAGTAATAGTTTTATTTTACTCTGAAGGCCACAGAGGAGTCCAACATTTTAAAAGGAACCACATAGCAAGCCCAAGAGTGCACCACAAGGGAGGCCTCAATAGGACAAGAAACGCCAACTCCACCATGTTCTCCTTTTACAACTACATTATACCTCCTAAAACAACATTCCTGGAATGATCTGAACCTGCAAATCACAAAACAGGTCTGTGCACATACCGGAATATGATTTTCCTTTGTGAAGTGCCAAGTACGGAGAGCGCTCCGATCAAGGGTTAGCATTTCCTCGGGTCCAACTATGAAGGGAACAACAGCAGTAAAAGTCATTTCAACTCCAGAAGGCACTGTGAATCCATGGTCTTGGCTGAAAGTGCTGGTCTCAAGCAAGGTCTTGGTGAATCTTGAAATAAAAAGGGAAGACACACTATAAATTTAGCAGTGGGTCACGGCTGGACTAGCCAAAATGTTACAGCTTGGGAAAACAGATGTAAGAAGCGAACGAAATATGTGCCCTTGTGACATTACAGCATCCAATATGCCATGACTGACTCAGGATAGGACGAGAGTTTGGGATACCATCTCTCTCCCCCCCCCCGACCTTTCACAGCTAGGCAAGTGGAAAAGGATTCTTCCATACAGATCTTAGCTTATAGTATGAAGGCCATAACTACTTGAGATCCCACTGAAAGTGGGACAGTGACAAATGCACACAAGTAAGAAGGCATCTTTAGCTAGTATGCAGGATTGCACTCTTCCCAATGGGGGGGGGGGGAGGAATCTGCTTGTGTAGAGAATAAAACCAAGTCCATGATACATCAGGTCAGATTTTGTTCTAGTTTAAAAACAAAAAAAACACAAATACGACATTATAGGAATAACAGAAACATGGTGGGACGAAACGCATGACTGGGCTGTAAACTTAAATGGTTATACATTGTTTAGAAAGGATAGGAAACATAAGAAAGGGGGGTGGAGTGTGTTTATATGTAAATCAGGATTTAAAGCCTAATATTACACAACTGGAAAGTGATGAGGGAAATGTGGAATCCTTATGGGTAAATATTTCGTTGGGGAATAAACAGGGAAGTCAATTATTGGTTGGCATATGCTATAAACCACCTAATATAGATAATGATGAGGAAGAACAACTGTTAGAGCAAATTAGGAAGGCTGCACATCATGGTAGCACTTTAATTATTGGAGATTTTAATTACCCGGACATTAATTGGGATAGTGGGACTAGTAATTCAGCAAAGGGAATCCGGTTCCTGAACATTTTAAATGATACCGTCATGTCACAACTGGTAGAAACACCAACTAGAGAGGATAACTGTCTGGATCTGGTTATAACAAATAATGTGGATCTTTTCTCAAATATTAATGTAAAAGAACAATTGGGAAACAGCGACCATAACATGGTGACTTTTGAAATAAACTCAAAAAAAAACACATTCATAAGGGGCATGCTAAAATATATAATTTTAAAAAGGCCAACTTTATTAAAATAAAGGAAGCTCTCAATGTCATTGACTGGCAGAAACTCTTTCACGGGAAAAACACTGAGGATAAGTGGAATATCTTTAAACTAACACTAGAAAAGTACACGTCACAATATATTCCACTGGTTAATATAAAAGAAACAGACTGAAACCAATGTGGCTTAGTAGGAAGGTAACTAAGGAAATGAAAAATAAAAAGGCATTTAAAGCTTTTAAATCTGATAAATCTGAGGCATCCTATAAAGCATATAGGGCAGCCAATAAAGCATGTAAAAATGCGATTAGATGGGCTAAACTAGAAAATGAAAAAGAAATAGCCAAAGAGAGCAAGACCAACCCTAAAAGATTCTATAGGTACATAAATTCCAAAAAACCTAAGAGTGAAAATGTAGGTTCACTAAAATCTGAGTCAGGGTTATTGTTAACTGAAGATCAGGATAAAGCAGAAATTTTAAATGATTATTTTTCTTCAGTATTTATCAAAGAGAAACCTATAACAGGAGACATGAAATTCATTAATAAAAACTTACTAATACAAAGTGACTGGTTGACTCAGGACAAGGTTTTACACAAATTAAACAATGTGAATGTTAATAAAGCCCCAGGGCCAGATGGAATTCATCCGCGAGTACTGAGAGAGCTATGTGTTGAAATATGTAAACCTCTGTTCTTAATCTTTCAAGATTCTTTTCTTTCAGGAATAGTACCAGAGGATTGGAGAAAAGCTGACGTGGTCCCTATATTTAAGAAAGGTTTAAAATTTGTGCCTGGGAATTATAGACCTGTGAGTTTAACATCTGTGGCTGGGAAAGTATTTGAGGGGTTACTAAGGGATAGTATTCAGGAATTTATTGGGAGGTATAATGCAATTGGCAAAAATCAGCATGGTTTCATGAAACACAGATCATGTCAGACTAACCTAATTACGTTCTATGAGGAAGTAAGTAGAAGTATAGATCAGGGGGTCGCAGTGGATGTGATTTGCTTAGATTTTGCCAAAGCGTCGACACAGTTCACACAAAAAGGTTACTATTTAAATTAAAAAAATGGTCTAGATGAAAATACTTGTTCTTGGATAGAAAACTGGCTAAAAGATAGGGTACAGAGAGTGGTCATAAATGGTACATTTTCAAGATGGACACCAGTGGTAAGTGGTGTCCCTCAGGGGTCTGTTATAGGACCAATACTATTCAATTTATTTATAAATGACCTTGAGATAGGCATTGAAAGTCATGTATCAGTGTTTGCAGATGACACAAAGCTAGAAAAAGTAATACAATGTGAGCAGGATGTTACTTCGCTGCAGAGGGATTTAGATAGATGAAATTTAATCTAGATAAATGTAAAGTTATGCACTTTACAGTGAAGAACACACAAGCAATGTATACCCTAAATGGTACGGAGTTAGGGAAATCCAAGCAGGAGAAGGATTTGGGAATAATCATAGACTTCAAACTAAGTAACAATGTGCAATGTCAAACAGCAGCCGCCAAGGCCAGCAAAGTACTGGCATGCATTAAAAGGGGAGTTCACTCACGGGATGAAAACATAATTTTGCCTCTGTATAAATCAATGGTCAGGCCGCACCTTGAATATGCCGTGCAATTTTGGGCACCTGTCTTAAAAAGATATTATAGCGCTAGAAAAAGTGCAGAGACGGGCAACTAAATTAATAAGGGGAATGGAAGGGTTAAGTTATGAGGAAAGACTAACAAGCTTAAACCTGTTTAGTTTAGAGAAAAGGCGCCTTAGAGGGGATCTGATAACCTTATATAAATATATACGGGGCCATTATCAACCATTGTCTGATAACCTATTCATTAACAGGACTATACACAGAACACGGGGTCATCCATTTAGACTGGAAGAAAGAAAATTTAGCTAAAGCATAGGAAGGGTTATTTTACGGTGAGAACAATAAAGCTGTGGAATTCTCTGCCTGTTGAGGTGGTTGGGTCAGAGTCTGTACAGACTTTTAAAAAGCGACTGGATGACTTCCTGCAGACACAGAATATTAAGGGTTATAATATTTAATATGTGGGTAAAAGCTTCTTGATCCAAGGAGAAATCTGACTGCCATTCTGGGGTCAAGAAGGAATTTTTTCCCAGTATGTTGCATATTGGCGAGCATTTCAGACTGGGTTTTTTGCCTTCTTTTGGATCAACAGCAGTAGGTTATGTGGGAGAGGCTGAACCCGATGGATGCATGTCTTTTTTCAGCCTATATAACTATGTAACTATGTAATAGGAGGAGTGGTTAGTTTATACTTACGTGAACATGTGCGTTACTGGAGAGCTGCTCGGGTTGACATAGGTCTGGGTCTGCACCAGCTCTGGGATTAGGGACACTATTTTACCGGATTCAGGCAGGAATTCACAGCTCATGACACTCCCCATTATTTTATCAACAGTGAAGGACATGAGTCTATACGCATTATAGCCCCAGCCCAGTTTCACAGCTGTATCCAGATAGTTGGTGTCCTCCTTGGTTGGAATTGGCCCTTTATAGAGGTTGCCATTCTGGGAATCCACACACCACAGAGCGTCATCAGGGCCGATGGCCATGAAGTGGGAGAGACCCCGCCAGCCACCTTTTCCTATGGTTGTGTTTGAGTAGGGCCACCAGTCAGCTGAATTGGTTGTGAGGCTCCTCATCACAAGCTTGTCATCTGTCACACCATACAAGTTGCCTTTGCTGTCGAAAAAGAGGGAATCATACCTATTCCAGCCACTTGTTCCCACCTTAGTGGCTTCACCATAAATCCAGGGCACGCCCTCGTTGCTTGGGGCTGGACCCTCGTAGAGCTCTCCTTTCTTTGTAACTGCATAGAGGTTCCCTTGTGGATCAAAGAGGAGAAATTTAAACTTGTCCCAGTCAGTTTTACCCACTCTCTTGGCACTAGAGAACCAGTCCAGACTTAAGTTTGAAGGCATTGGTCCTCTGTATAGTTCCTCACCACGAACAGCAAACAGCTCCCCATCTGGGTTAAAGACAATCTTACTGACAAAAAGTAGATTTCCTACAATGGTCGATTGGGCATCAAAGCTATCCTGAGCATCCTTGGGTGGTAATCCAGCTCTGGCAATGTAGTCTTCGACAGCAAAGAGGAGGGTATCTGAAATTCATTAAGATGGTCACCATGTTGTAAAAAAGGTTTCAGATATGAGGGGGGGGGGTCTATAATATAAAGGATCCTTGAACCGTTTGTCAGTTCTAGAAAAAAAAAAAATTAAAAAAAAAATAATTTGCATAAAAGCTAAAGAAACAAACTTCTGGGCATCAGTGGCGTAGCGTGGTGGGGGCGCAACAGGGCAGTGGCCCCAGGCACAATTTTTTTTTGGGGCGCAAATTTCAAATTTGCGCCCCTAAGACTTCCCAGCCAGTCGATCAGCCACACCGCCGAATCCAAGGGAGGAGAAGGAGAATCTGGAAAGGCATGCACTGCTGAGTGTCACGTGACGCCGGTGAGGCAGCGCGCCGGCGCCACGCTTCTCAGGTGGGCGGGAGCGAGCAGGAGGCATATGGCAGCCAGTGCCTTGCGTACGCGCAGATCGACAGGGACTGGAACGGACGGATTCATCGGGCGGCCCAGTTTTTCCTGGCTCAGTGGGCCCCCCCCGTGTGCCCTACCACCAGTTTCACAATCTCGCAGCTCCAGATTCAGACTCTCAGAGTCTGAATCTGGAGCCGTCTACCCAGAGCAGCAGCACTGAACTGTGCCTGTCCCTCAGTGAGGCAGAGCGGCTGCGGCACGCATCAGCGCAGCCACAGTCACCGCCTGCCTCCAACATTCAAAAATCCCGGCACCCTGATGTGACTCCGCCCCCTTTCCTCACGTGCCGTGCGTAGTGCTCTGCTTGCAGCAGAAGAGGAGGGCAAGCACATGGATTGTTCAACAATGCAGCCCAGCCCCAGCCTGCGTCCTCTCTACACTGGGAGACAGGAACAGGAGGACACCTAAGATAGCCAGGTCGGGCCCCAAACTTCTACATCGTGGTAAATCTATAAAAAAAAAAATAGCTTCCTGTAAGTTTCATTGGTGTGGATTAGGTGTCTGCTCTTACATTACTGTATCACAGAGCTCCACAGCAATGTGCAGTGTGTATGAGCGTGAGTTTTATTGCTGTGGAGCTCTGTAATGTGCAGTGTGTACAGGTGTGTCAGTAATGTACAGTATCTTTTAAAACTGAAAAAAGGTGTTCGGCAGTTTCCCACGTGCCACGGCCGTAGCTGCCATGAGTGTGTGACCGCTACAGCAGCAGTTTGTAAGTCTGGACGGGGCACAATAGATTCCCCAATTCGACGGGGGCCTGAGTGGATTTTATGAACTCGTTAAAATTATTTGAAGAAATTAAATTCTTCAACAGAACAATATGCATGTAGGTGGTGCGTTGTATGGGTGGGGTTTTGTATGGGCGTGGCACCAAGTATCCAGAGTGGTTGCTGTATCAGTAATGAAGGCCTGAAGCACCTAAGGCGTAGGGCCCTTAAGTTGCCTCTGATGCCAGGACGCAGGAAGGATTTTTCTAGAAGGTTTTGCAGCGCGTGAGGAGTTTGAGCGGGAGGAGTCGCCAGGAGGGTACTTAGAGCAGTTAAAATCTGTGCCGCATCAGAGAGCGGTGTTTTTGCCTTAACATTTTTTAGGTGAATGGCGGAAGGCGGTGAACTGGAGTCGCTATTGGAGGAAGTGTGGTTCGGCATCATGGTGTGGAGTGGACCAGAAGAAGCCTGTCGGAGGTGTTGGCGGCAGAATCGGAAGGGGGATCTCGGCCTACCAGGATTGAGGCCTCCAGAGCGGTTCAGTCCGGGAGGCGAATCCAGTGGTGTATCGGCGGCCGAGAGGTTGAGATTGGAGGCTGTGAGAGGCCATGGACTGTTAGTTCAGCGGATGTTGGCGTCGCAGTTGGGAATGAGGCTGGCGTGAGCGCTTCCACCTTCCAGACGTGGGGAAGGTAGGAGCGCGAGGCCTGTATCGGGGGCTAAGGATCCTTCTTGTCGGAGGGGTAGTGTGGGGAGCTCTACCAGGAGAGAAGGAGTGCAGAGGTCGAGGAGTTCCTCGGGGAGAAGAAGAGTTAGTGGTCCGCCAGGGGTCCCAGAGGAGGAGCAAGGGCTGTCTCAGGGACTGATTTTTCGGCGGTAAGACAGTTGGTGGATAGGGATGTGGACGGTGGTGTGGCACAGGGTGTTGGTGTGCGGGATGAGGTCACTCAGGAACTCAAAGTAAATTGGTGTTCAGTTGGTGGAGATCATGGGGCTCCGGATGTTGGTGTGAGGGAGCGAATTAATGATTTTGGTACTTCGGGTTCTGGGGCTCATCGCACAAATGTTTTTTCGTCCAGTTCCAATGGTTCGGGAGAGGAGTCCACAGTCAGTTGGTGGTTTCCAGGCTGCTGGAGTAGGTTCAGAAACTGTGGCACAGGAGGTTCCAGGAAGTTCGGGTGGACCTCGTGTGGCAACAGGTAATGGTAGTGATGGGAGTTCTTTCATGTCTTTTGTATAGGGGGCCTTTGAGGCTTGGTTGGTTTCACCAAGGGGTGTGAACCAGGGTGTGGATTTGGATCATGCATGGAAGGGTGCAGGTGGGCCTGTTGTGAGAGCTGGTGGAGCTATTGGGGGGGTAAAGCTATGGCTTCAAGAGGGCCGAGTGGCGATTTGGGTTCACTCGGTGAGTCTGCAGGGGTGGCGGATGTGGCAAGGAGGAATGCTTACGTGTCATTTTCTGGGCGTTTGGGGTTTCGTTTGAAACAGGAGGTTAAAGAAGGCATATGGCGGGGTGAGTATGTGGAACTTTTTTCCCCTGCTCCCGTTGGATGAGGTGGCTTTCCAGGGGGAGCCGGTGGGGGAGGGGTTAGTTTCCCACTGGCAGGTGTTAAAAAAGGGATCGTGCTGGCAGTTTAACGAGGGTCAGTGCAGTTTGGTGAAGGGTGCAGGTTCAAGCACGAATGTTCAAATTGGAGGATTGCATTCATTGTACAGATGTTTTAAGAGGGCAAGACAGGGAGCTCTGCCTTTTGGAGGGTCTGGAGAGGGGGGGGGGCTTCCCCAGTGAAACGCGACACAATGTTACCGTGGCTAAGGCTTTATGGAAGTCGTAGGGATGCAGAGTTTCTACAGGACGGTTTTGGGGTTTGTTTTCGGATTCCTTTTGTGGAAAGGCCAGGAGGTGGCAAGTTAAGAAATTTAACAGTTGTCTAGAGTGTATCTGGAGGTAGTTTGGGAGAAGGTGTGTAAGGAGATTGGGGTGAGTAGGATGGCAGGTCCATTCTTGTCTCCGCCGGTGCGGGATTTGAGGATATCCCCTTTGGGAGTAGTGCCGAAGCGGAAGGCAGGAGAGTTTTGCTTGATTCATCATTTATCCTATCCGCGGGGAGGATCGGTGAATGATGATATTGGTGAGGAGTTGGCCTCGGTGTCGTATGTGTCATTTGATTCTGCGGTGAATTTGGTTCAGGATGCAGGAAAGGGGGCTTTGATGGCTAAGGTGGATATTGAGACGGCTTTTCGGCTATTACCCATTCATCCTGAGTGCCATCATCTTCTGGGATTTTGGTTTGAAGACAAATTTTATGTGGATCTATGTTTGCCTATGGGTTGTTCCATTTCCTGTTCCTTTTTTGAGTGTTTCAGTACATTTTTGGAATAGGTGGGCCGTGAAGTAGCAGGGTCGGATAAATTGACACATTATTTGGATAATTTTTGTGCGTGGGTAAGGAAGGGACAGGAGAGTGTCTGCACATTCTTCGGTCTTTTCAGTGGGTGGCACACCGATTTTTTTTTTTTAATCAGAAGCCAAGGCACACCAAAACGGAAGGTCCAGCGTCAGTTATCACTTTCTTGGGAATTGATATTGATTCGGTGAAGGGTGAGTGTCGTCTACCTGTGAGGAAAGTGGTGGAGGCTTTGAGGCAAGTGGAGGGGGCCCTGTCGGTTAGGAAATTGCAGTTAAGAGAGCTGCAAATCGCTGATTGAATTTTGCGTGCAGGGTCATTCCGGTTGGAAGAGTCTTTACGTGGATGGGGTATTCGGGAAGGTCATCATTTTGTTAGAATATATGGTGCCGTGAAGGACGATTTGGAAGTGTGGAGATCCTTTCTGGTTTTGTTTTATGGGGTGGCCATATTCCCTTCGATAGAGGTTTTGGCGAAGGAACTGGAATTTTTCACGGACGCCTCGGGTGGTGTTGGTTTTGGGGTATATTTAGGGGGGGGGGCGATGGTTAGCATCTTCATTGGTGTGGGATTTGGCATTTTTGGAGTTGTTGCCATTAGCGGTGGCTTTGGAGCTGTGGGGAGGGGAGAAGGATTCTGTTCCGTTCTGTCAACATGGCAGTGGTGTCGGCGGTTAATTCTTTGTCGGCTTCATCATTGCCAGTCAGATTGCTGAAGAGGTTTGCGTTGCTTGGTCTTAAATTTAGTGTTTTATGCAAGGCACATCATGTTCCTGGTTACCTTAACTCAGTGGCGGATGCTTTGTCTCGTTTTCTGTGGGACAGGTTTTGTTCCCTGGCTCCGTTGGCGGAGGAAGTGGGCACCCCTTGTTCGGAGGGCCTTTGGCATCTAGGCTTGGAATTTTTTGGAAGATGGGTGAGAGGTTTTTTGTCTGCGTCCTCTTGGAAGGCCTACTTGCGAGTGTGCAGGGATTGGGTCGCATTGGCTGAACGGTTCAGGTACGTGGATTGGATGAGGAAAGTTTGCTTAGGGATACCTCATTCGGTTATTCGAGTCAGCGGCATCTCCTGGGGTGGTACGGCAGTCACTGGCCGCCTTGGTTTTCCTTTTCCAGGTATCGGGGAAAAGAGATGTCAAGGATTTTGTTATCAGGTTCGAGTGGGGAGCAATTCTATGAGAGGAGGTGGTGGTTTGGGAGTTAAGGAAATTGTTATTTGGGTTTCTAACTCCAAGACTGATCAGTTGGGTAGGGGGGCGTACAGTTGGTTTATCCGTGTGGTTAACTGCGTGGTTTGTTCAGTGAAGAACGTTAAGGAATTTTTGGAGGTACGGGTGGAGTCTGGAGTGGCCTTTTTATGTCACGCGGATGGGTCGGATTTAGCAAGGTATCAGTTTGTTACCATTTTTAAGAAGCGTTTGTGGAGTTTAGGGAGAAATCCGGAGGAATTTCGTTTGCATTCCTTTGGTATTGGGGCAGCAACAGAAGCTTCAAGGTTGGATTTGCCGGGACTCGGCAGTGGAATTCAAGAATTGGGAAGATGGAACTCGACGGCTTTTCAGTCCTACGTGCATCCAGGTTTGGTGTTATGAATTTGATAAACACTTGTTAATGCTTGGAGGCTATGTAGAGAAAAGTTTGCTGTATTTTTTTTTTTTAAAGTGAAAAACAATCAAACAGAAGTCAAACTTTTACATGGAATATGAATCTATACCTTTTACATAAAATGGAATATATACATTTATTCTATCTTTGTATAGCTGTTTGTGGAGGAGTGTGGGGGTTGGAGGATTTGGAAGCGAGGAGTATGGTCATTGTTTATGTTTTCTTTGCAGGTATGAACATCATTTATTTGGTGGGGGTGTGGTGGTTTGGCAGCAAGTTTTTCTTTTTCTGAGTATTTTGTGTGGTGGAGATGTGGGTAATACGTTTTTGTTGATCCTTCGAGAGCTGTATGGATCGTTAGTCTTTTGGGCGAGGAGAAGGGAGCGAACATCTGGAGTACAGATATGTTTGAATGGGTCGGCAACACTGGTACGGTGGTTTGGAATCCGTGGACTCCTATGGGAGGAGTTTAAGCTGACGGTTTTGGGTGCCCTTAGGCACGGTGGAGTTTCCCCATGTGCTGGTGGTACACATGGGAGGGAACGATTTGGGTGTGGTCCCTCTTGGTGTGCTGCTGGAGCAGATGCAGGTGGATCTGCGGCAGTTGAGGGATTTGGAAGAAGTGGTCCCTCATGGAAAGCTGCTGGAGCAGATCTGCGGCAGTTGAGGGAGTGGTCACCATGGACAGTGGTGGTGTGGTCCGAGGCCAAGAATGGTGTGGGAGCAAGCTGAGAATGAGGTGGTGCGGCTTTCCCGGATCAAGGTGAATCGCTGCATGGGAAGGTTTGGTGGTGAGGCATCTACCCTTTGAAGGAGGATGCGGAGTGTTATTTTATGGCGGCTGGCGTTCACCTGACGGATGTGGGCAAGGATCTGTTCATCCTGGGACTCGAGGGGATTGAACAAGCCCTGTTTTTTCTTGGTGGGGGAGCTCTCCCATAATGGTGTTATGTGATGAGCTCGTGGCGGGGGCTTGTAGGCAGTGCTGGCTAGGGATGTGCGTTTCGGGTTTCGGAATTTCGGAATTTTCACGAAATTTCCCGATTCGGGTCTTTCGATTCGATCGAAATTCCGAAAATATTTAGATCCGAAAAATGTCCGAATCGAAAAGGTTTTCCGAGTCGAAACGAAATTTTTTCGGAATTTTCGAATGAACTTGAAATGTGTCAAATCGAAATCTATTGCTTTGAATTGAAACGAGAACAGACTTTCCAAAAAACGAAAAATTGTTCCGAAATCCGAAAAGTTTTCCGAGCCAAATCGAAAAATTTTCGGAATTTTCGAATGGACTTTGAAATGTGTCAAATCGAAATCTATTGCTTTGAATTGAAACGAGAACAGACCTTCCAAAAACGAAAAATTGTTCCGAAATCCGAAAAGTTTTCCGAGCCAAATCGAAAAATTTTCGGAATTTTCGAATGGACTTTGAAATGTGTCAAATCGAAATTTACTTTCCCTCTATATAGTCTATTCATGATTTCAGTTCCATTCGGGATTTCGGTTCCATTTCGGTAAGTCTGGACATCGTATTATTTAACTATTATCTGTTATATCGCTGATTCTGTAAAGTTTAATTTTTCCATGATCCGATAAGAATTTTCGTATTTTAATTCGACCGCGGGTCGCGCATGCGCGCGCGAATATCGTAACTTTATTGAGCACTTTTTATTGACAACTTTTGAACAAAATATTGTTGTTGTTATTATTCAACAAAATGGCCGCTGCGTCATCACCACAAGTACCAGTAGTACCCAGGAAAGTGAAGCGAGCCACAAATATGTCATTTGAGGAGATGTTGGAGCTTGTCCGCATCTTTGATGGCAAGGATTATGATTGTAGTAGGGGCCCGTACCGCAGGAAGAGTAACGCGAGAAAGGATCGGATCTTGGAGAAGCTACGCACCACAATTTTGGTGAATTTTGGAAGGAACGCTCGAAGGATCAGCTGAGGAAACGCTGGTCCGATTTGAAGGTGCGGGAACAGAAGCAGCTGAGGCACCTCCGCCGCGTCATAGCGAAACGTAAGTGTCACGTTATATTGTAAAGCGCTGCGCAAACTGTTGGCGCTATATAAATCCTGTATAATAATAATAATGTGCTTGCATGTGCTAATGTGCACAGAAATACGTTGATTTATCTAGTCCTTTTTTCATGCAATGTGATTGTGTATAGCTTTGCGTTTTCACGACTCGCCATACAAGCATTTTTGCCATAGCTCTTCCTTTTTGTGATTTTACGTATTCGTGAAAATTGTGACATTTGATGTATGTAGATGAAGTTATAATGCTGGATTTCTTTTGGCACTGTGTGTATAGTCTGTAGTGTGCTGCTGGGGGGGGGTTGTTGTGATTGAGTGATGCATACGAGATGACCCGCAGCTTGCCCAATATTGGCTCCCACCTGCGCATCAACAAAAATCTCTGCGTCTCTGCTAAGTGGTAGTGTAGCACAACAAGGATGGGACATGTAGTTCTTCTGAAAGTGCATAACAGAGCTGCGTTCAATGCAGCTGCTGCAGCAGTGACACTGAATGCTTTAGATGCAAATTTCAAAACAAAATGGTGGATTTCTGTTGTTTTGCAATATCCAGTTTTATTATTAGCAGAAACTGAAAGTGAAACTGAGGCTGAGGCCTTCTATAAAATAACTAAAAGCAGTCGCACAATGCGTTTTGTACGCACACAACACAAATAATAGTTTTTATTGAATAAAAACGTAATGTTTACTTCTGAAAAAAATATATAAATGAACGGTAATATATGTCTGTGTGCAATATATGTATGAGATGGGAGTAGTGGGGGGGGTCAAGCTGAGGCCTGTTCAATACCTCAGCCGCTGCAAGTGCTAAGTTAGCAACTTGCCATTGAACGCCGTTCAACCGCTCAGCATGCTAACCTAGCACTTGCAGCGACCCGAGGAGATGCTGAGTGTGACGTTTTAAAGATGGCCGCCGCCATGAAGCAGTAACAATGCCGTACAGCAAGATGGCCGCCGCCTCGAAGCAAGCAATAATTCCGTACAGCAATGTTAATTTTGCGGTTTCTGTTCACCAAAGCACAAAATATTTATTTATTATTTCCCCCTGTACATAGACATATATTACAGTTCAAATTTATATTATTGTTTCAGAAGTAAACATAACGTTTATTCATTAAAAACGATCATTTGTGGTGTGTGCGTACATAACGGAATTGTGCTGACTGCTTCTCTTTATTATATTTTGTCCGAGTGATCCGAAAAACAATCTGAATTTTTCATTAAGAAATCATCGGCCATTTTGGATTCAAAATTCGCATCCAAAGGGTTCAACGACACTGCTGCAGCAATTCAGCAGCTGCTGAGGTACTGAACAGGCCTCTGGTAGTGGGGTAGTGGAGGGGGTGTCGCAATACTTTCGGCAATATAGTGTATAGATATACCATTTTTTCCAGTCTGCATTATTTACGTGTTATTTTTTGAATTTGGCAGAAGACAGGAAGAAGGCCGCCGAATCTGCCCCGGCGGGCACCAGTGCCCCGGAGGAGGAGGAGGAACCACAGGCGTCCACCAGCGCTGGTATATACTGTTTTATTTTGCAACGACTTTTGGTCAAAAACAGAAACATTTTTTGTTTACTGTATTTTAATTAAATTTTTTTATGTATAGCACAAGAGGAGGCAGGAGGAGGAAGAGGAGGAGAGAGAGGAGGAGGAGGAGGAAGAGGAAGAGAGGGAGCCAGAGGCCGCCAGTCCAGGTTTGTTTTTTTTTACTGTTGTATTTTGCATCGACTTTTGTTCAAAAATAAATCAGTTTTGTTGTTTACTGTATTTTTTATTTCTTTAATTTCTTACATATAGCCCTGGATATGCTGACGGTGGTCGTGGGGGATCAGTCGCGGAGGAGAGGAGGAGCCTCAGGAAGCTGCCAGCACTGGTATATACTACTGTTATATTTTCAAGACTTTCAGTCAAAAATAGAAACCTGCTTTACTTACTGTATTTTCCTTCTTTCATTTATTGGATATATAGAAGAAGCCAGACCGAGCAATCAGGAGGCAATTGGTCAGCAGCTTCGCCTGGCAGTCCGGACACTGGACAACGTCCAGGAACTGCTGCAGGTCCTCCGGGAGCAGCTAGTGACCACCGCGGACATGCTTGAGCGGCAGTAAGAAGAGCGACAAGTGCCTCAGCTGCTCCTGCTCGCCTGCTTTGGGTCGGACCAGCGTTTTCTGATCTGGTCCTTCGTACCGTCCTTCCCAAACACTCTAGGATGGTGGTGCGTAGCTTCTCTGTTCCGATCCTTTCTCAAATTACTCTTCCTGCGTAAGGGCCCTTACTGCAGTCATATTCCTTGTTATCGAAGATGCGGACCAGCTCCAACATCTCCTCAAATGCCAGTAATTATTATCGCCTGGCTTAGACTGGAAGATGTTTGTTTGTATGTTTGTTTGTGTTGTTTGTGCCCGTTGGGCAGTTTGCCATCCTTCCCCATGTAAATAAATTTTCTATTTTTTTATATATTTCCCTGTTGTGTGCGTTGCTTTACGTTAATAAGTTAATTATGTATTGCTTGGTTTCCAGTCCACACTGTTAAAATCATATGTACATAAATTTATTGACATTTCTATGGACCCTTTGTCATAAATTTGTCAACATATTTGTGGCCATGAATGTGACTGTGTAATTTTCACCCAAAAAAAATAAACAAGTCCCCTTTTCAATTTTTTTTTAACAAACGCAACTCATAAAATATAACCGCAAACACTCGCATGATAAAATGTGAAAAAAACACTTTACACCTTGTAAAACAAACATTGAAAATTCTAATTTTATTGCATTTTTTTTTATAATATACAGACAGGACATGACGCATACATATGATAATGATATATTATGAATCATCTGCCGAGTCTGCCGGAAAGAACGATATATAACATGTCTGGGTCATATTATAAAATAAGGCTTCAAAACGCGTTTAAACAAGAGGAGCGAAACTGTTAAAAATTAGCTCAGCAGCAGACCGCAGTGCCGCACACAGGCGTGAAGGGAAGCCGTGAAATGCCTCAGCAGCGAAAGGGTTAATTTTTTTTTTGTCTGAAACCTTTAAATCATTTTATTTTTTTTTAATTTCAGATCATTTTGATCAACTACTTTTTCCGTTTTAAAACCTTTTTGTTCTGGTTTTTATCTTTAAAGTCAGACCATTCGGGTCAGTTTACCGTTTTTTAAATAGTTTTGTTCTTTTTTTTTTGTTCCTTGGCTTTCATACCATTTTTTTAATGTGATTAAATAAATAAAGTTGTGAAATGTATATTCATAAGAAAAAAAGGATCTTTATTTAATAAAAAAAAACACGATAGAATCGCCAGAATTATCGTATCGACAGAATGAATTATCGGATCCGAAAAACAAACCAAAAATTTATTATAAAAAAATATATAAAGTATAAAAAAGTAAACCATAGTAGTTTACGCGTCAAAACGAATAGAGTTAGACAGCTTTGAAACGAGGAGAACAGACGTTCCGAAAAAAATGAAAAATTCCGAAATCACGAAAAGTTGATACAAAAAACCAGCAAACTGACCCGAAAATACGAAAAATGGTCGATATTCAAAAAAAAAATTTACACGATAAACGAGCCAAACCAAACCGAATCGAAACAGAAATCGGTTGAAACGAGCCGAATCAAAAATTTTAAACATCAGAACAAATCTAATCGAACCGAAAAAAAAATCAGTGCACAAGCCTATTAATATCTGACATCCCGATGTGAAACATCGGGACTTTTGCATTAGATTTCGACCTTTTTTATTTTTTTAACTTCTGGATAGTCGAAAATCGAAATCTATCCAAAAAGTCCCAATGTTTCACATCATTCTGAACTTTGTTTGGATAGAGTAAGTCCGTGGGCGTGCGGCCGTTAAATGTATATACCAGTGGCGTCGTAACATGGGGGCGGGGGTGCGGCCCGCACCAGGTGACACCCGCCTTTAGGGTGACACCGTCACCCTAAGGGCGGGTGTCTCACCCTCCGCCGCGTTTTTCACTCCCTGCGAGCGTCCGAAGCATGCAGCTTCGACGCTCGCCTGGAGGAAACACGTCACCAGCCAATCGCAGCTGGTCACGTGGCTCCCCCTGGCGAGCGCCCAAGCTCTGCGCCGCCGGACGCTCTGAGGGAGCGAAAAAGGCAGCGGAGGTGAGCTGGGGCCATTTTCATGAGGTGCTGGGGCATTCCATGTGCTGGGGCAAATCCATGAGGAGCTGGGGCATATCCATGAGGAGCTGGGGCATTCCATGTGCTGGGGCATATCCATGAGGAGCTGGGGCATTCCATGTGCTGGGGCATATCCACGAGGAGCTGGGGCATATCCACGAGGAGCTGGGGCAAATCCATGTGTGAGCTGGGGCATATCCACGAGGAGCTGGGGCATATCCACGAGGAGCTGGGGCAAATCCATGTGTGAGCTGGGGCATATCCACGAGGAGCTGGGGCAAATCCATGTGTGAGCTGGGGCATGTCCACGAGGAGCTGGGGCATGTCCACGAGGAGCTGGGGCATGTCCACGAGGAGCTGGGGCATGTCCACGAGGAGCTGGGGCAATATCCATGAGGAGCTGGGGCATGTCCACGAGGAGCTGGGGCAATATCCATGAGGAGCTGGGGCATATCCATGAGGATGTCGGATGTCGGCCAAGCTTCCGGTAACTCCCCCTGAGGACTGGCGTCATCGTGCATAGCACGATGACGCCAGTCCTGGAGTTAACCCCAAGCTGCCACCAATGGTGGAGATAGGGGGTTCCAAAATGAACCCCCTATCTCCCGATCCATGGCAGCTAGGGGTTAAAGTTTGGTATTGTTGGATCAGCCAGAGCATGGCTGTTCCAACGATACCAAACACGAATGTGAAAAACGTTTGTAAAAAAATTAAAAAAATATTTAAAAACATTTATAAAAAAATAATAAACAATTTTTTTTTCTTTTTTTTGGTTTGTTAATGCAGCAATATTGTTCCCATTTCATTTATAATGTGAACAATGATGCTGCACTAACGATTTTTGTATGCGGTGCGTTTGTTAAAAATCGCGTAATTTTCCCCAAAAAAAAATGTAACGAGACCCCATCTCTAATTTTTTTAACAAGCGCACCCCATACAAAATATAACCGCAATTGCTCGCATGTTAAAATGTGAAAAAAAAAACACTTTACACGTTGTAAATTATTGAAAATTCATATTTTATTGCATTTTTTGTTAGAATATACAGACAGGTCATGACGTATACATATAATAATGACATATTATGAATCTGCTGAGTCTGCCGGAAAGAACGATATATAATATGTCTGGGTCATATAATAAAATAAGCTTCAAAACGCGTTTAAACATGATGAGCAAAACCGCTAAAAATGAGCTCAGCACAGAGGTGGGAAAAGCCTCAGCAGCGAAAGGGTTAATTAAAAAAACACGATAGAATCGCCAGAATTATCGTATCGACAGAATGAATTATTGGATCCGAAAAACAAACCAAAATGTATTATAAAAAAATATAAAGTAGTATTAAAAAAGTAAACCATAGTAGTTTTCATCAAAACGAATAGAGTTAGACAGCTTTGAAACGAGAACAGACGTTCCGAAAAACAAAAAATTGGCGATATGCCGAAACATGTACAATTCCGAAAAAACGAAAAGTTCAGAAATACGAAAAGTTCCGAAAAACGAAAAATTGACGATATGCCGAAAGCCATGTACAATTCCGAAAAACGGAAATTTTCCGAAATAACGAAAAGTCGATACATAAACCTAGTGAAGTTACCCGAAAATACGAAAAATGGTCGAAATTCCGAAAAATACATGTACCCGAAAACCGAATCGAACCGAACCGAATCGAAACAGAACGCAGTCGAAACGAGCCGAATCGAAAAGTTTGAAAAATCGAAAAATCGAAAAATCGAATCGAATCGAAAAAAAAATCGGTGCACATCCCTAGTGCTGGCTAGGGGTTCCTTTTTAGTTAGGATAACTTTGGTCAGATGGTTGGGAAGTTTTTTGGAGGTGTGTGGTGGTTGTGGGGAGTCCTTTCAGCACTGGGTTATTATTTTAATTTTGTTATGGGAATGGTTATGTCATGATGGTGGGTTATTGTGATGAGTTTAGCTGTGGTATATATATATATATATATATTTATATTATTCTACAGTTACGGGTTTGTGTATTTTTTGAGTTTATTGTCTCCCTGGTCAGCAGTAGGCAACTTAAGGGGGTTCAATGCTCTAATAGTGGAAGATAATCAGGGCATGCTAACGTGACCACAGGTTGGGGGGGGGGGGGCGCACAATTCTTGGCTGGCCCCAGGCACTGACAACCCACGCTATGCCACTGCTGGGCATATACCTAGTCCTATTTTTACTTGGATACAGTGACAGGGTGTTTACATTAAACATGTTTGCTTGTATAACACCAATGAGGAATGTTAATGAGACCTTGTTTGGGTGCGTGGCATGTGTAGTCAGGGGGAGACAAGGTCTCCGGCAATGACAACATGCCACCACCCTCTTCTAGATCATGAAACCAGTCAATGTATCACCCTCCACACACCCAAACAATAAGCATCCTTGCTCCATGGTGTACACCAACACGACCACGTATAATGCTGCAGTCAGGAATTGACACCCTCAAGATACCTGGTAGTTGGATAGGCAAGAAATTGGTACTTCTCTACCCATGAGAGGTTTTGGCAACAACCTGCCCCACCGTCACCGAGAATCTAGAAGATTATAAAAATGAGCAGGATTATTGCACAAAAGGCAGACCCCTCAAACAGCAATAGATGGTCATCACCCAATGTGCAGAAGGACGGAAGAAAAACCATTGTAAGTGTCGTTTACTAGACACACCGGGCCCTATTACATTCTTCGCGCAACACATTTTTTTTGCGCACAGCAAAATGTGTTATCGTGTGAAAATTAATGGTGGCATTACAATCCTCACGCTTTTTTTTTTTTTCATCCGTCAAAAAAAATAAAAAAGGAAAACTGACGCGCAAAAATGCGCCTAAAGTACATTGCGCGCAGAAATCAGTGTGCGGACTGTTTCTTTCACGGGTTTCATACATCTGCTGCAGCTATAATAAAAAAAAAAAAAAAAACCAACTTCACCTACAAGCGCAGAAGGGTTCCCTCTGGTTAATTACATGTCCTCGTCAACCTCTCCATGTGCCTGGCATTCCTGCGTGACAGGTCGGAGGTGGAAAGTGAAATTGAATTCCGCGCTCCCTCGATCCACCTCAACGGAATAATATATTAAGATGACAGGGAGGGCATGAATACATTGTCATTAGATTGACATGGTGAATACACACATACAAGATGGTACGGAAGAAACAAAAGGCTTGGCAGAGCGGTAGACACCATCAGCCAAGCCACTGCAAACTACATGTCATTGATGTCATTTGGGAGTGGGAATCCAGCAGGCAGCTACAGATGTCCGGGCTCATGACCAGTGATCAGTCTGAAGTTTCTATTACATGATGAACCTTCAACCCATGAGTGACGAAGCAATGCAGAGTCTTGGGGGGGGGGGTCCCCAGTAGAAGACAAAGCAACGGTGACAACGCAACTCCATGATTTGAAGAAGACAATGTTTTTCCTATACAAGTGGACCAAGCAACATGTCAACTCTTGGACAAGGCTCAAGACTCATTACGAGTCGAAACGTTGCCTGGGATAAATCTCTTCTCCGGGTCCTGGAGTTGCGTTGTCACCTTAAACATGGACTTGTGTCCATGTGTACTGTAACTAGAATTGAGAGATTTACATCTATATGTCACACACTGGAGATGGACAGAAGCTCATCTACACCGCGGGGTGACAGGTCCATTTGGAAGTGAAATCATGTTGGCTGGATGAAAATCATTCGATGTGTTGTCCGAGAGGTGGACTACCAAGGGAAAAAAAAAAAAAGCACACCAACATCAAAACCTCATCCCCACTGTAAAACATGGTGGAGGGAGCATCATGGTTTGGGGCTGTTTTGCTGCCTCAGGGCCTGGACGGATTGTTGTCATTGAAGGAAAAATGAATTCCAGAGTTTAGCAAGACATTTTGCAGGAAAACTTAAGACCATCTGTCCGCCAACTTAAGCTCTGCAGAGGATGGGTAATGCAACAGGACAATGTCCCAAAGCATACAAGTGATTCAACAAAAGAATGGCTTCAACAAAACAAAATGCGCCTTCTGGAGTGGCCCAGTCAGAGTCCTGACCTCAACCCGATTGAAATGCTGTGGCATGACCTTAAGAGAGCGATTCACACCAGACATCCCAAGAATATTGCTACACTGAAACAGTTTTGTGAAGAGGAGTGGTCCAAAATTACTCCAGATCGTTGTGCAGGTCTGATCTGCAACTACAGGAAACGTTTGGTTGAGGTTATTGCTGCCAAAGAAGGGTCAACCAGTTAAGTCCAAAAGGTTCACACACTTTTTCCACCCTGCACTGTGAATGTTTACATGTTATGTTCAATAAAAAAACATGTTTGTTGTATTATTTTAAGCAGACGGTTTTTCAAATTGTTGTGATTTCGATGAAGATCAGAGCACATTTTATGACCAATTCATGCAAAACTCCACGTAATCCAAAAGGGTTCACATACTTTTTCTTGCAACTGTATGTTGACTGGGAAAAGAATAGGCAATATACGCTTTGCATCCTAGTGCAGATGTCATGCTGAGAGAGAGAATTAAAGTTAATGAATACTATTGGCTTAAATCTTGTCAGTGTGCACTGTGCCATATTTTGCTGCCGCTATAGTTGAAACTTGCAAAATAGCAACCCTGCCGGTAACAGGGATCCGGTAAGGGATGAAAGCGCTGTGAGCCGATAAAATTATATAGATCGAGCCTACATCACACTGGCCTCTCCTAAAAGAGTTTGGAATGCCGTGATTCTGGAAACCGGTTTAGACATCTTGTAGCTGAAAGAATATTATAATAATAATCTGCACGAATCACTAATTGACCAGGCCACCGGCTGCAACACCTGGCAGCTTTCCACAGGATTGTTTGAACGTGCAGTTCAAATTTCTGTAGCTTTATAAAAAAAGTTTTATTGTTTGGGTATGTGTAGAATGTGTTACTATACGGTGCTGTATTTTGTTTTTTCGTGCTGGTGTTTTTCATGTCGGCCAGGACGTTCAGATTTGCCGTTACTGCCAGCTTTTCAAAGACGTTAAAATTATGCGCGCAAACGTCGTTCGTAAAAAGATGCGCATCGATTGTAATACCATCCGCATAACAGCGCACGAACGAATTTGCGCACAAGTTAAGTATAGGACGCGCACAGTTCATCGCGCTCACGCAGGTCCATCCGTGTTAAACGATAACGCGCATTGTTTGCGCGAGCGTTGTAATACGACGTTCAGCGCAAAGGGTTTTGCCACTCGCGCAAATGTGTATTTGCGCATGCAAAACCAAATGCGCGAGGAATGTAATAGGGGCCACACTCCTTCCAGGGACATGGTCATCAGTAATGAGGACATCACAGCCATGCCCTCTCCATTTTTAACCCCTTCACAGGACAGAAATGCCTGTCTTACTACTGCAGTTGAGAAAAAAAAAAAAAAGCCACGACCCCCCCCCCCCCCCACACACCGCAGCAGCTGTTAAACTTTTTACTTCCAAAGTTACAATGCTGCTGCACTAACCAATGCCAGGAACAAGAGCGGAGGGGATTAAACAATACATTGCATCATGTGAATAAATCAAGCTGCCACACCGACACAAGGAGAATCAAGGGACCCCCCCAATAGCATCATCCTTACCTTGTGGGGTACCTTTGGAAAGTTATAGGAGCAGTAGTGGCATAACCAGAGCTATGGGCATGCGGGGAAGAAATTGCCCCCCATTATATAAACATCCACTCTGGGACAATATAGGCCCAGGCATTTTGGACTGAGCATCCCACATTTTTTTTTTTTTGCTCTCTACACAGCGTACATTACTGTGAGTTTTATTTCTGTGGATCTTTGATCATCATCTCATACACACACCGCACATTACTGCAGAGCTATGTCAAAACCCCATACAACACTGCACATTATGGGTGTGTCACAATAATGTGCAGTGTGTATGAGGGTGTCAGAGCTCCACAGTAATAAAACTCAATGTAATGTACTGATAGATTTCTTCCCTTCCTCCCCCCAGCATACCAATTCATTAATTTCTCCACCCACCCAGGCATACCAATTAATTTTAAAAGAAGATGTGGCAGAGTTGGCGCTTCAGATGCTCTGGTGGTGATCTAATTGCAGGACCTGTGCTTGCTTCTGGGGTCCTCCTGTAGCCCTTAGGGCGAAACGCGTTTGGTGTACTGGTAATTTTATACTTTTACTATCAGTTTTAATAAAACCACCACGTTTTTATCCTATTTGGATCCTGGCTGAGGCGGAGGGATGATCTTGATGCCTTCAAATCTGGTGTCTGAGCTCTGAGATACCAGTAAACGTGAGTACCAGAATTTATGCTAATCGCTACCTGAAAGGTAGAACGTAACAATAATAATGCCAGAAGATTGAAAATTACCAAATAATTCTGAATAGAAACGGTGGTGAGAGACCAAAGGGTTTACCCCTATATAGATTAAATAGGCTTCAGTTACACTGATGAGAACATCAGGGTACTAGTGTCTCCCAGAGACCAAAAAGTAATAAACTTTTATTGGCCATAATTAAAAAGGAAATCAGACATATAAACATAAAAAGACAGTGCTCACAAGACAATAATAAAACCAAATCTGCTGAAAAAATGTATATGTATAACAGCAAAGGCAGTGATCAATACAATAAGTGACCTGAGAGGGTCACTCCAAGAATGTGTAACAATAATATGTATATATATGGTTCTTAATAGCAATATTTAAACCACAAAAGGGACTGCGCATAAGAGAGCAGACAAGCACAGAGGCAGAGATCCCCTATAGAAGAATTAAACTCGGAATAGCCCAATACAAATGTGCCCTGGAAATTGCCCAGATATTCATTGTCAAAAGACGTAAAGATAAGTATGCATACGTATATTCAGGTCTCAAGGCTCGTATTTGAAAAATAGTAATGAAATTGGGGAGTTCTTGCCTGCAATGTGCACCCTATAATCAATACAATAAGTGACCTTCGAGGATCACTTCAAGGTATTGTACCATTAGTATGTAGATATATGTAATTCTTAATAGCAGTATTAGACCACAGAAAGACTGCGCATGAAATAGCAGAAAAAACCAGAGGCAAGAGTCCAAGAAAATTAACTCAAGGTAGCCCAATACACATCTGTCCTGGAGTTTGCCCGGATATGCGATTGTCAAGAGGCGTAAAAGTAAATAAATGCGTACATAAATTCGGGTCTCAAGGCACGTATTTGGAAGGTGGAATTGGGGAGTTCTTGCCTGCAGTGTGCACCCGACGCGCGTTTCGCCGAAAATGGCTCGTCAGGAGTGCTTACGGACTAAGAGAGAAGAAAGTCTATTTAAAATTGTTCAAATTCCGCCCTAATTCGTGAGTCAACCTATGGGATAAGAGAATAGCAGATGGTCCAATCAATTGCCTGCCCCGAGGATTGACAGGCAGAACGTCCAATAGAAATCAATGTTTGAAACGGCTGCCTGGACAACTGGTAGAGCGAGTGGATCGCGCTTCACCGTTGATATACAATGTGAAAAAACAAAATTGGGATCGCTTTGCCGATAGATAATAACTGCGCTATGCAATCATGTATACTCCCAGATTGTAAAAAGTCGCTGAAACAAAGAGGATTGCTACCTGAAATTGATTATGTGCTCAAGGTTCAATTAGTAATTCAGCTAGAAAATTGTGGCAACGTAGAAATACAATAATGATGATAAATGGAAGTGTTGACATGTTGCAGCAAAATAGATAATGCAATAAGAGAATTTTAAAAGGTGAATTCAACCACGCTCATTAGTTATCAAATAACATATGAATAATATGATGACCAATCAAATTTAAACTAAATAAAAGGATGCGTGTGAAAAAAAAAAAAAAAAAAAAAACTTATTGAAAAAAATAATAAATTAATGGCATTCATATAGATACAAGGAGTGACCTAAATTTTAATATATGAGATTAACAACATGAAAGTGCAATTGTAGCAATGAATAGCACAGCTCTTTAGGTTACTAGATTTGATATAATATCATATTAGTGGCAGAGTGAATGAAAAAATACTAAGAGCAATTTGGGACACACTTATGGGTAACCTGGTGTCAAATAACATTAAGCGACTGAAACTACATATACGGGATATATTTATTAATGGAATGACCAATAATAACATTCAAGAAATGATGTGACAGATAAACGATTATATCATAACATTAGCGGCATAAATTGACAAATTCACATGCTGGTATAAGAATCTGAAGTCTAATAAAGGGGTTGATAAGATAGGTCACTGTTAATTAGAAAACATTGACCATCAATAATCAAAAAATGTATATATATATATAATATATAAGAATGTATATAAGAATGGTCACAGATGAGTTGGACGACAAAGGGCGAGAATAATGAAAAATATGTATATACGTCTAAGTAAATATGAATATAGTAATGATTTTGATATTAACAGACTCGTTACAATCGGAACTGAACGAGATATATATATACATACATATATACATACACACACAAATATATGATGGTATAAATTCTGGTTATAAAGTTATAAAGGCTAAAAACAAGGAACAAAAATGTCTGGAGATGAAACAAGGTTGGCAAAAATAAAATAAAAAAAGATAATGGTCAGATAAATGGTGTATAATTAAAGTCTTCATTTAGACCATGTGGATACAAAGTTTTAAGTGTGTATATCCAAAAGGACTCTCTCTCTGACAAAGACTTTTATCAAGATTTCCTTTTCTTGGTCCGCAAGACATCCCTTCAATAGCTTGAAAGGATAAACATGAGGGATCAGAGTTGTGTTGGTTGCGGACATGTCTAGAGACCGAAGTCGAGGTTGTTATGGACAGAGTTAATGTGTTGGAGAATACGACGTTTGAATTGTCGAATCGTTTTACCAATGTACTGTATTCCACATTCACATGTAAGGAGGTAAACGAGTACCTTGCTAGAGCAATTCATAAATTGTCTGATGTCATAATGACGTCCTGTGATATTGCTGAAAATTTTTTGTGACTTATGAACAAATTTACAGGCTTTACAGTGAGTACATTGATAAACAACTTTAGGTTGTTGTAACCAGGTGCGTATAGTTTTTTCTGGTTGTAGGAAACTATGAACTAATTTATCACTCAGATTTTTTGTCCTTCTTGCTGTAAATGACGGAGTAGGAGTGAGAACTTTTTTTTAAGGATTTTTCCATATGTCTGATTTCCTTTTTAATTATGTCCAATAAAAGTTAAATATTAATTTGGTCTCTGGGAGACACTAGTACCCTGATGCCCCCATAATTTATGCTACTCACATTTACTGGTGTCAGAGCTCAGACCCCAGATTTGAAGGCATCTATTGATATTATCTAGGTGCACCAGATCATCCATCAGCCTCAGCCACGACCGAAATAGGATAAAAATGTGGTGGTTATTAAAACCGATAGTAAGAGTATAAAAATTACCAGTACACCAATACGCGTTTCACCCTATGATTTTTGCTTCTAAGGGCTACAGGAGGACCCCAGAGCATCTGAAGCGCCAACTCTGCTGCATTTTCTCTTTGTTCTGTATCACGAAGGTGGAAAGGGTTATACCACCAAGTGGAGGCGAGAGGCCGCTGACCGCAGGAAAGATTATATTATTCCCCCCAACAAAACTGGCACTTGTAAGAGGCCACACAGAGACTTTGTCCTTAGAGACACAGACACCTTACGAGCTGTTAATATTATGCCTGTCTTTACTCTTCTGAATTGAAGAAGTTAAGGCACACTACCTCTCTAACACCATCGGGTGGCGCCAAAGGGTACAGATCTGCTTTTTCCATACCAATTCATTCACTCCCCCGCCCCCCCCAGAGCAATTAATTTTTGACTGTTGGGAAGCGGAGCCTGCATACAAACACTCGTGCAAGCTGCAGGAGCGGCCACACACAATGTGCCTATCGGCTGCAGCCTCCGCCACTCACAGCACTCGCTTTTTTTTTTAATTTCAGTTCAAGTCTGGACTCTCGAGGGGGGGGGGTGCAATTACCCTGTGTGCCCCCTGGCTGGATCCACCCATGGGACACATGCAGTGGCACAACAACCAGGGCCCCCCCCCAACTGGGGCAGTTGCACCAGCTGCTCCGCCACTGTAGAGCAGGGCTGTCAAACTCTGCCCCCCAGGGTTTTCTGAACTACAACTCCCATGATTCTCTGACTGCTCTCAAATGATACCAAACAAACATCGGGTAATAACCCCCCCCCCCCATAACGATTATGCCTCTTGCAGTACTCATTTTCCACAAAGGGAGCAAGTACAGGGTTGTGTACCAAGTCATTATAAAGGGGGGGCGGCACCCCCCCCCCCCATGCATTTTTTTTTTTATTGCAGCTAGGTGACCGTAAAGCAAGGTTTCCCTGGGTTGTCAGATCAGCCATGCTTTCCCGGACACAGTTTGCAGCATTTACAATCCATACGCTGCAGGTAAGGAATCCCAGGTGACACGCCTTGATTTTTTTTTTCTTGCAGCATAATGAAGGGTAACACCTTTCCCTGGGCGCCCACTCTGCATGAAATAGGCCAGGTTTGCGGGATATGTGAAGCACAGCAGATAGGATTTGCTGCTCAGTGATTGCAGTATGCAGTCTGCATTTCCCCAGGGTAAGCCCTAGGGAGGCGCTGAAGACCGGTTTGGGAACAACTGCCTTAAGGGGAGCCGGTAATTACAGACCCGCAGGAACCGAAGCAGAATAAAAAAAAAAAAAAAAAAAGTTCGATTAACGGGAGATTTTTTAGGCTTTTGAAGGAAAACCCGTTCACTGTAGCTCAGGGACCTCAAATTCTGCACCCCCCCCCCCCACCACCACTTATGGTCTACAACTCCCAGGAGCTTTAACTGGGATGGATCAGAGAATCATGGGAATTGTAGTGCAGAACAATCAGGGTGGAGGTGTTTGAGACCCGAGGCCTGTTCAATACCTCAGCAGCTGCTGAATTGCTGCAGCGCAGCAATTCAGTTTGCTGCAGCAGTGTCGTTGAACCCTTTGGATGCGAATTTTGAATCCAAAATGGCCGACGATTTCTTAATGAAAAATTCAGATTGTTTTTCGGATCACTCGGACAAAATATAATAAAGAGAAGCAGTCAGCACAATTCCGTTTGGTACGCACACACCACAAATGATAGTTTTTAATGAATAAACGTTATGTTTACTTCTGAAACAATATATAAATTGAACTGTAATATATGTCTATGTGCAGGGGCAAATAATAAATAAATATTTTGTGCTTTGTTGAACAAAAACCTCAAAATTAACATTGCTGTACGGAATTATTACTTGCTTCGAGGCGGTGGCCATCTTGCTGTAGGGCATTGTTACTTGCTTCATGGCGGCGGCCATCTTTAAAACATCACACTCAGCATCTCCTCGGGTCGCTGCAAGTGCTAGGTTAGCACTGCTGAGCGCTGAGCGGTTGAACGGCGTTCAATGGCAAGTTGCTAACTTAGCACTTGCAGCGGCTGAGGTATTGAACAGGCCTCCGCTGTAGATGATGCAGGGGATTAATCTACTCCTGTAGCAGTTTTACTGGAATAAAAAAAAAGTGAAATATCGCCAGCACAGGAGAAGCAGAGGAAGAGCGAGTCATCAAACCGCCCCCCCCAAAATAAACCCCCCACACAGAATCAAAAAGGACCAACATGAGGTAAAATAATCACATTCAATCCACAAAACCTAAAACCGAGGCGCTTATAGAACTTACGCGGAGCTGACATCGTCACAGAACTCAATAAAACAAAGAAAAATCTCCTGTTTAAAAACCCAGTAACTGGTAAATTGTTTCCAGATCTTTCCGGGCATATCCAGCACATTCAGTCCATTATCTTTATAGGCCGGAGCCTCCATAAACACAGCTGTACCTGCTTTAATCAGCAGTGTTAGGTCTGATGGGTTAATTCGATGGTAAAGGGTTAAAGGAACTCTCTACTTATCATTTTAAAGTGGTCAGGATGTGTAGTATACCCCCCCCCTTCTTTTACACAACTCCCTTCTGGTGTAATCCTACATATGCTGCATTAATTATACTGTAAAGGTGCTGCCCGGCAGTGTGTGGATTCATATGCTGCATTAATTATACTGCAGAGAGGTGCTTCCCAGCAGTGTGTGGATTCATATGCTGCATTAATTATACTGCAGAGAGGCGCTTCCCTGCAGTGTGTGGATTCATATGCTGCATTAATTATACTGCAGAGAGGCGCTTCCCAGCAGTGTGTGGATTCATATGCTGCATTAATTATACCGCAGAGAGGCGCTTCCCTGCAGTGTGTGGATTCATATGCTGCATTAATTATACTGCAGAGAGGCGCTTCCCTGCAGTGTGTGGATTCATATGCTGCATTAATTATACCGCAGAGAGGCGCTTCCCTGCAGTGTGTGGATTCATATGCTGCATTAATTATACCGCAGAGAGGTGCTTCCCAGCAATGTGTGGATTCATATGCTGCATTAATTATACTGCAGAGAGGCGCTTCCCTGCAGTGTGTGGATTCATATGCTGCATTAATTATACTGTAGAGGGGCTGCCCGGCAGTGTGCGGATTCATATGCTGCATTAATTATACTGTAGAGGGGCTGCCCGGCAGTGTGCGGATTCATATGCTGCATTAATTATACTGCAGAGAGGTGCTGCCTGGCAGTGTGCGGATTCATATGCTGCATTAATTATACTGTAGAGGTGCTGCCCGGCAGTGTGTGGATTCATATGCTGCATTAATTATACTGTAGAGGGGCTGCCCGGCAGTGTGCGGATTCTTATGCTGCATTAATTATACTGTAGAGGTGCTGCCCGGCAGTGTGCGGATTCATATGCTGCATTAATTATACTGTAGAGGGGCTGCCGGCAGTGTGAGGATTCATATGCTGCATTAATTATACTGTAGAGGTGCTGCCCGGCAGTGTGTGGATTCATATGCTGCATTAATTATACTGTAGAGGTGCTGCCCGGCAGTGTGTGGATTCATATGCTGCATTAATTATACTGTAGAGGTGCTGCCCGGCAGTGTGTGGATTCATATGCTGCATTAATTATACTGTAGAGGTGCTGCCCGGCAATGTGCGGATTCATATGCTGCATTAATTATACTGTAGAGGTGCTGCCCGGCAGTGTGTGGATTCATATGCTGCATTAATTATACTGTAGAGGTGCTGCCCGGCAATGTGCGGATTCATATGCTGTATTAATTATACTGTAGAGGGGCTGCCCGGCAGTGTGCGGATTCATATGCTGCATTAATTATACTGTAGAGGTGCTGCCCGGCAGTGTGCGGATTCATATGCTGCATTAATTATACTGTAGAGGTGCTGCCCGGCAGTGTGTGGATTCATATGCTGCATTAATTATACTGTAGAGGTGCTGCCCGGCAGTGTGCGGATTCATATGCTGCATTAATTATACTGTAGAGGTGCTGCCCGGAAGTGTGTGGATTCATATGCTGCATTAATTATACTGTAGAGGGGCTGCCCGGCAGTGTGCGGATTCATATGCTGCATTAATTATACTGTAGAGGGGCTGCCCGGCAGTGTGCGGATTCATATGCTGCATTAATTATACTGTAGAGGTGCTGCCCGGCAGTGTGTGGATTCATATGCTGCATTAATTATACTGTAGAGGTGCTGCCCGGCAGTGTGCGGAATCATATGCTGCAGTAATTATACTGTAGAGGTGCTGCCCGGCAGTGTGCGGATTCATATGCTGCATTAATTATACTGTAGAGGGGCTGCCCGGCAGTGTGCGGATTCATATGCTGCATTAATTATACTGCAGAGAGGTGCTGCCCGGCAGTGTGCGGATTCATATGCTGCATTAATTATACTGTAGAGGTGCTGCCCGGCAGTGTGTGGATTCATATGCTGCATTAATTATACTGTAGAGGGGCTGCCCGGCAGTGTGCGGATTCATATGCTGCATTAATTATACTGTAGAGGGGCTGCCCGGCAGTGTGAGGATTCATATGCTGCATTAATTATACTGTAGAGGTGCTGCCCGGCAGTGTGTGGATTCATATGCTGCATTAATTATACTGTAGAGGTGCTGCCCGGCAGTGTGCGGATTCATATGCTGCATTAATTATACTGTAGAGGGGCTGCCCGGCAGTGTGCGGATTCATATGCTGCATTATTATACTGTAGAGGTGCTGCCCGGCAGTGTGTGGATTCATATGCTGCATTAATTATACTGTAGAGGTGCTGCCCGGCAGTGTGCGGATTCATATGCTGCATTAATTATACTGTAGAGGGGCTGCCCGGCAGTGTGCGGATTCATATGCTGCATTAATTATACTGTAGAGGGGCTGCCCGGCAGTGTGCGGATTCATATGCTGCATTAATTATACTGTAGAGGTGCTGCCCGGCAATGTGCGGATTCATATGCTGCATTAATTATACTGTAGAGGTGCTGCCCGCAGTGTGCGGATTCATATGCTGCATTAATTATACTGTAGAGGGGCTGCCCGGCAGTGTGCGGATTCATATGCTGCATTAATTATACTGTAGAGGTGCTGCCCGGCAGTGTGTGGATTCATATGCTGCATTAATTATACTGTAGAGGTGCTGCCCGGCAGTGTGCGGATTCATATGCTGCATTAATTATACTGTAGAGGGGCTGCCCGGCAGTGTGCGGATTCATATGCTGCATTAATTATACTGTAGAGGGGCTGCCCGGCAGTGTGCGGATTCATATGCTGCATTAATTATACTGTAGAGGTGCTGCCCGGCAGTGTGTGGATTCATATGCTGCATTAATTATACTGTAGAGGTGCTGCCCGGCAGTGTGTGGATTCATATGCTGCAGTAATTATACTGTGAAAGGTGCTGCCCGGCAGTGTGCGGATTCATATGCTGTATTAATTATACTGTAGAGGTGCTGCCCGGCAGTGTGTGGATTCATATGCTGCAGTAATTATACTGTGAAAGGTGCTGCCCGGCAGTGTGCGGAATCATATGCTGCAGTAATTATACTGTAGAGGTGCTGCCCGGCAGTGTGCGGAATCATATGCTGCAGTAATCTGTAGAGGTAAATGTTTTTTTTTCCTTTCATACCATATTTATATGATTAAATGAAGTTGTGCAATGCATATTCATAAGAAAAAAAGGATCTTTCATACAAAACGATACGTTTGAAGGAACGAATCGGCAGAATTACCGTATCAACCGAAATATCGGAGCATCCGAAATACCATTCGTCTAAGTCAAAGTGAAATAGACCCTTTGAAACGACAAGAACAGACGATCTGAAAGACCAAAAATTTCCGATATCACGAAATGAAAGTCGATACGAAACAACGAGCCAAAACGAAAATCGGCTGAAACGATACGAAATGAAAATTTTATAAAAAATTGAATGAGCCGAAACGAAAAGAAAAAAAAATGCGTGCACATCTCTAATGCACAATGCATTGTTTCAGCAACCTAGACTGTAGCCCTGCAGTGAGGAGAGACAGGGGGACTTTGGAATCTGCATCTCTGAATTTTACACCACACAAGGCCAAGGGATTGAGGTGTCAATGGAAAGGTCAGAGTCTGGCCCTTCCAATGATCCCAAGTAAGACCATGTAATGTTTAACCCCTTGAAGACTAATGACGTACATGGCACGGCCTGGGAAAACTCCTGTTAAAGGCCAAGGACGTACCATGTAAGTCATGGTCCTCTGGCCGGGGTCCCACCTTGGTCTGACTTCCTTGAGGTCAGACAATGGTTTTATGGGCCCCAGCCGTTGCAATGACATCATTGCCAGGCGCAATTACATCAGTTTCAGGTGCCTGCCAGGGGAGAGCCTGAAAAGGGTTCAGGTAAAAAGGTAGAAAAAAAAAGGAGAGGCACAGAAGAAAGGACGCAGTCTGCCCTTTACAGTGATGACCTTCTTTAACCCTTTAGATGCCGGATCAAGGTTCTCTCCCGAGGTGGCTGACATCTTGAATGTCAGCCAAGCCTCCGGAGCCCTCCCGCCCACTGATGTTGTCGTCATATGTACAATGGCGTCAGTGGGACAGGTAAAAGCCTTAGCTGCCAGTTGGAGGGCTACTAAAATGGTGTACGGCTTGAAGGAGAAAAGTTACCAGGAAAGGCTTAATGATCTTAACATGTACAGCTTGGAAAAAAGACGAGACAGAGGAGATATGATAGAAACATTTAAATACGTAAAGGGAATCCACAAGGTAGAGGAAGGGAGTATATTTAAAAGGAAACAAAGTAGCAAAACAAGAAGACATAGTCTTAGATTAGAGGGGCAAAGGTTTAAAAGTAACATCAGGAAGCATTATTTTACTGAGAGGGTGGTGGATACATGGAACAGTCTTCCAGTAGAAGTGGTAGAGGCCAAAACAGTGATTGAATTTAAGCAGGTATGGGATAGGCATAAGGCTATCCTAAACAAAAGATAAATCCAGGTAAAGTATCCATGTAATTGGGCAGACTAGATGGGCCGAAAGGTTCTTAGCTGCCGACATTTTTCTATGTTTCTATGTTTCTATATCAAACAAGACCATGTGAGGTGCAAAAAAAAATTAAAGTGTTTTTTTAAAAATAATAATAATTGTGTCGTATAATAAAAGAGGATTTAAAATCACGTTTAAACATGATGAGCATAAAACCATCAAAATAAGCTCCGCACACAGGTGAAATGGCTCAGCAGTGAAGGGGTTAAAAAGCAAAACCAAGTAAAAATTGGGTATTTCTAAACTCAGGACAAAAATTCAAAACTATTTAGTCGGGGTCTTTGTTTGGCGGTTGTAGATTCTGGGGGTCAAAGTTCGAAAAGTGTGGGTTTTTTCCCCTCATATTTCATATTTTTTTTCATAGTAAATTATACGATATGATGGAAATAATGGTATCTTTAGAAAGTCCATTTAGGGGCGAGAAAAATGGTATATAAAATACGGTATGTGTGGGTTCCATAAAGGAGTAAGAAGAAAATTAGAGCTAAACACAAACAGCGCTGAAACTTAAAAACAGCAGTGAGTTCTTTCAGCCTGGTCACTATGGGTTAAAAATAAACAAAATTTTTAATCAAATGCAAATGGGTATTTTTTTTGTTTTGTTTGCATCAAAACAAAGATGCAATAAGTCATTTTGGCTCTTCTTTTTTTGGGGGTGGGATGGGGGGCAGGGGCTTTCCACATATCTGTGTTTACAGGCACATAAATCTAGCCCTTTTTAGCAGGGCCTTGTGGTGCTCATTGTTTTATCGTCTTGCCCTATGATATGTTATTGTTTTTATGTTGTAGTGTCGCAACCGTCTGCTTTTCTTTTACCTGTAATCTTTTTGAGTGTAAGGAGGAGGAGCCTGCCCAACTGGGAGCCACAAAAGCTACATATTATGCTGTATGTATTTATTCAGAATTTTGACTTGTACTTTGGTGTGTCCCACTTAGATTATTGGCTGTTCGGTCACGTGGTGACATCACCCTCTCTGAGACCAATTGCAGTAGCGAGCGTTCTCAGAGAGGCAGCCAATGGAACGGTTCTGTGCAGGCTTGCACAGCTCCGATCCCTTACACTGCAGAGGTGCTACAGAACTTGTTAGGGTCTCTCTTCTTTCCTGGGGGTCTCCATGTGTCCCCCATCTCCATTACATGTCTCTGGTAATCTGTTCTGATCCCTAAGGCAGAGCAATGACAAGAGTGTTCGGGAATGAATAATACGCACAGACAAGCTACTATATGCCATCCATTCAAATTGTATTCAAGAACAGAGACGTATTTATATCCTTACATGCAAAGGGGGGGGTGATGTCATAGAAACCATAGGAACCAATCAGAATCTGCATTGTGGATACTGCAACATATAACAATAGATGTCATTGGAATGTTAATCAGAAACAAATCCTGTTTGCAACCTGTTCTGAATAACATACCAATGACATCTATTGTTATATGTTGCAGTGTCCGCATGGCAGACAGTTTCCACAGATAAAGGAAAGAACAGAGCCTTGTGGTACTGGAAAAGCAAGAACAGGTGCAGTTGTGAAAGCTGCCAATGAATTGTGTCCTGTACACAATCAAGTAGTTTTGTTTTTTAAATTAATTTAAAATTCTAAGTGTGTGTGTGTGTGTGTGTCTGCCAGACGTCTAGGATAGACTATGGCCCTAGTTTAGATTTAGGTGCCAGGTATTGTAGGGGGGGGGGTTAGATAATGGACTGAGTTAGAAAAGAACCCCTCTCCTTTCAAAGTTTACAGCAAAATCTATTGTTTCTCCTAGTTGAAATTGCAACCTTGAAACTGTTTTTGTATCAATGTTTAGCGAGATAGAATCACCTAGATTTCCATAATATAATATCTGTAATATTTATTTCAATCAAAATTATAAATTTGTTAAATCTGCTTTGCCTGTCTTACTGCTAGGCTACTAAAGGGAAGGGTCTGTTAATTTGTTAGTGACCCATCTGCTAAATCGGTATTTTTCTTAATTCAAGATTTGTTTGTAAACTAGCTTTGAAGTTAGTATTAAATAGTAATTGTCCAAATTTAAATTGTTAGACTAGCGGCCAAGAAGCTGTGCTTTTCTTTATTTCATAGCGCCGTAGGCGTATATTAAATAATAGGTGTGAAGCTTTGTTTGGAATATCATTTCTACGTAATCAGTTCGATTAGCAGCTTCACCTTCTAACTAGTGAAACCGATTTTATGTTAATAATTGTGCTTCACATTTTTATATTACGAGTGTGAGCTTTGAAGAGATTATTCAATTGTCTTGTAGTGAGGTGCGTGGCTTGCGTTAGTTGTTTGCAAACTTTCGTTCTTTTTGTGTTAATCTTTTTAAGTCCTTTTTCATTTTATTAATTTTTTTCCCATTTTATTACTTTAAGGTTTCCAAGTTTTTCTTTTAATTACCCAGCCATTGTAAAGTAAACTGTGTTCTAGAAGTTTTGTATTAATTTAATATAATTTGATTAAATTCTTATATCTGCGCACAGTGAATAAAACTGTGTTTGTGGGTTTTTTTCTCTCTCGAACTGATCAGATTATCAACCCCTTCACTACCGAGATCGAGATATATCAGGCTTCAAAGGCACCATCTGGTGCCCCGATATCGAGATATCTCAGTATGCTGATCCGCAGCCCAAAAGCAAATTAATTTCATTTGCTTTTGGGCTGCAGAAGGTGCCCCCAAAGTTTTATCCCTGCGGGCATAATGCCCAAAGAGCGAAAACTGTAAAATCAGCTGCTGAAAGCTCTGACATATCGGGCTTTCAGCAGCCGATGCAGGGAGAAAAAAATTAGACCTGCTGCTCAAACCTGGCGCCATCTACTGGGCAAATAGGTTATTTACAGTAATAACTATTAACCACTTGGCTGCTATGGACGCGCTCAGCTGATTGCGGCGGCGCAATGACATCTGATTCAGGCACTCCCCCCGCGTGTGCGGAGGAGGTGCCTGAAAGGGAGGGGGGAGGTCCTTCGGACCCCTCTCCCTCCCGATCGCCGGGGGCCACAGGGTTAAGACAGGCACCATTTGGAAGGGCACAACCTGCCCTTCCAAACGGTGGTTTGACATTAACCCCTGGGGAGCCGGATCACGATTCGGCACTGAAAAGCTCCAGATCGTGATCCTCTCCCGGAGCTGACCGACATCTTGGATGTCGGCCAAGCCTCCGGGAACTCCCCCCTGAGGACTGGCATCATCGTGCATAGCACGATAACGCCAGTCCTGGAGTTAACCCCTAGCTGCCAGCAATGGTGGAGATAGGGGGTTCCAATGAACCCCCTATCTCCCGATCCGTGGCAGCTAGGGGTTAATGTTTGAGATTGTTGGATCGGCCAGAGCCTGGCCTTTCCAACAATACCAAACATGACCATGTAAAAAGTTTTTTTTTTAAAAAAATTATAAAAAAAAATAAACAAGTTTTATTTTTTGTTAACGCAGCAATATTGTTCCCATTTCAATTATAATGTGAACAATGATGCTGCACTAACGATTTTTGTATGCGGTGCGTTTGTTAAACATAGTGAAATTTTCCCCCAAAAAAATGTAAATTTTTTTATTAAGCGCACCCCATAGAAAACAGAACCGCAAATGCTTGCATTTTAAAATGTGAAAAAAAACACTTTACACGCTGTAAATTATTGAAAATTCTAATTTTATTGCATTTTTTGTTAGAATATACAGACAGGACATGATGTATAATAAGTTCTTATATATGGTCGCCTGATGGCGAAAATTATGGTAAATTAAGAAATTAATTCCAAGGTTTCTAAAGTAGAGACCACATTGTCTTGTTTGCTGGGGGGGGGGGGGTAACCCTAAATTACATAAATTTCCAATTGACAATTTGTGTGTGTGTTTTTAAGGGTGTTCACCGTTAGGAGGTAATTCTCCTTCATTTCAAATTGATTTCGTTTTAGAATGCAGACTTATTAGAAGTTAAATCTTAAGAATTTGTGATAATTGTAACCACAATTGTCAATTGGAAATTTAGGACATGACGTATACATATAATAATGACATATTATGAATCTGCCGAGTCTGCCGGAAAGAACGATATATAATATGTCTGGGTCATATACTAAAATAAGGCTTCAAAACACGGTTAAACATGATGAGCGAAAGCGGTAAAAATGACCTCAGCACAGAGGTGTGAAAAGCCTCAGCAGCGAAAGGGTTAATGTAAAATTAATTAAATATTTTAGAAAAAACCCTAGTTTCTGACAATGTTTTTTTGGAAAATCACTTGGTAGTGAATGGGGTTAAAAGAAAGCTAGGTGAGCTTGCTGACCAAACAGTGCAGTCAGTTCTCATCATCACTTAGGCTAGGGTCAGATGAGCGCATTTTGTACGGACTGTGCGCCCGTGCAGTACGGATGCACGTTCTGACGGAAGACGCAGTAGTGGCCACACAGTGACTGACGTTATTTTTGACTGATGTAGATGGGAAATTAAATTGAAATGAAAAACAATTTTGCCATTGTATTACGTTCTTGCCTAACCTGCGTCCGTTTGCCGCGTCCGTCATGCGGCCGCACTTCCGTGCCGACGTACTTCGTGTGTGGGGCTCCATTGGTCAGAATGCTATGCTACCGCGGACGTACAAATGTGCGGCAACACGGACGTGAACACAGCGCTCGTCTGATAGGAGCCTTAGGCATAATTAGTGAGGTATACTACTAGTAGTAGTAGTTCTACGAGTCAATAAATCTAAATTAATAATTAAATAGTATTTCTGTACTAGGTCAACTGAAATAATTTATTATTAATCCAAAAATTACTAATTATTATTATTAATAATAACAATAATAAAAGACGGATAGTGTCAGATCACGGGGCTCTCTGTGCAGAGTCCTGTGCTGAGTGTGAGTATCTGCATAGTAGCAGAGATGGAGGGATATTACAACAGAGCTTGATTCTGTGTTTCCATTTTTTTTTTGTGATTCTTGTCCCGTACCACCACAATTTCCTCTTTTCTTTGTGGTCTATTTTTTTTAACCATTTCTTGCAATATTTTGAACTATTGTTTTGTCAATTTCACTTTAACAAAGAACCTCACACAAGTACATTTATAAAAGTAAATTCTTCGGACGTACACAAACCTCAATTCCCCTAAATCTCAAGTTATTGGGTGACATGTCACTGTCGTATAACATCTGGTTTTGCAAATCGCAGGCTTCCTTCCATAATAAAACGGCATTTCTTTAATCAAAGCATCCCCAAGGAGCCGATTTGTATGGAGAATCCGGGCACGTGGCCGTCCTGCCTCTGGAACTACAAGAGGAACACTTGGTCTGACAACACCAGGGACCACCACCACTACCACTACCACCACAACCATGAGCAGCAGTGCAAGATGCAGTGTGATGTCAACAACTGCAACTGTGGCAATGTTGACATCCACTTGTGTGTCCACCACCTCCAGCAGCACTATGACTATTGCCTCCGAACGCATTGCCGTATTTTTTTCACAGAATGCGCAAAAACGGTCATACGATGCGTATTTTTGTGCGTGACTTTTTACGGATCCAAACCAGGAAACTTTGGGTGTCTGGACGTTATGTTGGCCGGACATGAGCAGGGTCTGACGTCTCCAAATCATGCACACACACCGCTAGTGGACGCAGCGCACTCTGTACGTCCGTACTAGCAGTTCTGCGTTCTCGAAAAAATGCGTTCATTTGCCTCTTGCGTTGCGCGGCCAGACTTTTGTGCGGCCGTACTTCGTATATTGGCCGTCATTGCGTGTCTGTCACGCCCCAAAGCGGGATCTCGGCGACCCCGGGACCCACCTGGTGCCGCCTCGCGGCCTGGACCCTCGCCTGCGGTGGTCGCAGTGGCGCTGCCCCGATCACGGGGGTTGCCTCCTCCGGCGTTGGGCGGGCCGCGCCTGATCCGAGCGGCCGGTGGGGCCTGTCATGGCGCCGATTTGGAGCCCCAGAACACCACGGTGCCTGACTCCTCACCGCGCGGTTTGAGGGGGCGTGGCCCAGACCAGCGTCTGGATCTGGAGACTCCCTTTAACAGGTTGGGGGGCGTGGCTGAGCCCTTGACGGACAGGGGCTGGGCTCGCCCCCAGGGTGAGCCTACCTCCCAGATGGGACCCAATAGGGAGACGAATCATCACCGTTCAGAGGGGCGTGACCACCCCAGCTGCCTATATATACCCAGTCCTTACACACTATCATTGCCACAGCGTCGCTTCTCTTAGGAGTTGTATACCTGCTAAACGAATGCTAATATATCCTTGTTGTGTACCAAACCTGGAAAGTCTCGACTCTTCTTCTGGATATTCCCTACTCTGTACTTCGTCATAGCTTCTACACCTGGTTCCTGCTTCCCGCTCCCCCGACCCTGACAGTACGCTGTGGCCAGACCATGGAACCCGCAGAAGTTACTGAGGCGGTACAAGCCCTAACCCTTCAAGTTACCGGTCTCACCAGAACCATTCAGGAATTACATGCGGAGCAACAGCAACTGCGAGACCAATTCCATGCAATGGGTCCCCCACCTCCTTACGATCCTGGTGACGAACTCGTTGCACCCCAACCCATCGCTGAAGCCACCCCAGAACCTCAGGTTCCCCTGCCTGACCGCTTCTTTGGGGATCGTTCCAAGTTCGAGACTTTCGTTCTAGACTGCCATGTCTTATTCTCTCTCAAACCTCGAACCTACAACTCAGAATTCATAAGGGTCAGAGCAGTCATCTCACTCCTCGGTGGAGAACCGAAAAGATGGGCACACACACTTCTTCGCCAGAATGATCCTTCTCTAGATACCTGGGCTTCATTTTCCCGTGCTTTGGAATCAATGTATAGAGACCCACACCAACGTGATACAGCCCAAACGGTCATCAGAACCCTTAAACAAGGCCGTAGGCCCGTCGAAGAGTACATAACGGAATTTCGCCACTTTTCTCATCAGACAGGATGGAATGACACGGCACTATTAGATCAATTCCGCTTAGGATTGGCGGACCACCTCAAAGATGAGTTGGCTAGAGTCGGCATACCACCTAATATGGAGGCCCTAATTGATTTCTGTATTCTGGTGGATCGCAGAATGAGAGAGAGACGTCAGGAAAGAGGAGCTACAATCCCTTGGATACCTAGACCCATCTCTAATCTGTCTGAACAACCTTCTGCTTCCACAGCATTGGTCCCGGTGCCTAATCCAGGTTCCTCGGTTGAACCCATGCAGATCGGCCTGGTTAACGGACGTCTACCCAGAGCCGAAGTAGACCGCCGTCGCCAACTCCACCTATGCCTCTATTGTGCTGAAGCCAGCCATCAAGTTCGTAATTGTCCTATCAGAAATGTTTCAAGAAGGGGTAAGCCCATTCCTCATGTCATACATGCCATACATACATCTAAGAATCCCTCCCCTCTCTTACTGCTCCCCATCTTATTACAGTGGCAGCAGAAGACGATCCCGCTACAAGCCATGGTGGACTCAGGAGCTAGTGGGTGCTTTCTGGATGAAAACTTATCTTCACTTTTGTCTATTCCCCTTCACAATAAAACCTTTCCTGTGTGCGTTCAACTAGTTGATGGCTCTCATTTGCAGTCTGGACCCATAACACACGAAACCATACCGTTACAAGTCACCATAGGTTCTGAGCATTCTGAGACATTATGCTTTGATATTGTCTCTTCACCTCTATACCCGGTCATACTCGGCCTTCCATGGCTTAAACAACACGACCCTTACATACACTGGTCGTCCGCATCTGTGTCGTTTCTGTCTCCTCGTTGTAAACAAACGTGTCTCCAGAAACACACACTGTAATGTCCATACTCGACAAAGATATGGTGCAGACTAATGTCTGCCTTCCCAAGGCCTACCATGAGTTCCACGATGTATTCGATAAACAAAAAGCCGAGACACTACCACCAAGACGTCCCTATGACTGTCCTATAGATCTCCTTCCTGGGACCGCCATTCCCTATGGCCGTATCTACCCCCTGTCAGAACCAGAGCTGACTGTGTTAAAAGAATATATAAAAGAAAACCTTGAAAAAGGATTCATTCGCCCCTCTACCTCTCCGGCAGGAGCTGGCATCTTTTTTGTAGATAAAAAGGATGGAGGGTTAAGGCCATGCGTGGACTACCGAGACCTCAATAAGATAACGGTAAAAACCGATACCCCTTACCTCTCATACCAGAACTGTTGGAGAGACTGAAAGGTGCCAAAATATATTCCAAACTGGATTTACGCGGAGCCTACAATCTCGTCAGGATGAAACAAGACGACGAGTGGAAAACCGCATTCCGATCACGCTACGGCCACTTTGAATACACAGTCATGCCCTACGGACTGTGTAACGCACCGGCCACCTTCCAACATTTCATAAATGATGTTTTCAGAGACCTCCTTGATTGTTTCGTTGTCACCTATCTCGACGACATCCATATTTTTTCTTCGTCCCTCGAAGACCACCGCTCCCATATGCGTATCGTTCTTCAACGACTCCGTGACAACAAACTATATACCAAACTCGAGAAATGCATATTTGAGACAACGAAGGTGGATTTTCTCGGATTTGTGCTTTCTCCAGGACAGATCGAGATGGATCCTAAAAAAGTAGAGGCCATCCTGTCCTGGCCCATTCCTGACACCCGCAAGGCAGTACAACGATTCCTGGGGTTTGCCAATTTTTACCGGAGATTTATAAAAATTTCTCTAAGATAGTACACCCATTAACCATCCTTACCAAGACCGGAATACCCTTCAAATGGACTCCAGAGGCTCAAGTGGCATTTAACACTCTTCGTATCCGTTTTTCTACCACTCCTATCCTCTCCATGCCTAACCCTCAAACACCCTATTTCTTGGAGGTGGACGCCTCCGAAATAGCCACTGGGGCGATCCTTTCTCAACGTGCTGCCGATGGTCTTCTTCACCCAGTGGCATATTGTTCGAAAAAACTCAGTCCGGCTGAGATCAACTACGACATAGGAGACCGCGAGTTGTTAGCAATCAAAAGAGGGCTTGAAGAATGGCGTCACCTACTGGAGGGTGCCTCACACCCGATCACTGTCTATACAGACCATAAAAACCTCGAGTATCTGCGTTCTGCCAAACGCCTCAAACCAAGACAGGCCCGCTGGGCTCTCTTTTTTGCTCGTTTTATTTTTCATGTCACCTACAGACCGGGTCAGAAAAATGGTAAGGCCGACGCCCTTTCTCGCATCCATCACTCATGTAGTATTCCTTCTACCCCCTCATCAATACTACCTTCAAAATGTTTCCTCGGCATCATCCACCCCGTATATGACAAAATTCGCACTCTAACCGCAACCACTTCTTTAGAAGTAAATCCTGAAGGCCTTCATATTACCAGGGATCGTATCTTCGTACCAGAGGAAGCTCGCTTCGACGTCTTACATACATGTCATGATTCTCCACAGGCTGGACACCCAGGCATACGAGCAACCTTAGATCTTATTCTTCGACAGTTTTGGTGGCCCTCTGTGGAACTCAGTGTCAAACAATACGTCCAATCATGCCCTACATGTCTCAGAACAAAAGTCAATCATACCAAGACTGCGGGTTTACTCTGCCCCCTACCAGTCCCAAACAGACCATGGACAACTAACCATGGACTTCATTGTAGACCTGCCTCCGTCCAAAGGTTTCAACACTATCATGGTGGTTGTCGATAGATTGACTAAAATGGCGCACTTCATTCCTAGTAAGAAATTACCGACTGCCGGAGAAACAGCCTCCTTATTTTTTACCCATATCTTCCGTCTCCATGGAATTCCCGATACTATAACAACAGACAGGGGAACTCAGTTCACGTCTAAGTTCTGGAAAGCCTTTTGTTCCTTATTACGAATACAGCGGAACCTCTCCTCATCCTTTCATCCACAGACAAATGGACAAACGGAACGGGTCAACCAAATTCTTGAACAGCACCTACGTTGTTACACTTCCTTCCTCCAGGATGACTGGCTCGACCTCCTACCCTCAGCAGAATTCTCATACAACTCTCGTAAACACTCTTCCATACACTCCTCTCCGTTCTATGTAAACTACGGATTCCATCCCACTGCTATTCCCAATATCCCTGTAACCACCACTGTACCTGAAGCAACCAATCGCCTTCTTATCCTCAAGCAAGGATTCCGCCTAGCCGCGACTACCCTACAAGCTGCTCAAGAGACGTACAAAAGAGCTGCGGATAAACGACGACGACCTGCTCCGGATTTTCAAATCGGGGACATGGTCCTCCTCTCCACAAAAAACCTTCGGTTGCCCTGTCCATCCAAAAAACTGGGTCCAAAGTTCGTGGGTCCATTTCGAATCCTTAAGAAAATCAACTCTGTTGCCTTTCGTCTTCAACTACCGGACTCATACAAGATACACCCCATTTTCCATGTCTCCCTTTTTAAGTCGTATCATCCTGATCCTTTCGTCGGCCGCTCCCCTGCTCCTCCTCCTCCCTCTGTGGTGTCGGATTCCCTGGAATATGAAATTGGCCGGATTCTTGACTCCAGTCTGCATAGGGGCAGACTCCAATATTATGTGCATTGGAAGGGGTATGGCCCTGAGGAGCGGTCTTGGGAACCGGTTCCGCACGTGCATGCACCTGCTCTCCTCCGGGCATTTCATCGCTTGCACCCGCGCAGACCGGGCCCTGGTCGCTCCCGGGGGGCGCTCCTTCGGGGGGGGGTTCTGTCATGCCCCGAAGCGGGATCTCGGCGACCCCGGGACCCACCTGGTGCCGCCTCGCGGCCTGGACCCTTGCCTGCGGTGGTCGCAGTGGCGCTGCCCCGATCACGGGGGTTGCCTCCTCTGGCGTTGGGCGGGCCGCGCCTGATCCGAGCGGCCGGTGGGGCCTGTCATGGCACCAATTTGGAGCCCCAGAACACCACGTGCCTGACTCCTCACCACGCGGTTTGAGGGGGCGTGGCCCAGACCAGCGTCTGGATCTGGAGACTCCCTTTAACAGGTTGGGGGGCGTGGCTGAGCCCTTGACGGACAGGGGCTGGGCTCGCCCCCAGGGTGAGCCTACCTCCCAGATGGGACCCAATAGGGAGACGAATCATCACCGTTCAGAGGGGCGTGACCACCCCAGCTGCCTATATATACCCAGTCCTTACACACTATCATTGCCACAGCGTCGCTTCTCTTAGGAGTTGTATACCTGCTAAACGAATGCTAATATATCCTTGTTGTGTACCAAACCTGGAAAGTCTCGACTCTTCTTCTGGATATTCCCTACTCTGTACTCGTCATAGCTTCTACACCTGGTTCCTGCTTCCCGCTCCCCCGACCCTGACAGTGTCATTTGCTGCTACTGCGGCCGTGATGAAGTGCGCCTAAACCCACGTAAAAAATGCGCTAGTCTGACCCCAGCCTCAGTAGTAGCCATAGAGAAGAGCGAAATGCTACAGTTTCACCAATCACAGGCATTTCCGTTGGGGACATTTCTCTGACTCCCAACATAGCAGCTGTAGCGTTTCGTTTAGATTGTGAGCAGTTGGACTACGACTCTGAGCTGGAGGATGTTGCTGTTGAGGAGAGTCCAAGGCAACCTTTTCTTCAGTCGTGGCGGCAAGAGATTCTGTCCTCTCCCTAAAGGTCACCATCACCAGTGCACCTGGTCTCCCCCCATTGCACCTGCCATCTTAGGCAACACAGGCAGGTTAGTATTGTAGCAACAACAACTAGTTCTGCGATAGTAATTGAGGAGGAATCAGAGCCAGCAGCGGTTGCAGCAGGAGGTAACTGTCGTACACCCAAAGTTTGGGAACATTTTATTTCAGTGGGGGGTGGTCGCCTTGCCAAATGTAAGCATTGTGGCAAGGAAGTCAGCCATGGTAGAATGTTGGGTCATCTTTCCCACTCTGGCATGAACCATCATCTACGAACACACCACAAGGCAGTTTTGTTAAGGTAGGAAGGTGGTGTGGCTGCTCCCAGCAGTAAGAGGCAGACCAGTAGCAGCAGGTGTGCTGCAAGTACTTTGGCAGCTAATGTAGAGTGCCACTCATCCCCCAAATCCCAAATCGGTCAGGCAGTCCAGTCTATAGCAATTTGGGAACTTTCACTTTAGGGCGATGTCGAAGCAGCGGTCCCGCAAAATTATATGTCTAAAAGGGCAGCTGAGGGGGCGAGGCCGGCAACGGAGGGAAGCAGATGTGTCTGGACGGAGCTCCTCGATCTGAGGCCTTGTTAGGGGCTGTTGGGCTGACTTTCTCCATCCTTTTCCCAGCTTTGGAGTACCTCTGAAGCTGGCCATCGGGTGTGCACGGTCTGGAGCCCGTATGGTCCCCCCTCTAGACCAGTGAGACTTGGGATTCGGCTGCTACCTCCCAGCTGGTATATTCCCTTGGCGGCCATCTTGCGGCCTACCTCGTGACCTTGACCCAGGCTCGGCGGATCCGATGATCTTTTGGAGCAAGTCGTCCCTGAATGAGGCCCCGGCCTGGGCTGATTAGACGGAGGGCCCCCATCTCTCAGCCGTCAGTGATGACACGGCGGCGGATGTGGTTACGGGGATCGGGAGTGGGTTGCGGGGCGCCGCTGACCCCTCCTTCCCTGTGGATGTTGTCGTGAAGGCCCTGGATGCCTGTCTGGCGCTGATCCCAGAGGACGACACCAGAGTGATCACCAGAGGCAATTGGCATCGCCTAATGGATGCATTCTCGGCAGCCCGGGAAGTGGGAGACCCGCAGGTATGCGCAGTTGCGGCTGCCACAATCCCGGACCCCGCTGCAGGCCTGCAGCTTACTGAAGCCAAGGTGGGGTGCCCCGCTACAGAGATTTCCCTGGATGAGGAGCAGATGCTGTACCCTGGATCTGCAAAAGCAGCCCTGGGCTCCGATGCGGGTGCAGTGGCGGCTGCGACTGGCTGCCTGGTTCTGGAGGAGCTCGCTGGGGTAGCCAAGCTGGATCCCTCTTTGCCATGTGTGGAGCTGGATATGTGGAGATCGCTATGGAGTCGCTGTGGCCGTCAGGCCCTATGTGGGACTGGCCACCCTGGAGGTGATGCCTGCTCGACTATGTAATTGCACACGGGATGAAGAGATCTCCCCCCCCCGGTGTATGTCCCCTGTTCTCGACAATTGACCCATTTTGAAATACGACGCTTCTCCACCTGGTGACCCTTTTTGCTTTCTACACCCCATCCCTCATTTTTCCCCCATACGCTGAGAATACCTGTTTATTGATGCAATTCCCCCTTACACCCCCCCCCTCTTCTGCTCTCAGGTATAGATATATATGCAAAAGTTGAACCGGCTTTGAGGAGTAGTAGTCCTGTTCAAAACAACCACTGCAATAAGGGCCAGAGGTATTCTGGTATAGCGCCTTATATGCAGTAGAGGTGGTGTCAGGTTTTAGAGGGGTCTTTGACTTCAGGAGACGTTATAAGCAGAATATATATATATATATATATAGTCCTGCTGGCTTACTGTTTATGTAGCAGCAAAAGGAGACTTCTTGGAAAGCGAGTGGTCAGATGCTTTGGTAGTTCTTGGTGGTTTGAAGAAGGCAGAGGTCGATAAGGCTGGCGGCTTTCAAGTGTGGTCGAGTGGAGGCAAAAAGAGGTCAAAGAGACAGGCGGCGTTCAGGGGTAGTCCAGGAGGGTAAGCAAAAGGTTCGGCAACGAGGAGTTCAGGTAGAAATATAGGTAAGGTAGCTCTAGGTATTCCAAGAATAATAAACGAGCGATTACTCACCATCCGCTGACTTCTTTTATGGAGGGTTGATAGCATACAGGTGCCAGCGTCCTCAATCGCGGCCGGCGCTAATTCCGGGTCGTGTCATTGACGTGCGACGCCACTCTCTGTAGCGCACGCCAGAGGTTCCTGGTCTGCCCGAGCATGCGCGGTTTATTACGGCTGTCAATGTGGAAGTAAGTGGATCTTCAGTGGAACGCTGATTTTCCGCAGCGTGTAAGGATGCGGTATGTGTGGGCGCTTGCGCCCAAGGAGTTGGGGGTATGGGTACATGACATCTGCTGGGACACTTCAGCTATTTTCTGAGGCTGCTTTGTGTTTTTGTTTCTTGTTTTCCTTTTTTTCCCCCGATGTGCTTATCCCCCAACGAGGACTTCTCACTTATGTGCTGCTGCAGATGACTAGCTGAAATCCTTAGTTACTGTTGCGTTTTTTTCTCTCGTTGATGGCCTTTATCTTTCCGATGACTTTTTGATCTTCTTTTGATTTATTGCTGAGTTTTCAATTTGCAGTTGACATTTCTCTTACATTATTATGATTTTGTACTTCATTCGATGACCTGTTATGGCCATGTGAGGCCATTTTTCACAGTTGATTTATTGTCTGACTCTAAGATAAAGAATGTAAAAAAATAATAATAATAAAAGGGCAGCTGATAGCAGTTGGAGGTGCTCCCTTCAATATGGTGGAAGGTGAGCCCTTCAAACAGCTGGTGGAGGCAGTGTCTCCTCAATACCATGTCCCATCCTGCACAACATTCAGCAGGAGGGTAGTGTCCTCACTGTACGGCTCCTGCATGAATTTGTTGAAGGAGGAGATGGTGAAGACTGTTGTTCAGTCAGTGCACCTTACCACTGACTTATGGAGTGTTCCTAGTGGTCAGCATGCTTTCCTTTCCTTGACTGCACATTGGTGGCAGCCTCCTACGTGTCTGAGGAAGCCAGGAGTTAACAGGCAGGGAGCTCTGGAACTGGTGCCACTGCTTTGGGAAGCAAGCAGGGTTACTGTTCTTTCCTCCTTCACACAGAGGTGATGGAAGAGCAACACAACTCTCACAATATTCTGACAGCACTGAGTACGGTGGTGTCAAAGTTGACTCCATGGAGGTTAGTGCTTCCGGGTCACATGATCAATAGGATCTCGCCTCTCGCTGGTCGGCAGAGTGATCGCAGAGGGAGACTGGGGACTTTTTTACTCCAGTCTCGCTCTGCTCCCAGTGGCCAGAAGGGGCGATTCGGGCTGCCGCTCTCGCCACAGGATAAGAGCATATTTTATTTTTTGGGGGTTTCAGCAGCTGCAAACTGATTTTGCAGAAGCTCTAGCGTTAACATTTTCAGTTAGCGACATCTCTTTGTAACTAGCATTAGGACTTTTGTGATCGGAGCGCTAGTTACTCTTTGTTTGCACTTTGCGCCTTCCTATACCTAATATGGGGAGCGCAAAGTACAGTAAGCTCGTGCTGCAAAGCGCTAATACCAATTAGCTAAACAAGCTTTTTAACACGTTAGTGCTGCGTCTGACTCACCTCTGAATCGCTATCACCTCATTTAACCCCTTACCAGCCGCTGACGTACCTTGTACGTCATGGCCACGGGTCTCCCCTAGACCCACGGACGTACATGGTACGTCAGCGGTCTCTTATCCTACATCCCACCGATACTTACCTCCCTCACCGGCTCCCACGGCATGTCTGGCAAGCTTGAATCCTGCCCCGTGGTTTCCTGGGCGCCAGCTGTCAAGTCCTGGTCACCCTGACCCTCTAGCGCCCCCTCTGAGACTTGCAAACATGGACCTTACAAATTCCTGGATTTCCTAATTTTGCCTTCCAACCCTGGAGCCACACCTGAGCTCACCTTGTCCTCATCCTGTCCCTGATCAGGATTGCATATAAGGAAGCTACGCCCTCTATCCAGCACTTCCACATTGAAGTCTCAGACTGTGAAGATCTGTTCCTGAACGCTCCCTGAATTTCACAGGTTTCTTCTGAAGACCTTCTGTTTTCCACCAAAGACCTTCCTGAGGACCCTCTGTTGATTACTGGACATTCATTTCATTCTTCATACCGGTTCCTGTGCCCCTCCATTCAGCATCCCTGTGCACCAGACCCATTGCTTGGACTTGACCATTCTATTGCCAGCCCCCTGCCTGAGACCGTTGCTTCTAATATCTGTGTTATATGTATATATCTGTTATTCCATGTTATCTGTAGTATTCTTGTTTATTACTTATGCATAGTCTGCCTCATGTGCTGTTAGTTTCCCTTTGTGTCCCTTTCTCCTTTCATCTCTAGTATTGCCATTGCCATCTTGCTATCCCTTATTTCTCCTGTTTCCTATCTGCTCCCATATTCAGTTCTCCTTAACCTCCCTTCCCACTACTCTCAGCCATCCCTCTATTAACTCTACCTCCTTTTCCTGCATCTCCTCTCCTTCCCTAATCTATTCCCCTTTGTGCCCAGTCTTCTCCAGAGTCTAGTTCTGATCTGTTATTTAGTTTATGTCTTTTATGTTCTTGTGTTTATTCTAAAAGAGGGGTGAGCAAACATTTTCTACGGAGGGCCACATTGAAAACGTTATTGTTATCGGGGGGCCGCATATATATTTAGTTTCCACATCTTTAAGCAGTGCCTTGAACTGCCTGTGGTTAATAGGGATGTGCGTTTCGGGTTTCGGAATTTTCAGGAAATTTCCCGATTCGTGTTTTCGGATGCGGCCGATTTTCCGAAAATTTTTAGATCCGAAAATGGCAGATCCGAAACGAAATATTTTCGGAATTTTCGAATGGACTTGAAATGTGTCAAATCGAAATTTATTGCTTTGAAACGAGGAGAACAGACGATCCGAAAAAACGAAAATTTCCGAAATCACGAAAAGTCGATACAAAAAATTAGCAAAGTGACACGAAAATACGAAATCTGGTCGATATTCCGAAAACATGTACAATTCCGAAAAACGAAAATCTCCGAAATCACGAAAAGTCGATACAAAAAACGAGCTAAGTGACACAAAAATACGAAAAATGGTCGATGTTCCGAAAAAAAAATGTACACGAAAAACGAGTCGAGCCGAACCGAATCGAAACAGAAATCGGTCGAAACGAGCCGAATCGAAAAGTTTAAACATCCGAAAAATCGAACCGAAAAAAAAAAATCGGTGCACAAGCCTAGTGGTTAAGTGCCCTGGCTCTGATGAGGTTTAACACACTGAAAACTGAGTCAATAACATGCTTGATATTCAATAGGGATGAGCCGAATTCGAACTCGAACTCAATACAAGTCAATGGGACTGGAAATTTGATTTTTAGAGTGCCCTCCAAGAGGGCATATATGCTAGATATTTGCCATAAAAGGTGTATGGGGGTCCGGGTAGTGCCCTGGGGACAAAAAGTTAAAAAAAAAACGTTTTTAAAGGGACAGTGAGTTTTCCATGAAATAAGGGTTAAAAATAAAAACGAAAAATTCCTTCAAATATCGTGCCTAGGAGGTCCCCATAACCTGCCCGTGAAGTGGCGGATTTCTAGGATGTATAGAAACATTTAAAAACAATGTCCGTATCCGGGTAGTGCCCTGGGGGACAGGAAACAAGGACAAAAAGTAAAAATACGTTTTTAACCCCTTCACTGCTGACGACGTGTGGGACACGTCCTCAGTTACTCCAGCTGTATGCTGAGGAGGACGTGTCCCACACGTCATCAGCTTTGCGGGACCCCGGCGGAGATACTCACCTCTCTGTCCGGGGTCCCGCGGCGTTCTGACTTCAGCGTCCTCAGACGCTGAAGTCAAGCTCCTCCCGACGTAAATGACGCAATGACGTTATTTCCAGGCCACCCCCCGGCAATGCCGGGAGATCGCCTGGAAGGGAGGGGGGATCCCTCTCCCTCCCGATCGGGAGGTCCCACAAAAAAAAGCCAGGCACCGCTTAAAAGGAGAGAGTCTCCCCTTTTAAGTGGTGCCTGGCTTTAACCCCTTAGGCACCAGGTCGCACTTCGGTGCCGAAGTGCGGCCTAGCTCCGGTGGGGGCCGCCATCTTGGATGGCGGCTCCACCCCCAGGTCCCCCCTCACTGTCTGACGTCCTCACACATAGCGTGATGACGTCAAATAGCCGGGGAACCCCTAGCTGCCCGGAATCGCCTGGTGGAGATAGGGGGTTCATCTGAACCCCGATATCTCCAGGCAGCTAGGGGGTCATGGAGGGTGTCAATCGAAATGCCTGAGCCTTTCGAATGATACCCAACATGACCAGGTATAAAGTAAAAACTAATAAAAAAAAACATGTGTTCTTTGTGTGTTATTTTTATTAATGCAGCAATATTGTTCACATTTCAATTATAATGTGAACGATGCTGCACTAATGATTTTTTTCTATGGGGTGCGTTTGCTATAAATCACGTAATTCCCCCCACAAAATGTAACAAGTCCCCATTTCTAATTTTTGTACAAGCGCACCCCATAGAAAACATAACCGCAAACGCTCATGTGCTAAAATGTGAAAAATAACACTTTACACACTGCAGATGATTAAAAATTACATTTTTATTGCATTTTGTTTGTCATAATATACAGGCAGGACATGAAGTATACATATAAAAATGATATATTATGAATCTGCAGAGTCTGCCGGAAAGAACGATATCTAACATGTCTGGGTCATTTAATAAAATGTGGCTTCAAATCGAGTTTAACCCCAACACTACGCTTATCTCTGCTCTAGACACTCTTGCTCCTCTTCGACTCTGTAAGGCCCCACGCCGCCAGCTTCAGCCCTGGCACACCCTCCATACTCGCTACCTGCAAAGATGCTCCCGCACCGCAGAGCGTGCCTGGAGGAAATCCCGCTCTGAAGCGGATTTTGTTCACTTCAAGTTTATTCTCCGGTCATACACCTCTGCCCTCCACTTGGCCAAACAATCCTTCTTCTCATCTCTTATATCTACACTGTCCTCCAACCCTAAACGGCTCTGGTCCACCTTCAACACCCTCCTCTACCCACCTGCACCTCCCCCCTCAGCTGCCTTCAGCGCTCAAGACCTGGCAGACTACTTCCTCAGTAAAACTTTAACTATCAGAAGCAACATCCCAACACAAGATAGTTATCTGCCACCTCCACTCCCACAGGTCCCATCTGCCACCCTCTGCCGCTTCCTCCCAGCCACTGAGGAGGAAGTCAATTCCTTATTGTCCTCCTCACATCTCACCACGTGCCCGCTCGGCCCCATTCCCTCACATCTAATTCCTCCCCTCTCCTCCTCCCTCACCCCTGCTCTCACACACATCTTCAACCTATCTCTCTCCACTGGCTCCTTTCCATCCGCCTTCAAACACGCGCTAGTTACCCCTTTACTAAAAAAACCATCCCTAGATCCCAACTCTCCATCCAACTACCGTCCTGTATCCCTGCTTCCCTTTACCTCTAAGCTCTTAGAAAAACTAGTCTTCAACCGCCTCTCCCTCTTCCTGTCCTCCAATTCCCTACTTGACCCCCTGCAATCTGGCTTCCGTCCCCTACACTCAACTGAAACTGCCCTCACCAAAGTCACCAACGACCTCCTAACTGCTAAAAACCACGGCCACTATTCTATTCTCATCCTGCTTGACCTCTCGGCTGCTTTTGACACTGTTGACCACCCCCTCCTTCTACAGACCCTCAACTCTCTGTGTCTCGGGGACACTGCACTTGCTTGGGTTGACTCCTATTTATCCAACAGGTCCTTCTGTGTGTCCTTTGCTGGTAACTCCTCCTCTTCATTGCCTCTATCTGTTGGTGTACCTCAAGGCTCTGTCCTTGGTCCGCTGCTCTTTTCCATCTACACCTCCTCCCTGGGCAAAATCATCAACAGCTTTGGCTTTAATTACCACCTCTACGCTGATGACACTCAGATCTACCTCTCTACCCCTGATCTCTCTCCCCCTGTCCTTTCAAAAGTCAGTGACTGTTTATCTGGCATCTCCTCCTGGATGGCCTCCCACCACCTAAAGATCAACATGTCAAAGACTGAGCTCCTACTTATTCCTCCCTCCAATGCCTCCCCACCTCCTGACTTCTCTATCACGGTGGAGGGTATCACCATCTCCCCATCAAACCAAGTTTGCTGTCTTGGAGTTACACTGGACTCTGCTCTTTCCTTCATCCCCCACATCAAGTCTCTTTCCTCCTCCTGCCGATACCAACTGCGTAATATTTACAGAATTCGGCCATTTCTTACCGCTGTCGCCACAAAACAACTCATACACGCCCTGGTAATCTCCCGACTCGACTATTGCAATAATCTATTATCTGGCCTCCCTCTGTCCCACCTCTCCCCCCTACAATCCATCCTGAACGCCTCCGCCAGGCTAATTCACCTCACCCGCCGCTCTGTCTCTGCCGCTCCCCTCTGCGAGTCCCTTCACTGGCTCCCCATCCACTGCAGAATTAAGTTCAAAATCCTTATCCTTACCTACAAAACCCTCACTAACTCAGCTCCCCACTACCTGTCCTCACTAATCACCAAATACACCCCAGCCCGCTCCCTAAGGTCAAACAGTGACCTGCGCCTAGCTTCTCCCCGCATCACCTCTTCCCATGATAGGCTAGGGTCAGACGAGCGCAGTGCGAACGCGCGTGCAGGCGCACTTAATCACGGCCGTAGTAGCAGCAAGTGCCAGGCAATGACGGCCAATATACGAAGTACGGTCGCACAAAAGTCCGGCTGCGCAACGCAAGTGGAAAATGAACGCATTTTTTCGAGAACGTTAAACTGCTAGTACTGACGTACAGAGTGCGCTGCGCCCGCTAGCGGCGTGTGTGCGTGAATTGGAGATGTCAGACACTGCTAATGTCCGGCCAACATAACGTCCAGATGCACAAAGTGTTTTATTGATGATCCGTACAAAATCACGGATGCAAATGCGCATCGTATGACCGCTATCGCGTACTCCGTGAAAAAATGCGTCCATTCGTTCGAACGCACTTTTTCACAGACAACGCGAAAATGCGTTTGTCTGACCCTAGCCTTAGACTGCAGGATTTCTCACGCGCAGCCCCCACTCTCTGGAACGCTCTCCCTCGTACTGTCAGACTTTCCCCTAACTTCTCTTCCTTCAAACGCTCCCTTAAAACATTCCTATTTAGGGAAGCCTACCACCCAACTCACTGACGCAACCATCAATCACTCTCACCTTACAGTCCTCTCCTCCTGTTTCCAACCCTCCTAGATTGTGAGTTCCTATGGGAATAGGGCCCTCATCTCCTCCTGTACTGTTTGTCAAATGTTGTTCAATATATTGTAACCCTGTCTATACTGTGCTTATTGTACAGCGCTGCGGAATATGCTGGCGCTTTATAAATAAAGAATAATAATAATAATAATAATAATAATAACGCCGCAGGACGTTTGGATCCTTCTATCTCTCCATCGCCGGGGACCAGGCGGCTGTGGCCAGCATCGCTGGAAGGGTCACAGCCTGACATTTCCAGCGATGTAGGGGGTTAACCCCTTAGTTGCCTGGTCACAGCCTGGCACCAATTGTTGCAAGACCGTGGCCTTTTTTACGGTGGGGGCCGCCATCTTGGATGGCAGCCCTTACCTCTGGGTCGTCGTCCCGCGTCAACTGGCTCATTGTGCCATGCGCGATGATGTCAGTTAACCGGGGAACCCCCTAGCTGCAAAGGGATTTCCTAGGGAAATCCCATAGAGGCGATAGGGGGGGCTCTTTGAACTCCTATCCTCCTAACTCCTTTATCTCCTGATCGGTGGCAGCTAGGGGGTCATGTCTGATATTGCTGGCCTTTCCAGTGATATGAAACATGAACATGTTAAAAGTAAAATAAAAGTTAAAAAAAATGTAAAAATAAAATAAAAAAATTTAATTAATAAAAAAAATAAAAAAAGTTTTTGTTTTTTAATGCCGCACTACTGTTCACATTTCAATTATAATGTGAACAATGATGCTTCACTAATGATTTTTTTTTTGGGGGGGGGGTTTAGCTAAAATCACGCAATTTCTCCCCCAAAAAAAAATGGGTTCCCCGTTCTAATTTTTTTAACAAATCTACCCCATAGCATATGACCGCAAAGGCTCGGATAATAAATTAAAAAGAAAAAAAAACTTTACACACTGTGGATGATTGAAATTTTATTGAAAATTCACATAATTTTTTTTTTTTTACATTTTTTGTTATAGCATTTTGGCAGGGCATGACATATACATATAATAATGATATATTATTAATCTTCCGAGTCTGCCGGAAAGAACGATATATAATTTGTCTGGGTGGGATAATACGTGACTTAAAACCGCGTTTAAAAACGGTCAAAATGAGCTCAGCAAACTTCTACTTCGAAACAGCGCCGAAATTGTAAAATTACTCCCGTCCTTAAGGGGTTAAAAATGATGAGGAAAAGCGGTAAAAATGAGCTGAGCACACAGCAGTGAAATGCAGGGTTAGTTAAGGGGTTAAACAGCATATCAGAGGAAGATTTAGTAGAGAAATTAACACTTCTCAGAAGCACAGGTGTTGTTTGATACTTCAGGAGACACACCACACCCTCATTCTACATACAATGTATCAAATTCATTAGACCAGACTAAAAACACCTGTTGTTTACGCCGTTTGAGAACACAGGTCATTTAGAGGTGAGAATCTTTGCACTTAGACATTAGTTTTGAATTCAATATCTAATAAACCATTGCTTATAATATTCTGCAGTAAAGAGTCTCTTTATTTATAGATTTTTTTGTATTTTTTTAAGCATTTTTTATACTTTTTTCAAATTTTTTGTTGCGAACTCGAACTGAACACGCCAAAAAGTTCGCGAACGGCCAAAGTTCGAATCGAACCAAACCGCTCATCCCTAATATTCAACGCAGCTTTACACAGACTTTCCTGATGTATGACACAGTGGAGAGGTAAGAGGTCAGGATGTTCTTCTTTAATTTTATTAGTCATCAACTTCACCAGACCTACGTTTTTCCCAGTCAAAGCACGCGCTCCATCGGTTGTTACACCTGCCATCTAGTTCCACACCAACCCAGTTCTTTCAACACAGTTATGGTCATATGGATATATGTTGCCCCAGCTCATATGGATATATATTTCCCTCCAGCTCATATGGATATATATTGCCCCCCGCTCATATGGGTATATATTGCCCCCAGCTTATATTGGTATATATTGCCCCCAGCTCATATGGGTATATATTGCCCCAGCTCATATGGGTATATATTGCCCCCAGCTCATATGGGTATATATTGCCCCAGCTCATATGGGTATATATTGCACCCAGCTCATATGGATATGTATTGCACCCAGCTCATATAGATATGTATTGCCCCCAGCTCATATGGGCATATATTGCCCCAGCTCACATGGGTATATAGTACCCCCAGCTCACATGGGTATATAGTAGGGCTGCGCATCTTCACTGGTCTCATGATTCGATTACGATTATCAGGTCAACGATTTGATGCATCACAATGCATCTCGATTACTGCCCAATTTGCCCAAGGTTTTAGCCTCACACATTCACACACTCACAGTAATGTGCAGTGTGTATGAGCGTATCACACAGCTCCACAGCAATAAAACTTACTGTAATGTGCAGTGTGTATGAGCGTAAGTTTTATTGCTGTGGAGCGGTGTGATACGCTCGTACACACTGCACATTACAGTAAGTTTTATTGCTGTGGAGCTCTGTGATACACTCATACACACTGCACATTACAGTATCACAGAGCTCCACAGCAATAAAGCTCACAGTAATGTGCAGTGTTTATGAACGTATCACAGAGCTCCAAAGCAATAAAACTGACAGTAATGTGCGGTGTGGAGGAGCGTATCACAGAGCTCCATAGCAATAAAACTCACAATAATGGTCTTTAGTCAGACAGAGGTAATTGTGAGCACATAGGTCAAAGAATGGAGGTTAGAGAGAGAGGGTGCATATTGAGAGGTAACACATTTTTGTGGCTATTTTAGAATGGTGATAGGTGTAATTGAAAAAAAAGGCTGTATCAATGGCGCCACCTAGAGGAGATGGATGTAAACTGTTCCACAAAACACTATTCGTATATAAATTGATATGAGGATAGAATCAGTTCTTGATATGAATCAGCAGCTGTCTCTTTCAATAGTCCATAGGTGAAATTGTGTCTCCTTAAGGGGTTCTGAGACTTGGTTACACAGCGGAATGTGGTCTGATAGACACGTAGGAGAGAGTTAAGTGTGGGCATGTAGGTCAAAAAACGGTGTCTAGAGAGGGGGGTGATAGGTAGGGATGAGCCGAAAACTCCCCGAGTTCGGTTCGAGCCCAAACCCGAACTTCCCATTTGTTCGGGACCGAACCCGAACTCAAACCCCATGCAAGTCAATGGGGCTGAAAATTCGTTTTTTTTAGAGGGCCCTCCAAGAGGGCATATATGCTACATATTTGCCATAAAAGGTGTATGGGGGTCCGGGTAGTGCCCTGGGGGACAGGAAACGAGGACAAAAAGTTTAAAAAAAACATTTTTAAAGGGACAGTGAGTTTTACATGAAATAAGGGTTAAAAATAAAAACCAAAAATTCCTTCAAATATCGTGCCTAGGAGGTCCCCATAACCTGCCCGTGAAGTGGCGGATTTCTAGGATGTATAGAAACACTTAAAAACAAAAAAAATGACGTTTCATATGACGGTAAATGCTTTTCCTTTAACCACTTCAATGCGGAGGACGCGCTCAGCGCATCCTCCGCATTACCGCTGGTATGCGGAGGACGCGCTGAGCGCGTCCTCCCATTGGGGTCAGCGTTCGGCCGGGTTCCGGCCGATCGCTGGCCCCTCCAATGCGGGCTGACATCCTCGATGTCAGCCGCGCATCCGGAACCGCAGCCGCTGGTATTAGGTGTCATCGCGGCAGCGCGATGACACCTAATTCAGGCGCCCCCCCGCATGTGCGGAGGAGGCGCCTGAAAGGGAGGGGGGGAGGTCCTTCGGACCTCTCTCCCTCCCGATCGGCGGCTCTGCGGGGGTTAACCCAGGCATCATTTGGAAGGGCACAGCCTGCCCTTCCAAATGGTGCCTGGCATTAACCCCTGGGGAGCTGGATCGCGAATCGGCGCTGAAAAGCGCCGGTTCGCGATCCTTTCCCGGAGCTGGCCGACATCTTGGATGTCGGCCAAGCCTCCGGGAACTCCCCCTGAGGACTGGCGTCATCGTGCGTAGCACGATGACGCCAGTCCTAGAGTTAACCCCTTGGGTGAGCAGTCAGTAAAAAAGTGCAATGATCTTAGTTTGGTCAGATAGGACCTAAGTGCAGCAGTGCTTAATAAATAATCCTAATTAGGTCAGACAACAATGTTTGATGTAGTGCAATGTGAACAGAACGCCTAATGGGTTTTGATATAGCCGCGTTTAGGACAGGTAGTGCCTTCTACTGGAGGGTGAAGGAATAACAATATTGTTCTTGCAAAAGACGTATGAAGTACTTATATAAGGTACAAGGGATACATATAAGTGCTAGTAAAAAGTGCATAAAAAAGTGCATAAGTGCAAAAATACTAAGTTCTTGACAAAGTTATAACCCAGAATTTTGGGTGGGAGGAGAGTTCAGTTCAGACCGTATGCAATATGGAGAAGATATCCGCTGGGGTAATCCGGAGGTTATAAATGTCGTCCTAAGGTCCGGTCCTCACCTAGGTCCTATATGTGCTTCCAATTCCCAAATATCAGGGAGGAAGGAAGGGGAAGACAGAAAGAGAGGGGATTGCGCAATATTGCTTGGTAATCGATCGAGTTGGTGATGATAAAGGGACACTTACAGTGTGCAGAGCCTTGATACCGGCTCTGGTGTGGAACGCCTTGGGCCTGAGTGAGGGTGGCCTCTGCCCTTCTTTAGGGTTGTTCCTGGGTAACCCTTCGTTTCTCTTCTTGCTGGTTACACGGTTATCTAGGTCCTATATGTGCTTCCAATTCCCAAATATCAGGGAGGAAGGAAGGGGAAGACAGAAAAAGAGGGGATTGCGCAATATTGCTTGGTAATCAATCTAGTTGGTGATGACAAAGGGACACTTACAGTGTGCAGAGCCTTGATACCGGCTCTGGTGTGGAACGCCTTGGGCCTAAGTGAGGGTGGCCTCTGCCCTTCTTTAGGGTTGTTCCTGGGTAACCCTTCGTTTCTCTTCTTGCTGGTTACACGGTTATCTCAGGTATAAGAGGGAAAATCCTCATAGCGCAATATGCAGCTGTTGTTGAGATAAATACAAATAGAGGTAGAGATGGCAAACTCACCGATGTTGGAGCCTAGAATAACAGGCTCAGCTTGCGGGCAAGTGGTACGGCTATGGTGGGTACCTACACCTCTTTCTGCAGCGGGTGGTCTCCTGTTCTCCTTTTACCAGTGGATGGTTTCCTTGTGAGTAAAAGGGTGGAGGTAGGCTGGGTGCATGCAGCCTAAAATACAGCTAGGGCTCCAGGTATCAAGTGCAGGTAAATAAAAAAGGAGATGGATGGTGGTCCAAATAAAATAAATTTATTAGCAGGGGATTACAGATAAAAAAGGGGGAAGAGGGGGTTACACAGAGTACGCGTTTCGGCTATCCAATGTAGCCTTCTTCAGCTCAAAGTGCAAAAAAGTGCAAAAAAGTGCAAGAAAGGAGGGATCCCTCCTTTCTTGCACTTTTTTGCACTTTTTGCACTTTGAGCTGAAGAAGGCTACATTGGATAGCCGAAACGCGTACTCTGTGTAACCCCCTCTTCCCCCTTTTTATCTGTAATCCCCTGCTAATAAATTTATTTTATTTGGACCACCATCCATCTCCTTTTTTATTTACCTGCACTTGATACCTGGAGCCCTAGCTGTATTTTAGGCTGCATGCACCCAGCCTACCTCCACCCTTTTACTCACAAGGAAACCATCCACTGGTAAAAGGAGAACAGGAGACCACCCGCTGCAGAAAGAGGTGTAGGTACCCACCATAGCCGTACCACTTGCCCGCAAGCTGAGCCTGTTATTCTAGGCTCCAACATCGGTGAGTTTGCCATCTCTACCTCTATTTGTATTTATCTCAACAACAGCTGCATATTGCGCTATGAGGATTTTCCCTCTTATACCTGAGATAACCGTGTAACCAGCAAGAAGAGAAACGAAGGGTTACCCAGGAACAACCCTAAAGAAGGGCAGAGGCCACCCTCACTTAGGCCCAAGGCGTTCCACACCAGAGCCGGTATCAAGGCTCTGCACACTGTAAGTGTCCCTTTGTCATCACCAACTAGATCGATTACCAAGCAATATTGCGCAATCCCCTCTTTTTCTGTCTTCCCCTTCCTTCCTCCCTGATATTTGGGAATTGGAAGCACATATAGGACCTAGATAACCGTGTAACCAGCAAGAAGAGAAACGAAGGGTTACCAGGAACAACCCTAAAGAAGGCAGAGGCCACCCTCACTCAGGCCCAAGGCGTTCCACACCAGAGCCGGTATCAAGGCTCTGCACACTGTAAGTGTCCCTTTATCATCACCAACTCGATCGATTACCAAGCAATATTGCGCAATCCCCTCTCTTTCTGTCTTCCCCTTCCTTCCTCCCTGATATTTGGGAATTGGAAGCACATATAGGACCTAGGTGAGGACCGGACCTTAGGACGACATTTATAACCTCCGGATTACCCCAGCGGATATCTTCTCCATATTGCATACGGTCTGAACTGAACTCTCCTCCCACCCAAAATTCTGGGTTATAACTTTGTCAAGAACTTAGTATTTTTGCACTTATGCACTTTTTTATGCACTTTTTACTAGCACTTTATATGTATCCCTTGTACCTTATATAAGTACTTCATACGTCTTTTGCAAGAACAATATTGTTATTCCTTCACCCTCCAGTAGAAGGCACTACCTGTCCTAAACGCGGCTATATCAAAACCCATTAGGCGTTCTGTTCACATTGCACTACATCAAACATTGTTGTCTGACCTAATTAGGATTATTTATTAAGCACTGCTGCACTTAGGTCCTATCTGACCAAACTAAGATCATTGCACTTTTTTACTGACTGCTCACCCAAGAGCCTGCGCCACTTGGACCCCCCCCCCCCGTCTCTGTTCTAGTATTTTGCACATTCTTGTCGAGGTTTTGTGTCATAATCCTTGTTGGCTGCATAACATAAATCACATCACCTCACACAATTCATCAGCGCCTCCACTGAACCTCCACTTTACCTAGAGTTAACCCCTAACTGCCACCAACGGTGGAGATAGGGAGTTCATTGGAACTCCCTATCTCCCGATCCGTGGCAGTTAGGGGTTAATGTTTGGTATGGTTGGATCGGCCAGAGCATGGCCGTTCCAACGATACCAAACACGAAAGTGAAAAAGTTTGTCAAAAAAATGAAAAAAAAACCCACTTTTTTTTTCTTTTTTTTGGTTTGTTAATGCAGCAATATTGTTCCCATTTCAATTATAATGTGAACAATGATGCTGCACTAACGATTTTTGTATGCGGTGCGTTTGTTAAAAATAGTGTAATTTTCCCCAAAAAAAAATGTAACCCCATCTCTAATTTTTTTAACAAGCGCACCCCATACAAAATATAACCGCAATTGCTCGCATGTTAAAATGTGAAAAAAAACACTTTACACGTTGTAAATTATTGAAAATACATATTTTATTGCATTTTTTGTTATAATATACAGACATGACATAACGTATACATATAATAAATGACATATTATGAATCTACCGAGTCTGACGGAAAGAACGATATATAATATGTCTGGGTCATATACTAAAATAAGCCTTCAAAACACGTTTAAACATGATGAGCAAAACCGGTAAAAATGACCTCAGCACAGGGGCGGGAAAAGCTTCAGCAGCGAAAGGGTTAATCTATCCATAAACAACTGCTTGGGGCGGCATCCTGTATGAAAAGACATTTTAGGACGCGCAGAAAAAGTTTAGTGATTTTTTTGGCTAAATTATTGTGAAACTTATGCAGGCTTTGGATGAAAGTAACAATAGGTGCTTTAAAATTGGGCTTTTAGCGTCGGCAACAGTGCCGTCACACCGTAACCCCTCTGAGGATATGAATCGGATACAGGCGTCAGTGGCAGTGCACCCAGATATTGTGCCTTTAGTGCCAGGCATGCAAGTACTATCATACAGTAACCCCTCTGTGGTATTGTGGAAGAATGCAGGGGTGGACCATGCGGTCCTATATTAAAAAGATATGAATCTGGGAATGGGCGTCAGTGTACCCAGATATTCTTCCTTTGGTGCAAGACTGCCAGGGCAGCAAGTATCATCATACAGTAACCCCTCTGTGGTATTGTGGAAGAATGCAGGGGTGGACCATGTGGTCCTATATTGAAAAGTTTTTGATCTGGTAATGGGCGTCAGTGCACCCAGATATTGTGCCTTTAATGCCAGGCCAGCAAGTATCATCATACAGTAACCCCTCTGTGGTATTGTGGAAGAGTGCAGGGGTGGACCATGTGGTCCTATATTAAAAAGATATGTATCTGGTTAAGGCGTCAGTGCACCCAGATATTCTGCCTTTGGTGCAAGACTGCCAGGCCAGCAAGTATCATCATACAGTAAGGCTGGGGTCAGACGAACGCAGTGTTAACGTCAGTGTTGCCCGCACATAAGTACGTCCATGATAGCATACAATTGTGTTAAATGGAGCCCCACACACGAAGTACGTCCGCACAGAAGTGCGGGGGCTGACGGACACTGCAAACGGACGCAGGTTAGGCAAGAACGTAATACTGCTAGAACGGACGTGCAGAGTGCGCCACGTCCACAACGTCCGAATAGCTTTGTGTGTGAGTGATGCAACAAGGTCAGACGGACTGCATTTATACGTCCAGCATTTTTGACGGACAGAATGTACTTTCATTGTAATTTATTTTCCCTGCTACATCAGTCAAAAAATACGCCAGTGAAAAAAACGGACTGCGTAGCCACTACCTTGTCGTCAGTCAGTAAGTACGTCCGTACTGCACGGACGCACAGTCCGTAGAAAATGCGCTCATCTGACCCTAGCCTAACCCCTCTGTGGTATTGTGGAAGAGTGCAGGGGTGGATCATGTGGTCCTATATTCAAAGGTTTTTGATCTGGTAATGGGCGTCAGTGCACCCAGATATTGTGCCTTTAATGCCAGGCCAGCAAGTATCATCATACAGTAACCCCTCTGTAGTATTGTGGAAGAGTGCAGGGGTGAACCTTGCGGTCCTATATTAAAAAGATATGCATCTGGTTAAGGCGTCAGTGCACCCAGATATTCTGCCTTTGGTGCAAGACTGCCAGGGCAGCAAGTATCATCATACAGTAACCCCTCTGTGTTATGGTGGAAGAGTGCAGGGTTGGACCCTGCAGTTCAAAAAAATAAAAAGATATAAATCTGGCACAGGCGTCAGTGCAGCCAAATATTGTGCCTTTCATGGCAGCAAGTGCCTTCACACCGTAACCCTTTTGTGGTATTGTGGAAGAGTTCAGTGCTGGAGGTTTTGTGAATGCAGAAGAGGACATCCCCTATCTATTCCATTACTTCAGCATCAGGGGATTGATAGCTGCTGATCCAGGACTGATTCATTTTTATAAATGTCAACCGGTCGACAGAGTCGGTGGACAGACGCACTCTTTTGTCTGTGACAAAACCTCCAGCGGCACTGAACGTCCTTTTGGAAAGCACGCTAGATGAAGGGCAACCTAGTAGCTGCACAGCATATTGGCTAAGTTCTGGCCAGTGATCCAATCTTAACACCCAGTAAGCCAGTGGATCATCTGCTGGAAAGGTATCCAGGTCTGCCTTTGTCCCTAGGTAGTCCTGCACCATATGGTGAAGACGCTGGCAATGGGTGCCTACATTTGACGTCCTTGGGCGTCGTGGACTAAAAAAATTTAAAAAAGCATCAGTCAAGCGGCCCTGGCCTTCACCGCTATTCCTCTGATCACCCGCAGCCTCAGAAGCACGTGTGTCAGCACTTGGTAATCTACTAGTGCCTGGAAATGTGTTACACAAGTGTCGCTTTAGAGCGTCCTCAAGTTTTTCCATCCTGTGCTCCCTCTGTGCGGGCAGGATGAGCTCTGCAACTTTCCCCTTGTATCGTGGATCAAGAAGGGTTGCCAACCAGTAATGATCCCTCTCCTTGATAGCACGAATCCTGGGGTCCTTTAGCAGGCTTTGCATCATTAGGGAGCCCATGCAGCGTAGGTTGGAGGTGGCATTAGCTTACGAGTCTTCCTGGTCAATGAGGATGACCGTATCGTGCACTTCCTCCTCCCAGCCACGCACAAGCCCTTCTGTTTCTGGGCACACAAAACCCTCCCTTGAGGAATCCCCACCTTCAATGCCCCCACTACTTAAATAGTCCTCCTCTTCCTCATCCTCCTCCTATCTGATCTGAGTAGGACCCGCTGGAATGCTGTCTGCGGAAAGACTGGGGCCTTGAGAGCTAGTGAAGGCCTCCTCTTCCTCCCGCTGCTCTGCCTCTAGAGCCACATCTATAATTCCCCGCAGAGTGTGCTCCAGCAGGAACACTAAAGGAATTGTGTCACTGATGCATGCACTGTCCCTGCTCACCATCCTCGTTGCCTCCTCAAATGGTGACAGTACAGTGCATGCATCCTTGATCATCAGCCACTGCGGGGGGAAAAAAAAACAAGTTGACCTGAACCTGTCCTTGTGCCATACTCACACAGGTACTCGCTGATGGCCCTCTGCTGCTTGTGCAGACGCTGCAGCATTGCTAATGTCGAGTTCCACCTGGTGGGCATGTCACAGATCAGACGGTTTGTGGGAAGGTGGAATTCTCTTTGAATTTCTGCCAGGCGAACGCTTGCTGGGAATGACCGTCTGAAGTGGCTGCAGACTTTTCTGGCCTGGATGAGAAGCTCTGGCAGCCCTGGGTACTTGGTTAGGAAACGCTGTACCACCAGATTTAGGACGTGTGCTAGGCATGGTACATGCGTCAATTTACCCTTGCGTAGGGCGGAGAGAAGGTTGCTGCCATTATCGCAGACGATCATTCCCAGCTCAAGCTGGCATGGTGTTAACCATCTCTGCACCTGTAGAGCTGACAAAATTTCTGACCCGGTGTGGCTCCTGTCCCCAAAACAAACCAGCTCAAGCACAGTATGGCATCTTTTTGCGAGAAAGAGCTCATACAAGCAGCTTTCTGGAGGCGTGGTGGATGAACAAGCTCCAGCACAGAGCCCCGTCTTGGATCCCTCCCAGCTGCAATCAGAGTTACCCAGTGTGCCGTGAAGGAAATGTAACGACCCTGTCCACGCTTGCTTGACCACGTGTCTAAAGTGACATGCACCTTGCTGCTGACTGCCTTTCCCAATGACTGGATAACATTGTCTTCCACGTGCTAGTATAGTGCTGGAATGGCTTTGCGTGAAAAGTAATGGCGTTTTGGAACCTGCCACTGTGGTACAGCACATTCAGCAAATTCACGGAAGGGAACAGAGTCCACCAGCTGGAAAGGTAGCAGCTGCAATGCGAGTAATTTTGCTAAGCTGACATTTAGACGCTGTGCTTGGGACTATATTTTTTCTTTCGCTGCAGCAGCTGCGGCAACGTAATCTGACTGCGTAAATCTTCAACTACTGGGATGATGTCACATTGTGAGGAAGGACCTGCTCGTACATCCATTACTGTAGCATCATCCCTGTCAGTGGAGGTTGTAGGCAATGACATGGCAGGACATACAGGGTGGGTAGAGACAGATGAGGAGGACCTATGCAAAGTTTTGCGCCAACGGGATGTGTGGCACTTGTTCATATGTCGCCTCAAGCATGTGGTACCCAAGTGTCCGGTGTTTATCCCACGCTTCAGCCTCCTCTAACATAGATTACAAATAGCAACGGTGGGGTCTGCTGCACATTTCTTAAAGAACTCCCAGACAGCAGAGTTCCTGCATGTGTTCTTTGAGACAACAGCGCTCTGCACCGGAGCAGCTCTGACATCTGATGCCTTGGACTGGCTAGTGCTACGGTTGGTCACAGAGGATGTTGTGCCTCGTGTTTGCTGTGCCTCCTCCTCCTCCCCCCTCCTCCTCCTCACTTGATTCCTCAGTTCGATCTGGCACCCAGGTGGAGTCAGTGACCTCATCATCAATGTCATCTTCACCCCTATCTCCTCGTCACTGGAGCCAACTTGGCAGTATGCTGCAGCTGCTGGGGCAACATGAGTGCCAGTTATTTGTGTGTCATCACTGGCACCCCCTTCCTCTAGGTTGATTATACTCCCTTGCTCAACCGCAGAGATTGAATCAGAGCACTGTACTTGCTGCGCATCCTCAAGCAGCATGTCACTCTCATTGTAGTCAAACAATTCAGCTGACTCCTCCATGTGTGATAGCGAGGCTACGGCAGGACTAGCTGTGGACATGGAGGCTGCATTAGATGCTTTGGCAGCTGAGGTGGACTGTAAAGCACTAGAAGCCTGGCTGGCAGAGGACTCGGAGGATGAGGATAGCCTGGTTAGCCAATCCACCAAGTCCTCTGTAAGTTGCTGCTGCTTAAGACGGCCAGCACCAGTTATAAAGGACAAGCGTGCCCCTGCAGAGGATGCACCACGTCCACCATGACCAGAGGCACAGCCTCCCGACACAGGGGCTGCTTGCCCTCTTATCTGTGTCTGGGAGCGTCTGCCTGTCCTTTTTGTTCTTTCAGACATGGTGAGTGATATATAGATTAATATATACAGAACTCTTATTTAAATCTTTATACCAGAGTTGAATCACTCTGGTATAACTCAGTGAGACACACTGATAGCTGGCAGCCAGTGACGAGACACAGATCACCTTAATTCACAAATGTTTTAAAGAAATTAGTGAGCCCCAAAAAGCTTTGCTGGCACAGTCACAAGACCCAGAAGATCACCTCAATTCACAAATGTTTTAAATAAAGTTGTAAACCCCAGAAAAACTTGCTGGCACAGTGACAAGACACACATCACCTAAATTCCCTGATATTTGGTATAAATGAGACCCCCCCAGTAGCGTGGCAGACCGGCAGTAACAAGACAGGGGCGGATCCAGGGGGGGGGGCAACGGTGCAATTGCCCCCCCCCCGAGAAAATATTACCGACCCAGCTGCTGGCCAGCGCCAGAACAAGCTTCAGTAAACGGGCTCTCTGTGTTGGAGGACTGTAGTCACGTGACGCAGTGCGCCTGTGCAATGCTATTTTAGTTGTCACGTGAGGGTGGAAGAGCAGGAGGCTCCACACTGCATCCGGAGTGCCGGACCAGTGCGTGTGGCTGCGTGCGCACTCGCAGAAAAAGTGTGCCTGCCACCTGTCACTGAGAGTGACACAGAAGAGAACCGGGGCATCCAATCCATCCCCCATGACCCGTGCCGTCCATAGCCCAGCCCAAGCCAGGTACCTGCGTGTGAGTGTGCCAGCCAGCGGCAGCCTTTACAGTACGTTATATCAGTGGCTCCACCCCATGTACCAGTTATATGGGGGTGCTAGTGGTGCCACTGCCACAGGGCTGCCCAGTGCCCATTATGTAAATAGCGATCCTGAAGGTGAACACAGTATTCCTGTCTGCCAGATCAGATAGAAAGTCATATCTGGTGGCTATTTCCCCATCCCTCCACAGGAGGTCAGCTCCTCCACCCTGCAGCTGCATGCAGACAGGCCTGAGGAGCATCAGTGAGTGAGAACAGAAGAGAAGAGAGGCAAGGCAGCTGCTGGCCCGGTAAGTGATGATGGTAGCAAGTTGTGCAGGGGAGGAAAGGGATAATAGTGTCATTCTGCATCTCCCTTTCTCTGGCTTTTACCTTCTCTCTCTCTCCCTGTCCTCACCAGTCAGCCCTATCATTTTCCCTGATTTCGACTAGAATGATACTTAAAACTTGCCATTTCTCCCTCATACCCATTTCTGCTGAATTCATTGCACACCAAGCTGAGCGCCCCCCCCTATTATTTCTTTATGATCCTGTCACACAGGGTATCTTGTGATTAAGAGGACCTTCTTCCTGCCCCCCCCTCCTATTCAAACCCCCATTTAGGTGATCTCTTACCCAACATCCTGAAGCTGTGTAAGCTGGCAGGGGGCCCTACAGCATCCCCAGGCAACACCCCCCTCCCACAGGATGTTCGGCCATGTGGCTGGCTGGGCATTGTGTGAGCAGCTGGGGAGGAAACGCTCCTCAACAGATGACCCCTGGCATGATTCATAGCTACACATGGTTACCTGGGGATAGAGCATGGGGACCTGAGGGGTATAGGAGCCCAGTGGCATAGTAATTTAAAAGCCATCCGAGAGCATCATAAAACCTCCCTATGTGTGATGCAGTGAGGAGCCTGTCACCCAGCAGCAAGACAATATGTATATATGTGATGCATTGAGGAGCCTGTCACCCAGCAGCAAGACCATATGTATATATATGATGCAGTGAGGAGCCTGTCACCCAGCAGCATGACAATATATATATCGGTGTGATGCAGCGTGCTGCCTGTCACCCAGTTACATGCAATATATGTGTATGTGTGTGTGTGTGTATGTTTGTATATGTGTATACAATGTGTACCTGGCTGTCACCCAACATTAGCAGTCAGTCTGCGTCTGGGACAGAGCAACACTGCAGAGACATCATTTTGATAATTGGTGAGTGACTAAATTGTATTGGGGGAATGTGAGGGGCCTGTCAGGTGTGTAAAAAATAATGAGGTGCCTTCTGTAATGATAAATGTCTCGCAAGCTTAGGACTGTATGATACGTTAAATAAAATAGTGTCAGTTCTGTAAGCAACATCTTATTTTCTGCCAGTGCCCCTCCCGAGACTAGGCTCTGGATCCGCCCCTGTAACAAGACACAACTATCTCCTTTGAAATCTCCTCTGAAATGCGTGCAGAATCGGCGTGTGGAAACGTTATATAGGGTGCTGTGGGACTTAGCTCTGTGAGCCCATGATTGGGCAAAATTTGCCCAATCAGGACTCTGGTTCAACACTATGCCAATCACTGCACAGTCTTGCACCAGACCTGTGGTCAGGTGCAAGGCTGTAGCCAATTACGAGCTTCAGGCAGTGGGAAACTGCATTGTGGTCGAACATGCGGCGAACACCCGGAAATGTTCGCGATCTACTCGAACAGGCTAAGTTCGGGTCGAACCCCGAACAGCTCATCCCTAGTGATAGGTGTAACTGAGTGTTTCCAGTGAGTGGCACCTGCTGTGACCATATCTGTTTCATGTATAGAAATGACACTGCAAGCTGCTTGTGTGAGGAATCATGTTGGATCATAGAACTGCCTCCAGGTCAGAACAGGAAACAGGAAGTATAATCAATACACAACATCTCCCTTTTTTAACAATCAATACAAAATGTAGTAAACAATTAACCTAAAACAGATCCAGAACAGTCACAAACATAGCATGCTGAGTGACTGACTGGTAGGTACACTACAGATTGAGTCTATCTGGTGGTCTTGAAACTCGACTGCTACGCAAGGCCACAGAGATTTTCCCTGGGGAAGATCGTGCAGCTCCAGTAGGCATTGATACAGAGCCGCTGTCAGGGACCGGGTTCTTGTGATGTGAATATGAACCCAGGATGCAGTAAATAAGGTAACAACAAAAAGGCTTGGTGAAAATAGCAGAAACTTATATTGAATAACTGGATACAAATAAAAAAAGGCAGGAATCTGTATAAATAAGTCCTTGAAAAACAAACGCAGATGATGTAAAGTCTCTTGGGATGGGTAATGTAGAAGGGGTCTTGAGACTGTACCGGCAAGGAGTAAGAGAAGCGAAGTCCAGAGGAATAACCAGGGGTCCGGTACACGGGAATCAGAATAAACAGCAAGGCTGGTCACTTGGCTCTTGGGATAATTCAGGCACCTTTCTTTCACAAGGAATCCAACATTAATGACCGAGCACTGGCTGGATGTGGGAGTGGTTCTTTTAAGGAACCCAGCCAGTGCTCATTACATCCACCTGATGCAGTATACAAAAGCTGGGCTAAGGCTTACTGCTGTACATTTGCTTGCCACCAGGGTTGGTCTCATGACTTGGACTTTTTGCCACGGCGTCGCCGTGGGATTTGACAGAGCCCCCTATCTAGGGACGAACTCTGGGCGGACCAACTTGTATCAGGTTCAGCACTGATGGGTAGATCGTCTGGTTCTGTGGATACAGTAGGGACAGGCTTTGTTTTAAAGCTGTGGATTATAGGGGAGTCCACTTTCGCCATACCTGGGATCCTTCTGGAGTCAGCAGTTTGACAGAGGTACAGCTTGGAAAAAAGAGGAGACAGAGGAGATATGATAGAAACATTTAAATACGTAAAGGGAATCCACAAGGTAGAGGAAGGGAGTATATTTAAAAGGAAACAAAATAGCAAAACAAGAGGACATAGTCTTAGATTAGAGGGGCAAAGGTTTAAAAGTAACATCAGGAAGCATTATTTTACTGAGAGGGTGGTGGATACATGGAACAGTCTTCCAGTAGAAGTGGTAGAGGCCAAAACAGTAATTGAATTTAAGCAGGCATGGGATAGGCATAAGGCTATCCTAAACAAAAGATAAATCCAGGTAAAGTATCCATGTAATTGGGCAGACTAGATGGGCCGAAAGGTTCTTATCTGCCGACATTTTTCTATGTTTCTATATGTTTCTATGAGTGGTTGAATTGCTGGTCATAACCTTCTCTGGATACATGAGTGAAGGTACAGAGGAGGCACATGCATCTAGAACCAGATTTTGTAAAGATACTTGGTTTGCTTGAAGTTCTTTTACAGTTCGTGTAACCAGAGAGATTTGGTCAGCAAAGATGGATATGGTCGACATAATGCATGCATAATTTGTGGGGGTCTCCGCAGTCTCTGTTTGTGTTGACTCGTTAGTTGTATCCATGGCATGAGGCATTTTGGTAGCTGACGCCTCAACATGGTTTAGGGGGGTCAGCAGTAGGTACCTTCACAGCAACCTCATCAGGAATAGGAACAGGGATCTCAGTCGCATGCACCTTGGCAACAGCAGAATGTGGAGAACCTGCAGCGGGCATCTCAGCGGTGGGTACCTTGAAGCAATTGAGAGCCGGAGTATCTGCAGCAGGCTTCTCTGCAACGGGCACCCTAGCAGAAGCCACAGTTTCTATGGTAGGTCTTTCTGTGATGGGTACCTTAGCATAAGCCGGAGCCGGGGTCTCTGCGGCCGGCATCTTTGTGGTGGGTACCTTGGTACAAACAGGAGCCTGAGATTCTGCAGCAGGCATTTCTGCAGTGGGTACCTTGGTAAAAACAGGAGCCGGAGTCTCAGCATCAGGAGTCTTTGTGATGGGCACCTTGAGGCCTCTAGAATCAACCTCCTGGGTACTTTTGGAGGGAGCTGGGCCAGGGTTATCAACGTCCTTACTGCTGGGATGTAGATAGTCAGGAGGGATCGGGGTTACCAGAGTTCCAAATAGGAGCTTGAATTCGGTCTTCGCCCATCTCCCCTTCTGTAAATTCATTAGATGAGAGATCAAATGGAATGAAGTCCTTCCCTGCAGTTCGATAGGGGATGACTTTAGTGGAGCCAATGAACCCTGTACGCAGGCTTGTGCCACCATGGTGATGCCGGTCAACTTTAAATGGCGTAGGTAGTGGCAAATCCCGCTGGCTGTGAATGATGGGAGTGGTGTTCCCTTTAGACCGCTTTGCGGCTTTTCTGGTTGCTAAAGCCTCCTCCTATACTTTTAAATCTTTCTTCCGGATTATAGCACCATTGGAAGTATATGTGCAGTCTGGTGGTAGGGATTTCACAGGTTGCTTGCTGAGAGTGATGGGAGTTGCAATCCTGGTAGCTACAGCAGCTCCAATCTGCATAGGCTCAGGGCAATTGTAATCCATAGTCACTGAGGGTTCATGTTCCATAGGCACTGGTGGATCCATTACATCAGGCAAGACAGATTCAGGATGTATTGTGAGTTCTGCCCTGGAGGGTGCAGGATATGCATAATCAGAATTGTCCATAAACTGTTTTTTCTTGGATTTGGTACGAGTGGACTTACTGGTTGCTGGTTTAATTGCTGGAGACTTCCTGGCTGCAGGCCTGGGTGGGGGTACAGTCTTTTGCACAGAGGTGGTCTTGGGTCCTGGAGACGGTCTGGTCACTGGAGCAAGAGGTTTGCGGGGTCTTATAGGACAGTCATTTAAATAATGGTCCCCTCCAAAGTAGTAACACAGATTGTTAGCTTGTCTTCGGTCACGCTCTTCAGAGTTTAAAGGACCATAGCGTGTTTGACCTCTTGGAGTGCACACCTTAGAAGAGGAGTCCCAGGCACTCTGCAGTAGCTCCTTGAAGCATTGTATCAGGTGAGTCATTAGACAAAGAATTTTATTTACTGCGGGTTCATTTGCAGCGGGCTCTGTCATTTTGTCAGGGACCGGGTTCTTGTGACACCGGTGACGTGAATATGAACCCAGGATGCAGTAAATAAGGTAACAACAAAAAGGCTTGGTGAAAATAGCAGAAACTTATATTGAATAACTGGATACAAATAAAAAAAGGCAGGAATCTGTATAAATAATAAGTCCTTGAAAAACAAACGCAGATGATGTAAAGTCTCTTGGGATGGGTAATGTAGAAGGGGTCTTGAGACTGTACCGGCAAGGAGTAAGAGAAGCGAAGTCCAGAGGAATAACCAGGGGTCCGGTACACGGGAATCAGAATAAACAGCAAGGCTGGTCACTTGGCTCTTGGGATAATTCAGGCACCTTTCTTTCACAAGGAATCCAACATTAATGACCGAGCACTGGCTGGATGTGGGAGTGGTTCTTTTAAGGAACCCAGCCAGTGCTCATTACATCCACCTGATGCAGTATACAAAAGCTGGGCTAAGGCATACTGCTGTACATTTGCTTGCCACCAGGGTTGGTCTCATGACTTGGACTTTTTGCCACGGCGTCGCCGTCGGACATGACAGCCGCCCTCCCTCCTGGCTGGGGTGTTCGGCACAGACGAACTTGATGGTACATGTGGCTGTATTATGTAATTCTCAATGTATCCTTCTGAAAGGACAGCAGTATTCCCTCCGCTTTGCGGATGTGGTCCATGAGGACTAGGGGCATTGAGCACCTCGGTAGGAGCACGTGCAGGAAGCACATAGGCTTGTACGGGGAGTCGCTCCCCTCTACACAAGACCACCCGATTGCGGCGGTAGAGACTGCCGTCTACATCCACAAGATATGAGCGAGGGGCAACACGCTGAACACAGGAACCCAGTCTCCAGCGACCAGTCCTGTCACCAGGAAGCGGCTTCATACGTATTGGCTCTCCAATGCTTAGTTCAGGTAAGTCCTTAGCAGACACATCATAAGACAGTTTGGCGATCTGTTTCCTCCTCCGCAGTTTCTCTAGGACACCTGTAACCACACAAGGTTCAAGTAATTTGTTGGCCACAGGAAATGAAGTTTTCAGTCTCCTTGACATTAAGCGCCGTGCAGGACTACTGTCCATGCCTTCGGATGGGGTGTTCCTCCAATGTAGAATGGCTTTCCACGGGTCAGTACCATCATACTTGGCCTTCTTACAAATATGCTTCACAATCTTGACGGCCGATTCCGCTTTGCCATTCGCTTGCGGGTGCCGAGTCGATGAGGTAACGTGCTCAAATCCCAAATCTGCAGAGAACCGTCTGAATTGCTCACATGCGAATTGAGGTCCGTTATTTGAGATTACTTTATCCGGCTGGCCATAACGTGCAAACTGTACTTTACAACGCCTGATTGTAGTATCAGCAGACAGGTCAGGAAGTAGCTCAATCTCCCAAAAGTCAGAATAATGATCAACAATTAGTAGAAAATCTTGCCCAGCATAATTAAATAATCCATGCTTACAATTTGCCACGGCCGGGTGGGCAGCAACTGCGACATCATGGGTTCTTTCTGTTCTCATTCTGCATGTTGGGCCAATATAGGGTATCTTGTGCTTGCCTATAGCATGCTTCTCCACCAATGTGACTGGCATGAATACGTGTCAGCATCTCTGATCTTAAAGATTTAGGAATGATGACCCTCAGCCCCTTGTATAGTATGCCATCCTGAATGCTGATTTCATCTCTGAAGGTCCAATATTCTCTCGCAGTTAATGGCACCTCCTCCTTGGAATCAGGCCAACCATCCAGAATAACATATTTAAGAGCTTGCAAACTCTCATCGGTTTCAGTGGGCTGTTTTATCTGAAGCAATCGTTGGTCCGTGACGTTCAAATAGTCTGAATGATTAATCTGACAGGACATCCATGTCCTGTTGAACATTGCAAACTGTGTGTTGTGCATAGTCGGGTGCACCTCCAGCTGCTGTAGCTCTGCTAAGAGTTTCACTAATATGCATTTCCGGGCCAGGCTTGTAGACAACATTTAGGCAATAGTTTTGTAGTGTGAGCAACATGCTCTGTAGGCGTTTGGGCGCACACAAAAGAGGTTTCTTGAAAATAGAAATCAAAGGCTTATGGTCAGTTTCCGCCGTGATCTCGTCGCGACCATAGAGGTAGTGGTGAAAGCGCTGGCAGGCAAACAATATACTCAGACATTCCTTTTCTATTTGAGCGTAGTTTTGTTCAGTAAGAGTCAGTGCTCTTGAAGCAAAAGCGATAGGCTGGCCAGCTTGCAATAGGCAACACCCGAGTCCAGTTTTGCTTGCATCACTTTGAATAGTTACAGGAGTAGTAACGTCATAGTACTTCAGGACAGGTGTATCTGTGACTAAACGTTTGATGTCCTGCACTGCATTATCATGCTTAGGAAGCCAATGCTAAACAGCATCCTTGTCCAGAAGCCTTCTCAATGGCTCGCAGACCTCTGAGAGGTGAGGTAGGAATTTTGCCAGGTAGGTAACAAACACAATGAAGCGCTGCAGGGATTTCACATTTTCCGGCTGTGGCATATCCAGTATGGCTCGGAGTTTGTCTGGGTCAGCCTTCAAACCCTCCCAGGATAGGATGTGTCCGTGGAAGCGGACCTCTTTGACCTTGAATTGCAGCTTTTTTATGCCAAGTCTTAATTTTACCTGCCTACAACGATCCATCAGTTCCAGAAGTTTGCCATCATGATCTTGCTCTGCTTCCTCATCTGTGTCCCTACAGCCAACCACAAGGATGTCATCAGCTATTGGTTCAACACCACTGAGTCCAGTCAATAGTTCATGTTGTTTACGTTGATACACCACTGGTGCAACTGATACTCCAAACGGCAATTTGAGCCGTCTTTTCCTGCCCCAAGGAGTCCAGAAGGTTGTCATGTAACTACTTGCAGTATCCAGTTTACACTGTAAAAATGCATCCCGGGCATCAACAAGCATGAACAGACGCGCTTTAGGCAGCTTGTACAAAACATCCTCGAGCGTTGCCATGATGTAGTGAGATCGCCTCAGTGCCAGATTCAAGAATTTGGGATCTATGCATATTCTTAGCTTATCAGGCTTCTTTACAATAACCATGTTACTTATCCAGTCAGTTGGATCAGTCACTGGAGCTAGGTGTCCATCGGCCTCATATTGGTCAAGCTGCGCCTTGACTGCCTGTTTTAACGCCACTGGCACATTGCGTGGTGCACATTGGACTGGAGGGACACTCAAATCAAGGTCGAAATGAACTTCCCCTGGTACGGATTCTACTGGCCCAGTAAACACCTCACTAAATTCTTGTAACAGCCGTTGTTTTGCCAAGGGCCCTTTGGATTGATTGTCCATCACGTTGAGTTCTGTAGGGATGGAGAAATGTATCAACCCTAGACGCTCACAGGTTGAGCCTGATAACAGTGGCTTTTGGCGGGCCTCCACAATTTCAAACTCTAGCTTGTGTCTGTATAGGCAGGATGAATATAAAAGAGAACATAACTGGTTTTTAGCCACCAATTCCTTAAGAACCACCTTGAAAGCTCCAACAAGTCTAACATTTGCCTTGCAAACGCATTACCTCTGAAAAAGGAGTTTTGAGCTGTGCAGCGATCATCAAAGAAGAACTTTATATTTTGCCACAGGAATTGCTGCTCTGAATTGGTCCTTTAACTTATATTTTTATTCTACATACAGCCTGCTAAGAATCGAAGTATCGATTTTATATAAATAAATATACAGCTTTCTACAAAAGTAATTTGTCTGTATCCTGCTGTGAAAAGTATACATCAATATCTTTGGAAGAGACCCAGAGACAGGAATTCTTTCATAATGGTGGAGAACATAGGCGTGCGCAGCCTATTGTATTAGGGTGTGCACCCAAAAGTTCAAACACACACACACACATGTTACACATACATTATATATATATATATATACATATTCATACACCCTTATGCAAACATACACAGACACACACTCACGCATTCAGCCAAAATATATCATTACTATAGGGGTCATTCACAGAGCGCTGAAATGTCGCCGACTGTTGTTCCCCGGACTTCGGGGAATCAAATTGCCCCACCCTGCGGTGAATTCACGAGTGCAGGGAATCAGCCACTCGCAACAGGAACCAGGGCATCGTGATCAGCCGGAGGTGACTGCGAGAGGACAGCGAGGGAGCGCAGGGACAGGTATGTAACAGCCCAGGTGTGGCTCGGGGTTACTGCTTTCAGCATTGAAATTTAATCCCGAGCCACACTTGGGAAAACCACTAGGGGGGTGAATAAATGCACCGATTTTGACATTTAAAAATATGTCAAAATCGGACCACCAGGGAGGTTAACCTCTTTCTGCCAAGCACCAATATTTAGTCTCCTACCTGTATCTCACGATGCTTTATTCACTATTCTTACTTTGTGCTGTGCAGGCAGAAGATATTGCGGCGATTCTAAGAGCAATACCAGCCTTTTGGGTGCAGGGCAAGGGGGCAACGCTGGGCTGAGACAAGGACACAGGTGCCAAATTTTACACATAGCAGCCTGTTTAAAGACAAATACATGTATTTACATACACTCATACACACTGCACTGTATGGCTGTGTATCACAGAATCCACAGCTATAAAATCCCCAGCCATGTGCAGTGTGTATGAGCGTATCACAGAAACCACAGCAATAAAACTCCCAGCAATGTGTGGTGTGCATGAGCGTATCACAGAATCCACAGCAATAAAACCCCCAGCCATGTGCGGTGTGTATGAGCGTATCACAGAAACCACAGCAATGTGTGGTGTGTATGAGCGTATCAGAGAATCCACAGCAATAAAACCCCCAGCCATGTGCGGTGTATATGAGCACATCACAGAATCCACAGCAATAAAAACCCCAGCGATGTGCAGTGTGTATGAGCATATCATAGAATCCACAGCAATAAAACTCCCAGCAATGTGCGGTGTGTATGAGCGTATCACAGAAACCACAGCAATAAAACCCCCAGCAATGTGCGGTGTGTATGAGCGTATCAGAGAATCCACAGCAATAAAACTCACAGTAAGGTGCAGCGTATATGAGCATATCATAGAATCCACAGCAATAAAAACCCCAGCAATGTGTGGCGTGTATGAGCTTATCACAGAATCCACAGCAATAAAACCCCCACTAAAGTGCAGTGTTTAAGAGTGTATCACAAAGTCCACAGCAATAAAACCCCCCGTTAATATGCGGTGTGTATGAGCGTATCACAGAATCCACAGCAATAACACCCCCAGCCATGTGCGGTGTGTAAGAGCGTATCACAGAATCCACAGCAATAACACCCCCAGCCATGTGCGGTGTGTATGAGCGTATCACAGAATCCACAGCAATAAAACCTCCAGCCATGTGCGGTGTGTATGAGCGTATCATAGAATCCACAGCAATAAAACCCCCAGCCATGTGCGGTGTGTATGAGCGTATCACAGAATCCACAGCAATAAAACTCACAGTAACTAAGGTGCTGCGTATATGAGCGTATCATAGAATCCACAGCAATAAAACCCCTAGCAATGTATGGCGTGTATGAGCTTATCACAGAATCCACAGCAATAAAACCCCCACTAAAGTGCAGTGTTTAAGAGTGTATCACAAAGTCCACAGTAATAAAACCCCAGTAATGTGCAGTGTGTATGAGCCTATCACAGAATCCACAGCATTAAAACCTCTAGTAACAGGCTCATACACATTGCACATTATTGTGAGTTTTATTGCTGTGGATTCTGTGATACGCTCATACACACTGCACATTACTGGGGGTTTTATTGCTGTGGATTCTGTGATACGCTCATACACACTGCACATTACTGGGGGTTTTATTGCTGTGGATTCTGACAGGCTCATACACACTGCACATCACAGAATCCACAGCAATAAAACCCCAATAATGTGCAGTGTATATGAGTGTATCACAAAGTCCACAGCAATAAAACCCCAGTAATGTGCGGTGTATATGAGTGTATCACAAAGTCCACAGAAATAAAACCCCAGTAATGTGCCCAGTGTATAAATATTTTAAATACAAAAGTTGCCCCCTCTCCTGCTTAACTTTCTTTTTGCAGGGAGGGGGCGGTGTTTTGCGGGTCCAGAGGGGGGGGGGTCGAGGAGGGGGAACCTGGCTGGCCGCATCCCATGGAAAGCTGCCGGGACCCTTCAAACCCCCGCAGGCCTGGCGGCAGCCTCTGCTTCCCTTGTGGTCCGGTGGCTGTGGGGTGCTGCATTGTGATCTGGCGGCTGTCCATGGGATGCGGCCATCCGGGACCCAGAGTGTTCCGAAGGCCTGCGGGGTGTGCCGGGGGCCAGCATTAGGGTGTGCCCAGGCACACCCGGCACACCCCGTGTGCACGCCTATGGTAGAAAATATTATCGGGCACAACTAAACAAAGTTGGAAAAGATCCCGCGTGTCAACAAAGAAGAAAAAGAAGAGTCCTGTCGCTGTATGTTAATTGAGACAAAGCATCTGGAATCCATTCCAAAGACTTTGCACTACAGAATACATGGACTGCAAGCGTTTGTGAAGTAGAAAGGAGGAAATATTTTCCTTGACGTGTTATTGTTCCAGGGGCCAGAGGAAGAGGAAGAAGACAAAGAAATTGAAGGTTTTGAGGTCCTTTTTGTCCTTGCAGAATTTGGGTATAATTTAGGAAAGCAAGAAGATTTAAAAGTCTGAGGGCTGCCTTTGCTTGCAACATACAACTCGGAGAACTGTCTGACAGATTTTGCGCTGTCAGAAGCAACAGAATTTCTGAAGGGTATGTGTCTTACGTGTGAATAGAAAAAAAAGTTACAGTAATTTCTCTTTTATATTGTTTGGTTTAAGTATAATTGTTTTACTTGTGTTTAAACATGGAGTGGTTGCAAAAGACTGCTGCCAGGTGTAACAAAGACCTGACTTTAAAAGGGGCTTGTTCTGTTTCTCCAAAGCACTGAGAATGTGATCTCTTAACTTACTGTTGTGATGAGATGGCTATAACTCCCAGTCTGGATGAATTACAGACAGTGACTCAATCGAGATGACACCTTGAAGATCTGTTGAAGTTTTATTCCAAAACTGTAGAAAATCCACAACAATATACATCCGATAGATTCACTATGATTTTTTGACCTGAGTCCATAAGGCTTGCAAAGGATTGCTGGGAAGGGAACAAGGGTGGAGCTATCTGAACAGGAAATCCCTGCGCCATGAGGAAGGGAGAAAAGAAACCCAGGGGTAGATAAGACATGTGCAATTCTTAAAGGCATATCACAAGTCATGTGAAACATGACACTCCCGGTCGAAATCTATGATTTCTATAATTCAATAACTTTGACTAAAGTTCAAAACAAATAAGTGAAGATTCTTTTCCAGGAACATCTGAAAAACAAGAGGGAAGGGAAGAACAAGAGAAAATAATGCAACATTAACAATTCTTGAAGATCTTGATGGTCCAGGCTGTGTCAAGAACAGTCAGTGAGTCCATCTTCAGAGGGGAAGGCAGCAACGTGCACCAATCCTTCTTACCTCTCTTTAGTCAAATTGATGACTTGTGAGGCTCGTCTTCTTCTTTGGGCAGAAAGAGTACTAGTTCCTTTATAGGCCTGAAGTGAAGTGTGGAGAATCTTCTTTCATGAATGAGTTGTAAAGTTTTCTGGTCCAGTACCAGTCTAGGAATTTTCTTGCAACTCCAATCTTGCGTTCCCAAGAGTTTCCCATGTGAAAGGAGTGAGGTGGGTTGAATTCCCATTTACACTTGTTGTCATTCAAGAAGTTCAGTATCTTTTCTGGTCGAGAGGCCTCCTGAATTGTGGGGGGGGGGCCTTTACAGATGTGCCGCTTGTGACATTGTTTGTTTGTGTCAGAGCTGTTTGTAAACTGAAGAGCAATGTGAATAAGGCGTACAATGGCTCTTACAACAGAAGACCACATAGAAAGGCGTTCAAAACGGTGAGGACTCAGCCTTATCCTTTCTTTCACAGAGGTGTTGAGTGTAAGCGTAACAGCTCTAAGTTCTTTATCAGATTCCGGTTCAAACAGTTCAAAGGTAGAATTTGAGATGAGGTCTTCATTCAAGAGTATTGGTTGGGATAGCCATAATGTGTCCAGAAATGCAGTAGCAGGTACTGCGCGAGTGCCTCGATCAGCAGGGTTGAAGTTAGTGGACACATAGGCCATTGTTCAGGTGTAGAGAACTTTCTTATACGTTCCACTCTGTTGCCGACATACATAATCAGACAAGACAGTTCCACGTGTATGTATCCTAGCACTATTTTACTATCTGTGTAAAAGTCAAAGGAGTCTATTTCAGTGTCTGTTTCAAGTTCTATAAGCTCAGCAATTTCCACACCTAACACAGCTGCGCAAAGTTCAAGCCTTGGAATCTGTTTTGGTGTGAGCTTGGACTTGCCCATGATAAATCCTAGACTTGCTCCACCACTGGGATCTGTGACCCGAAGATAAGCCACTGCAGCTATGGCTTCGTTGGATGCATCAGAGAAGACCTGGATCTCTCTTCTGGTGGCATTCTTTAAAGATGCAGGGGTGTAAGCACGTGGTATCTGGAGTTGTTCTAACGCTTGTAGAGATTGTTTCCAGGATTCCCACCTCTGTTGTTTCTCCTTGGGTAAGGGGGTATCCCAGTCTGAGCTTTCAGAAGTAAGCTGTCTCAGCAGTATTTTACCCTGAGTGGTGAGAGGTGCTATGAAACCCAATGGATCATAAATACTGTTCACTGTAGACAGAACTCCTCGCTTTGTGATGGGTTTATCACAGGTTGATGCTTGACATGTGAACGTGTCTTGCTTAACGTTCCAAAGCAATTCAAGACTGCGCTGTGTAATGGAAAGGTCCGTTCCTAGTTGGAATTTCTTCACACTGACAGCGTAGTCAGAGGGAAAGGCTCTCATGGCCTTGTCGCTGTTCGAAAATGATTTTGTGAAGTCTGAGGTTTGCAGTGGCAAGCATGTTCTGAGTTCTAGGGAGAAGGTCAATAGCTTCTTCTTCTGTAGGCAGAGATTTGAGTCCGTTGTCTACATAGAAGTTCTTTTCGACGAACTGTCGTGCATCAAACCCAAATTCTTTCTCTCCTTCGAGCCGTTTTCCTCAGTCCATAAATTGCTACTGCGGGAGAAGGACTATTACCGAAAACATGTACCTTCATCCGGTAGTCTATGACTTCATCATTGACATCATTATTGCGATACCATCGGAATCTGAGGAAGTTTCTGTTGTCTTCACGGATGATGAAACAGTGGAACATCTGCTGAATGTCAGCCATAATAGCAATTGGTTCTTGTCTGAAGCGAAGTAAAACTCCTATGAGGTTGTTTTTCAGATTAGGCCCAGTGAGAAGACTGTCATTGAGGGAGACACCTTCATGTCGAGCACTTGAGTCGAAGACCACCCTAATCTGATTAGGCTTGTGAGGATGATAGACACCAAAGCATGGAAGAAACCAGCATTCTTCTCCTTCCTTAAGTGGAGGTGCAGGCTCAGCATGATCTCTCTCAAGCACTTTCTGCATAAAGTCCACAAAGTGTCTTTTCATCTCAGGTTTCCGATTCAAACTGTGTTGTAAAGAAGTAAACCGTGCTTCTGCATGTTCTCTGTTGTTTGGTAGTCTCTTTCTTGGAGTACGGAATGGTAGAGGTGCTACCCAGCTGTTGGAATCATCTTGGCGGAACTCTTTACTCATGGTTTTCAGGAATTCTTTGTCTTTCAAGGTAGCTGCCAACTCATTGTCTTTAGATGTTACCTCAAACACTGTGTTGCCGATGTTGTCATCCCAGAAATTAAGAGCTTTCTCTTCGTCCTGTATGATGTGTCGTTGTGCGCTCTTATGAAGCAGTCTTTCCTTCACATGATATTGGTGTGGTCGTCGTGCAGAACAAGAAGTCCGACCATTTGGCAGGACGTGTTTTTAAAGGAGGACACAGAGTAAGGTTTTCTGCCTTTGTCTCGACAAACATTGCCTATGATGACCCAGCCTAGATCCAGACACTGAGCATATGGAGCATCATGTGGACCGTTGATTTGTTGACGAACTTTGTGCACCCTTAAGATGTCTCGGCCGAGCAACAGTAGGATCTCAGCACTTCCGTCGAGGGTTGGTATTTGGTAGGCTATGTCCTTCAAGTGAGAATGGTGCAAGGCAGCCAGAGTTGGGATCTCTTATTTGTTGCTTGGAATCTGGTTGCACTCAGTGATAGTGGGCAAAGGTATTTCCACATTGTCGTTCAGAGGAGCAACCACAAGACCGCTGGCTCTCCTACCCAAGACTTCTGTAGTGCCGGTGCAAGTAGTTAGGGTATACGGTAGAGCATTTTCTTTTATGTTCAAAAAATTGTGTTGTTGCAAGAGATCTGTTACTCTGATCATCCAGAATGGAATACAGTCTTATGGCCTTTTCAGGTTGACCTCTTGGGTATACACGAACCAAACATATCTTTGCGCAGGATTTGTCACAGAGTCCTTCTCCACAGACTTCCGTACATGAAGAGAACACTGAGGTAGAAGGTGCTGCTTGATCTGTGTGCTCCCCGCCTTGCTTTGCCTCAGGAGGATTGTTTGTGGGCTTAGTAAAGTTGTGCGGATATGGATGAAGAGCTTGTACATGGTTATCGCTGTCACACTCTATGCATTTAATGATAGCTTTACAGTCCTTTGCAAAATGTTCTGTGGAGGCGCAGCATTTGTAGCAGACCCCAAATTTCTTTCAAAGTTCTTTACGTTCTTGTAGGGTTTTCTTTCTGAAGCCAATACATTTCTTAAGTGGATGCGGTTTGTTACGTATGGGACATTGGCGATTTGGGTTCTCGATGTTCTTGTTTTGTTCAGTCTTTTCAAGAACTGTAGCAGGTGCAGGTAGAACAGTGGTCCTTTTCATGGACACTGGTCCTCGATGGTCTCTGTGTGTCATTCGTGTGTTTGTAGGTCTTGGAGGGGGTGAACTGAGAGGGTTACCTTCACCATAGGAGAAACTTGGGTCATTCTTTGTGTCTGCAATTCTTTTGATGAACTCACAGAAGTAGGAAAAGGGAGGAAAGGCAACTTGATGTCTTTCCTTGTACTTTGATCCAAGCGATGCCCATTTTTCTTGGAGGCCATACGGTAGCTTGAGAACAATAGGATTGATGCCACGAGGGGTGTCAAGGTAACTGAGACCAGGTAAGCGGATGTCAGCTTTAGCGAGTTGAAGCTCCAATAAAACATCGCTGAGTTCTTGAAACTTTAAATTCTCTCTAGCGGAAATCCTTGGGAAGCTGTGCAATCTTTTGAACAGGGCATCTTCAATGGCTTCTGGACTGCCAAAGGTACGTTCAAGTCTGTCCCAAGCAGCATTAAGGCCTGCAGCAGGGTTGTCAATATGAACAGCTTTGAGCCTCTTGATGCGTTCAGTAGACTGGGGACCTAGCCATCTGATGAGCAGATCTAATTCTTCTGTAGCAGTGATGCCTTGGTCACTCACTGTGGCTTTAAAGGTGGATTTCCATCCTCTGTAATTTTCAGGCTTGTCATCAAACTTGGTGAGGCCTGTCTTTGTGAGCTCTCTGCAAAGCATGTATTTAGCAAACTGCGACATGTTCGTGTTTTCAGACTTTGGGTGCATGACTGCAGGTGACTTGGGAACATATGCTGGTGCTGAGGCATTCAACACTGGAACTGGTTTAAAGTTCATTGGCATGATGGTTTGTAGCTGTGGAGCAGCGTGCTTGCTAGTAGGTACTTGGCTGATGTCAAGGTAAGGTGGATAGTTTATTATGTGCATTCTATTGTCCACTGCTGGGTGAGATGCTGCAGTCTGGTGTACTGGAAGATATGAAGGCAAATTGTCTTGGAGTACAGTAGGTGCGGAGAAGAGACCTTGGTTGAGTGCTTTTGTTGCTATGACAGGGAGCTGACGTTCTGGAGAGGAATGTGAAGAATCTGAGGCATAAGACACAGCTGAGTGTCTGCTGCTACTGTTGTCTCTTTCACTTTCACTAGCAGCCTGTTCTAAAACTTTTAATCTTGCCATGGCCGTGGCATGTTCACATTGTTTTTCCAAAAGTTCCATTTCCACTTTGTGGCGTGTGGCTTCAGCTTCCTTGCGTGCGGCTTCAGCTTCCATTTCTGCCTTCTGGCGTGCGGCTTCAGCTCCCATTTCTGCCTTCTATTTGGCGAAGGCTGCCTGAATTTTAGAAGCTTCAGCATCAGCACAGGCCTTTATGAGTTGTTGACTGCGTGTGGAAGACCTTGATTGTAGGGATTTTGGAAGACCTTGAGTGTCTGGAGGATGCAGAGCGGTGGGATCTGGATTCATGGAGCTGTGCAATTCTTACTTCTGCCTTTGTCTTTGTTTGCAGCACTAAATTGTCTCTTTATAGATTGAGCTCATTGAATCTCTTAAGTTCTTCCAGTGACACTTCAGTGTTGTACCGCTTTAAGAGATGAATATATTTAACACAGTCTCTGATAATTCTGATAAGCGACATCTAATTGCTTAATAGTGCTCTCTAGTTGTAATGCATCATGACATGGTTGAGAGAGAGCTGACATGCATTTGACAGCAGTACACCATAGATCATTCGTTTGAGACACCAACTCTTTTGCGTGAGCTTCAAGATTTTCTTGTACTTTCCAGGTTGGTTTTGTTAATCTTTTTTCTCTTTTGTTTGGTTCAGGGTTTAATTCCTGATCTGAAAGGATTTTTGAGTCTGGTAGTGTGTCAGTTTGCATGTTGATTTGCTGGAACATTTTGCTGACAAGGAGAGGGTTAATGATCTAGTTCTATAGCAGCAGAGAAATGTATCAATTTTGCTCAGCTCAGCTAGGATTTCTAGGCACTGGGTGAAGAAAGATTTGTTTTTACTTTCTTTTCACAGTCAAATCACATGCAATGCGTACAGAGAAATAAACTGGTTGTAGTGTACAAATGCACTGTATAAACTGTTTGTAAGGCACAGGTGTATTGAACTTTCACAGCACTAATATCCTTTGTTGAATGCTATGCTGGGACTTGCTTGCAGGCACATACAGGCTTGTGGTAATAGCTGCACTGTGTGAAGCTGCTATTTCCACTGTCCCTACAGCGTCTCCCTGTGTATCCAGAGCTAGCAAGGATCCTATGGAGGATGTCTGACTGATCTTTCTTGATCTTTTGGCTGATCTTTCTAAGATCTTCTGACTGCTCTATATGATTTTTTTGACTGTTCTGTTTCTCCACCAAAGCACTGAGAATGTGATCTCTTAACTTACTGTTGTGATGAGATGGCTATAACTCCCAGTCTTAGATGAATTACAGACAGTGACTCAATCGAGATGACACCTTGAAGATCTGTTGAAGTTTTATTCCAAAACTGTAGAAAATCCACAACAATATACAGTTGTGTTCAAAATTATTCAACCCCCACTGAAATTGAGTGTTTTGGCCAGTTTGACATTGATTTTGATCATTCAGTCATCTTGCTTAGAATTAAATCAAAGAGGCACGTGTAGGTCAGACAAATATAACATAACATTTATAATGAAATAACCACAAATGTCTTATCTGTGCTCACATCATTATCAGTTTTATTCAACCCCCAAGTGACATTCAATCTTAGTACTTAGTACAACATCCTTTTACAGTTATAACAGCTTTTAAACGTGAAGCAAAGCTTGACACAAGTGTCTTGCAGTGATCTACGGGTATCTTCGCCCATTCGTCATGGGCAAAAGCCTCCAGTTCAGTCACATTCTTAGGCTTGCGCACTGCAACTGCTTTCTTTAAGTCCCACCAGAGGTTCTCAATCGGATTTAAGTCAGGTGACTGCGATGGCCACTCCAAAATGTTCCAGCCTTTAATCTGCAACCATGCTCTAGTGGACTTGGAGGTATGCTTGGGATCATTGTCCTGTTGAAAGGTCCAATGTCTCCCAAGCCTCAGGTTTGTGACGGACTGCATCACATTGTCATCCAATATCTCCTGGGACTGAAGAGAATTCATGGTACCTTGCACACGCTGAAGCTTCCCTGTACCTGCAGAAGCAAAACAGCCCCAAAGCATGATTGACCCCCCGCCATGCTTCACAGTAGGCAAGGTGTTCTTTTCTTCAAAGGCCTTGTTCTTCCTCCTCCAAACATAGCGTTGATCCATGGGCCCAAACAATTCTAATTTGTTTCATCAGTCCACAGAACACTATCCCAAAACTTCTGTGGTTTGTCCACATGACTTTTGGCATACTGCAGTCGACTCTTCTTATTCTTTGGAGACAGCAAGGGGGTGCACCTGGGAGTTCTGGCATTGAGGCCTTCATTACGCAGTGTGCGCCGTATTGTCTGAGCTGAAACTTCAGTGCCCACATCTGACAAATCTTTTCTCAGTTCCTCAGCAGTCACACGGGGACTTTTATCCACTCTACGCTTCAGGTAGCGCACAGCAGTCGAAGTCAGCATCTTCTTTCTGCCACGACCAGGTAGAGTTTCAACAGTGCCCTTTGCCTTGAATTTGCGAATGATGCTTCCTATGGTCTCTCTTGGTATGTTTAACATCTTTGCAATCTTCTTATAGCCATTGCCCTTCCTGTGAAGAGTAATCACCTCTTCTCTTGTCTTCCTGGACCATTCTCTTGACTTCACCATGTTTGTAACCACACCAGTAAATGTCTAGAAGGAGCTGAGTATCACAGTCATTTTAAAGCTGCCTAATTGGTGCTTATTATGATTTATTGCTGCTCTGTGACATCCACAGGTGTTTTCAATACCTGATTGAAAACACTTGAATGAACCTCTGTTCTTCAGAGTGGTAGTCTTTAAGGGGTTGAATAATTGTGTCAATGAAGAATTCACAAAAGAAACATTTACTACTGTATTACAAAACCAATTGATGTAATTTTAGTTGCATATGGTTCTTTAAAAAGTCCTTGTAGGATTTCATTCTGAATACAATTACAAATGTACACTAAATTCCCTAAAGCCCTTTACAGCATTGGGGGTTGAATAATTTTGAACACAACTGTACATCCGATAGGTCAAAAAATCATAATGAATCGGAGTCCATAAGGCTTGCAAAGGATTGCTGGGAAGGGAACAAGGGTGGAGCTAATCTATCTGAACAGGAAATCCCTGCGCCATGAGGAAGGGAGGAAAGAAATCCAGGGGTAGATAAGACATGTGCAATTCTTAAAGGCATATCACAAGTCATGTGAAACATGACAGGGATAATCTTGAAATTATTTGGGAGAATTACTTCCTTACAATACTAGATGGTGTAAAAGAGATGGAAAAAAGTAATGCATTTAAAAAGGAGAGTAAAAAAGTGGCATTATAAGCAAAATGTTTGCTAGAAACTAACAATTTATTGAATGATGGGAATCAATTGAAAAAGACAAATAATTGTTATGTTTGTACTAAATCGAAGGAAAAGATATGTTTTTAACACAATTGAAAGATGTTTGCGTTATTACGACGAATAAGGAATATTCCAGTAGCGTTAAATCGCCAAACAATATTATTGGCTGCTGGACAATTGAAACCAAGGTTCTGCACAGAAGGCTTATCAATAAATTGCAATCTTTGAGCTTGGATTCCAATATTGTTGAATGGATTAGGCAGTGGCTGAGTGACAGGCAACAGAGGGTTGTGGTAAATGGAGTTTATTCGGCACAAGGTCTTGTTACCAGTGGGGTACCTCAGGGGTCAGTACTTGGATCCATTCTCTTTAATATTTGTATTAGTGATATTGCAGAAGGTATTAATGGAAAAGTATGTATTTTTGCTGATAACACAAAGATTTGCAACAGGGTTGACGTTCCTGGAGGGATCAGCCAAATGACAAATGATTTAGGTAAACTAAAAAAATGGTGGGAGCTGTGGCAATTGAGTTTTAATGTGGATAAGTGCAAGATAATGCACCTGGGACGTAAAAACCCATGGGCTGAATATAGAATATTTGATACATCTGAGGGTTGGGATTTAGGGGTTATTATTTCAGAGGATCTAAGGGTAAGTAGTCAATGTAATAGAGCAGCAGGAAATGCTGGCAGAATGCTTGGTTGTGTAGGGAGAGGTATTAGCAGTAGGAAAAGGGAAGTGCTCATGCCACTGTACAGAGCACTGGTGAGACCTCACTTGGAGTACTGTGTGCAGTACTGGAGACCGTATCTCCAGAAGGATATAGACATCTTAGAGAGAGTTCAGAGAAGGGCTACTAAAATGGTGTACAGCTTGAAGGAGAAAAGTTACCAGGAAAGGCTTAATGATCTTAACATGTACAGCTTGGAAAAAAGACGAGACAGGAGATATGATAGAAACATTTAAATACGTAAAGGGAATCCACAAGGTAGAGGAAGGGAGTATATTTAAAAGGAAACAAAGTAGCAAAACAAGAGGACATAGTCTTAGATTAGAGGGGCAAAGGTTTAAAAGTAACATCAGGAAGCATTATTTTACTGAGAGGGTGGTGGATACATGGAACAGTCTTCCAGTTGAAGTGGTAGAGGCCAAAACAGTAATTGAATTTAAGCAAGCATGGGATAGGCATAAGGCTATCCTAAACAAAAGATAAATCCAGGTAAAGTATCCATGTAATTGGGCAGACTAGATGGGCCGAAAGGTTCTTATCTGCCTACATTTTTCTATGTTTCTATGTTTCTATGCTCTGGTTGGCAACATCATTAAGTGAATGGGTTAAAGTTAAACTCATTGATGTGTTGGAGGAAAAGACAAGTGATAAACCAAGGGTTGATGTGGAGGAATTATTCCCAAATAACAGACAAAGGTTACTTATGGTCGTTCAGAGTGCCACAGGCGTGGAAAAATTAAAATTTTCCACTTTAGATTAGTTTAAAATGGAGACAAATGATGACATACGTGTTTGTGCTAATTTGTGGAATAAGGCATGGAGTTTGATTACTGACATAGCAGAAAATTCTATGTCTAAAGACCAGCATAGACAAAGTGTGACTGAATTTGTATCTAGAATTACTGGTCTGCCTAGTGAAATAAAATCTACATTAGATTTGGCTGCTATGGAAATTATGAGATCGTTGCAATTGTTACAACGGAAAAGTACTGATACAGCAAAGATTTTTGCTGTCACAGAAACCTTATTTTCTAGAGATGCTCCAGCTAGACTGGCCCCTATTAGTTATATTTCTGATGAAAGGAACAGGGAAGAATTTTGTGGGGATAACAGAAATGTCAATGGTCGGGGAAGGTCTCTGAATAGACCACAAAATGTACATAACAGAGCTCAGAGTAATAGAAATTATTCGTCCCCTCCCCAAGGTGGACTAATCAAAATAATCCTTTAAGGTGCTACTATTGTAATTTAGAAGGCCACATTAAAAAAATATTGTACTAATATTGTATTAAGATCTGCTTCTGCCTGATATTCAATCCACGCTAACTGAAGGACTGGATTATCATAGAGATTTGCCTTTGTTTAAGCCCGAGTCGATCTACTAAACAGTGAGTTGGGGTGCAGTCAGTTGTCTGGACTGTTTTCTATTTTGGGGTGCATAACCAGAGTCTCAAACCAGCTCTGGTTGAGACCGTAAGAATCTTGGGTAACAATTCAGTTTGTGGTGGCAGTGTGACGAACAGTATAAGAAAAGTGGGTATAGGAATTGTGGGCAACGTAGTCAGTACTTCAGGTCGAGTGTAGTCGGATACTGCGGTGAAACCCTGTGGCCACTTCTTCATGTTGCGTGCCCTTCTGGAGGGAAGGCATTGCCGTGACAGTTAGGCAAATGCGTGCGGAGGATTGTGGGCCATGTAGTCATTATTTTGGGTCTAGTGTAGACAGATAGTGATTTGTTTAACCCTGCACTTCCTTCGCCGCAACGTGCATACGTGACACCTATCGATTGCTATTTCCGAGGTGCTATTAATTCATCACTCATGTCTCAGCACCATAGCGTATTCCTTGATTTTCCTGGTTAGACTAGATCTGATTGAACACTTTCACATTACCGTCACTAGGATATAAATGCATCAATTTTCTATACTATCATTATATCATTCTTTTATTTCAATATATCCAAATATCAGATTGACAGTGCTAGCCTATAGGTTCTCGAATATTATTTGTAAGAGAGCATTCGACGCGCGTTTCGCATATACGCTCCTCAGGAATGCTAACTTTACAATGTAGCAGGGTTCCTTTTAAAGATCTCTGCTTTTCATTCATTCAGTCACGTGGTATTTTTTCTTCTCCAATTAAATTGTTACCATGATTCTGAGGTTAAGATATATTTCATAGGTCCTCCAAATCACGTGACATTCTGAACCAATCATGTAAACCAGGGCTCAAAATTTCAAGTCCCAAGCTACTAGCCAGACCTTAAAAGTTTCTCGCCACCAGTTGCCCCACCTACCCTGCTCTGAACTCCGCCCCTAAACACACCCTCTTAAATTATCTTATGAAATTACACTGTTAAAGGTTTTATTCAGAATAAAGTTACAAAAATAAATAACTTTAACCAGACCGAGACTCCAGATACATGTACAGTATATCGAGACATCAGACGCCAGGTACATATATACCCAGACATCAGATCCAAGTAATATCATCCATTAAGTACAGACTCCTCTCCAACAGTTTTTAGGACCAAATTAATTTGGGGTTTATGCATCCGATATATCAAGTGGAACCGAATACTCTTTTAACCCTTTAACGCCGCAGGACGTTCCATGACGTCATGGCGGCGGGCGGGCTTTGAAGACGCGGGGCGTACAGGTATGCCCCGCTGTCTTCAATGGGGCCGCCTCGGCCCCTCCCCGCAGCCTGCGCGCGCTGACTCGCGGTGCGCGTCATTGGCTGCACAGGGACGGCCTGAAATCAAGCCGTCCCCTGCAGCCAATGACGCGCACTGCACACCGGCTGCGGGGAGGGCCCAAAATTAGTGCTGCGCGACGGCACCTGTCGGCGAGGCGTACCTGTACACCTCGCCAGCAAATTTAAACACCTTAAGGGCGCCACCCCTACGTCCTTAAGGGGTTAATTGTTCGTATGCCAGATTATCATAAGAAGTTAGAAGACCCCATAGTCAGTTTTCCCCCTTGGATGCTAATACAGATGAATCCATTAAAATTCGTGTGCGATACTTCCATCCCCATTTCTTTTTTTTGCCTCTTCCGTATCACTCATCTTTCTTTATAAATAGATATATTTAATTTTGCTGAACCTCAAACGCCTACGCCACCATTTCACCAATTATGACCCCTCACGGGAGAGGTTAGTTCTGCCAAGGGCCCCCTTTAATTCATTTCTCTCTCCCCCTGTAATTCATTTCTCTCTCCCCCTGTAATTCATTTCTCCCCCTCCCCCTGTAATTCATTCTCCCCCTCCCCCTGTAATTCATTTCTCCCCCTCCCCCTGTAATCATTTCTCCCCCTCCCCTGCAATTCATTTCTCCCCTCCCACTCCCCTGCAATTTTCACCCCCTCCCACTCCCCTGCAATTCACCCCCCTCCCACTCCCCTGCAATTTTCACACCCCCACTGCAATTTTCACCCCCCTCCCACTCCCCTGCAATTCACCCCCCTCCCACTCCCCTGCAATTCACCCCCCACTCCCTTGCAATTCACCCCCCCCACTCCCCTGCAATTCACCCCCCACTCCCTTGCAATTCACCCCCCTCCCCTGCAATTCACTCCCCCTCCCACTCCCCTACAATTTTCACCCCCCCACTGCAATTTTCACCCCCTCCCACTCCCCTGCAATTCACCCCCCCCTCCACTCCCCTGCAATTTTCACCCACCACTGCAATTTCCACCCCCTCACACTCCCCTGCAATTCACCCCCCTCCCACTCCCCTGCAATTCACCCCCTTCCCACTCCCCTGTAATTTTCACCCCCCACTGCAATTTTCACCCCCTTCCCACTCCCCTGCAATTTTCACCCCCCACTGCAATTTTCACCCCCTCCCACTCCCCTGCAATTCACCCCCCCTGCCCTGCAATTCACCCCCCCCACTCCCCTGCAATTCACCCCCCTCCCTTTACCTGTCCTTGCGAGTAGTAGAGTGAGGGGGCGGGGATAATCCCCGCTTCCCTCACTCGCTGAGGCATGCTGAGTAGTGATGGGAAGTTCGGATCATTTTTGTGAATCGGATCGATTCGGATCGTTCATAAAAATGATCCGGATCATGATCCGAATCACCGGATCACTAAGTTAAACAGGGAGGGAGGGGGGGGGGGGGGAAACACAGAACCTAATAGGCTCACAGTGTTTGTCGCTACTTATATATAACGGGGTAATGGCGAATATTTGTAGCTTCTCACCTGTATTAGGTGCACCCTTCACCCCTAGTATTAGAACAGTCAGAAAACACACACCCATACAGAGCAGTGTCTACAGGGAGCGCTTAAAGGTGTATATGTAACGTTGGGGGCTTCCAGCCCTACCTGTGTGCTTGAGGACAGCAAGTCTGATGCTGCTCGCTGACCACTGCCCGGTTTAAATGGAGACAGGCAGGGAGGTGATTGCATGAGGTGTGGCTTGAGTGGGGGGCGTGGTCTGGTGAAGGTCTTTAAAAACCCTCAGTATAGTTTCAGAAGTTGCCAGATCGTGGTTATCCATACCTGAGCTCCTTGTACCTGACTGCTATATTGATTTAACCTGTTATTGACCTCTGCTTGTGTTCTGACCATTCTGCCTTCTGTTGCCCTAGACTATTTTCTTGTACTACGCTACTGCTCTGATACCGACCCGGCTATTCCATTTGACCATTCTGAACTCTGTATTCCTGATTCTGGCTCGGCTGACTCCTCTCCATATTGTGAACCCTTTTCTGTCTAGCTAGTTTACCTGGCCAATTCTAAGGACCAGACAGATAGGGATCATTCACAGCTACACTGTTGGTAGCTTCTGGGTTTTGTGGAGTGTTGGGGGTTAAGTACTGCGTGGTGGGATCCGGGAACCGTGACAGTATACATGCAGGTATTAATATCCAATGTATCCAATGTATACCGGTGTAGACTTAACTTCTATAAACCATCAGGAAGAATTGACTGTAGATTCTCAAACACAGATATCCTATATTGGATCGGTGTTTAGAATCTACACTCAATGCTTCCTGTTGGTTTATAGAAGTTAAGTCTACACCGGTATACATTGGATACATTGGATATTAATACCTGCATGTATACACTTTTAAGCGCTCCCTGTAGACACTGCTCTGTATGGGTGTGTGTTTTCTGACTGGATTCCAGTTGCAGGAAGTGCTGCTCTGAGCAGCTTCAACAACAAGAACCCAGAAACTAGCAGTAACTGAAAATGCTTTTATTCTCATTGAGGACCCCTAGCAGGTTTGCTCTTAACGCCTCCTCCCTGTAATCGAGGTGGCTAACGCATTGCCTGCTGGAAAAAGTTCATATTTCCACAGGTGTGCGTGGTGTCGCCTTCTCGCCTGGTCCGAAGTATCGGTGTAGGCGCTACGTGTTAGTTTCCCAATCGTGTGCTGCGGCAGCCAGCTCGGTGAGCTCAGCATGGACACTGGACAGATACATTTCTTTGCAGGCAGCGCGGTGGGCAGCCCCTTTCCACCAGGCACCGGAAGTGGAGGTTGCAGTTCCGGATCGTTCAGCTTGGTGATTCGAATCACTCCGTTCAGTGAAAAGATCCGGATCAAAAGAACGATTCGTTCATGATCCGGCCATCACTAATGCTGAGTCCTCCTTCACGCTGTGCCCGGAAGAGGAGGAGCGCAGCGTGAAGGGACATCCAGCGTGTAACAGGTAAAAGGGGGGTGGGAGAGGGAATTTGCACCCCCCCCCCTGTTGTGACACTTTGAGGACTAATTGATTCCTCACGCCGGATGTTTTCCATCTCTGGTCATGCTGTACCCGGCATGCCCTCTGTCTCTCCATGCTACACTCTCACTGATGCTGCTTTGGGGAGATGGGATGAACCTCTTACTGATTCAAGATGTTTGCTCGGCGCAGTTTCCCGTGATTCGTTCACATGGTACAGCAAACGGGTGAGTGCGCCGAGCAAATCTCTGAGATCAGTAAGAGGTTCAGCCGGTCTCCCCGAAGCAGCGTCAGTGAGAGTGAAGCATAGAGAGACAGAGGGCATGCCGGGTACAGCATGAAAACCAGAGAAGGAACAATCCGGCGCGAGGAATCAATGGTCCTTAGAGTGCCACAACAGGGAGGTGCAAATTCACTCTCCCGCCCCCTTTTACCGGAAGTGGCTTCTGCCGGCCGAAAAAAAAAACCAAAAAAAAAAACGTCTGCCACTGGAATACGCAGCGCAGGCAGAACGATATACTTTATCGTGCTGCCTGCGTGTACATCTCCACTCGCCCACCCTTAATTTCCACTCGCCAAATGCGAGCAGGCGAGTGGAAATTTTGACCCCTGATGTATACTATATTCTTCTGTTCATCCATTCTACCAAGAAGTATAGGTGAGAAAACTCTGACATCTTTTATTCAGCCAGACAAACTTTCTTGTAGAATTGCTTATTGCTCGCCATTGGTGGTTGAACCAGTTTATTTGTTATTGTTCTTTTATTCTAAGGAGAAAAGTTTCCGTCCTGCATGCTTTCCTTAATTTTTATATAAATATGCAGAGATTATTCCTTCACTCTTGAGGAGATCATATTTCTTATTTATTCCTGTTATTAACCCCTTCACTGCTGAGCCATTTCACTCAGGGTTATTCAAAGAGATTCGAAAAGTCACCGCACGTTCGGTGACTTTTCGTTCTATTCAATTCGGTTCCTTTTGCCGATCCCATTTCGGTGACCCTGCGGTGTATTCAGCAAACACCACAGGGTCCCCAAATTGCAGGGAAAGGCCGCCGCAAACCTGACGAAAACTAACTGCAAAACCCACCGAATGCACGTCGAAAACCCACAAAAACATCTGGATTAACCTGCCGAATACCACGGAAAAACCGAGCAGGAGCCGATCACACGCAGCCGAAGCCTCTGGAGAAAGCCGACACCTCAGACGAGGGAGGTGAATAAATTAGCAAAACAGTTTGCATGAATGATTAAAAATGAAACGGTGTTTGCAAAGAAACTACTGAGCGAAAATGTCTGAAATTTGCATATGAGGTCCAGGGAATGATAATAAAAAGGGCTGTTACAGAAAAAATAAGTAAACTTAAAAAAAAATAAAAAATCGGACTTTAAAAAAAAAATTTAAATTAAGAAAAATGCTTAAAGTATCCTAAAAAATCTATAAATAGACTCTTTACTGCAGAATTTTATAATGAACGGTTTATTAGATATTGAATTAAAACCGGAATATTTTTAACATTGAAGCCTATGGGATTCTCCTGAATAAACCTGTCGAATTAAACCACCGAATGGCAGGGCATTAGGGGAACCTTTCACTGCTGGTTTGTGTTCTCTGAATAGCCGAAGCAGTGCTTTTTCATGGGGATTTCACTGCCCTCGAACAGGCACCGAACAGGCACCGTATGTGCAGGCAATTCGCCAGGATTTGGCGAATTGCCTGCTCTCTGGATAGCCGAATGGCCAGGAAGGGTAACCCAACGCTGAGTTTCAGCGTTCGGTTACCTTTCTCAAGCAATTCGGAGCTCTTTGGATAACCCTGACTGTGTGCTGAGCTCATTTTTACCGGTTTCGCTCATCATGTTTAAACACGATTTGAAGCTGGGTTTTATTATACGACCCAGACATATTATATATCGTTCTTTCTGGCAGACTTGGCAGATTCATAATATATCATTATTATATGTATACGTCATGTCCTGCCTGTATATTATAACAAGAAATGCAATAAAATTTGAATTTTTAGTCCTCTACAGTGTGTAGAGTGTTTTTTTCACATCATATACAACCACAGCAACGTACCAACGGGGTAATAGCATTGGGTTCAAAGAGGTACGAAGAAGTTCAGCACAGCCTAGCAGTTATGCCAGCCTAAACTTCGGTACCGGGTAGGAATGGAGCAAGGTAAGAATTGTACAGTCTCGGAAACTTCTCGTCAGAGGCTTAAACCTCCCAAGGCGTGTACTACCTCAGCCTTTGGAAAGCAACCGTCGTCGTCTGCGTCTCCATGGTTGCAAGAGAAAGGTAAGGAGAGAGTGAGAGGTAAAAGAAAAGAAAAGAAAGGAAAAGGAGAGATGAGAGAGAGAAAGGGGGGGAAAGGGGGGAGAAAAAGAAGGGGGGTAGTGTAGAACACTCATGTCCAGGGGAGTTTGCCCCAGCAGCCAGAACCTCAAAATATCTCTAACGCACGGCGTGTAGTAGCCGCGTAAGCGTCCCAATGGAACCACTTCAGTCCCATGTCAGCCTCCACTCCACGGGTCGTAGCCTCAAGAAGGTCTATGGAGAGAAAAGTCTCGACCCAATGTAGCCACGATCGGATTGACGGCACCTCCGGGGAACGCCAGTGCACCGGGATCAAAGCTCGAGCCGCTAACATCATGAGGAGTAGTACCGACCTCTTCAGGGTCCCAATGGGAAGTGGAATGTGAAAAAAGCAGGAAGCATCCTGCGGTGAATGGAAGATTCGTATCAGTCACCTGATGGATGGCAGAGTGGATCAGTTTCCAGAACCCAAGCACTCATGGGCAGGACCACCAAACATGAAGGTACGTACCCACGTCAGTATCACATCACCAGCAGGTGGGAGTAATGTCCAGGTAAATGCGATGTAAGAGCGAGGGAGTCCTGTACCAAAAAGTCAGGATCTTATAAGAAGTCATACAGAAGAATCTGAACAATAAAGCTCAGAAAAAAGTACCGTAAAAATAGCCGTGTAAGGTACAAAAAAGGACCTTAATAAACCTTTAATAGGAAATCGTAATTTCAAGAACAAAAAACTAAAACACAACATTTACCATGGACATACATTATAAAAAACAAAACAAGGTGAGTAATATATAAATGGTATCGGGTCTATTGGTTTTGCATTGGTCAATAACTCTATTAATGATTAATATGATAGTTAGTCACAGCCTCCATCTCAGAGTGGTACTAAGTGTATAAAAAAACTCCAATACAAAGCGTTCAGTCAAAATAAGATATCATATAATCCACATCTGTTCCCTCAATCCTAGCCACCATCTAAAGTTGAGCAGGTCACAAAAACACATATAATACTGTGACGCCAATTGTCTGAGCTCAACATCACAAATGATTGATGGTACATAGAAAATAAGTAATTCCACAGAGAATAAATTGCTGGCATTTATGTTTTTAGGGAATCCAATAAAATGCTGTGGCTCTGTGTATTGCAGAGATTATTTATTCAAAGTGATGACTTTATTCATAGCATAGAGCAGGCCTCAAAATTTCTACTCGCATTTGGCGAGTGGAAATTTCATGAGGGCGAGTGGAAATGCAGATGCAGGCAGGGCAGGATAAGGGTTAGGTGGGGCAACTAGTGGCGAGTAACTCTTAAGGCCTGGCTAGTAGCTTGGGACTTGAAATTTTGAGCCCTGGCATAGAGCATAACTTGAATTAGCAGTGAGACAGTATAGAATATACCCACAAGATTTAATAGCGTGATTAGTAGTTTAATACTATTTGTTTCTAAAAAATATATTTTCTGGACGATTCAAAGCAGCATAGCTTGTGATAGTAAGCTTCAATTGTCCACAATTTGTATTGACAATTAACTTTCAATAATAGTTATTAATTGAGCGATGAATAGAGCTCAATCAAAGGTGCATCATGCCGCAATTTTTTTTTTTAGAGATTCCTTAGTCAAAATGATAAAACCGTTCATAACATAATAGAAAATTGATTTATAATCGACAGGAATCAATGTAACCACAGCATTCAATGACTAGTGGCTCAGTAATACATTAGTTGCAAGGAGGAACATTTGAGCATACAGTCTACAGAAAATCACTTTAGAAATCCATAGGTACAACAGGCAACTTGCTGTGCTGCTTTGAATCGTCCAGAAAATATATTTTTTAGAAACAAATAGTATTAAACTACTAGTCACGCTATTAAATCTTGTGGGTATATTCTATACTGTCTCACTGCTAATTCAAGTTATGCTCTCTATGCTATGAATAAAGTCATCACTTTGAATAAATAATCTCTGCAATACACAGAGCCACAGCATTTTAATGGATTCCCTAAAAACATATAAATGTCAGTAATTTATACTCTGTGGAATTACCGTATTTTTCGCTCCATAAGACGCACCTGACCATAAGACGCACCTAGTTTTTAGAGGAGGAAAACAGGAAAATAAATATTCTGAAATCAAATAGTGTAATAATGGATATACTGCCCCCAGCTCATGGATACTGCCCCCAGCTCATGGATACTGTCCCCCAGCTCATGGATACTGTCCCCCAGCTCATGGATATGTCCCAGCACATGGATACTGTCCCCCAGCTCATGGATATGCCCCAGCACATGGATACTGTCCCCCAGCTCATGGATATGCCCCAGCAGATGGATACTGTCCCCCAGCTCATGGATACTGTCCCCCAGCTCATGGATACTGTCCCCCAGCTCATGGATATGTCCCAGCACATGGATACTGTCCCCCAGCTCATGGATACTGTCCCCCAGCTCATGGATATGCCCCAGCACATGGATACTGTCCCCCAGCTCATGGATATGCCCCAGCTCATGGATACTGTCCCCCAGCTCATGGATACTGTCCCCCAGCTCATGGATATGCCCCCAGCTTATGGATATGCCCCAGCACATGGATATGCCCCAGCACATGGATACTGTCCCCCAGCTCATGGATATGCCCCCCAGCTTATGGATATGCCCCAGCTCATGGATACTGTCCCCCAGCTCATAGATAATGCCCCAGCTCATGGATATTGCCCCAGCACATGGATTTGCCCCAGCTCGCTCATGGATGTGCCCCAGCTCGCTCATGGATGTGCCCCAGCAGCTCATGGATATGCCTCCGCTCACCTGTCGCCGCCGCGTTAGGCTCCCTCTGAGCGTGCGTCCGGCGGCAGGAAGCTTGGGCACTCGCCTGGGGGAGCCACGTGACCGCGATCTCGCGAGTGCCCAAGCTTCCTGCCGCCGGACGCACGCTCAGAGGGAGCCTAACGCGGCGGCGACAGGTGAGCGGAGGCATATCATGGGACATTCGCTCCATAAGACGCACCCACTTTTCCCCCCACTTTTTGGGGGGAGAAAAGTGCATCTTATGGAGCGAAAAATACGGTACTTATTTTCTATGTACCATCAATCATTTGTGATGTTGAGCTCAGACAATTGGCGTCACAGTATTATATGTGTTTTTGTGACCTGCTCAACTTTAGATGGTGGCTAGGATTGAGGGAACAGATGTGGATTATATGATATCTTATTTTGACTGAACACTTTGTATTGGAGTTTGTTATACACTTAGTACCACTCTGAGATGGAGGCTGTGACTAACTATCATATTAATCATTAATAGAGTTATTGACCAATGCAAAACCAATAGACCCGATACCATTTATATATTACTCACCTTGTTTTGTTTTTTATAATGTATGTCCATGGTAAATGTTGTGTTTTAGTTTTTTGTTCTTGAAATTACGATTTCCTATTAAAGGTTTATTAAGGTCCTTTTTTGTACCTTACACGGCTATTTTTACAGTTCTTTTCTTTTTTTCTGAGCTTTATGGTTCAGATTCTTCTGTATGTATATATTCGAGGGTTTAATCCCTATCTAAGTACCCATTGACCTCAATCTTCTTTTCCTTTTTTCCTCTTATAAGAAGTCTCCTGAGTTCTCGAAGCACAGAATCCCTTATGTACCAGGATATAAGTCATAGCCCATTGTGCATCCATGATAGCAACTCCCAGGTCCGCTTCCCATCTTGATGTAAAGGGGGGGGGGGTCGGTCGTGTCCAACGCTTAAAGCAGGCTATACAAAGCGGACACACCATGATTAAGCGTAAGTCCCGAGTTGCACAGTTGAGATCACGGAGGTACATCCTAATCTGCAGATAGTTAAATCTTTCCAAAAGTGATGGGGGGTCCCCCTCCTCAAAACAGAGAGGGGCACTCCCATCTGAATCACAGGGAAAATCCAAGGCTCGTAGTCTCCTCAAACCCGTTAGTCGAATGCACAAAGAAGGCAAGACCCCAGCTGGAGCCTCGGATTGTGATTTAAGGGCAAGAGAGGGGAGATAGCCGTAGACAAGCCATAAGTCAATTTACTTCTGTGCCATATACGCTGTGTAACTGCAACTGGGTCTGGGTCCGAGGAAGCTCCACGACGAGCAACCGGTGGAAACCATGGTACCGCCCACAGAGGAGCACCAGAAAGAACACGCTCCAGGTTAAGCCACCTCTTATTCGGCTCGGAAGCCGACCAATCAATAACTCTAAGCAAGTGGCAAGCTGTGTAGTACTGTTTCACATCGGGGAGAGCTAAGCCACCTCCGGACTTCGGTCGACATAGTGCTGCGAACCCAACCCGGGGTCGACCCTTCGGCCATATAAAATGTAGAAATTCCTTCCGGAGAGTCATAAAATACGATGCTGGGATTGCAATAGGAAGAGCACGAAAAAGGTACAATAGGCGCGGCAACAGATTAATCTTTAACACGGCCCAGCCAGGAGATGTATTTACTCGTCCAGTCATACAGATCTGAATGAAACGAGCGCAGAATACCGTTAAAGTTTAAGTCAAGAAGTCGGCCAGAGGAGGTCGCCAGCCAGTACCGAGATATCGGAGAGAGGTAGGATAGTGTCGGAACGGGTAATTAGTGCGAATGGACTCCAAAGTAGCAGATTCCAGGGAAACACCCAAGAATTCCGATTTTTCATGGTTGATTTTAAGACCCGCGACGGAGCCATAAGAGTCCAGTTCAGACATGACGGCCGGCAGGGAGGAGTCCACAGTCGTGAGAAAGAAGAGCAGGTCGTCTTCATATACCGATAGTTTATGTTCGAAAATATGCCCCTGAATCCCTGTTATATCCGGATTGCGATGGATAGCTACAAGAAGCGGTTCAAGTGAGAGGGCGAAGAGCAGGGGCGATAAGGGGCAACCCTGCCTAGTCCCATTCTTCACTACCAATGAAGGCGATAAGGTCCCGTTAACCCTGACGCGCTGTGGGAGCATCGTAAAGAGCCGTCAAGCATTGCATGAAGAAGGGTCCCACCCCCAGGCCCCTCAACACCGAGAACATAAAATCCCAGTGTACTCTGTCAAAGGCCTTCTCCGCGTCCGTGGAGAGCAGGAGAAGGTCTTCACCAGTCTTCTTTGCTACCCCGATAGCCCCCAAAGCACGGGTGGTCGCATCACAGGCCTCATGTCCCGGTACAAATCCCACCTGGTCCGGGTGGATCAGGGACGGCAACAGTGGAGTCAGTCGGTTTGCCATAATCTTGGCCAAGTTCTTCAGATCCGCATTCAGAAGCGAGATCGGCCAATAACTACAAGGGTCCGATGCGTCTTTATTCGGTTTCAGAATAACCAAAATTGTGGCAGACAAGGTGTGAGGGTAGAGGGGGGAGCCCGATCGGATTGCTGCGAACAGCATAAGAAGGCGGGGTACCACCGTGGGCGAGAAGGCGCAATAGTATTCCGCTGGAAGGCCGTCAGGTCCAGGGCTCCTATGGGTCTTAAGTGACTTCAAAACCGTGTGAATCTCCTCAACACTGATGGGGGGGTCCTCTAGGGCGGTCGCCGAAGATTCATAAAGTAAGGGAGCCTATCTCGCAGGTAGTCCTGTATCGTGGTGAGGGGGGGGACTGGCATTCGAGCTCCCATCCAAGTCATAGAGGCTCTGGTAATAACATAGGAACTCAAGTAAAATAGACTCAGGGAGCACGTGAACGGTCCCATTCTGCGAGCGGATCTTCGCGATATAGGAAGCATTCTGCCTGCGTCGGAGAATCTGGGCCAAGAGACGGCCAGGTTTGTTTTCCTTAAGGGCAAAACTACAGCGGGCCTTTTGGGCAGCAAACTTAACATCTGCATGAAGCAAATCATTTAATTCTCGACGTTTAGCCAGAAGTTCCGGAAAATCAGAGGACGAGGTAAGAGTGTTGTGTCGGAGTTCCAAGTCGCGAATATCCACGATAAATTGTTTCACATGTTCTGAGCGGAGGCGTTTCAGGGTCGTGGCTTTGCTAATAAAAAGACCTCGCACCACAGCTTTGTGAGCCTCCCAAACCGTCGGTTCGGGGACCTCCGAGTCGCCATTCGTCTCAAAATGAATCTTGAGATGGGAGTCTACGTCAATCACAAAGCCCAGATCTGCAAGGAGAGACAAATTCAGTCTCCACTGTCTTTCCGATGGGCGATAAAGAGGAGAGGTCAGCGTAGCTGTTACCGGAGCGTGTGCTTCGATTGTCGACGCCTCAACTAGGTCCAATCATGATATTGCACTAATATGTAATCCAGACGGGAGTGTGTGGATGGACAGGGGAAAAGAAGGTGTAATCACGCTCGCCGGCGTGAAAAGCTCGCCAGACGTCAACAAGACGGAGATCGTCTAACGTACGTCTTACTTGACGTATGACATTTGGAGGAATTGAAGAGCGACCCATGGAGGTATCCAGTCTTGGGTCTAAGGGGAGGTTAATGTCCCCTGCAACGACAAGAGTACCAGCCATAAAGGTCTCCAATTGGCGCACAATAGATGCCAGGCACCGATGCTATGCTTTAGGGAAGGTACACCGAAGCGAATGTATAACAGAAGTCTGCAATTGTACCTTTAATAAACAAGAATCGCCCCTCTGGGTCCATCAACACATCCATCAGGACAAAGGGGACATCCCACCCCATTCAAAATATAACCACAATTGCTCGCATGTTAAAATGTGAAAAACAAACACTTTACATGTTGTGAATTATTGAAAATTCTAATTTTATTGCATTTTTTGTTATAAATATACAGGCAGGACATGACGTATACATATAATAATGATATATTATGAATCTGCCGAGTCTGCTGGAAAGAACGATATATCATCAGGGTAATTCAAAGAGATTCGAAAAGTCACTGCACACTCGGTGACTTTTCGTTCTCTTCAATTCGGTTCCTTTTGCCGATCCCATTTCGGTGACCCTGCGGTGTTTTCAGCAAGCACCACAGGGTCCCCGAATTGCAGGGAAAAGACACCGCCAACCTGACGAAAACTAACCGCAAAACCCACCGAATGCACGCCGAAAACCCGCAAAAACATCTGGATTAACCCATCGAAAAACCCGAGCAGGAGCCGATCACACGCAGCCGAAGCCTCTGGAGAAGGCCGACACCGCAGACGAGGCAGTGAATAAATTAGCAAAACAGTTTGTGTGAATGTTTGAAAATGAAACGCTGTTTGCAAAGAAACTACTGAGCGAAAATGTCTGAAATTTACACATGAGGTCCAGGGAATGATAATAAAAAGGGCTGTGACAGAAAAAATAAGTAAACTTTAAAAAAATAGGACTTTTAATTTTTTTAAAAATATTTCAGGAAAATGCTTAAAATATCCTAAAAAATCTATAAATAAAGAGACTTTTACTGCAGAATTTTATAATGAACGGTTTATTAGATATTGAATTAAAATGGGAATATTTTTAACATTGAAGCCTATGGGATTCTCCTGAATTAACTTGCCGAATTAAACCACCGAATGGCAGGGCATTTCGGGAACCTTTCACTGCTGGTTTGTGTTCTCTGAATAGCCGAAGCAGTGCTTCTCTATGGGGATTTCACTGCCCTCGAACAGGCACCGAACAGGCACCGTATGTTCAGGCAATTCGCTAGGATTTGGCGAATTGCCTGCTCTCTGGATAGCCGAATGGCCAGGAAAGGGTACCTTTCTCAAGCAATTCGGAGCTCTTTGAATAACCCTGATTATGTCTGGGTCATATACTAAAATAAGGCTTCAAAACGCGTTAAAACATGATGAACAAAACAGGTAAAAATGAGCTCAGCACAGAGGCGTGAAATGCCTCAGCAGCGAAAGGGTTAAAATATTTTTATTTATTCATAAACATGGTCATGTTTGGTATCATTTGAAAGGCCATGCTCTGGACACCCTCTAGCTACCACCATTCGGGACATATGGGGGTTCACAGGAACCCCCTATCTCCAGCAGAGGATTTCCTTGGGAATGAGGACATGAGTCAATGAAGACGTTCGCCACATCATCCACAGGGAAGGGGTTAATCAATCAAATTATTATCTTTAACTTACGAGCAATAGAAACATTACATTTTATTCATGTTATTATAACAATCAGTTGATAGATTTATTATGCCATCGACAAATTGATTAATATAGATTATTGATTGTATGAATTAAAGATCTCGTAGTACATTGTCTCAGTTCAAAAAGTGTTATTAGCTAACTAAAAGAACTGTTTTTATAAATTGACGCCAGTGGGTTTTACAAGAACACGATGTAGTTGAACTCTTCATTTAGTCCCTTCGGATATTGTGTCACATCCTCGGCTCCTGTGGCACGCTCTGTGGGGTCTGGACACCCGGCGGCGTCGCTGGCTGGCCGGGTGCCAGGAGTTCCGGCTGACCGGCTGGTGTCTGGAGGGGCGGGGCTTGGCGTAGTGATGCGGAGCCCCCTTCCTTAAATGCAGGGCCTGAGATTCAGCTCGACGCCCTGACGTGGATTTATTCTCGCATCGCCTGCTGTGTTGATTTGTCTCTCTGATTTCTCTGCTTTGTTGCCGATTTGCCTGTATGAGGACCCTGCTTGTGTTTGACCCGGTTTGCCTATTTGACCATTCTCTCTCTGACTCCTTCTACATATGCACTGTAGGTTAAGTGTAATAGACACTACGCAGCCTCTGATTGAAGGTCTGCCCTGCAGGGTCCTGAATCCTCGAAATACATTGCTGACACAAAGTTAATGAGTGTCTTCTCTGTTGCCAACCCTGCCTGTATGACTACCCTCTCTGTTGCCAACCCTGCCTGTACAACTACCCCCTCTGTTGCCGAGTCGGATTGTATTTTTGACCACGCTTATGTTAACCCCTGGTGTATGACACTTCTGCATTATCTCTGCTTGCACATAGTTAACTTGTTTTGGCTCAGTAGACACTTGGTCTCGAAATCATTTGCTTCTGAGTGGTACTTAGTGTTGGTCTTCTGTCTGACCTCCCTGGCTGGGAGTACTAGGGCTAGCAGTCCTGACTGCTTACAAATCGAGACGTACAGAGGCCTGTCCAAAAGGATCTACATCATGGTTATCAGGGGTGGGCGCTACTGCAAACATGACATATTGTGACTCTAATGTGAAGATCCAGCGTGATTCTCTTTGTCTTAACACTTTGACGTAGTCACCTTTCCTAGGAACCATCGTGACTGTTTCTATCGCCTGGAAAGTTATGCAATTTTCGTCACCATTATGGTTAGCCCATACATGGCAGGAAATCGGTGTTTCTGTTAAGTTTTTAATTGAGTTGATATGTTGTAACACTTCTTTTAAATTGCTGATATGTTTTGCCAACATATTGCTTTTGACAGTCACAGGTGAAAAGGTAAATAACTTTGGAGGTTGCGCAATTTATTGCTTCTTTGATAGGAAAGCTTTTCTGAGTAACTGTACTTTTACAAAGTACTCAGATTTTTTAATGTAAGGACATGCTTTGCATTGTCCACATTTGCATACAACAAAGGAAATACATGGAGTAATATCTGCAATGCAAATTACACATACGGAGTGCAGACCGTATTACATGAAAAATAAAACAGCCCCGCTAGAATATCACTCACAGGATATAAGAATTAGGCAGGCACAGGGGCAGGGTCACTGCCCGAAGGCCTGCGGGTCGGTAGGGGCCTGGTTTGGGGTGACGCAGTGGGCCCCCCCGCCAGTTTTCTTCTGATCACTGAACTTAACTGGTAGCCAGCCGCGCACTCTGAAAATGCCGTGGTGGCGCCTGTGCCGCCTCCTCACGTGACAAACCGGGCCCCTGCTGACCCGAGGGCCCTCAGACAGTGCCACCGGTGAGCAACGGGGGGGGGGGCGGCAATATATTCCCATGTTTGAGCTGCTTGGGCAATATATACCCATGTTTGAGCTGCTTGGGCAATATATACCCATTTTTGAGCTGCTGGGGGCAATATGTACCCATGTTCGAGCTGCTGGGGGCAATATATAACCCATGTTTGAGCTGCTGGGGGCAATATATACCCATGTTTGAGCTGCTGGGGCAATATATACCCATGTTTGAGCTGCTGGGGCAATATATATCCATATTTGAGCTTCTGGGGCAATATTTATCCATGTTTGAGCTGCTGGGGTAATATATATCCATGTTTGAGCTGCCTGGGCAATATGTTTGAGCTGCTGGGGGCAATATATACCCATGTTTGAGCTGCTGGGGCAATATGTACCCATGTTTGAGCTGCTGGGGGGCAATATATAACCCATGTTTGAACTGCTGGGGGCAATATATACCCATGGTTTAGTTGCTGGGGGCAATACATACCCATGTTTGCGCTGCTGGGGCAATATATATCCATGTTTGAGCTTCTGGGGCAATATTTATCCATGTTTGAGCTGCTGGGGCAACATATATCCATGTTTGAGCTGCTGGGGGCAATATATACCCATGTGTGAGCTGCTGGGAGGCAATATATACCCATGTGTGAGCTGCTGGGGCAATATATACCCATGTGTGTGCTGCTGGGGGCAATATATACCCATGTGTGTGCTGCTGGGGGGCAATATATACCCATGTGTGAGCTGCTGGGTGGCAATATATACCCATGTGTGAGCTGCTGGGTGGCAATATATACCCATGTGTGAGCTGCTGGGGGCAATATATACCCATGTGTGAGCTGCTGGGGCAATATATACCCATGTGTGTGCTGCTGGGGGCAATATATACCCATGTGTGTGCTGCTGGGGGGCAATATATACCCATGTGTGAGCTGCTGGGGGCAATATATATCCATGTGTGAGCTGCACATTACTGTGGGTTTTATTGCTGTGGAGCTCTGTGATGCGCTCATACACCCTGCACATTACTGTGAGGTTTATTTCTGTGGAGCTCTGTAATGTGCAGTGTGTCAGGATTGTACAGTATCTTTTAACGTGATCGTCAGTTTCCCACATTTTCCACAGGGACTTTCTGTGCCGGGGTGTAGCCTTAGCTGCAATTAGTGGGTGATGGCTGCTGCAGCAGTGCGGTGGCCATCTGTAAGTATGGAGGGGGGGCACAATTCGCTGCTGGGTCCAAGTGGATTTTCAAAAAGGTTATTTTAGGAGTTCAGAAATAAATTCTTTAGCACAATAATGTACATGTGGGTGTTGCGTTGTAGGGGGTGGGGTTTTTATGGGTGTGGCCTCCTGTGGGTGCGGAACAAGGGGGCCCCATGACCTCCTATTGCCCGGGGGCCCCATTAGTTGTCAGTCCGCCCCTGGGCAGGCACATAATAAGCTTACCGCTCCTGGATGAAACTTTGAATGTGGAACTGGTGGGTCACCTCCTGGAATCCAGCATCCCAGACCGCAGCAGGAATCTCCTTCCAGTAACCCAAACTCAGTGGTTTGGATATTGCGGAAAAAGCTTTAAGATGAAAATAGTAAGTCGGGCTTTTAAATAAAAAAATCATATTTAACAAAACATATTAAAATGGAACACAATCCAACGCGTTTCGTCTTTATATACAGAAAGACTTCATCAGGGAACCCTAATGGTTACTGGTATGACTTTAGAAAGACAGTCATCCAAATGTAATATCGCCCAATATATCTGACTTCTTTCTCTAACATCTTCCCATCCATTATCAAAAGTAGCTATAAAGCGTACTTGTTTATCATTAGTTCTTTTTCTCTTAGTGGTGCCTAACAGTCCCGTCATTAACCTATGGGTTAAAAAGCTTTTTCTTTAAAAAAATGTTAGGAAACCTAAAATTTCACCCAAAAAATGTCTAAAAAATCCTAAAAAAATAAATAAGTTAAGAAACTTTCATTCTATTGGTAGCATTCTTAAATAACCAATAAAAAAACGAAATAACTCTCATAAAAAACAGAAAACTAAAACTAAACTGGTCTCAGCGTGGGAGAGTGAGGAGCAGTAACTTTTATATTGGTATATATTATTGGTCTCAGCGTGGGAGAGTGAGGAGCAGTAACTTTTATATTGGTATATATTATTGGTCTCAGTGTGGGAGAATGAGGAGCAGTAACTTTTATATTGGTGTTATTGGTCTCAGCGTGGGAGAGTGAGGAGCAGTAACCTTTATATTGGTGTTATTGGTCTCAGTGTGGGAGAGTGAGGAGCAGTAACTTTTATATTGGTGTTATTGGTCTCAGTGTGGGAGAGTGAGGAGCAGTAACTTTTATATTGGTGTTATTGGTCTCAGTGTGGGAGAGTGAGGAGCAGTAACCTTTATATTGGTGTTATTGGTCTCAGTGTGGGAGAGTGAGGAGCAGTAACCTTTATATTGGTGTTATTGGTCTCAGTGTGGGAGAGTGAGGAGCAGTAACTTTTATATTGGTGTTATTGGTCTCAGTGTGGGAGAGTGAGGAGCAGTAACTTTTATATTGGTGTTATTGGTCTCAGTGTGGGAGAGTGAGGAGCAGTAACCTTTATATTGGTGTTATTGGTCTCAGTGTGGGAGAGTGAGGAGCAGTAACTTTTATATTGGTGTTATTGGTCTCAGCGTGGGAGAGTGAGGAGCAGTAACTTTCATATTGGTGTTATTGGTCTCGGCGTGGGAGAGTGAGGAGCAGTAACTTTTATATTGGTGTTATTGGTCTCGGCGTGGGAGAGTGAGGAGCAGTAACTTTTATATTGGTGTTATTGGTCTCAGCGTGGGAGAGTGAGGAGCAGTAACTTTCATATTGGTGTTATTGGTCTCGGCGTGGGAGAGTGAGGAGCAGTAACTTTTATATTGGTGTTATTGGTCTCGGCGTGGGAGAGTGAGAAGCAGTAACTTTTATATTGGTGTTATTGGTCTCAGCGTGGGAGAGTGAGGAGCAGTAACTTTTATATTGGTGTTATTGGTCTCGGCGTGGGAGAATGAGGAGCAGTAACTTTTATATTGGTGTTATTGTTCTCCGTGTGGGAGAGTGAGGAGCAGTAACTTTTATATTGGTGTTATTGGTCTCAGTGTGGATAAGTGAGGAGCAGTAACTTTTATATTGGTGTTATTGGTCTCCGTGTGGGAGAGTGAGGAGCAGTAACTTTTATATTGATGTTATTGGTCTCGGCGTGGGAGAGTGAGGAGCAGTAACTTTTATATTGGTGTTATTGGTCTCGGCGTGGGAGAGTGAGGAGCAGTAATTTTTATATTGGTGTTATTGGTCTCAGCGTGGGAGAATGAGGAGCAGTAACTTTTATATTGGTGTTATTGGTCTCAGTGTGGGAGAGTGAGGAGCAGTAACTTTTATATTGGTGTTATTGGTCTCAGTGTGGAGAGTGAGGAGCGGTAACTTTTATATTGGTGTTATTGGTCTCAGTGTGGATAAGTGAGGAGCAGTAACTTTTATATTGGTGTTATTGGTCTCCGTGTGGGAGAGTGAGGAGCAGTAACTTTTATATTGATGTTATTGGGTCGGCGTGGGAGAGTGAGGAGCAGTAACTTTTATATTGGTGTTATTGGTCTCCGTGTGGGAGAGTGAGGAGCAGTAACTTTTATATTGGTGTTATTGGTCTCAGTGTGGATAAGTGAGGAGCAGTAACTTTTATATTGGTGTTATTGGTCTCCGTGTGGGAGAGTGAGGAGCAGTAACTTTTATATTGGTGTTATTGGTCTCAGCGTGGGAGAGTGAGGAGCAGTAACTTTTATATTGGTGTTATTGGTCTCGGCGTGGGAGAGTGAGGAGCAGTAACTTTTATATTGGTGTTATTGGTCTCAGCGTGGGAGAATGAGGAGCAGTAACTTTTATATTGGTGTTATTGGTCTCAGTGTGGGAGAATGAGGAGCAGTAACTTTTATATTGGTGTTATTGGTCTCAGTGTGGGAGAGTGAGGAGCAGTAACTTTTATATTGGTGTTATTGGTCTCAGTGTGGGAGAGTGAGGAGCGGTAACTTTTATATTGGTGTTATTGGTCTCAGTGTGGATAAGTGAGGAGCAGTAACTTTTATATTGGTGTTATTGGTCTCCGTGTGGGAGAGTGAGGAGCAGTAACTTTTATATTGATGTTATTGGTCTCGGCGTGGGAGAGTGAGGAGCAGTAACTTTTATATTGGTGTTATTGGTCTCCGTGTGGGAGAGTGAGGAGCAGTAACTTTTATATTGGTGTTATTGGTCTCAGTGTGGATAAGTGAGGAGCAGTAACTTTTATATTGGTGTTATTGGTCTCCGTGTGGGAGAGTGAGGAGCAGTAACTTTTATATTGGTGTTATTGGTCTCAGCGTGGGAGAGTGAGGAGCAGTAACTTTTATATTGGTGTTATTGGTCTCGGCGTGGGAGAGTGAGGAGCAGTAACTTTTATATTGGTGTTATTGGTCTCAGCGTGGGAGAATGAGGAGCAGTAACTTTTATATTGGTGTTATTGGTCTCAGTGTGGGAGAGTGAGGAGCAGTAACTTTTATATTGGTGTTATTGGTCTCAGTGTGGGAGAGTGAGGAGCAGTAACTTTTATATTGGTGTTATTGGTCTCAGCGTGGGAGAGTGAGGAGCGGTAACTTTTATATTGGTGTTATTGGTCTCGGCGTGGGAGAGTGAGGAGCAGTAACTTTTATATTGGTGTTATTGGTCTCAGTGTGGGAGAGTGAGGAGCAGTAACTTTTATATTGGTGTTATTGGTCTCAGCGTGGGAGAATGAGGAGCGGTAACTTTTATATTGGTGTTATTGGTCTCGGCGTGGGAGAGTGAGGAGCAGTAACTTTTATATTGGTGTTATTGGTCTCAGTGTGGGAGAGTGAGGAGCAGTAACTTTTATATTGGTGTTATTGGTCTCAGCGTGGGAGAGTGAGGAGCGGTAACTTTTATATTGGTGTTATTGGTCTCGGCGTGGGAGAGTGAGGAGCAGTAACTTTTATATTGGTGTTATTGGTCTCAGTGTGGGAGAGTGAGGAGCAGTAACTTTTATATTGGTGTTATTGGTCTCAGCGTGGGAGAGTGAGAAGCAGTAACTTTTATATTGGTGTTATTGGTCTCAGCGTGGGAGAGTGAGGAGCAGTAACTTTTATATTGGTGTTATTGGTCTCAGTGTGGGAGAGTGAGGAGCAGTAACTTTTATATTGGTGTTATTGGTCTCAGCGTGGGAGAGTGAGGAGCAGTAACTTTTATATTGGTGTTATTGGTCTCAGTGTGGGAGAGTGAGGAGCAGTAACTTTTATATTGGTGTTATTGGTCTCAGTGTGGAAGAGTGAGGAGCAGTAACCTTTATATTGGTGTTATTGGTCTTGGCGTGGGAGAGTGAGAAGCAGTAACTTTTATATTGGTGTTATTGGTCTCGGCGTGGGAGAGTGAAGAGCAGTAACTTTTATATTGGTGTTATTGGTCTCAGCGTGGGAGAGTGAGGAGCGGTAACTTTTATATTGGTGTTATTGGTCTCAGCGTGAACGAGTGAGGAGTAGTAACTTTTATATTGGTGTTCTTGGTCTCCGTGTGGGAGAGTGAGAAGCAGTAACTTTTATATTGGTGTTATTGGTCTCAGCGTGGGAGAGTGAGGAGCAGTAACTTTTATATTCTTGTTATCATTCAGCAATGTTCTGGTTCTTTCTGATTTTTATACATGCATACAGAAAAAATGGCGTCGCGCCTGTACTCACCAGAGCGGCTGCAACAGCCATGAGTAACAACCCAGTTCATGTATAAAACATTTTTATGACTTTTGGCCAGAATGCCGCTCTCCACCTACAGGCTGCTTACAGACATATTTTACAGACCTTTTGGTGATTAACCCCTTGTGAATGTTAAATAGTAACAGTTTATTAAATTGTGAACCCTGGAACCAATTCCTCAGAATTTGCTGATTAAATAAGGTGTTATGGGTGTGTGGGAGGCTCTGGCCTATAAAGGTAAGGGCTGAATGTGCTGAACGTATAGCGAGAGATTTAAAAATCTGTTAATTTCTACACAGAAACAACCAGAGGAACGCCTGATCTCTGTGATAATGTCTACACCAGGTAAGTTTTTTTTCTCTTTTTTTAGGTGGTTTCTCTCCCACTTTTATTCTTCTATGTAATAATCCTAATTCTGTGACTTTTAATCCCAGGTGGTTTGCTCTTCTCCTGCTGCTGTGCATTGTGGGCTTTTCATTTTCTTCTAGTATAATTCCTGCAGGGGTAGATGGAGGAGATGGATCACGTGATCTAGTAACCGCTTTAGGCTAGGGTCAGACTGAGGCAGTGCGAACGCGCGTGCAGGCGCACTTAATCACGGCCGCACTAGCAGCAAATGACGGGCAATGACGGCCAATATACGATGTACGGTCGCACAAAAGTCCGGCTGCGCAACGCAAGTGGAAAATGAACGCATTTTTTCGAGAACGTTAAACCACTAGTACTGACATACAGAGTGCGCTGCGTCGGCTAGAGGCGTGTGTGCGTGATTAGGAGACGTCAGACGCTGCTAATGTCCGGCCAACATAACGTCCAGACGCAAAAAGGGTTTTATTGATGATCCGTACAAAATCACGGATGAAACTGCGCATCGTATGACCGCTATCGCGTATTCCGTGAAAAAATACGTCCATTCTTCGAACGCACATTTTCACGGACAACGTGAAAAATGCGTTAGTCTGACCCTAGCCTTATCCTGCTAATTCTCGGCATCGCTCCTGATAATCTAAACTTCTAGACATATCATCCTGTTCCTACACGGCCATTTAATGTGTGTCATGGCGTCTGCTTGTCTAGAATGTGATTTCTTCTGCTCTTCAAGGAATACTGTATTTATGCTGATCTTACTTTAGAGACGTAAAACGAGTAGTCTCCTTGCAAATATATACAGCGTTCTGGGCAGTGGCGACTCTAGGATCAATATGAAGCGGGGCACATAAGATACCACAGTCAAAACTTGGGGGGCACTAATAATTTTCGCCACTAAATTAAACCACTGAAAAGGATATATAAATAAGATTCCAAAATCCAGAGTAATGTGATGCAATGATTCCTTTTTTTTGTACTAACCTGATACTTAACTTCAATATTTTATTCGCTGCAATTAAGCGGTTTTCGCCAAATGTCTGATAACTGCTTCAGCAACTCCAATTTTCGCAAATTACGGCGACAATTCGCTAAATGGGGAATTCACCATATTTTCGGCAAAATTTGTTCCCCGAATTGTGACAAAAAGCAAAGAATCTAAAGATGAATAGACCCTTTAGATTTAAACTTCCACAATAACCCTTAAAATGCCATAAAACCAGGGAAATACAATAAAAATAATAAACAGTGTGGCATGTAGCCATTAACCCTAAACTGCCATTAATCAAAGGAAAACATTAAGTGAATACATTGTGAGGCATGTAGCCTACCCATTAACCCCTTCAATGCCAGTAATCAAGTTTAAACATGAAATGTATACACTGAGTCATGTCGTCTACCCATTAACCCCTAAAATACCAGCAATCAAGGGAAAACCTGAAATGTATACACTGTGAGGCATGTAGCCAACCCATTAACTCCTAAAATGCCAATAATTAGGAAAAAATAACACGTATACTGTGAGGGATGAAGCCTACCCATTTACCCTTAATATACAACTAAACCAAGGCAAAACGGAAGAAATACACAATGTAATATATAGTCTGACCTTTAACCATTCCACTGCTGAGCCATTTCAACCCCGTGAAAACAATTTTGTTACTTTTTTATTTTATTATTTATGATTTTTAGTTTACACGGAATATGGTATCATTCTGAAGGCCAGAATCTGCCCTTTTCAATGACATATAGATCGGACACATACAATGCATGGGGATGGAGATACAGTTGCAAGAAAAAGTATGTGAACCCTTTGGGATTACGTGGAGTTTTGCATGAATTGGTCATAAAATGTGCTCTGATCTTCAGCTAAATCACAACAATTTGAAAAACACAGTCTGCTTAAAATAATACAACACAAACATTATATGTTTTCATGTTTTTATTGAACATAACATGTAAACATTCACAGTGCAGGGTGGAAAAAGTATGTGAACCTTTGGACCTAATAACTGGTTGACCCTCCTTTGGCAGCAATAACCTCAACCAAACGTTTCCTGTAGTTGCAAATCAGACCTGCACAACGATCTGGAGTAATTTTGGACCACTCCTCTTCACAAAACTGTTTCAGTGTAGTAATATTCTTGGGATGTCTGGTGTGAATCGCTCTCTTAAGGTCATGCCACAGCATTCCAATCGGGTTGAGGTCAGGACTCTGACTGGGCCACTCCAGATGGCGTATTTTGTTTTGTTGAAGCCATTCTTTTGTTGAATTACTTGTATGCTTTGGGTCATTGTCCTGTTGCATTACCCATCCTCTTCGGAGCTTCAGTTGGCGGACAGATGGTCTTACATTTTCCTGCAAAATGTCTTGATAAACTCTGGAATTCATTTTTCCATCAATGACAACAATCCGTCCAGGCCCTGAGGCAGCAAAGCAGCCCCAAACCATGATGCTCCCTCCACCATGTTTTACAGTGGGGATGAGGTTTTGATGTTGGTGTGCTGTGCCTTTTTTTCTCCACACATATAGTTGTGTGTTTTTTCCAAACAGCTCAATTTTGGTTTCATCTGTCCACAGAATATTTTGCCAGTAGTGCTGTGGAACATCCAGGTGCTCTTTTGCAAATTTCAAACATGCAGCAATATTCTTTTTCGACAGCAATGGCTTCCTCCGTGGTGTCCTCCCATGTACTCCATTCTTGTTTAATGTTTTCCTTATTGTAGATGTGTCAACAAAAATGTTAGCATGTGCCAGAGATTTCTGTAAGTCTTTAGCTGACAATCTAGGATTCTTCTTTACCTCATTAAGCATTCTGCGCTGTGCTCTTGCAGTCATCTTTACAGGATGACCACGCCTAAGGAGAGTAGCAACAGTGCTGAACTTTCTCCATTTGTAGACAGTCTGTCTTACCGTGGACACATGAACATCAAGGCTTTTGAAGATACTTTTGTAACCCTTTCTAGCTTCATGCAAGTCAACAATTCTTGATCGTAGGTCTTCTGAGAGCTCTTTTCTGCAAGGCATGTTTCACATCAGGCAGTGGTTCTTGAAACCAGTAAACCTAAAACTGGTGTGTGTTTTTAAAGGGCAGGACAGCTTTCAGCAACACATCCAATAATATCACACTGATTGTACTCAAGGTTGGCTCACTCCTGGCTCCAATTAGCTCTTGGAGAAGTCATTAGGGTAGGGGCTCACCGTCTTTTTCCACCCTGCACTGTGAATGTTTACATGTTCTGTTCAATAAACCCATGAAAACATATAATGTTTGTGTTGTATTATTTTAAGCAGACTGTTTTTCAAATTGTTGTGACTTGGATGAAGATCAGAGCACATTTTATGACCAATTCATGCAAAACTCCACGTAATCCCAAAGGGTTCACATACTTTTTCTTGCAACTGTACAGTGGTCTAAAGAAGTGGGGAAGCTGGATGCTGATCCCTGGGGGGGGGGGGCGCAAGGAATAACCTAAAAAGCCAGAGTAAGGTGACCAGGTATTTTTAATGAAATCCAGGGACATTTTTCTTTTTATTGGCAGATGGTAAAAAAAATATTTTATTAGCATATTTTCCTCATTCTTTATGCAGTGTATTTGGTATGTGGTATGAGACCATTATTCAATCACACTTCTTAAGATCCATGCTATATAAACCTGCAGCACGGCACCACAATAACAAAGCACATGTAGTAAAATGCATTTAATGCTAGTATACTCAAATTAATTTTAAATCGCCTTGTTTTAATTAATGCAAACGTTTCAACTACAGAATCAACAGTCCATTTCATCCCCTCCCATGCACTTCTCATGTCCATCATCCCTCCTTTATGCCCTTTCCCCCTTTCAATATCCATGCCCCCTTTTCATATCCATTCCCCTCATTTCCTATCCATTCCTCCCTTTTCATTTCCATTACTACCTTTTAATATCCATGCCCCCTTTTCATATCCATTCCTCCTATTTCCTATCCAGTCCCCCATTTCCTATCCAGTCCCCCATTTCCTATCCATTCCCCCCATTTCCTATCCATTCCCCCCATTTCCTATCCATTCCCCCCATTTCCTATCCATTCCGTCCATTTCCTATCCATTCCCCCCATTTCCCAAGGCCGGATTAAGATCTCTATGGGCCTGGAGTTGAAGATTTTGATGAGCTTTTTTGGAATTTAGTAAAATGAAAACATATTTTAAGTTTTTAACCCCTTCACTTCAGGAAAATGTGGCAAGGTCAGTGTCTGTTGAGGCACTGGCTAGTATAAGAGCCAGATATACACAGATATTAACTAACTTTCTGTGGTTTGTGTTTAACTGTAAATTATATTTTACTCATTTACTGTACCCACACATAATATATACCGTTTTTCTCGCCCTTAAATGGACTTTCTAAAGCTATTATAATTGGACCGCAGCTGGATGGAAAATCCGTTAAGTCAGCCGTAATTTATCACATGAAATAGGTAACACTATCTTCAGAAGTCAAGCAGGGGTTACCCAGAATCAATATGTATATGGTGGAAGAAACAGTGTGTTGCTGCAGGCACAGTGGTCTGCTCGGTTAAAACTTCACTTTTATTGATGATTAAAATAAGAAGAAAAACAGTATGCACCAAAATACATAAACACAAATGGTGAGATAAAGGGGGGTGGAATGTGTCAAAAGTTTGAAATTGAATTGAGACTTTTTGCTGCAGATTAAAATAATAAACGGTTTATTGGATACTAGGTGGAAAGCCTGCCCAGAGGGCAGTCTATTGTTGTCGCCAGCTCAGAATTCACGTCCACATAGTTTTTTTCAATGTCCTGTCCAAGAGTATCTCTCTATATAAATGCGTTTGTAACGCGTCCATCGCCATCCCATCCGCAACAAGAGGGCCGACTGAGCAGCTGTGATGGGCGCGCGCAGCTGACAGCGCATTACAATGGCATTTATATATTAGAGCAGGTTCCTCTTCCCTCTTAGATTGTAAACTCACGGGAACCGGACCCTCAGATTGTAAACTCGTATTGTGTATGGCAGACTGGTACTGTGCATGGCAATGTGCATGGCAGACTGGTACTGTGCATGGCAGACTGGTATTGTGCATGGCAGACTGGTATTGTGCATGGCAGATGGTAACATGGCTGGCAGACCGGGCACTGAGGAGATGGAGGCCGGGCTTGAGGAGATGGAGGCCGGGCACTGAGGAGATAAACAAACAAATCCGATCCATTGGAGAGGCGCTGTGCTGTGCGCCTCTCCAATGGATCGGATTTGTTTTGTCCCTCGCGCACGCCGGCTGTGCGCGTGCCGCGGCCGTTGGATGCGCGCGCAGCCAACCACCGCTGGTTGCGCGCGCATGCGCATTCCGTTTTTTTGGCGACGGACACGCCAGCCCTTATCGTTTTATGTTATAGATTGAATAAAAACTGGATTTTTTTAACATTGAAGCCTATGGGATTCGGCTGAATAAACCTGCCGAATGAAACCACCGAACAGCAGGGCATTTCATTGACATTTCTCTGCTGTTCGGTGTCTGTGAACAGTGTAGTATAGCAACCATCCGGGATCCTTGGTTCCAGCCAAACAACACGGTCTTCTAAGGAATAAAGAGCTGCAGACTTGACACTTGTGCAAATGGGTCTTTTTTTCCAGCATAAAGGAAGCAAACATCCCACTTGGCTCTGGAATCACTATTGCAGGTGATTCAGCAAAGAAGACTACAAAAGAAAACCTAACTCAAATGAGCGCTCTTACTAAACATCCAGCACCTGACTATACAAAATCATAATCTAGTAAACAAAAGAAAAAGACCGTTTGTCTTGTTTAGAATTGTTACTGCTCCCCGCCCTGCTCTGAGCAGTCTGATTAAACACACTTCTGTCTAGGAGTCAGCAGCCTGGGAATTTACCTGTGGCATTAATTGATTAATTGGAAAGCGTGTGAGAGGATAGAGGCCATGCAGGATTCTGGGCCCTAAATACCTTCCCTCAATTACTCTCCCAGATGTCTTGTTACCCAACCCAAAATTTGGCGAACTGCCTTCTCTCTGAATAGCCTAATGGCCCCGAAAATGTCACTGTACTGGGAAATTCACAATTCAGTGCCATTTCAGGGTCAGATCGACTCTCTCTGAATAACCCTGATAGTGTAGAAACATTAGTGTGCATCATGTAGCAAGAATGCCCTGTCCTCAATATGGGGGGAGGTAGGGATGTTCTTGACTGTGCCCATACCACCTTATTAATTCTTGGGGGGGGGGTGTGCCTGTGTATATATATAATTCTGGGGGGTGTGTGCCTATGTATATAATTCTGAGCGGTCTGTGCCTGTGTTTATATAATTCTGAGGGGGTCTGTGCCTGTATGTATAATTCTGGGGGGGCGTGCCTGTGTATATATATAATTCTGGGGGGTGTGCCTATGTATATAATTCTGAGCGGTCTGTGCCTGTGTATATATAATTCTAGGGGTTTGTGCCTGTGTATATATTTATGAGGGCCTGTGCCTTTATCTATAATCCTGGGGGTCTTTACCAGTTTATATAATTTTGGGGGTCTGTGCCCGTGTATATATAATTCTGAGGGTCTGTGCCTCTGTATATAATTCTGGGGGTCTGTGCCTGTGTATATATAAATTCCTGGGGGTCTGTGCCTGTGTATATATAAATTCCTGGGGGTCTGTGCCTGGTTTTATATGATTCTCAGTGTGGGTGTGTATATATATTTTATTTTTTTCTTCAGGCAATGGGGGTTGTGGAATTCTTGGGTGAGGTCCCTCACTTTTTTTCCCAGGACTTGACCCCTGGTTCCTTCTGACTTTTATGACTTTTGGCCAGAATGCCTCTCTCCACCTACAGGCTGCTTACAGACATATTTTACAGAACTTTTGGTGATTAACCCCTTGTGAATGTTAAATAGTAAGGGCTATATTACAATCTTCCCGCAAAAAGCCTTGTGCAAAGCGAAAAATTTTGGGCCAAGCGTTAAACTTTTGCACGCCAAATCACCATTGGGATTACAATCCTCGCGGCTTTTTTCTTCCACCGATCAATTGCGCTCAAACAGTACGCGTACAAATGCAGGCGCAGTGCCGTCTGGCGCAAAAAATCTATTCGCGCGCAGTTTTTTGCACCCATTCAGCCAATCAAAATTAAGAAACACACCTATCAACGCAACTGAATTGCGTCTGCCAGAGGCATCAGAGACGGGTTCTGCGTCTATGATGCAAAATGAGCACATTTGCTACAGTAATAATACACACACACCTGCCATCATCCATTATATTGTTGCTGCATTCCTTTAATGTCTTGTTTTTTTGGGTTAGCCAGGTTGTTCAGATTTGCTGTTACCACCAGCTTTTTGCAGTTGCTAAAATTATGCGCGCAAAGGCTGTGCGGCAAGGCTCGAGTCGAGCGGGAACGGTGTTCCCGCACTTCTCCCACAGCGGGAACGTGCAGGAACATGTTCCCGCACTTCTCCCACAGCGGGAACGCTGCGGGAACGCTGCGGGAACGCAGCGTTCCCGCTGTGGCCCGAGCCCGAAACGCTGGAGCACGCGGCCGCCGGCAATGTGCAGAGGCAGAGGTGAGCTGGCGGCAATAATATCCATGAGAGCTGGGGGGCAATATCCATGAGACCTCGGGGCAATATCCATGAGACCTGGGGGCAATATCCATGATAATGGGGGGCATTATCCATGAGACCTGGGGGGCATTATCCATGAGACCTGGGGGGCATTATTCATGAGAGCTGGGGCATTATCCATGAGACCTGGGGGCATTTCCATGAGACCTGGGGGCATTATCCATGAGACCTGGGGGGCAATATCCATGAGACCTGGGGGGCATTATCCATGAGACCTGGGGGCACTATCCATGAGACCCTGAGGCATTATCCATGAGACCTGGGGCATTATCCATGAGACCCTGGGGGCATTATCCAGGAGTTCTGGGGGCATTATCCAGGAGACCCTGGGGGCATTATCCATGAGACCCTGGGGGCATTTTCCATGAGACCTGGGGGCATTATCCATGAGACCTGGGGGCATTATCCATGAGACCCTGGGGGCACTATCCATGAGACCTGGGGGCATTATCCATGAGACCCTGGGGGCACTATCCATGAGACCTGGGGGCAATATCCATGAGACCCTGGGGGCACTATCCATGAGACCTGGGTGCACTATCCATGAGACCTGGGTGCAATATCCATGAGACCTGGGGGCACTATCCATGAGACCCTGGGGGCAATATCCATGAGACCTGGGGGCAATATCCATGAGACCTGGGGGCAATATCCATGAGACCCTGGGGCATTATCCATGAGACCCTGGGGCATTATCCATGAGACCTGTGGCATTACCCATGAGACCTGGGGCATTATCGAGACCCTGGGGCATTATCCACAAGACCTGGGGGCATTATCCATGAGACCGGGGGCATTATCCATGAGACCGGGGGCATATATCCATGAGACCTGGGGGCATTATCCATGAGCGCATTATCCATGAGACCTGGGGGCATTATCCATGAGAGCTGGGGCATATCCATGAGACCTGGGGCATTATCCATGAGAGCTGGGGGGTCATATCCGTGAGACCTGGGGCAATATATACCCATATGAGCTGGGGGCAACTATATCAATGTGAACTGGGGGCATTTATATCCATGTGAACTGGGTAAAATGTACCCATTGAAAGGAATTTGGAAATATGGTAGCTAATTCACTGTATACATATTTCTATATTCTAGTAATATTTGATAGCTATATAAATATATAGGGCCTGATTGACTGCTCAGTAAATGCCTAATGTGTTCATGAGGTAATGCTGAGTCTGTTCTTTCTCTTGGCTTCCTGTTTTTTATTAAGGAGTGCAAATTTTCTATTCAACTCCATTTCCTCTAGAAACTAAGAGAGGCTGGCTGGCCGAGAGGAAGGGAGGGATACACATGGTTATTGTTCATATATCCTATGGAACATTCCTATTTCAAGAACAGGATATAGCTGTGACGTCAATTTAGCCGTGCCTACTAGGCAAGGACAGGAAATGTTTGTGTAAATCTAGGTACTGCCCAAAGTAGAAAAACATGTTTCCTATATTACTGACGTATTGGTTTGTAATCCATGAATTTGTGACACTCCTATTTCTGACAAAGCTACTGAATGTATGTAATTTGCCCTAGAGTAATAAGAACCACCCAAGACAGCACTCTTGTCCTGGTCTATTATTCTCACTTGAGTTGTTTTCTGTATGGTCACTGGGTCTGGTGGCAAAGCAGCTATCTCCATCATCACTGGACCGTGGCCATTCCTGTGATGCTTGCAGAATACATATCAATTTGGTATCAGAAGTGCGGATTTGAACTAATCAACTTGTCTTGGTGAGTATGGGTTACATATTTATTTTATTAATATTTATTGAACCTAATATTCATCATAGGCAACTTGCTTGTTCTAATTTTCGAACTCGCATTATTTGATTTGATAGTGCAAGAGTTTCTTTGAATGATTTGATTGTTAAGTGATGGTGAATGAAAAATAGGATTTTTTTACAATCGTCTGGGTAAAGAATAGTGATCCTTTCTCTTTGTTTCCTTGATCAATTGTTGGATGTCCCCGCTGTTAGTGACTCACATTTGAATTGTCTTGTAAAGAGTATATTATTTTTAAAAGATTAATACCTTTAAGTTTCCCGCCCCGAGAATTGGGTCCCTATTTACCTGACTACTTGTTATTTCCTATTTGTGCGTGTTCTCCCTGATAGTGTAGTTAAAAAGATTTTAAATAGAATGGAGATTGCTGTTTTGTGATTTGGCTCAGTGAGAATAGAGGAAACTGCGCATTTTTGCGACCCTTTCCCTCTCACCCTTTTAATTGCGCTGGCCCCTCCTTCCCCCCTCCACCGCGCCTTTTTTTGCGATATGGGTGCCAAAAAATCCTCCCATATAGATCCAAAAACAACGGACAAATTAGATAAGCACTTCAATAAGAAGTTAATGCCCCAAAATGGCCCTGCTGAAACGCCCGCGCGATTATGTACAACGTGTTGCTGGCGAATATTTCACCACGCCCTTTATAGATTGTCTCGCTGGCTGGACTACAGCCATGCATTCTTTTGATCCACTCCCAAATTCAGGAAGCTTCTCTTCCTATCATATGTCCATGATAAAAGGCTTATGTCTTGGCGACCAGAAAGCTTTCCCATATTTCCAACCTGACTCAAATTGGGATAGAAAATATATGAAGGAATGTGGTAAAGTGTGGATTCACTTGTCCTCTTCATATAACCCCATTTCTAAAACTTCTAAAGATGTATCATGGTTAGGGATGCACCGATACCGATACTAGTATCGGTATCGGGGCCGATATTACCGTTTTGACGAGTACTCGTACTCGTCAAACATCACCCGATACTTTTACCGATATTTCCGCTCCAGTGGGACAGCAAACTCGGCCTCTGGCGCCAATCGCGGCCTCCAGCGCTTCAATCGCGGCTTGAATCGCGGCATCCGGCCTTCAAATGCAGCATCCGGTCTTGCAACTTGGCCTCCGGCGCTCACTCTGTGCGTGTTCGTCGCACGAGGCAGCGCATCACCGCAGCGAGAGACTAATAGATCACGTGGTACTCGCTGCGTGTCATAAAGGAGTGGCACGTCTCTGGAAGCAGGTGCGTATATTCTGGCTCTTTCTTTCTCCCTCCCCAAACGAAGAAAAATATTTATTTTGGCCCAGCAACTTGTTTTTGTTAGTCTGCGGGGGAAGGGGCAGACATACAATAAACTTTGGAGGCATGATGAAGCCGTTCGGAGGCCTGTCCCGACACTCCGGTAATTTATTTTGGCCCAGCAACTTTGTTTTTTCATTTGCGGGGGGAAGGGGCAGACATACAATAAACTTTGGAGGCATGATGCAGCGGATCGGAGGCCTGTCCCAACACTCCGATAATTTATGTTGGCCCAAGCAACTGGTTTACCGGAGTGTCAGGACAGGCCTCCGAACCGCTTCATCATGCCTCCAAAGTTTATTGTATGTCTGCCCCTTCCCCCCGCAAATGAAAAAAACCAGTTGCTGGGCCAACATAAATTACCGGAGTGTCAGGACAGGCCTCCGAACCGCTTCATCATGCCTCCAAAGTTTATTGATCTGCTCCTTCCCCTAATGAAAGGAAATAATAGGGTGAAAAAAAAACGGAGTGCTGGGAGTCGGGACAGCAGGACTCTGAAGTTTATATTCAGTCTGTCTGTCCCCTCTCTCTCTCCCCTCTCTCTCCCCATCCCCTAAACAAAAGAAAATAAATTGATAGGGGAAAAAACGGAGTGCTGGGACAGTTAATCATGTTAACAAGATTGAATATTAATAACTGTCCCAGCACTCCGTTTTTTTTTTTCCCCTATCAATTTATTTTCTTTTGTTTAGGGATGGGGAGAGAGAGGGGAGAGAGAGAGGGGACAGACAGACTGAATATAAACTTCAGAGTCCTGCTGTCCGACTCCCAGCACTCCGTTTTTTTTTTCACCCTATTATTTCCTTTCATTAGGGAAGGAGCAGATCAATAAACTTTGGAGGCATGATGCAGCCGTTCGGAGGCCTGTCCTGACACTCAGATTTATTTATTTTGCCCAGCAATTTAATTTTTTTTCGTTTTGGGAAGGGGGGAGGGGCAGATATACCATAAATTTTGAGCCTGATCGAGCTTTGCAGACCCGTTTAACACTGTATTACCGTGGCCTCAGCATGAAATAGGAACATGCAATTTCACAATGGCCACTAGATGGGGTATGAGATGAGTGATCTATATTTTGTAAATCTAATGTAACTAATCTACACTACGTGAATGAATCAATGAACCTCCAAAAAAAATTAAATTTATTATTATTACGGTCTAAGTCATCAATGTATAATCCAATCAACTGTGCCTAGTGTACAAAAACAAAATAATTAAATAATTTAAGTCATTTACAATTAAATGTTTAATTATAAAGCGCCAACATATCTTGTAGCGCTGCACAATGGGTGGCATAAGAAGAATAATAATAAGTCTGACACACACAATTAGAGAAAAAAGAACAGCCTGTAGACTACCTTGCTCAAGATCTTACAATCTAATCTAAATTAAACTGAAAGCAAGGGCAAATACTAAATAGCTGAGTATGAGCGGGAGTGAACATGGTGAGGCTTTGAGCTGATTGCAGAGTTTATTGAAGCCAACAATTTATTTTTTAACTTATATATCTCACTCTCTAAACCAAAGGCTTCTGTTTTCATTTTGTTTTCCCTCCAAGGTGGAGGGACACATTGTGCGCTGAAAAGCCCCAATAAGAAACACCAACAAAATGTCAGCGGTCTGGAAATATTTTAAAATATGCGAGGACAACCCACGCATGGCAGAGTGCAAGCTTTGTTCAGCCAAAATTTCAAGGGGAGGTGTGAAAGTGAGTGCTTATAACACCAGCAATCTAATAAAGCATCTAAAGCTAAAACACAAAAGCGAGTATGGAGAATTTGCTGCCGGCAGTAGCAGCACACAGCAGCCAACACTGCAGGAGACACTAGCAAGACGCCAGAAACTGGCCAGAGACAATCCAAGAGCCATTAAAATAACAGAAGTGCTCACCCAGTTCATTGTTCTCGATGATCAACCACTGTCAGTAGTTGATAATTTGGGATTCCGTCGACTTCTCAATCTTTTGGAGCCGAAGTACGAGATTCCAAGTCGCCGTTATGTCACGGATGTCATCTTACCACAGATACATGACACAGTTAAAAAGCACATTAAGACCATGTTGCAGGATGACATTGACATTAAATGGTTTAGCTTCACCACTGATATTTGGAGCAGCAGTGTGAGCCCAGTGTCTCTTATTAGTCTAACGGCACAGTGGATCAATGGAGATTTCTCACTGCAACAAGTCATGCTCCATGCAAAGAAATTTCAAGGCTCTCATACAGGCCGAGCAATTGCAGACATATTTGAAGAAATGTTGGAGGCTTGGGCGATTCCTAAAAATTCAGTGCACGTTGTGGTCCGTGACAGTGCAAGGAACATGATCAAAGGCATGAGGAAGCTGGACTCCTAGTATTTCCTGTGTAGCACATACGCTGCAACTGGTTGTTTCAGAGGGTCTGTTTATCACAGCGTAGTATTTCGGATGCTGTGGGAGTCGGGCGCAGGATAGTCGCCACTTTAAACACTCTAACCTGGCATATTCTCGGTTGCAAGATATTCAATTACAGCTCGGTCAGCCAATTAAAAGACTCCAGCAAGATGTCCAGACTCGCTGGAACAGTACCTTTTACATGCTGCAGTCTCTGATTGAGCAGAAACGGGCCATTGGAGTGTATGCATCTGAGAATGAGCTGCCGGCCACATTAACAGCGAATCAATGGAATTTAATGGAGAAGACGTAAAAACATCTTGGCTCCATTTGAAGAACTAACCTGTCAAGTGAGTTCATCAGAAACTTTTGCCTCGGATGTGATTCCTGCTGTTTCTGTGCTACACAGAATGTTATCAAAAGAAGCAGATGAGGATCATGGAATCAAAACCATGAAGAGCACATTGCTTGGAGCTTTGAAGAAGCGCTTCTCTGAGACGGAGCAAAATCCACTTTACTGCATCGCAAGTTTACTTGATCCAAGGTAATGTTTTTATTCTGGTAAACATTAAAATAGCTGCCTGCCTTTAATGCTGATCATTTTGATTTAAATTTAATTTTTTAAATCGTGTAAGAGTGTTTTGTTTGTTCTGATGAAGATTATTATATTTTCTTTTATTGCAGAATACAGACCTGATAGTATGCTGCTTATCTGATGCCATTGTTGTTTCTTGTTTTTATGATTATCCCAGGTATAAAGATCGCTTCTTCTTGAATGCTCACAGTAGCAGGCAGGCCAAAGAAATATTGATGCAAGAGCTGCAAACAACAAAACTGCAGAGAGACGCTCCTCAGGAGACCGGGGAACCAGCTGTCAAAAGGCCTCACGCTGAGCAAGCAAGTACCAGCAGTGTGGACAGCATTTTTCAAGAAATAGCTGGTGAAGGTGCGTCTACATCTCAGGGCAGCACTCCAACAACTGCGGCCATACAGCTGGAGTCCTTCTTTGCCGAGACCACTGTTCCTCGTTCGGACAAAACAAAAAGTACTGGGCAGTTAATAAACTGCGCTTTCCAACTCTGGCTCGACTGGCACAAAAATATCTTTCGGCACCATGCAGTAGTGTGGAAAGTGAAAGATTGTTTAGCTCAGCATCACAGGTTCTCTCTGACAGCAGGAACAGGCTTCTAGCTGAACACGCAGAGATGCTCCTGTTCCTTAAAAAGAACTTGCCGCTAACCTTTGAAAAATAAATTAATATGTTTGAATTTGTAGCACTAGTAGCATCCTTCAACTTCTAGTTCTCTCATAAAGTCAAATTTTATCTTAAAACAATTGCACAGAGGAGTCTAAGGAGGATTATTTATTTTGTTACCCAAATGTTTCTCTTAGTACAGTAAAATGTTATTTTCACCGTATTACACTAATTCTTGGTTCTTTACACATTGTTAAGTTATTTTCTTATTTAAAAAAAGTTCTGTGAAATTTGTTTGAACGTTCAAAAATTTTTGACAAGCAAATAAAAATGTTTTAGTTTTCAAAATGTCTTTTGAGTTACAGTTCTCAGAAACAGGAGATGGCGGCGCTGTCCTAAAATCTTTATTTTTAAATCTATTGGATTTTGAAATTTTTTTTATGATGACATCTAATAAAAGTATCGGTACTCGGTATCGGTGAGTACTTTTAAAAAGTATCGGTACTCGTACTCGGTCTTGAAAAAATGGTATCGGTGCATCCCTAATCATGGTCCATAGATAATCCCCCACCTTACAATTCCTCTACTCCTGCCCTTTCACAACCTACTCCCAAACCCTCTTCCCTTATCCCAGCCTTGACCCCAAGACTTTGGCAGCTGTGATTGCAACTATGAAACCCCACTACTAATCCTCTGCCTTTCCCCGAAGCCCTAACACAAAATATAGGTGTTTTGGTGCTATCGTAGGAATACCCCATGTTGAAACAGAATCTGACACAGAACAAGATGAAACTAGCACATATGATTTGGCAAAATAAAACCCCTGTGTCTAAATTCAGTACATCTTCATTTGTATCCACTTCAAAACCCAACCGTGTAGGATACTCTCCCCAAATGCAATCTTTTATTGACCAATTTGAACCCCAACTTCAGAACATAATAACTAGGACCAATCTGGCAAAACTATCAACCCCCCTGCTAGATATCAGATGCCCTATTTAATTGCAGGAAATAATGTCGTTATTATGCCCCTGATATAGGAACCTTAAATTCTAATAATTAAGGGTTCTCCTAGTCCCTGAATTTCCCCGACCGCGACAACACAATATCTTAAACGGGCGACACAAGGATTGCAATTAACTCGGGAAGATTACAAGTTGATCATTAACGGTGTCATGGGATATGCTGATGACACTGGTTTTGATTGGACTCGTGTTCTCTCACTTCAACCCCCCCCATGCTCCTCTAATAGGTGCCCCTATTACACCCCAAAATTTGCCTTTACAAACATCGGTCCAGATTGATGATATGTGGACAGACGTTTGTGATGAATGGACTTGTAATTATGGAGCTCGGCGTTCTATGGTCGCAGCCATTGCATGCAAACAAAATGCCAAAGAATCTGTCACCGAATTCGTTCCACCGGGTTCCATAAGAACTGGAAGGAGGATGCCGGCATGACATTAGATGGAGATATGGCTCCTCTACACTCAAACTCTCATGGGTAATCTCAGAGATGATACCCAGAGAATTGCTAAACAGGTGATTGATAAACTGGCCAACAGTTGGTACCTATTGATCTTAATAATAGGCTCCTTGTTAAAGATTCTGCTGGTTGCTTTGACCTGCAGCATTCTAAATATATGTTAGCTGTTTTTAACAGTCCTTTAGGTCCCCCAGAATATAATGGTCTCGCCCTAAACGGACTTTTTATTATTATTATTATTATTCTTTATTTAATAAAGCGCCAGCATATTCCGCAGCGCTGTACAATAAGCACAGTATAGACAGGGTTACAATACATTGAACAACATTTGACAAACAGTACAGGAGGACTTATTATCGTCCTCAACACCCCACACGTACCCCAGGTACTTGTTTCATTTGTGGTGATCCAAATCACTGGCGTAATGAATGCCCTTATAATCCCAGGAACATTGGCAATACGGCTATGAACCCCCAGCCACGATCTCCAACAAGCAATGCTGTTACCTCTCCTAACAATGCCTGTGATCCACCTCGTCATAAGATTGATTGGCAAAACCAATTTAAATGCATGATGTGGCCCAGAGGCATGCTCCATCTCATGTGTTCAGGTTTCAGAAACAGTTGACCATTTGCCCCTAGTGATCCTTAATTTGGAGGATCATAAAACCCCATTCCTTGTGGATACGGGTGCTACAAATTCGACGCTTACAATAGAGTGGTGTTTGTGGTCAATTAAACCTGCTGAGATGCCATCTTTGGGGATTAATGGAGTCCTAACAGAAACGTTTGTCACCCCACCCATTGCTATTTCTTCAAATTCTTCTCCTGCCTCTGTCTTTCATTCTTTTCATGTTCTCCCTACCTGTCCTGTTAATTTGTTAGGCAGAGATTTGCTTTCTTTGCTTGCTGTGTCTATTATCTGCATGCCATCTGGATCTTTACATGTGGATTCTCCATTCTTTTCTATTGAAGCTGCTCCCAGCACACTTCATCCCCCAACAGCCCCTCCTCTCTCTCCACCTAACACTTCCTCCCATTCCTTCTCTCCTCTTCACTGTGCTTTCCTTTCAGCACCTGATCTCGAATTGTGTGTATATCCGGATGTATGGGCAATTGACGAATATGATGTGGGTTCTATCTCATGCACACCATATTCGGCAAAATTAAAAGAATCTGCAACTCCTGTCTATCACAAGCAATATAATCTGTCACCTGCTAAAGTTGAAGGAATACGGGAATTCATTCACCGCTTCCTTGCTACTGGCATTCTGCGTCCCATTGTAAGTTCGTACAACACTCCTGTAAATCCTGTGCCTAAAGGAGATGGATATCGCTTTACTCAGGATTTCAGATCTCTCAATGAAATCATAATTCCTATTTCTCCAATTGTACCTGACCTCCCAACCCTTCTCACCTCCATACCCCCAGACTCCACACATTTTACAGTCATAGACCTAAAAAATGCCTTTTTTTCTGTCCCAGTACATCCAGATACACAACACATTTTGGCCTTTACATTTGAAGGTAGTCAGTTTTGTTGGTCAGTATTTACCTATGGGAGTTATTGACAGTCCCGCGACCTTTGCACGTGCACTGCGTGAGACTCTGTTGAGTTACAGTCCGCCGGAAGGCTCCACCTTACTACAGTATGTGGATGACCTCCTTCTTTGTAGCCCCAGCCAAGCTGCATGTCACACTGACTCTGTTGCTCTCCTCAACCATCTACACTCAGAAGGCCACAAGGTGTCCAGAAAAAAGATGCAATTTTGCTCCACCTCTGTTGAATATTTGGGTTTCGTTCTCACTCAGGGATCTCGTGTCCTCTCCACCGTCCCGCATTCAGAGCCTGCTCCAGCTCAAGCGTCCTGCCTCCAAACAGACATGTTGTCCTTTCTAGGGATGGTGAATTTTTGTCGTCACTGATACCAGATTGTTCCTATTATGACTCTGTTCTTCGTGTGTCTGCTGCGCGCACAGCTCCGGACCAAATTGTTTGGTCTCCGGACATGGTGTCTGCCTTTGATACGTTAAAGGAACTGTTGGCTACTGCACCAGCACTGGGGCTACCGAACTATAAACTGCCTTTCCACCTCTACTGTAGAGAGGATGGGCGCACAATGGCGGCTGTTCTTGCACAGGTACACGGGGGGCGTTGCGTCCAACTGCATTTTTGTCAAAAGTCATGCCACCTGTTGTTCAGGGAATGCCAAATTGTCTCCGCTCCTTGGCTGCCTGTGCCATGGCTGTGGAAACAGTTCAGTCCTTAACCCTAGATACTGACACGATTCTCCATACACAACACAATGTCTTGCATGTACTTCGTAACCTTTCTACCCAGCACATTTCTTCCCAACGTTTGTCTGGTTATGAAACTGTACTAACTTCTACCTCTAATTTGTCTGTCAAATACTCTTCTGTCACTTCTGGTCCTTCTGTTGTTCTAAAACGCTCTCCTGCGTCTACGCGAAGACCAAGAGGAGCCTCGTGAATTACATGATTGTCTTCCGCTCATTCAACTAACGACCTCTCCTAGATCTGATCTTTCTGACACTCCTCTAGAAGGTCCTGATATTCGTCATATCTTTGTTGATGGCTCCTGTTCTCATCCTTCTGATTCACAGTATCTGACTGGTTATGCTGTGGTTGAATTGCCTGACATTGTGCATGAATCTCCTTCCATTCCTTCAAATTCTTTGCAAGCTGCGGAACTCTTTGCTTTAACAGCTGCATGTAAACTTTTTAAAGATCTCCCTGTCACCATTTATACTGACTCTCGTTATGCATTTGGTGTTGTGCATGATTTTGGTACACTATGGCATCGCCGTGGTTTTACTACGGCTGATGGACGTCCTATTTCTCATTCTGATCTGATTTCTGATCTGTCAGGTATATTACACAAAGGAAAAAATGAAAATGGATGTCTGTAGCCATTTTGTTTTTAAAGACAGTTTTTTTTCTTTAAAATTTTCTCTAGGTTTAGAAATGAACGAGATTTTTTTTTTACAGAGTTCATTCCTGGGTGAAATCTTTTATATTTTTTTTAAGAAGTGCCAGACATGAAGGAACCTAGAATGTTTGTGTGTGATAAGGCTAGGGTTAAGTGCTAAGATGTGTCATAATTAAATTTATTGGTCTGTCTTAAGTTTTTAAAACAAAAGATATTTTGTCTTTTGGGTATAGGAATAAGAGTTAATATTCTGTAATATAGATTTATATTCACAAAATATATGTTTATAATCAAGGTATATTTTATTATATTTACAGTAGGAAATATATACTCCAATAAATATTGTAGAAAGTATATAATTGGTAAATAATAAAAATTACTAAAGAATAGATTCTGTTGAGTTAACCAGAAAATAATTTATCTGATAGGACTCTGAGTAACTAAAAGGGAGTAGGGATATAAATCAGGTATGACAGATGGAGACACTGTGTCTAATGACTGAGAAGAGAAGGTCTTTGTTAAGTCAGATTGACCTTTTGACCCGAGATAAGATATTAAAAAGAAATGGGGGAATTAATTAAGAAGTGCAATACTGCCCTCTAGAGGATAGTAAATATTTGCCAGTGACGTCAAATTGACTATAAAAAAGCGGCAATGTGATTTGCAAGTCAGTCGGAGATTCCAGCATTCAGACTCACACCGCAATGCATTCAGACGTCCAGTACACATGACACTCGGAGAGTCGGAGATTCCAGCATTCAGAGACTCACACTGCAATGCATTACACATGACCCTCTGAGAGTCCAAGATTCCAACACTCAGACTCACACCACGATGCAGGCAGATCCAGATCCCAAGACATGAGGCAATCAAGATTCTCACCAAATCTCTTAACTCACATGCATTGATTATCTGATATCGATAATCTTCACACATTCCAAATTATTACATCAGGAATTCCAAGGCAGACTTATCAAAATCCAAATTGGACAGGTAATGTATGAAAAAAAAGGAATTAATGTAATTATATATATATTTGTAGATATTCTTGCAACGTAGACTGAGAGTTCTCAGATACTGGGTTAGATCCAAATTCTAAGTATTTTCTATTCTGCAGATAGAAATATGAAGAAGTGGATATAAGGATTTATTCCTAAAATAAATGTTGTAAGATTGATACCAATATATATATTGAATTTGGAAATTACTGTGATAAAAATTAATAAGCAAGGAATTATATAACTACAAAATAAAAAGCAAAAGATTTGAAGTTTAATTCTCGAGATTAGGGGAGGATTCACTAAATAAGTTTTTATTACTTATCATTAAATTAGCTCATCTTTTGTTGATCCATGTAGCATAGAGATATACAGTTGTGTTCAAAATTATTCAACCCCCAATGCTGTAAAGGGTTTTAGGGAATTTAGTGTACATTTGTAATTGTATTCAGAATGAAATCCTACAAGGACTTTTTAAAGAACCATATGCAACTAAAATGACATCAATTGGTTTTGTAATACAGTAGTAAATGTTTCTTTTGTGAATTCTTCATTGACACAATTATTCAACCCCTTAAAGACTACCACTCTGAAGAACAGAGGTTCATTCAAGTGTTTTCAATCAGATATTGAAAACACCTGTGGATGTCACGGAGCAGCAATAAAGCATAATAAGCACCAATTAGGCAGCTTTAAAATGACTGTGATACTCAGCTCCTTCTAGACATTTACTGGTGTGGTTACAAACATGGTGAAGTTAAGAGAATGGTCCAGGAAGACAAGAGAAGAGGTGATTACTCTTCACAGGAAGGGCAATGGCTATAAGAAGATTGCAAAGATGTTAAACATACCAAGAGAGACCATAGGAAGCATCATTCGCAAATTCAAGGCAAAGGGCACTGTTGAAACGCTACCTGGTCGTGGCAGAAAGAAGATGCTGACTTCGACTGCTGTGCGCTACCTGAAGCGTAGAGTGGAGAAGAGTCCCTGTGTGACTGCTGAGGAACTGAGAAAAGATTTGTCAGATGTGGGTATTGAAGTTTCAGCTCAGACAATACGGCGCACACTGCGTAATGAAGGCCTCCATGCCAGAACTCCCAGGCGCACCCCCTTGCTGTCTCCAAAGAATAAGAAGAGTCGACTGCAGTATGCCAAAAGTCATGTGGACAAACCACAGAAGTTTTGGGATAGTGTTCTGTGGACTGATGAAACAAAATTAGAACTGTTTGGCCCATGGATCAACGCTATGTTTGGAGGAGGAAGAACAAGGCCTATGAAGAAAAGAACACCTTGCCTACTGTGAAGCATGGCGGGGGGTCAATTATGCTTTGGGGCTGTTTTGCTTCTGCAGGTACAGGGAAGCTTCAGCATGTGCAAGGTACCATGAATTCTCTTCAGTACCAGGAGATATTGGATGACAATGTGATGCAGTCCGTCACAAACCTGAGGCTTGGGAGACGTTGGACCTTTCAACAGGACAATGATCCCAAGCATACCTCCAAGTCCACTAGAGCATGGTTGCAGATTAAAGGCTGGAACTTTTTGGAGTGGCCATCGCAGTCACCTGACTTAAATCCGATTGAGAACCTCTGGTGGGACTTAAAGAAAGCAGTTGCAGTGCGCAAGCCTAAGAATGTGACTGAACTGGAGGCTTTTGCCCATGACGAATGGGCGAAGATACCCGTAGATCGCTGCAAGACACTTGTTTCAAGCTATGCTTCACGTTTAAAAGCTGTTATAACTGTAAAAGGATGTTGTACTAAGTACTAAGATTGAATGTCACTTGGGGGTTGAATAAAACTGATAATGATGTGAGCACAGAAAAGACATTTGTGGTTAGTTCATTATAAATGTTATGTTATATTTGTCTGACCTACACGTGCCTCTTAGATTTAATTGTAAGCAAGATGACTGAATGATCAAAATCAATGTCAAACTGGCCAAAACACTCAATTTCAGTGGGGGTTGAATAATTTTGAACACAACTGTGTATATATATATCTATAAGAGCTGGCTGGTTAAACATTGTTTGCTGGGAAGTGCATGTTGTATTAAGCAGAAATGTTTATTAACCATTTGTGTATTAGTTACTAACTGATTAAGGTAAATGATATTAATCATATATGCAGTTACTAACCGGAGATACATATATTGTGAAGCTAGTTTTTATATGCTGATGGATTGTGGTTTATAAATTTTTGTTTATGATATGAGATTTGAAACTTTTTTGTATACGTAATAAATATATATATATTTTTATCCGATTATTGATTATTGTATTTTTCAAAGCAAAACACAGACAATTAAAAGAATTCAGGATAATTTCTAAGAAATATAAGCGATTGATATTTGTGTCTCGTATAAGTTTCTTATGAAATAATAATCCCTGATATATTGGAGGCAACTGCCGAGGTAGGTCCAGTAAATCCAATATAGACATATTGGAGGCTTGGCTGATAAATCCAATATATATAAATGTGTTGTATTCACGTGCAGAGATTATATCCGACAGATCTCCTGTCTGCTATTCTATTGCCTTCTCGTCTTGCTGTTGTTAAATGTAAAGGTCATGATCCTGTTGACTCTTGTTTCTCGTGGCAATCACTTTGCTGATGCTAAGTCTAAAGCTGCTGCTCTTTCATCTCCTACCATTTCTCTTGTACCTCACCCTCCAATTGTCACCTGCTACCTTTCTCCTTTTCTGCTGCCCCAGAAATGGATGCTTAAAGAACTCCAGGCAGGTGCTACTGAAGCTGATGTTTATCATTGGGCCTCAGAAGGCCTTGTGAAGTCTCAAGAAATTCCGCCTGATGTTAGAATTTTTGAGAAAGGAGGGAGAGTGGGCCTACCTGCTGCAGCAGCGCCAATCTTTATTTTTTCTTTTCACGTTCCTGGCCACAGATCTCCCAAACTCACATACAGCGAAATGGCTAAGCATTTTTCTGTTTGTAATCTTAAGGCTATGATTAATTCCCAACTTTCTCGTTGCCTTATATGTGCCAGAAATAATACACAGGGCCCAAAAATTAAAACTCAGCACCTACCGCCTGCTAATGGTCCATTCCAGGAACTCCAAATTGATTTTACACACATGCCCACTGCAAAAGGTAACCTGAAATACCTTCTGGTAATAGTTGACAAGTTTTCTAGATGGCCTGAAGCCTTCCCTACTGCAAGAGAAAATGCCAGAACTGTTGCCAAAATTCTTTGTAAAGAATTAATACCCAGATATGGATGCCCCATATCTATTGATTCAGATAATGGTCCTGCCTTTACCTCCAAGATCACACAGGAATTGGTAAAATTAATGGCCATTCAATGGAAGTTTCATTGCCCATACCATGCGGAAAGTTCCGGAATCGTGGAACGGCAAAATAGAAATATCAAAAATAAACTTAGAAAAGCTACTGAGGGTACCTTCAAGAACTGGCCGGATTACCTTCCAGCCATTCTTGCAGAAATAAGAATGACCACCCATTCTGTCACTGGTCTCTCCCCCTTTGAAGTTCTCATGGGAAGATCCTTTCCTACCCCATGGAGTCCTAAGCAAGGTCCCCTGGTAATGTTACCAGGTGATCTGGATGAATTTAGAGAAGCATATGTTACTCAATTGCTTAAAACATTGCATGATTTCCATAGAACGGTCTCCTGCTCTTTTCCGCCTCTCTCCACAGATCCTACTCACCGTTTTGTTCCAGGAGATCGAGTGCTCGTGAAGGCCCTGCATCGTCACAAAACCATTGATCCACCATATGGAGAGCCGACTACCGTCCTTGCTGTGACCAGAACTGCCGTGCTGACTGATGAATCACCTTCCTGGATCCATGCATCAAGGATAAAGAAAGCGCCATTCATCCCTGATGACTTCATTCCTGATCCACCTGTGACCTCAACCCCAGACGTGGAATCGCTGACCCCTGCTTCTAGATGACCTCCTCCTGTGACGTATCCCGCTGATGAATCTGGAGTGTGGGCCACAGCACTTATAAGCCCCTGCTAACCTGTTGGCTGGTTTCCCAGCTGAAGAATCGTTTCCCCCCCCAATTTATTTTTTATGCCTATTAACTGTCCTATTCAACCTGAAGAGTAGTACTTTTTTTCCTCATTTACACGAACTGTTTATTTTTTGATGAACTTTCCTTTTTCACAAAGTAATACATATTGTATTAACTCTGATTTTACACTTGCAGTGTCTATTGCTAGAACTACTACCGAGATGTTTTGCTCTTTTTCCAAGAACTGTTTTATTTGCTCGTCCCCCAGTTCTTAATATGCGTTTGAAAAGAGACTTGCATCGACCTAATAACTATGCATATGCTGCTCAGACTATATATGATCTTTCAGGTTTCAACAAGTCCTGCTGGATATGTATGGCCAAACCAACTAGTTCTAAATATGGTATACCGTATGAAGGAGTTGCTTTGAATCTAAGTCTTTTTGATGATGATTTGTTTACGCTGCCTACTTTCTCTAAAACTACTAACAATCCAGGTGCCACTTTTTTTTTTTTATATTTCAAAGTTTTTATTTTGAAAAAGAGTCAGCTTAACAACAAATAAAACATGGAATGGCCTCGCAGGGCCATGAAACGTCATCACATTATAGCACACATCCCCTAATAGGGGGGTCTCATCGAGGGTAAACAGCAGACAAAACATAAAATGGCCTCGCAGGGCCAAGAAATGTCATCAGAGAAACACATCACTATAGAGTAAAGAAGACATCTGAGAAAATTGCATCATCACAAGGAATTAAGCTCACATATGTATTACATAGAACATAAGAGGTCCATTAACATAGACATATGTAGATAAAAGTGTCTCAGATAATAAGGGTGGGTGTGGGGGAAGAAGAGAAAAAGAATAGGGAAGAGGGGGTTATATACACAACGCTGCCAAAAAGATGGTGACCCAAATAACAGTAAAAAAAAAAAAAAAAAAAAAAAAGAGGGAAAAATACAGAAATAAATAAAAAAGGGGGGAGTGGGGAGTGTGAAGAATGGCAAAGGCCATCTCCGTGACGCTCCTGGCACGCTCCCGAAGGAGGCCATGGAGGGACAATGTCACGGGGCCCGGGATCCTAAGGGCCAATCATGACACAAAGTCATGGTGGCGCGCCTCAGGCAACCCAGTAATGCCAAACACGAGAGAAAAAAAAAAAGGAAGGGAGAGGGGGGAATGGGTACACCATCTCCAGCAGAGCTCAAAATATAAACTGGGTGAAGAGGGGGAACACAAAAATAGAAAATAAAAATTTCCTCAAAAAGGTCGCAGAAACAGTCAAAAAAGGCAAAATAAAAAAAAAAAAAAGAAAGTCCTCAGCTACAACTGTAAATCCTCACGATAGAGACATAAAAAGAGGCGAAACAGCTCCCGGGGTAAGACATTCAGCAGGCGTCCCTGAACAGCAACTGCCACAATACAGGCAGGGCCACGCTTCGCAGGCCAGGTCGGTCAGCAACAGCACACCGGGGGACGGTTAGCAAGGACCGCACAACATTCAAAACAAAACAAAAAAAAAAAAAAAAAAAGGAAAAGCGAATATCCAAACGGGCCTGGTACCAGAGAAGGGGAGAATAAGGATGAAAATATAGTCCTCTTCAGCCCGTGTCCAACCACAAGATCGGGTGGGTACCTCCGCCAAAAACAAACATGTTCAGGACTCGATGGGATAACCAGCTCCAAGAAGCTCCAGTCGCAGCAGAGGGATCTCCACGAGGCTGAGAGCCCAGTCGTGCCACTCCGGTGGGCAGCTCACCTCCCATCAGAGGAACCCCCTCCACGTACATCTCAATAGGACCAACACCGGCCTTCTCCTCAGCGAAATCAGCCTCATACCTCACAGTGATCAGCGGTTCCTCGCTGTCCGGAGGACACTCCGTGGCCAGGGACAGGGGAATGAGCCGGCGTTCATCATCCAGGCCTCCTGGGTTATCGCAGCCAACCGCTTCATCCGTTACCTCCATCTGACTCTCAGCACTGCTGGTGAGTAAGGTCTCAGACCCGACGTTGTGGGAAGTGTCCACATCCTGCAGCGCCGCAGCACAGCCATCATCTGGCGCCACGTTCCCCGAGTTAGTGGGCCCGAATCCCCGTCCCCCAGCAACTCCAAACAGGCCTCAAGGCCTGCTAGCACGGCCATTTTCACTCCTTGGGGGGGGGGGCTACGAACCGTCTCTGCATCTCCCCTCTGACACCCGGCTCCAGCAAACCGACCACTGCAGCGGCCGTGGGATGGGGGCCCTCCATCCTCCCAGCAGGCAGTGGGTGTCCACTCGACGTGGGTCTGCACTCGGAGTAGGAGAATATCGTCGGCAAGGACAGGAAACAGGCCCCAAGATGGCCGCCGTCAAAGCACCTCAGCCGAGGGCCTGAAGGCCAGACTCGTGTCTCAGCTCCAGAGGGGGGCTACACAGGCTCTGGAGGGCTCACCCCTGGTGACCAACAGCTTAGGGACCTCAATAATCAGTGTAGAGCTGAGAGGGTCATCCGGAAAACTTCCCTCAAGGAGACCCCAGACGGAGCTCCAGCAATATGCGTCCTCTTCCCTTCACAGCCGGCCACGCCCCCCCCCCAGGTGCCACTTTTATACGTGCTCCCCTCTTACAGGAACATCGTGGTACTGCAGTGATACGAATGAGATTTAACATTACTGGTAGAATGCCTTCACCAGAACCTAACAGAAAGGAACCTCCTTGCCAGGTTATAATGGATCATATGTATGTCCCTAATAATTCTGAGATGAATCTACAAGCCACTTTTCGTGTTTCCTTTCTTTACGGTAATAGTTCTTCTTCCTGGTTCAGCACCCCTTGGCATTCTAAGTTAGTGTCCTCTCCCCTTTGTTCTAACCCAGGTATACCAGATAAATGTGTAAGTTTATGGCAATGGATGGATAAAACTTTCCTTGTAAGTGTTGGCAACGCCAACTCTGCTGATTTCATGTTTGGATGTATTAACGCATCCCAAATTAATGCTACCCATGTTTTGTTTAAAAATACTGTGTGGAATGTAGCATCTTTTGGGAAACTTAACTTACATGATTCCAACAGTCCAAAAGATTGGACCTTGCAAGTGGAAGATGGCACATACTCTAGTATGATAATGGTTGCAACATATTATATTGATGCTTATGCTACCTTGCCCCTTAACCCCCCTTTTTACTGGTTATGTGGTAAATGGGCATATTTGGTAATACCTAGAACCTATGTTGGTGAATGTGTTTTGGGTCTTATTGATCCATCTCATACTATTCACCCTTATGTTCCGTCTGGTATGCGCATTGACCTACATAACACTGTACATCGCTCTCGTTGCTCCTCCATATCTGTCAAAACCTCTGAGGCAGAGCGATTTGGTGGAATCTTGCTACCTGCATATGGTGTTGCTCGTTTGTATTCTAAAATGAACCTTCTTGTAGACTTAGTTGATGACTTGTTTAATCACACTACACATGCGCTAGCAGTTCTTTCTGCTGAGCAACGTCAGATTAGAGATGCAGTAATTCAGAATCGTATGGCCCTTGATTATTTGTTAATGAAGGAGGGTGGTGTATGTGGTCTTCTTAATTTGACCCATTGTTGTTTTCCCATTGATGACATTTCAGGTGAAGTTTCTCAAGATATACATGATATTGAGGAAATTCAAACCCAACTCAGGAAAGTATCAAGTCCCTTAGATGGATTTGATTGGACCTTTGGCTTTAGTTCTATTTTTGGTAGCCTAGGTTCAACTATTTTACATGGTTTAATGTATCTCGTTATGATTATTCTTGTTATTGACATTTTTTACAAATTGTTGATGCTGTGCCTTGAGAAATGTTGCGTTTCTAACTCACCTACGATGCCAGCCTATCCTATACTTCCACCCCCACCTACTTTGATTCCTCTTCAACGTTCCCCTCTTATGAGTAATTACTAATCTCTCTTTTTCTTTTTTTTATTTCTACGTTTTGGAATGATTTATATGTATAATATGATGACAATGTAACCCCACTTGTAATAGGTTCATTAGTTTAGTTTTCTTTTTTAATTAATGATCACTTGATTCGTGATCAAAAGACGGATTGAAAGGAATTTGGAAATATGGTAGCTAATTCACTGCATACATATTTCTATATTCTAGTAATATTTGATAGCTATATAAATATATAGGGCCTGATTGACTGCTCAGTAAATGCCTAATGTGTTCATGAGGTAATGCTGAGTCTGTTCTTTCTCTTGGCTTCCTGTTTTTTATTAAGGAGTGCAAATTTTCTATTCAACTCCATTTCCTCTAGAAACTAAGAGAGGCTGGCTGGCCGAGAGGAAGGGAGGGATACACACGGTTATTGTTCATATATCCTATGGAACATTCCTATTTCAAGAACAGGATATAGCTGTGACGTCAATTTAGTCGTGCCTACTAGGCAAGGACAGGAAATGTTTGTGTAGGTCTAGGTACTGCCCAAAGTAGAAAAACATGTTTCCTATATTACTGACGTATTGGTTTGTAATCCATGAATTTGTGACACTCCTATTTCTGACAAAACTACTGAATGTATGTAATTTGCCCCAGAGTAATAAGAACCACCCAAGACAGCACTTGTGTCCTGGTCTATTATTCTCACTCGAGTTGTTTTCTGTATGGTCACTGGGTCTGGTGGCAAAGCAGCTATCTCCATCATCACTGGACCGTGGCCATTCCTGGGATGCTTGCAGAATACATATCATTCATATAACCAGTGCTGTGCATATTATTCCTGGGGTTCAGTGCTGTGTGTATTATTCTGGGGTCTCAGTGCTGTGTATATTATTCTGGGGGCTCAGTGCTGTGTATATTATTCTTGGGGCTCAGTGCTGTGTATATTACTCTAGGGGCTCAGTGCTGTGCATATTATTCTGGGGGTCCAGTGCCGTGTATATTATTCTGGGGGCTCAGTGCTGTGTATATTATTCTGGGGTCCAGTGCCGTGTATATTATTCTGGGGGCTCAGTGCTGTGTATATTATTCTGGGGGCTCAGTGCTGTGTATATTATTCTGGGGGTTCAGCGCTGTGTATATTATTCCTGGGGTCTAGTGCTGTGTGTATTATTCTGGGGTCTCAGTGCTGTGTATATTATTCTTGGGGCTCAGTGCTGTGTGTATTATTCTGGGGTCTCAGTGCTGTGTATATTATTCTGGGGGCTCAGTGCTGTGTATATTATTCTGGGGGCTCAGTGCTGTGTATATTATTCTGGGGGCTCCGTGCTGTGCATATTATTCTGGGGGTCCAGTGCCGTGTATATTATTCTGGGGGCTCAGTGCTGTGTATATTATTCTGGGGTCCAGTGCCGTGTATATTATTCTGGGGGCTCAGTGCTGTGTATATTATTCTGGGGGCTGAGTGCTGTGTATATTATTCTGGGGGTTCAGCGCTGTGTATATTATTCCTGGGGTCTAGTGCTGTGTGTATTATTCTGGGGTCTCAGTGCTGTGTATATTATTCTTGGGGCTCAGTGCTGTGTGTATTATTCTGGGGTCTCAGTGCTGTGTATATTATTCTGGGGGCTCAGTGCTGTGTATATTATTCTTGGGGCTCAGTGCTGTGTATATTACTCTAGGGGCTCAGTGCTGTGCATATTATTCTGGGGGTCCAGTGCCGTGTATATTATTCTGGGGGCTCAGTGCTGTGTATATTATTCTGGGGTCCAGTGCCGTGTATATTATTCTGGGGGCTCAGTGCTGTGTATATTATTCTGGGGGCTCAGTGCTGTGTATATTATTCTGGGGGCTCAGTGCTGTGTATATTTTTCTGGGGGCTCAGTGCTGTGTATATTTTCTGGGGGCTCAGTGCTGTGTATATATTACTCTAGGGGCTCAGTGCTGTGCATATTATTCTGGGGGTCCAGTGCCGTGTATATTATTCTGGGGGCTCAGTGCTGTGTATATTATTCTGGGGTCCAGTGCCGTGTATATTTTTCTGGGGGCTCAGTGCTGTGTATATTTTCTGGGGGCTCAGTGCTGTGTATATTATTCTGGGGGTTCAGCGCTGTGTATATTTTTCTGGGGGCTCAGTGCTGTGTATATTTTTCTGGGGGCTCAGTGCTGTGTATATTTTCTGGGGGCTCAGTGCTGTGTATATTACTCTAGGGGCTCAGTGCTGTGCATATTATTCTGGGGGTCCAGTGCCGTGTATATTATTCTGGGGGCTCAGTGCTGTGTATATTATTCTGGGGTCCAGTGCCGTGTATATTTTTCTGGGGGCTCAGTGCTGTGTATATTTTCTGGGGGCTCAGTGCTGTGTATATTATTCTGGGGGTTCAGCGCTGTGTATATTATTCTGGGGGTTCAGTGTTGTGTATATTATTTTGGGGGTCCAGTGCCTGTGTATATAATTCTGGGGAGTCTGTGCCTGGATATATATATATATATATATAACGCGTTAGTCCAGTTGCCAAAATCACGAGTATACCTGTACGTAATGATACCTTTCACTGATCAGTATAGTTTCCAGTTTACACTCTTGAAAGCTTGTCTTTTAAATGTAAAGTTAACCCAATAAAAATGGTATCACACGCACTGCTATACTCGTGATTATATATATTTTTTCTTCAGGTAATAGGGGTTGTGGAATTCGTGGGTGAGTTCTCTCACTTTTTTTCCCAGGACTTGACCCCTGCTGTGAGGTAATTACCGCAAAATAGATTGTAATACCATCTGCGTACCAGCGCACATTCGCATTTGCGCTCACATTGTTAAGTATAGGACGCGCACAGTACAGTAAGCTCGCGCAGGGTTCGCGCAGCTTCACCCGCGGTAGACGATTGCGCGCGGTTGTTGCATTGACTATGTAATACGGGATTAGACGCAAATGGTTTTACACTTCCCGTTAATGTTTTTTTGTGCCGCGCAAAAGTTTGTTTGAAGATTGCAATTTAGCCCTAACAGTTTATCAAATTACAAGGTGGAAAGCCTGCCCAGAGGGCGGTCTATTGTGGATATATGCCCCAGCTCGTGGATATTGCCCCAGCTCGTGGATATTGCCCCAGCACGTGGATACTGCCCCAGCACGTGGATACTGCCCCAGCTCGTGGATACTGCCCCAGCTCGTGGATACCGCCCCAGCTCGTGGATATTGCCCCAGCACGTGGATACTGCCCCAGCACGTGGATACCGCCCCAGCACGTGGATACCGCCCCAGCACGTGGATACCGCCCCAGCTCGTGGATATTGCCCCAGCACGTGGATACTGCCCCAGCACGTGGATACTGCTCCAGCTCGTGGATATATTGCCCCAGCTCGTGGATATTGCCCCAGCACGTGGATATTGCCCCAGCTCGTGGATACTGCCCCAGCACGTGGATACTGCCCCAGCACGTGGATATTGCCCCAGCACGTGGATATTGCCCCAGCACGTGGATATTGCCCCAGCTCGTGGATATTGCCCCAGCTCGTGGATACTGCCCCAGCTCGTGGATACTGCCCCAGCACGTGGATACTGCCCCAGCACGTGGATACTGCCCCAGCACATGGATACTGCCCCAGCACGTGGATATTGCCCCCCAGCACGTGGATATTGCCCCCCAGCTCGTGGATATTGCCCCCCAGCTCGTGGATATTGCCCCCCAGCTCGTGGATATTGCCCCCTAGCTCGTGAATATTGCCCCCAAGCTCTCATGGATATGCCCCAGCTCAGACCCCAGACCAGACATGGGGCGGCTGTTCGAATGCTCTATCGGCATTCGGACAGCTGCCCCATGAGCTCCTTATACTTACCTTCCCGAGCGGCGAATGGAAAGTTTCCCCGCTTCCGCTCGTTGAAGGACCCAAGCCGCGGTCACGTGGGACTCCCACGTGACCGGGGCTTGGGTCCTTCAGAGAGCGGAAGCGAGGGAAGTTTCCCTTCGCCGCTCGGGGGTTGGATGCGCGCGGCAGCCGGGTAGAGGCTGCGAGCGCAGCCTCTACCCGGCTGCTGTGTGCATCTTGTAACCGCCGCGGCGAGCGCACAGCCGGCTCGTGCCGCGGCAGTTGCATGCCAAGCCTTACTCTATTATAGTATAGATTAGCCCGGCAAGCAATTCGTCAGAATGTGCTGATTAAATCAGGTACAGGTGAGTTTCGGGAGGGTCCAGCCTATAAAGGCGCTGAACTTAGAGAAGGGTTTGAAAATACATTCACTTCTACACAGAAACAAGCAGAGGAACGACTGATCTCTGTGATAATGGCCATGCCAGGTAAATTCTGTTTTTTGTTTTTTTAGGTGGTTTCTCTCCCACTTTTATTCTTCTATGTAATAAAATCTGAATTCTGTGATTTTTTTTTTTTTTTTATCCCACATGGTTTGCTCTTCTGCTCCTGTTGCATTGTGGGATTATCATTTTCTTCTAGTAAAATTCCTTCAGGGGTAGATGGATCACTTGCTCTAGTAACCGTAGGGTTGCCAGATCGGCCATGTTTTTTACTGGGCACATATTAGTATCTCGTGCAGAGGGGAGCACAGGGAAAAGTGCTGCCCTGTTACATGTATAATTCATATGCTGCAGGAATTAAGACTGGTCAACAGGGATTTCTGATCTGCAGTGTATAGCATATGCATTCTGCGGGGTGTTTTTCATGCACTGCCCATCAGCAAGAATAAATTTGTCCAGGAAGATCTGGCAGCCTCAAGTAACTGCTTTATGCTGATTAATCTTGAAAGATCATCCCGTTCCCGCACGACCATTGACTGTGTCACGGCTTCTGCGTGTCTAGAATGTGAATTCTTCTCAAGGAATACTGTAGTTATGATGATCGACATGGGATGACTTGTCTCCTCCATGCAGGTATACTCAGTGTTCTGGGCAGTGGTGACTTGAACAATATAAAGGGGCAAATATGATGCCAATTAAAATGGCGGGGGGGGGGGGGTTACTAATCATTACCACTAAAAATGTGTAAAAACCCACAAATCCGAGTGGAATTTTTTTTCTCTTTGCTGATCCTTAACATTTCTGATGTGGTGGGTGCGTCCAGCCGCATTGGCACTTGGCTGCGGAGGATGCATTGTGTGTGTCCTCCCATTGCGGCTGGGAAATCGCTGCAGCCCTCCAGTGTGGCCTAATATCTTGGATGTCAAACTCTGAGACCCTGGCGAGCAGGAATAGATGTCATAATGCTCCGTTTATTTTAATGCAGCAATATTCTCTTCAACGATAATGTGAACAATTTTATTTATTTTTTTTCTATGGGGGCATTTGCTAAAAATCATGTAACGAGTCTTCCCCCCCCCCCCGTAATCATGCAGGACATGATGTATACATGATATATTATGAATCTGCAGAGTCTGCTGGAAGGGGCGATCTATAATTTGTCTGGATCGTATAATAAAATGTGACTTCTAAGGCTAGGGTCAGACTGAGGCAGTGCGAACGCGCGTGCAGGCGCACTTAATCACGGCCGTAGTAGCAGCAAATGCCGGTCAATGACAGCCAATATACAAAGTACGGTCGCACAAAAGTCCGGCAGCGCAAGGCAAGTGGCAAACGAACGCATTTTGTCGAACGTAAAACCGCTAGTACGGTTGTACAGAGTGCGCTGCGTCCGCTAGCGGCGTGTGTGCGTGATTTGGAGATGTCAGACACTGCTAATGTCCGGCCAACATAACGTCCAGATGCACAAAGTGTTTTATTGATGATCCGTACAAAATCACGAACGCAAATGCGCATCGTATGACCGCTATTGCGTACTCCGTGAAAAAATACGTCCATTCGTTCGAACGTACTTTTTCACAGACAACGCGAAAATGCGTTCGTCTGACCCTAGCCTTAACAGGTTTAAACCTGAGCGACACCGGTAAGGCCCCGTTCACACTGTGATTTTCATATTCGCATCGTTGCACGACATCGCGATTTTGCAACATGTAAATCGCAAAAAAAGGGTCATGTACCACGACCTGTGAACAGCTCCATTGGAGATGTGACATAGCGTGGATTTTACTGTAATTTTTTTTTTTTTTTCTGGTAAAATCCTCACGATAAATTGCAGTGTGACGTGAAGGGGGCCTAAAAATGAGCTTGGCACACATTGGTGAAATGGATCAGCAGCGACATTGTTAAAAACAATATTCTCTTCTATCCGTGGATTGTAAGCTTTTGAGCAGGGTCCTCTTACTATTCTGCCTCCCATTGTACAGTGCTACGGGACTTGTTAGCACTTTATAAAAACTTGTAACTGTAATGTAGCTTGCCCATTAACCCCTAAAATGCCATTTAATGGAGGAAAAATAAAAGGTATATTGTGACGGCTGAAACGGTTCTATTAACCCGTAATATACAATTAAACCTAGGCAAAAGACGCAAGTAATACACCATGAAATGTCTGTCAAATTATTTGTTTTACACTGAATGTGGTCATGTTGGGAATCATTGGAAAGGCCAGACTCTGCCCTTTCCAATGACATCTCGCTCGACCACAAAGCACTGGGACTGAAATACAGTGGTCCTAACAAGTGGGGGAAGCTAGATGCTAATCCCTGGTGGGGGCTTATGGTTTATGGGGTTAGTCTAGGTGCAATAAAATGTATTGTCAGAGTAAGGTGACTCGATTTTTATGTAGTCCAGGGACTTGTAATGGAGTTTAATGGCAAACAGTAAAAAATCCTATTGCCGTATTTTCCTCATTCTTTATGCAGTGTATTTGGTATGAGCCCATTGTTGAATCACACTTGAAACCCATGCTATACATATATATATGTAGTCCTGTGTTTAATTTGGCTCTGAGGACTGCAGCTGTTATGCCTCTAGGGGGAGCCAGAGGACAATGTATGGGGAACATACTTTATTGGACTATGGACCACACCTCCCAGAATGCCCTTACAGGAAAAAGGAAGGACCCAAGCTAAAAGAAACAGGAAGTAAAAAGCATGCATGCAGCGTGGGCAGAACAAAGTGAGCAAAGAGAGTGAGCAGTCAGATAAGAGAGATTTTCCAGGATCTGTGCAAGCTGGAGCACAGAGAATCAGCAGCATCCAGTGCTGGAGAGTGTACCTTGGTCTGCTGTATATTGTGCTGGACTGTTCAGGAGGCGAGTGTGTTTGAAGAGGGGCCCTGTGTTAAGGAGGCCGCAGGCAGAGGGATTTGCTGGTGGCATTCGACTTCAGGCAGAGGAGATTCTGCATACTGCGTGGGGAAGAATTGATCCAGAGGCTGCAGATTGCTACAACGTTCAAGAGGCCTTCCTGGGACTGTGAGCAACTGAAGTTGTGCGGTAACGAGCATCTTTTCTCTCTGTCTCGCTGACAGCATTCTATCCATCTTTACACTAACTAAGAATCACACAGCTGCTGAGCGGATTTTACCCACAGCCTTTCCTGTACTGGCAGCTACGTTATGCTAAAAGGGCCCCATCTCTTATGTGCACCAACTGGTACCCATCATCGCTGTCATTAGGACGAAGATCAGGGTGGTTCCAGGTTGTTTGGGAGGGTCCTGGGCTGGGAGGTTAGAGAGCAGTTGGTGTGTCTAGTTAGCTACTGTATTACCTGAAATCCTTTTATGCTGCCACTTGCATTTCAATACAAGTTTATATTGTTTATTGTACCACTGTGTAGTTGTTATTATTAGGTTCCTGCCTGGGCAAACAGTCCATGCCATGGATGCCCAGACAGGTGGAGGCACTGCCAACACTATGTATCCTTATTCCCAAAATGCGGAAACTCAGGACCAACAGGTAAAGCAAGAAGGTGTAACCCAGCTGGAGGGTGCCAGCGGGGCGGCCCCAGCGGCAAAAGAGCGTTACATATATCTGCGGCATGGCACCACAATAAGAATGCAGGTGTAGTAAAATGCATTTAAAGCTAATCCACTCAATGAGAACTTTTCAACTACAGAATCAACTGTCCATTTCACCCCCCCCCCCATGCACTTCTCAGGCAGGGCCCAGCAAAATGACATAGATGGCTAGTGGTTTTAAACACAGTGGTGCTATTTTCTCATTGCCCTGACGTGGTTTACACCTCAGTTCTGCACTTTGTACTACACTTTTCTGACATACTCTGATGCTGACATACACTCAGGGTTATTTAGAGGGGTGAAAAGCAGGAGAATGAGTGGAGAATGGAAAATTCTAGGTCAAAATAGCCAATTTGGAAAGTGAGATGAATGGAAGAATTTTTCTGATTTGGCAAGTTTGACCTAGAATTTTCCCTTCAGTCATTCTCCTGCTTTTCACCTCTCTGAATAACCCTGTATGTATCTTTGCACATATCTTTAACTCGGTTACTGTATACTGGTTTTGGTATAGCAAGCTTACTGACCATTCTAAAGGATCAGAGGGTTAGGATTAGTGATGAGCCGAACACCCCCGTGTTCGGTTTGCATTGGAACTCTAACAATTTCAAAATGCAAGATCGAGCACGAACCGAACTAAATGCAAGTCAATAGGACTCGCAAGTTCGCTTTTTCAAGTGCCCTCCAAGAGGGCATATATGCTAGATATTTGCCATAAAAGGTGTATGGTGTCCTGGTAGTGCCCGGGGGGACAGGAAACGAGGACAAAAGTTTAAAAGACATTTTTAAAGGAACAGTGAGTATAAAATAAGGGTTAAAAATAAAAACAAAAAATTCCTTCAAATATTGTGCCTAGGAGGTCCCCATAACCTGCCCATGAAGTGGCAGATTTGTAGGATGTATAGAAACATTTAAAAACAAAAAAATGACGTTTCAAATTACGGTAAATGCTTTTCCTTTTAATCTATTCATAAACAACTGCTTGGGGCGGCAGCCTGCATGAAAAGACATTTCAGGACATGCAGAACAAGTTTAGTGTTTTTTTTTTTTTTTTTGGCTAAATTATGGTGAAACTTGTGCAGGCTTTGGATGAAAGTAACAATAGGTGCTTTAAAATTGGGCCTTTAGTGTCGGCAACAGTGCCGTCACACAGTAACCCCTTTGTGGTATTGTGGAAGAGTGCAGGGTTGGACCCTGCGGTCCAATATTAAAATGATATGAATCTGGTACAGGTGTCAGTGCAACCCAAATATTTTACCTTTGGTAGCAAGTGCCGTCACACAATAACCCCTTTGTGGTATTGTGGTGGAGGTTCTGGTAATGCAGACGAGATCCCCGATCTATTCAGTTACGTCAGCATCAGGGGATTGATAGCTGCTGATCCAAGACTGATTCATTTAAAAAAAATGTCAGCCTGTCTAGAGTCGGTGGACAAACTAACTCTTTTGTCTGACAAAACCTCCAGCGGCACTGAACATACTTTCAGAAAGCACACTGAAGGGCAACCTAGTAGCTGCATAGCATATAGGCTAAATTCTGGCCAGTGATCCAATCTCAACACCCATTAAGCCAGTGGATCATCTGCTGTAAAGGTATCCAGGTCTGCCCTTGCCCCTAGGTAGTCCTGCACCATATGGTGAAGATGCTGGCAATAGGGGGCATACATTAAATTTTTTTTAAAAGGCATCAGTCAAGCGGCCCCGGCCTTCACCACTCTTCCTCTGATCATCCGCAGCCTCAGAAGCACCATGTCATCACTTGTGTAACACCTTTCCAGGCACTGGTAGGTTACCAAGTGTCGCTTTAGAGCATCCTCAAGTTGTTTCATCATGTGCTCCCTCTGTGTGGGCAGGATGAGCTCTGCAACTTTACCCTTGTATCGTGGATCAAGAAGGCTTGCCTTCAGTAATGATCCCTCTCCTTGATAGCACGAATCCTGGGGTCCTTTACCAGGCTTTGCACGATAAGGGAGCCCATGCAGCATAGGTTGGAGGTGGCATTAGCTTCAGAGTCTTCCTGGTCAATGAGGATGACCCCCATTGTGCACTTCCTACTCCCAGCCACATACTAGTCCATGGGTCTCTGGGCACACAAAACCCTCCCTTGAGGAATCCCCACCTTCAATGCCCCCACTACTTAAATATTCCTCCTCCTGTCTGATCTGAGGACCCGCTGGAATGCTGTCTGTGTAAAGACTGGGGCCTTGAGAGCTAGGGAAGGCCTCCCCTTCCTCCCGCTGCTCTGCCTCTAGTGCCACATCTATAATTCCCTGCAGAGTGTGCTCCAGCAGGAACACTAAAGGAATTGTCAGTGATGCATGCACTGTCCCTGGGCACCATCCTCGTTGCCTCCTCAAATGGTGACAGTACAGTGCATGCATCCTTGATCAGCCACTGTGGGGGGGAAACCAAGTTGACCTGAACCTGTCCTTGTGCCATACTCACACAGGTACTCATTGATGGCCCTCTGCTGCTTGTGCAGACACTGCAGCATTGCTAATGTCGAGTTCCACCTGGTGGGCATGTCACAGATCAGACGGTTTGTGGGAAGGTGGAATTCTCTTTGAATTTCTGCCAGGAGAACGCTTGCTGGGAATGACCATCTGAAGTGGCTGCAGACTTTTCTGGCCTGGCTGAGAAGCTCTGCCAGCCCTGGGTACCTGGTTAGGAAACACTGTACCACCAGATTTAGACATGTGCTAGGCATGGTACATGCGTCAACTTACCCTGGCGTAGGGCGGAGAGAAGGTTGCTGCCATTTTCACAGATGACCATTCCCAGCTGAAGCTGGCGTGGTGTTAACCATCTCTGCACCTGCCCCTGCAGAGCTGACAATTTTTGGCCCGGTGTGGCTCCTGTCCCCTAACCATACTGTGCTTGAGCTGGTTTGTTATCTTTTTGCTTGGGCCATTGCATAGCCCCTGCCATGCGACAGTTTAACTGCCACTTTGCCAGAGACAGATGGAGGAGGAAGAGGTGGTGGAACCGACAGTCCTCATATAAGCAGCTTTCTGGAGGCGTGGTGGATGAACAAGCTCCAGCATGGAGCCCCTGTCTTAGATCCCTGCCAGCTGCAATCAGTTACCCAGTGTGCCGTGAAGGAAATGTAATGGCCCTGTCCAAGCTTGCTGGACCTCGTGTCTAAAGTCATGTGCACCTTGCTGCTGACTGCCTTTCCCAATGACTCCATAACATTGTCTTCCACGTGCTGGAATGGCCTTCTGTGAAAAGAAATGGCGTTTTGGAACCTGCTACTGTGGTACAGCAGAGTCCACCAGCTGGAAAGGCAGCAGCTGTAATGCAAGTAATTTGTCTAAACTGGCATTTAGACACTGTGCTTGGATGGTTGGGACTATATTTTTTTTCTTACACTGCAGCAGCTGGGGCAATGTAATATGACTGCGTAAATCTTTAGCTGATGGGATGCTGTCTCCTTCTGAGGAAGGACCTGGTACACCCATTACTGTAGCATCCCTGTCAGTGGAGGTTGTAGGCAATGACATGGCAGGACATATAGTGGGAGTAGAGACAGATGAGGACTTATGCAAAGTGTTGTTGTAATAGGATGCATGGCAGGTGGTCATGTCGCCTCAACCACGTGGTACCCAAGCATGGGATGTCTTTCCCACGCTTGATACTCATCTGACATAAATTACAAATAGCAACGGTGCGGTCTGCTGCACATGAACTCAGACAGACTTCCTGTACATGTGCTTTGAGACAACAGCACTCTGCACCTGAGCAGCGGTGACTTCTGATGCCTTGGACTGGCTACAGTTGGTCATAGAGGACATTCTGCCTCATTTTTGTTGTGCTTCCTCCTCCCTTGACGACTCTGATCAGGCACCCAGGTGGAGTCAGTGACCTCATCACCCCTATCTCCTCATCACTGGGGCAACAGGAGTGCCAGTTCTTTGTGTCACTGGCACCCCCTTCCTGAGGTTGAGTATAATCAACCTAGAGATTGAATCGGAGCACTGTAGTTGCTGCGCATCCTCAAGCAGCACGTCACTGTCATTTTAGACAAAAAATTCAGCTGACTCCTCCGTGTGTGATAGTGAGGCTACAGCAGGAGTAGCTGTGGACATGTAGTGGTTTAGTCTACCTCAGCTGCCATAACCTGTTGAAAATGTGAACATTAACTTGCCAATGCAGAATAACAACCTTCATAGGTAGTATTCTGCTTCCATATGCAAAGCTGTGAAGCGTGGGTGCTTTAGACTAGCTACATCTGTATTTGACCAGTACTCACACCATCAAGTTCAGCAGGCTTCAACTCAGCAAAACTGACACGTAGAAAGCTGAATCCAGTTGAGTTTAATGATCAGACTGACAATCTTGTTAGTGTACAGCTAAGCAGATAAAGACTTTAGTTTGTCCAGCAGTGATCACAGAATGGCTGTGACCATGAAGTAACTGACAAGACACTGAGCAGAGGGGTGGGGACTGGCTGGATACAGAAGCCGAAGGAAACCCTGCAGGGACAAAATGGCTATGAAATCAATAGCATGTAAGCAGCAAAGGCAGATTCAACAAACAGAAATTTATACAATAAACCATGGGGCATGACAGAATAGACACCAATACTGGGGATATAAGGGCACTCCCATACAGTAGTTAACATAGCGCTGTATTGGTGTCTATTATTGTAACTCTGTTGGTCATTTTGCATTGGAAGTATTGGGCAGTTAATGTTTACATTTTCAACATGAGTGATTTATCGCTGGTGTTTGGTGCTTTATTATTGGTTCTATTATGTTTTGTACCCTTTGCTTCATCAGCTGCATTAGTATTTCCATCTCTCTGCCCTGACTCACTGCTTATTTCCCATTTGCTGATACTCACTCCTCACCTATATTATACATGCAGTAGTTTTGGTTATGGGGTTAAATTCTTTCAGCCCATGTTTCTACCTTCCTTTCTACTGTCTGTTTTAACATGTTTGGGTTGTGTTAATGCATATACATCTGTATTTGGTTTTTCTATTAATCCGTAGCTCTTGGTGCAGGCGAGTTATCTATTTTCTGGCACTTTTTTTTATAAACCTTCCTCCTGTATTCCCTCTTACCTGTGACTTTGTCCTTCCCAGACATGGAACTCCCAGCAAGCACTTTTAAACCTCCCGCTCCACTAGCAGCCCCTTCTCAACTTGCTATTATGGCAAGGTGCCAACCAGCAGCTGGGGGCAAGGACTAGCAGCTTCCTCCAACAGATCTGGAGGTTCTGCCAGGTGCTGCAACATCTGTCAGCTGGGTATTCATTAACACCTTGTCCCACACAGGGATCAAGTATCTGGAGTCAGGGTATACAAACTGCCCCACCACGTTCCGGGGACATAACTTGTCCAGGGACAGTCTCCTCAATCCAGGGACCGACCCCAGAAATCGGTTGAATGGTCACCCTATGTTACAGGGTTATTCAGAGCCGATCTGGCACCGAGCCGTGAACTTCCCCGTACAGTGCGCTCTCGTGGCCATTCAGAAAGCAGGCAGTTCACCAAAGTAGTAAATTTCCAGCAAAATACAGTGCCTGTTCAGTGTTCAGCAGCAGTGAAAATCCCCCCCCCACCCCATAGAGAAGCAATGGTTAATCTATTGAGACACGGACAGCAGAGAAATGTCCTGATCTTCACTGGTTTCATTCAGCAGGTTTAATCAAGCAAATCCCATAGGTTTCAACATTAAATATTTTCCTGTTTTTTAATCTGCAGTAAAAAGTATTTAATACTAGGATTTTTTTTTTTTCATTTGCAGAAATTACCTTTTATCAGTCATAGGAGCTTTTGTAAATTCCAGACCTTTTCGTTTCAATTTCTGACCCTTAACCTTTTCTCTTTACACCCCCCCCCCAATATCAAGGCACCTCTAGTGAGGTCGAGTCCTAGGCAAAAATAAAGCCACAGGCTGCTGTGTAACAAACATCACTGCTCACACTGCTTTTCAGTCATGAGGCAGACTGGTGGGCTCATATTTATGCCCCCCCCCCAGAAACAAATCCACCTTGATCAAAAAACAGACACGGAGCGGAACATGCTGCAAAAGATGACCTGGCTGGAGGTAGACATGTGCACAGCACAAAATTTCGTTTTGAACTAATGGATTAGTCCTAAAATGCAATTTATTTAGTTGCTAAAGAAATTCGTTTTCAGTTCTTTAGTATGAAAACTAATTTCGTTCATCCGAAAACCAGTGGATACAATTACTATTGTAGTGGCTCCTCAGAGGGCTGAGATCGCTGCTTGTTACAGTATCTCTCACTCTCAGCACAATGTGGGCCATATTACATAGTTTGTGCTAACTTAACCAGAGCTGTTGTAACCTTCCCAGAGCCATTATAGCCTATGGAGGTTTTCAGTTTACAACAGCTCTGGTTAAGGCTAGGGTCAAACAAAAGCATTTTTACACGCGAACGTAAAAAAGTGCGTCCGAACGAATGGACGTATTTTTTCACGGAGTGCGCGAAAACGGTCGGACGATGCGCATTTTCGTGCGTGGCTTTTTTCGGATCGTCAATAAAACTTTTTTTGCGTCTGGACGTTATGTAGGCTGGACATTAGCAGCGTCTGACATCTCCTAATCACGCAAACACGCCGCTATGCCGCAGCTGCGCACTCTGTACGTCCGTACTAGCGGTTCGGCGTTCTCGAAAAAATGCGTTCAAATTCCACTTGCGTTGCGCGGCCGGACTTGCGTGCGGCCGTACTTCGTATATTGGCCGTCATTGCCCGTCATCTGCTGCTAGTGCGGCCGTAATTATGTGCGCCAGAACGCACGTTAAAAGTGCGCTGGTCTGACCCCAGCCTACGTTAGCACCAACATTGTAATACTGCCCCGTGTCAGGCAAAGCTGTTACAGTAACTGACTGCTGCTCCTCACAGCGCTCAGAGTTTCTGTAAAACTAGTAAATAATATTTTTATATATAAGAGGTTAGAACAATATTATTTCCTTGTTTTACTGAAACTCTGAGCGCTGTTACAGTCAGTTACTGTAACAACTGTGCCTGATACATTGTACTGAGAGATAATGTAACAAGCAGCCGATCTCAGCGCTCACAGCCACTGGATTTAAAGGGCTAAAAAAAAAGGCTCCTCTCTGTATAATGTTTAGAACATCCTCCTGCATTAATTAATACCCCTCTTTGTATAATGTAGAATAACATCCTCCTGCATTAATGTCCCTCTCTGTATAGAACATTCTCCTCAATTTATACCTTTCTCTGTATAATGTATATAACATCCTCCTGCATTAATACCCCTCTCTGTATAATGTATAGAACATACTCCTGCATTAATTAATGCCACTCTCTGTATAGAACATCCTACTGCATTGGCATGTGGAGGGTGCAGAACTTCGGATGTTGCGATGTTGCGATCTTCATTGCTGGTCTCCTTCACTCATCAATGTAATATCACAAAAAGGACTGAAACTAAAATGTAGTGCATTTTATTTTAGTTTATTTCGTTTTTTTGTACTGAGCAGTTTCGTTTCTCTTGAGTCATACTAAAACTAAATTATCCCAAAATTCGGACTAAATCGTTTTAGTACTAAAACGAATGCACATGTCTAGCTGGAGGTACAATAAAACATAAATCCAAGAGGGGCGGGGGTTGCGCCTATTCCGATGGGGCGTCTGCAACCACCAAATGTATCCAGCCCAGCAACATGTATAAAAGATGAGAAAAATGCCATCCACGCTTATACCATTACACCGTGTGAAACAAAACACAATTGGAGGCTTTAGTTTCTATTAATGGCTATTTTCACCTTATGTTTTACACAAGGGGTGGCTGCAACCACCAAATGTATCCAGCCCAGAAACATGTGTAAAACATAAGGTTAAAATAGCCATTAATAGAAACTAAAGCCTCCAATTGTGTTTTGTTTCACACGGTGTAATGGTATAAGCGTGGATGGCATTTTTCTCATCTTTTATACATGTTGCTGGGCTGGATACATTTGGTGGTTGCAGCCACCCCATCAGGGAATAGGCGCAACCCCCACCCCTCTTGTACTATGGTTCTTTATACCCCGTTCGTCAGCTTGTCTTTGTCCAGACATGTTCAAATTTATTTATTTATTTATTTATTTTTTTTATATTGGATTTTATTTGCAGCAGTCCAAGTGACACGATACTTCAGATCGGATGCATGTTTTCAGATGCGTTCCCTGCAGTAAATGCTGACTTCATTGTAGTGTCAGGAAATTTGATTCCCTGAACGAGGGCACCAAAACGTTTGCAAAATTTCATTGCTCTCAGAATAACCCCTTGAATACTTGATGCCGTCACAGCCAACGAGGAGGTCATTAGATATAGGCTTATTCAGAGAGCGCCACTAACCTTTCCATGCTCTCGTTCCCTGCACTTCAGAGAATCCAACTTAACCACCCTGCAGTGAATTCAGTCACCACAGGGTCCCCGAGTGCAAGGAACAGACCTGGAAAAGCATCAGACCAGTCAAACCACTGCAAAGAACACAGCGCCAAACCGGGTAAAGTTTGTGAAAAGTTGGAATTGCATTGAGACTTTAAGCTGCAGATTAAAATCCTGAACTGTTAATTAAATATTGCATAAAAACGAATATATTTTCCCATTGGAACCTCTGGGATCCACCGAGCAGCAGGGCACTTCAACTTTTCACTGCTGTTCAGTGTCTCTGAATAGATTAACCATTCTCTATGGGGATTTCACTACCTTGGAACAGGCACCGTACTAAAATTTGGCAAACTGGCTTCTCTCTAAATGGCCAAATGTCACCATACAGGGAAACTCCATGTTCGGTGACCTTTTGGGGCTTGATCAGATCTCTGAAGCCACATTAGTGTGCATGCCCTGTCCTCAATATGGGGGATGTACTTGTCTGTGCCCATACCACCTGTCAATGTTACCCACCCCTTCTCCAAGCACTCTATTAACCAAATGGTCTAAACCAGGGGCTGTCAAACTTCAGCTACACAGGTGATTGCCTATAATTCCCAGAATGCTTTGAATGCAATAGATGGCAAGGGTAATGGGATTTGCAGTTAAGGAACAAGCTGGCATCAATCCCTGAGAAACCTGAACATAAATGTCATCCCTCACTGCATGTGTACGACAAACATTAGTGTGGTCCAAGGTGAGGCCTTGCAGCTTTTACATTGCCTCTAGAACCTACACGTCTTTCAGCTGATCCCACACCTCTTCATCTAGACTATAATGTATTCTGACCATCTTTTACTGCATTTCAGATACCATCCTGTTTGCTGTGAGGGGCTCCTCTGCCAGTGCTGGATTACCACCCAAGAACATCAGCGACAGCTTTTATGACAGATCTACCATTGTAGGCCTGCTCAATAACGTCAGTAAGATTGCCTTTAATCCAGATGGGAAGCTGTTTGCTGTTCGTGGTGCAGAGCTCTATACAGGATCAATGCCTTCAAACGCAGAGCAAGACTGGTTCTCCACTGCCAAGAGAGTGGGTAAAACTAACTGGGACAGCTTAAAATTTCTCCTCTTTGATCCACAAGGTGTTCTCTACGCAGCTACCAAGGATGGGGAGTTCTACAAGGGTCCAGCCCCAAGCAATGAGAACATGTCCTGGCTTTATGGTGAAGCCACCAAGGTGGGAACAAGTGGCTGGAGTAAGTTTGACAACCTCTTCTTCGACCTCAAAGGCCACCTGTATGCTGTGACCGAGTCCGACAAGCTTGTGATGGGAAGCCCACCAACAAAACCAGATGCCAGTTGGCTCGATTCCAGCACAACTGTTGGGAAAGGTGGCTGGCGTGTTCTCTCCCACTTCATGGCTATCAGCCCTGATGGAGCTCTGTGGTGTGTGGATTCCATTAATGGCAACATCTATAAGGGGCCAATCCCAACCAAGGATGACACCAGCTATCTGGATAGGGCTGAGAAACTGGGCTGGGACTACAACATGTATCCACTGATGTCTTTCACCATTGATAAAACCATGTTGAGCATTGTGAGCTGTGAATTCCTGCCAGAATTGGGTAAAATCACATCCCAGACCACAGAGGTGGTGCAGACGCAGATCTACGTCAATCGGAGCAGCTCTCCACTAAAGCACACATTTACGTAAGTGTAGACTCTTCACTCCTGTATGGTGGTAAGTAGAACTAAATTCGCTCTATGCAAGATCTATTACTTGTTCCGTGTCAAATGTTCTAGGTAGATCTTGTTGTACCTGGCAGGGCTTTTAAAACATCCTATTTTTTTTTTTTACCCTTCGCTTACTGAGTGCCACTAAACAGTTACTCCCACTGCATCTTTGGATATCTAATACTGCCTGGTGACAGGGAAATTGTCAGATCTGTTTTCTTGTAATGCTTCTCATGAAGGATTAGGAGGGCAGACTAGCAACAAATTCCTCCTTGTGCCAACTTAATGTTTGAATTTCAGTGGGTTTTGTCCTTGTAAAGAACCTTTAAACTATGGTCCACACTCAACCTAAACATGGTCATACCTTAACCAGAACCTGAACATCGTCCTCCCCAGGTGAGAACAATGGGTGCAGTATAAAAGCTATGGACATTCTTCTTTCTGGTCACACATGATCAACGCTTCCCATGTAAGAAGCTCAATCCTGAAATGGGCTTTGGCTTATTTGAGCACAAGGCTGGCCTCACCCTGAGTTCTTGGCTGAACTACTACTGTATCTTGCACAGAAGATCTTTACCTCTCAGCTCTTACATGGCCTACTCTGCATCATTATTGCATAAGGAATTACATGATGCCCAACATGTCTTGTATCAACTCGTGTTCTGGCTAGACTTGCAATGGAAAATACAGTCATGGCCAAAATTGTTGGCACCCCAGACATTTTTCCAGAAAATCAAGTAACACGTTTATTCCCTTTGTGTGTATTGGAACAAAACAGAAAAGCAGGGGGGGGGGAAGCAAATGTGACATAATGTCACAACTCCAAAAAATGGGCTGGACAAAATTCTTGGCACCCTTTCAAAATTGGATAAATAAGATTTTCAAACATGTGATGCTCCTGTAAACTCAACTTGGGCAAGTAACAGGTGTGGGCAATATAAAAATCACACCTGGAAGGAGAGAAGTTCACTTAGTCTTTGCATTCTGTGTCTGTGCCACACTAAGCATTGTCTGAACTTGAACCAAAATTGTGGAAAAAAATATCAATCTCAAGGTTACAAGGCCATCTCCAGACATCTAGATTTGCCTTTGTCCACAGTGCGCAACATTAGCAAGTTTGCAAACCATGGCACTGTAGCTAATCTCTCTGGGCGTGGACGGAAGCACAATTGAAAGGTTGCAACGCAGGATAGTCCAGATGGTGGATAAGCAGCCCAAACCAGTTCCAAAGAAATTCAAGCTGTCCTGCAGGCTCAGGGAGCATCAGTGTCAACTGTCAACATTTAAATGAACTGAAACACTATGGCAGACTCAGGAGGACCCCACTGCTGACAGACATAAAAAAAGCAAGACTACAGTTCGCCAAAATGTACTTGCATAAGCCCAAATCCTTCTGGGGAAAATGTCTTGCCAGATGAGACCAAGCTTTTTTTTTTTTTTTTTTGTAAAGCACATCATTCTGTTTACCGACAATGGAATGAGGCCTACAAAGAAAAGAACATCATACCTACAGTGAAATATGGTAGAGGTTCAATGATGTTTTGGGGTTGTTTTGCTGGCACTGGGTGCCTTGACTGTGCAAGACATCATGAAATCTGAAGATTAGCAAAGGATTTTGGGTCACACTGTAGAGCCCAGTGTCAGAAAGCTGGGTTTGCGTCCAAGATCTTGGGTCTTCCAGCAGGACAATGACCCCAAACATACGTCAAAGCACCCAGAAATGGATGGCAACAAAGCGCTGGAGTTCTGAAGTGGCCAGCAATGAGTCCAGATCTAAATCCCATTGAACACCTGTGGAGAGATCTTAAAATTGCTGTTGGGAAAAGGCGCCCTTCCAATAAGAGACCTGGAGCAGTTTGCAAAGGAAGTGGTCAAATTCCAGGTGAGAGGTGTAAAGCTTATTGATGGTTATAGGAAGCAACTGTTTTTTCAGTTTATATTTGGTTGCACACCCTTTAGAAAAAATAAGGGTGCCAAGAATGTTGTCCAGCCCATTTTTTGAGTTGTGACATGATGTCCAATTTGCGCTTTCCCTATTTTTTTTTAATTCCACGCAAAGGGAATACACGTAACAGATTGCCAGTAGAACCTGCCAGGGTGGCAGGAAAAGTGATAGATGGCAGATACATTCCTCCACGTATGCTTAGATTCATCATTTAAGGTACTGCTAGTATAAAGACCAATAGCTCTTAAACTTGTATGAGTAAAACAGATTCTGGAGCTGGTGTTACCAGGAGTTAATTAGCTCTGGGTGGGACAGGGATTAATTTAATGTGCAGTTGCACCTAGCAGTGTGTGTCTCAGTGCATGGAGAGACGGTGTGTGGAATGCAGCAACTCCTGTGTTGGGAGAAAAAGCCTGTTAGTGGGACAGGATTCCATGGATGAACTTTCACTGTTGCCTTGGAGGAAACCGTCTCAGCTTGGACTGTCTCTAAATACCCAAGTAAGGCTCAGTGGAGCAGACTTTTATTTGTTTCTATGAACTGATTTTGGCTGGATGCCTGCAACCTTTTTTGTTTACTTTTTTTATAGACATAGTTACATAGTTACATAGTTACATAGTTATATAGGCTGAAAAAAGACATGCGTCCATCGGGTTCAGCCTCTCCCACATAACCTACTGCTGTTGATCCAAAAGAAGGCAAAAAACCCAGTCTGAATGCTTGCCAATATGCAACATACTGGGAAAAAATTCCTTCTTGACCCCAGAATGGCAGTCAGATTTCTCCTTGGATCAAGAAGCTTTTACCCACATATTAAATATTATAACCCTTAATATTCTGTGTCTGCAGGAAGTCATCCAGTCGTTTTTTAAAAGTCTGTACAGACTCTGACCCAACCACCTCAACAGGCAGAGAATTCCACAGCTTTATTGTTCTCACCGTAAAATAACCCTTCCTATGCTTTAAGCTAAATTTCTTTCTTCCAGTCTAAATGGATGACCCCTGTCCTATGTATAGTCCTGTTAATGAATAGGTTATCAGACAATGGTTGATAATGGCCCCGTATATATTATTATAAGGTTATCAGATCCCCTCTAAGGCGCCTTTTCTCTAAACTAAACAGGTTTAAGCTTGTTAGTCTTTCCTCATAACTTAACCCTTCCATCCCCCTTATTAATTTAGTTGCCCGTCTCTGCACTTTTTCTAGCGATATAATATCTTTTTTTAAGACAGGTGCCCAAAATTGCACGGCATATTCAAGGTGCGGCCTGACCATTGATTTATACAGAGGCAAAATTATGTTTTCATCCCGTGAGTGAACTCCCCTTTTAATGCATGCCAGTACTTTGCTGGCCTTGGCGGCTGCTGTTTGACATTGCACATTGTTACTTAGTTTGAAGTCTATGATTATTCCCAAATCCTTCTCCTGCTTGGATTTCCCTAACTCCGTACCATTTAGGGTATAAATTGCTTGTGTGTTCTTCACTCCAAAGTGCATAACTTTACATTTATCTAGATTAAATTTCATCTGCCATTTAAGTGCCCAGTCCCCCAATCTATCTAAATCCCTCTGCAGCGAAGTAACATCCTGCTCACATTGTATTACTTTTCCTAGTTTTGTGTCATCTGCAAACACTGATACATGACTTTCAATGCCTATCTCAAGGTCATTTATAAATAAATTGAATAGTATTGGTCCTATAACAGACCCCTGAGGGACACCACTTACCACTGGTGTCCATCTTGAAAATGTACCATTTATGACCACTCTCTGTACCCTATCTTTTAGCCAGTTTTCTATCCAAGAACAAGTATTTTCATCTAGACCATTTTTCTTAATTTAAATAGTAACCTTTTGTGTGGAACTGTGTCGAAAGCTTTGGCAAAATCTAAGTAAATCACATCCACTGCGACCCCCTGATCTATACTTCTACTTACTTCCTCATAGAACGTAATTAGGTTAGTCTGACATGATCTGTGTTTCATGAAACCATGCTGATTTTTGCCAATTACATTATACCTCCCAATAAATTCCTGAATACTATCCCTTAGTAACCCCTCAAATACTTTCCCAGCCACAGATGTTAAGCTCACAGGTCTATAATTCCCAGGCACAAATTTTAAACCTTTCTTAAATATAGGGACCACGTCAGCTTTTCTCCAATCCTCTGGTACAATTCCTGAAAGAAAAGAATCTTGAAAGATTAAGAACAGAGGTTTACATATTTCAACACATAGCTCTCTTAGTACTCGCGGGTGAATTCCATCTGGCCCTGGGGCTTTATTCCCATTCACATTGTTTAATTTGTGTAAAACCTTGTCCTGAGTTAACCAGTCACTTTGTATTAGTAAGTTTATTTAATGAATTTCATGTCTCCTGTTATAGGTTTCTCTTTGATAAATACTGAAGAAAAATAATCATTTAAAATTTCTGCTTTATCCTGATCTTCAGTTAACAATAACCCTGACTCAGATTTTAGTGAACCTACATTTTCACTCTTGGGTTTTTTAGAATTTATGTACCTAAAGAATCTTTTAGGGTTGGTCTTGCTCTCTTTGGCTATTTCTTTTTCATTTTCTAGTTTAGCCCATCTAATCGCATTTTTACATGCTTTATTGGCTGCCCTATATGCTTTATAGGATGCCTCAGATTTATCAAATTTAAAAGCTTTAAATGCCTTCTTTTTATTTTTCATTTCCTTAGTTACCTTCCTACTAAGCCACATTGGTTTCAGTCTGTTTCTTTTATATTTATTAACCAGTGGAATATATTGTGACGTGTACTTTTCTAGTGTTAGTTTAAAGATATTCCACTTATCCTCAGTGTTTTTCCCGTGAAAGAGTTTCTGCCAGTCAATGACATTGAGAGCTTCCTTTATTTTAATAAAGTTGGCCTTTTTAAAGTTATATGTTTTAGCATGCCCCTTATGAATGTGTTTTTTTGAGTTTATTTCAAAAGTCACCATGTTATGGTCGCTGTTTCCCAACTGTTCTTTTACATTAATATTTGAGAAAAGATCCACATTATTTGTTATAACCAGGTCCAGACAGTTATCCTCTCTAGTTGGTGTTTCTACCAGTTGTGACATGAAGGTATCATTTAAAATGTTCAGGAACCGGATTCCCTTTGCTGAATTACTAGTCCCACTATCCCAATTAATGTCCGGGTAATTAAAATCTCCAATAATTAAAGTGCTACCATGATGTGCAGCCTTCCTAATTTGCTCTAACAGTTGTTCTTCCTCATCATTATCTATATTAGGTGGTTTATAGCATATGCCAACCAATAATTGACTTCCCTGTTTATTCCCCAACGAAATATTTACCCATAACGATTCCACATTTCCCTCATCGCTTTCCAGTTGTGTAATATTAGGCTTTAAATCCTGATTTACATATAAACACACTCCACCCCCTTTCTTATGTTTCCTATCCTTTCTAAACAATGTATAACCATTTAAGTTTACAGCCCAGTCATGCGTTTCGTCCCACCATGTTTCTGTTATTCCTATAATGTCGTATTGCTTAGTGTGTGCTATTACCTCTAGTTCCCCCATCTTGTTATTGAGACTCCTTGCGTTAGCAAGCATACATTTAATGTTGTCTCTACCCACACATGCTGAATGCGACTTTACATTACATGCCTCCACTGTTCTTACATTACCCATCCCCCCGGCTCCACACCCCTTAGTCTGAACTGAAACCCTTCCACTATCTGCTCTGTCTCCATTTTGTAAGATACTGTATCCCTCCCCCCCTTCCACTAGTTTATAGACGTATTGTCTTTTGCTGTTGACAAAATATCGTCTAGGGTACAGAAAGGAAAAAAGGGGGGGTGTGGGGACAACATAACAGCACAAAATATCAAGTAATGAAGATTCTATTCCAGTAAATCCCCTGACCCCAACCACGCTTCGTGATTGCTGCCACATTTATAGTTTTTCAAAGATGAGAAAGATGATGGGGGGACAAGGGGGGCAAGATTGATATCAAGCATCAAAATACCATGTTATCACTGTCTAACAGATGAAAGTCAAAGCTCCCACTCAGATGGAGCTGCTGGGATCATATGAGGGCCACGGGGCCCACATTTTGGAGAAAGTCCATGGATTTGGACGATGGCCGTCAATTTTTCCATCGGGAAGGTGTCCCTGATAATCAAAACCCGTCCAGTGGATGGTGTGTCACGGTGGGTCAGGGGATGGGGCGCCTGGCAGCAGCTTCCTCGCTGCTCGCTGGCCAGGCGCCGAATGTAAACGCTTCCGGGTGCGCTCACGTGGGACGCCGAGGGGCGGGGCCTGGCGTTATGACGCGGACCCGCCGGGTTTAAAACCCAGTATCACCATTACACCGGTGCCCTGACGTGGTATTCACCTCCCGCAGAGCTCTTGTGTATTTGGCTATCTCCTGTGTATGACCCTTGGCATTGGCAAACGAATCCTCCTGTGTATAACCCTTGGCATTGGCAAACGAATCCTCCTGTGTATGACCCTTGGCATTGGCAAACGAACCCTCCTGTGTATGACCCTTGGCATTGGCAAACGAACCCTCCTGTGTATGACCCTTGGCATTGGCAAACGAACCCTCCTGTGTATGACCCTTGGCATTGGCAAACGAACCCTCCTGTGTATGACCCTTGGCATTGGCAAACGAACACTCCTGTGTATGACCCTTGGCATTGGCAAACGAACCCTCCTGTGTATGACTCTTGGCATTGGCAAACGAACCCTCCTGTGTATAACCCCTGGTATTGGCATTTACTCTGCTCTAGGTTCTGCCCTTAACGTTGGTACCGAGGTCAGTCTATGTGGCACCCTAAGCACGCATCAGATTACCTCTGCTATTACTAAAGTCCTAGGGAGGACTTGTGATCTGTTCTGTACCCCTGTCTGGTGTTTCCCTTTCTTTATCTGTTACCTGCTTCATTGTCTATATAGCTTTGCCGACCATTCAAGGATCGGAAGAGTAGAAAGGGAGCTACATAAAGAGATCAATATCTTGGTAGTCAGAAGGATTCGTGACAATACTCTATTCCATACCTCTGTCTGGTGTTACCCCTTGTTTATCTATTGTCTGGTTAATTGTCTTCCTAGTTTTGCCGACCATTCAAGGATCGGAAGGGTAGAGAGCGGTCTGCGTAAAGGGACCACACTTTTGGTAATCAGAGGGATCCGTGACATGGTGCCTCCATCCGTAGCCACCCTTCTGCAACTGCCCTGCGTGCTGCTCCCAGCAGTTTAGTGAGCAGCCTAAGGTCCACCAGAGGGTTCGCCAGTAAGAAAAGGTCCAGTGTTAGGAGGTGATGTCCTGTCAGATCCCCTTGATAGGAATGAATGATGGGGCAGGTCCACCACATGATAGTATGATCCTTTAGCCCCACATTGTCACCTGTGGGTGTCTTTTTAATCCTGGCCAGTTGGGCCGGTGTGGCATACCAGCGCATGAGTAGCTTGGACACCTGTTCCTGAATAGTCGTACAAACAGATCTTCCTGGAGGCTTCCCATAGGTCCAGCAAAGAGTTGCCGTCAAGTTGTTCTTGCAGATCCGTGTGCCAGGCTTGACTATAAGGGAGTTCCGACCAGTCCAGTATGCAGGTGACCTGTTAGAACAAAGGTCTGATCTCATGCACCCTCGCAGGCATAAAGATTCAGAGTTTAGAAGTCACTGCTTTTTTAATGTGTGGTCATTGGGCAAAGTTCCACAGCTGTAAGTATCTGAAGGAGGTAGGTGGCAGATGAGTTCCCTCCTGGAGGTCACAAAATTGGAGCCAGGTGCCTTTTTTAGGAAACAAGTGGCAGATCCGGGTCAGACACTTTTTGTGAGAGGCGAAAAAGGTGCGGTTTGGAGTCCTGGGGTGAATTCGCTGTTGCAGATCGGTCAGGGAGGGATAGCAAGTCATTTTGCATTTCAGGGATATTTTGTTCCAAAGAGTAACAACCTATGTTGCTTAGGGAATCACTTGTTTCTTTTTGTGACTGGATTGCTGTCTGAAATTAAAGCTGGCAATTTCTGAAAGGCCTGCGAGTTTTCTTCTAATGAGACTGATCCCCCTACAACGTGTATAGCCAAACATGTGTTACTTCAATACTTTCCTGTGAGAAATACTTGCTTTTCTGGAAAAATGTCTGGGATGCCAACAATTTCAGCCATGACTGTAATAAATCCTAGAGTTGACTAGTGACAGACCTGATAAAGAATCCATGTAACCAAAGACCCTGACTTTTTCGCCCCCTCCCAGATACTCCAAGACCTTGACTGAGATCAGCGCATTCAGCCATGACCATGGATTCACAGTGGCTGTCGGCGCTGAATTGAAATTCAAAGCTGGTGTTCCATTTATAGCTGAGACCGAGGCCAAGATCTCAGTTAACCTGAGCACTACTCATAATTGGAACTTCAAAGAGGAAAATCAAACCCGGGTAACCAAATGAGGCTTCTCATAAAGCTGCTGGCATGTGGTCACCAGCCCTGTACTAATGACCCATTTGTCATCCTCTGCAGACCACCTTCTCTTCCAGCACAGGTGTGGAGGTGCCAGCTGGACGTGCAATACGCATGGTCGCATCCGTCACCAAGGGAGAAATGGATGTGCCATACCGCATGGTGATACGTACCATCTTTGGCTTTAAAACCACAATCCCTGGAATCTGGCAAGGGGTCAACCACTACAACCTGATGGTCACCCAAGAAGACTACACACCATGAGCTCTTACTATAGGCATTTACCACCAATGATGTTTCAGAAAAGAATCTAAGTCTTCTCCACTTTGTCTGATGCACCTGTGTAAATAAATGACTTAAATCCCTATCTGGGTTTATTACTTTCTGTTGCGTCCATCTCTTGATGGCCTTCTGCTTTTAACACAGGTTCCATGGACAACTCTGACACAGCCTTAGGTCGTCCTGCTATAATGCTAGTGTTCAGTCCTATGGAATATTACTGAAATATGGCATGGGGGAGGGGTTTAGGTTGGAAACCTCCCATTTGGCTGAGCAAGCTCTTTGCATTTTTTTTAGTGGTCATCTAGGCATTCTTCCATGCAATGACTCTGCTACTGGCTCTGCTATAATGACTCCTAGGCAAGATTTGCCATGTGTAGGTCAGACAACGTCTTCTATAGAGCTTGGTGGCACATTATGAGAGGACGCATTCCTCCTGGTAAGCTCACCCTACATTGAGGGTGTGAAGGCAGCCTGTTGGAGATCCAGGGCTTTGAGAACCCATGTATTTACAGCATATTGAGAAGACAGGGCAAACATTAACTGCATGCCCAAAACGAGTAATCCTATGGGTAGCGCTGCTTGGGTGTGCTGTGACCTGTGTTCACAATACAGCATTAACAAAAAAGCTGGTGCGACTAGAGGGTAAAAATTTAGTACAACCTCATGGTATCCCGGGCGTCTCTCCCAAAACGTCTTGGTAACGAGCTGAATAGGTTAAAATTGGGAACCTGAGAGGTAATAAGCAGAAAAACTTTCATAGTGCATACTGAAAAGTACAATTTAGGGTGCCCCCCCTCTTTTCTCCGCACTCACAAGATCATAAAACATTGGCACTTATTGTATCCACGACAATTACCCCACTCTGCTGGAACGGAGGACCTAAAGACTCTTGCCGCCACAGGAATCAACTGGAGATCTTACTAAGGTTTACAGTAGTAAAGCAGTAATTTATTGGGTAAAAATTATGATTCCAACGCGTTTCGTGTATATCATACACTTCATCAGGGAAAGTATAATTTAAAACAAAATTACAACAGAATAAAAATCCATTAATAGTCCCCATTCTCTTCGTCTTTTTATATTCTCTTTCTCTGCCGTCGAATTGTCTCTCTTCCGGTTCCTGCATTGGCGTGCGTCTCACGACTGGAACGCAAACATCCGGTCCATCCCTGGAGCGCAGTCCTCCACTTCCGGTGACGCATCGTAATTTTCTTCTTTGCGGCAGACAAGGAGGTTGGAACACGGAGATGGAATTCCAGTTGTTAGCGGATCCAAACAACTCCTAAGGGGAAACCTACTTCTAATATGGAGTACTCTTCTCAAACGATCCCTCCAATACATAAACAATAATGAGAGGAATGTACAAATAACAGTAAAAATTCTCAACATTTTAAAACGTAAAACAAAAACTGTAAACCTCTCTTGACTTTAAAACTAGATCTGGAATTTAGGTTGAAATATTGGCACAATATGCCTGGAGGGGTTAGGCTTCTCAGACTTTTTTTTTTTTGATATCTAGATCAATATTCAAACCACCATTTCTCCACGTGTCTAACCAGTATATTCATTCCATTGCTTTTAGACAAACGTTTGGAATAGTCTCTCACTTTTACTAACCAAATCTATACCAAACACTTGAACTCATTTCCTCTTCAGACACACACAGCCAGGATCCATTCACACTCAGCCGTCCCACACCACCCTCCCCTCCACCCAGGACCAGCCTCTATTTTCAAGCATCCTTTCCAGCTGTCTAGAGAAAGTGTAATTTTACTAATCCCAGGCTTTTAATTCCCAGGCAACATCAATGACGCTCACCTTGCAGTCTTCTCCTGTTTCCAACCCCAATCTAGATTGTGAGTTCCTACGGGAATAGGGCCTCATCTCCTCCTGTACTGTCATATGTTGTTCAATGTATTGTAACCCTGTCTATACTGTGCCAATTGTACAGCGCTGCGGAATATGCTGGCGCTTTATAAATAAAGAATAAAATATGGGCAGTAATGTAAGACAGAGCTGGCTGACAAGGTGCCACCTCCATGGTATTGAGGACAAATGTGTGCTCATGGTATGAGGTAAATACATGGGTATCGCAGTCTGTCATGTCTCAGCACTTCTTATTTTTCTGATCACTCCTGCTACAGGGACATAATTGGGCACTCGCCATCAGGTTTGCAGGCCTCTAGAGTAAAATTACATTGCGCTGTCACCACATTAAACTAGGCTGCATTGCCAGTCAAATGTGTCCCTGTCGGCCCCATAAGTAAATAAGATGCATTAGCAGAAGTTCAACATCTTTATGGAATTCCCAGTAAGGTGATGCACCATGGTGCTCTAGGTTTGAGGGCTGGCAAACAGAGGGGTGTGTGTCCCCTTCCTGAACTGCATTCCCTTTACAGGTTTCCAAAGCCCTGCATCTCTGGCCCTTACAATGATGCCTCATGTGACCTTGTGGGGGCCTTAACAGTGGTATTTTTTGCAGTGTCAGGGTGCATCATCCTTCTGCAAGCGTACACTGCCATCAGGGAACACCATGAAGGGGTGTATATCGCAAGTTCTTACACCTTACGATCATGGCCACCAATTTTGAGCTACAGCAACTCTGGCCCAATTGGGTTTGCCTTCACGCCCCTATATGCATCAATAAGTCTTAGGTGCCCATGATCCCGATACCGGTTCACAGGCTGTACTTCCTTGCACCACTTTTGGTAGGTATCTGAAATACTGGGAACACCACAGGATTTGCCTTTTGGAGATGCTGTGACACAGTCATCTTCTGACCGTTACTATTCAGTGTCAGTCACTCAAATCTTTTCGTGTTTTCTTCTTGCAGTTCAACTGACCACTTGCTCCCAATATATCCCACCCTGTCACAATACATCCTGCCCCGTGACAATGTCAATATATCACATCCTGCCCCCTGTCAATATATCCCACCCTTGACTATGACAGTGACCCTGTTGGGGTACTGACATCTTCCAATGCCACTTCCATCCCAGACCCCTCCACCCCATGTTCACAGCCGAACTGCTGAGCCTTCCTCCAGTCCTCCAGACAAATCTTTAGGACCAGGACACAAAGCCTGCTAGCTTCCCCCCCACCCCGAAGTAAGACAAGGCTGTATATCTTTAGGTTTTCAGGGTCAGAAAGGAATGTGATAAACCCCCTCCCTGCAGAGGATGTGTGTGGGGGGGGGGGCGTCCTCTTTGACTCCCCCCCCCTTTATGCAGAGGACCTTCCCCACACGTCTTCTGCTTGGCGGGGCCAGGAGAGCTATTCACCGCTCTGGTCTGGGTGCCACGGCATTCTGGCTTCCTTGAGGTCAGACACCACTTTTATAGACCCTTTGGACACAATGACATTTCCAGTCGATACCATATTTTCTATGGGGCGTGTTTTTCCAAAAATGTATTCACCCCCCCCCCCCAATAAGTCTGTTTTAATTTTTTTTTAAACACCAAGTACCCATAGATAATATTGATGCAAAAACTCGTATGATAAAATGTGGGGAAAAAACACTGTAGATAAAAAAGGTCAATAAAGTTAGAATTTTTAATGTTACCGTATACTGGCAGGACATGATGTATACAGATCGTTCTTTCCAGCAGATTAATATGTCGGTCATATAATAAAACGTGACTTCAAATTGCAAAAATGAGCTCCGCAGCAAAGGGGTTAATTTGGCAAGCACACATTTTATATGGTCAAGCCTGGGTTTACATATACAAAACCTCCCCTGGAAAATGCTGTTTCTATGACAATACAATGGAATACACATTCGCTCAACATTCCTAAACAAGACCGCAGATAATGGCAGTGTTTGCGTGACAAAGCATAATAACCAACTGAATGTAACAAACTCCAATATAAACAGATTGGAATGTGTTTAATATCTACTGATAACAAGCTACACATGGACCATAACGATAGACAATCATTGTTCTTACAGAACATCATGTTTGAGCCTCCCAAAAATACATTTCTAGACCCATCATTACATCCTTCACTGCGACCATACATCCCACCCAGGGATTGTGACAGATCTCGGTACCCCGAAAGGGTCACATCTCTCAATGCTGCTTACTTGCTGGACCCCTGTGTTCCCCTCATGGCTCTCGTGCCTTCCTCCCGTCCTTAGCCACAGTTTAAAGACCGGTACACATAGAGAGCCTTGCTAGCATCCCCAGAAATAAGCTGTGCCTGTAGATCTGGAGCTACCCACACCATGAGTTGTGACTGCATGTTGCGTCAGAATGGAACGCTCTTTAATTGGGTAAAGGCACACATAAATCTGATCAAACATGGGTTATTTCCATATACAAAACCTCCTCTAGAAACTGTTTGGAAACCTAACAGATAATTAAACATTTGCTCAACATTCCTAGAACGACAGGACAATGGGAATCGTGATTGACAATCAGATAACACATTCCTTAGGGTAGAGTGGTAGTCTAAACCTCTAAACAAGATAACAATGTACACATGGACCAGACAATAGACCGACCATAGCAATATTCTGCCATAACACAGATTACACACTTTCTGCACGCAAGAGCGGCCAATGAAATAATATGGATTTTAAGGCCTACGCTCTACAAATATGCTGCCAGGTCCGTGCTCCCAAGTCCAAAGAGACTTACGTCATGTGGACAATATCTCCCGTCCAATGTAACATATCCAAACCTGCGACAGGTGTCATTGTGACCATTTAACCAATGTGAATCACTTCACCTCTCAGTGGGTTTAATGCGGCAGCTGATCATTATATAACAGATTAGTTTTGTTTTAATTTCTCATGCCTCCGCATATATATATTGCAACACCAAACACGTGTCTTGGTTATGGGATAAATTTAGAGGTTCCCTTCTGAAAACCACAAAGCAGCTGCTTATATTGTAAGGGTCAGAAGCAAAACCATCCCTTTTATTTGCATGATGTAGCATTTCACAATAAACTATTCAATGTTTTCTAGGAATGTAAGGCTTATGATTTAGTGCTTGCTGTGTTTTGTAAGAACAAATGGTGTCTTGTTTGTTTGAAACTTGGAGTTATTCACTAAGGGGCATCGTTTGCAATTGTTGCAACTACGGGGAACTTCGTGAAACATCATTGAACAACGTTGACTAACAGCACTGACTTTGGACTCTATTTCAACCCTGGTGCAGAATAGTGATGAGCCGAACACCCCCGAGTTCAGTTCGCATTCGAACTCGAACTCAATACAAGTCAATGGGACTCAAAATTCGATTTTTAGAGTGCCCTCCAAGAGGGCATATATGCTAGATATTTGCCATAAAAAGGTGTATGGGGGTCCGGAAACAAGGACAAAAAGTAAAAAAAAAAGTTTTTAAAGGGACAGTGAGTTTTCCATGAAATAAGGGTTAAAAATAAAAATGAAAAATTCCTTCAAATATCGTGCCTAGGAGGTCCCCATAACCTGCCCGTGAAGTGGCGGATTTCTAGGATGTATAGAAACACTTAAAAACAAAAAAATGACGTTTCATATGACGGTAAATGCTTTTCCTTTAATCTATTCATAAACAACTGCTTGGGGCGGCAGCCTGTATGAAAAGACATTTTAGGACACGCAGAAAAAGTTTAGTGATTTTTTTGGGCTAAATTATTGTGAAACTTATGCAGGCTTTGGATGAAAGTAACAATAGTTGCTTTAAAATTGGGCTTTTAGCGTCAGCAACAGTGCCGTCACACCGTAACCCCTCTGAGGATATGAATCTGATACAGGCGTCAGTGGCAGTGCACCCAAATATTGTGCCTTTGGTGCCAGGCCAGCAAGTTCCATCATACAGTAAGCTCTCTGTGCTAATGTGGAAGAGTGCAGGGGTGGACCATGCGGTCAGGGCCGGTGCTAAACTATTTTGCCCCCTAGGCAAGACCAGCTACTTGCACCCCCCCAACAAAAAAAAAAAGACACAAAATGAAACTGCTAAATTTCTTTTTATTTAAGAATAAAGTTTGAAAAGCACCAATAGTAAAGGTAAAATAAATATAAATAAACTGTATTAAACCATTTTAAATTAACTCTATTAAACAAATTAAAATTAACTGTATTGAACAAATATAAATAAGAGTTGTCACGTAAGTTACAATTTCAGACACATCAAAATTTCACTTTGCCTGCCTTATCCTTTGCAAATTTTCATCATGCGTATATATTGCCCAGGCCACCTCACATCATGCGTATATATACAGTTGTGTTCAAAATTATTCAACCCCCACTGAAATTGAGTGTTTTGGCCAGTTTGACATTGATTTTGATCATTCAGTCATCTTGCTTACAATTAAATCAAAGAGGCACGTGTTGGTCAGACAAATATAACATAACATTTATAATGAAATAACCACAAATGTCTTTTCTGTGCTCACATCATTATCAGTTTTATTCAACCCCCAAGTGACATTCAATCTTAGTACTTAGTACAACATCCTTTTACAGTTATAACAGCTTTTAAACGTGAAGCATAGCTTGACACAAGTGTCTTGCAGCGATCTACGGGTATCTTCGCCCATTCGTCATGGGCAAAAGCTCCAGTTCAGTCACATTCTTAGGCTTGCGCACTGCAACTGCTTTCTTTAAGTCCCACCAGAGGTTCTCAATCGGATTTAAGTCAGGTGACTGCGATGGCCACTCCAAAATGTTCCAGCCTTTAATCTGCAACCATGCTCTAGTGGACTTGGAGGTATGCTTGGGATCATTGTCCTGTTGAAAGGTCCAACGTCTCCCAAGCCTCAGGTTTTTGACGGACTGCATCACATTGTCATCCAATATCTCCTGGTACTGAAGAGAATTCATGGTACCTTGCACACGCTGAAGCTTCCCTGTACCTGCAGAAGCAAAACAGCCCCAAAGCATGATTGACCCCCCGCCATGCTTCACAGTAGGCAAGGTGTTCTTTTCTTCATAGGCCTTGTTCTTCCTCCTCCAAACATAGCGTTGATCCATGGGCCCAAACAGTTCTAATTTTGTTTCATCAGTCCACAGAACACTATCCCAAAACTTCTGTGGTTTGCCCACATGACTTTTGGCATACTGCAGTCGACTCTTCTTATTCTTTGGAGACAGCAAGGGGGTGCGCCTGGGAGTTTTGGCATGGAGGCCTTCATTACGCAGTGTGCGCCGTATTGTCTGAGCTGAAACTTCAGTACCCACATCTGACAAATCTTTTCTCAATTCCTCAGCAGTCACACGGGGACTTTTCTCGACTCTACGCTTCAGGTAGCGCACAGCAGTCGAAGTCAGCATATTCTTTCTGCCACGACCAGGTAGCGTTTCAACAGTGCCCTTTGCCTTGAATTTGCGAATGATGCTTCCTATGGTCTCTCTTGGTATGTTTAACATCTTTGCAATCGTCTTATAGCCATTGCCCTTCCTGTGAAGAGTAATCACCTCTTCTCTTGTCTTCCTGGACCATTCTCTTGACTTCACCATGTTTGTAACCACACCAGTAAATGTCTAGAAGGAGCTGAGTATCACAGTCATTTTAAAGCTGCCTAATTGGTGCTTATTATGCTTTATTGCTGCTCCGTGACATCCACAGGTGTTTTCAATACCTGATTGAAAACACTTGAATGAACCTATGTTCTTCAGAGTGGTAGTCTTTAAGGGGTTGAATAATTGTGTCAATGAAGAATTCACAAAAGAAACATTTACTACTGTATTACAAAACCAATTGATGTCATTTTAGTTGCATATGGTTCTTTAAAAAGTCCTTGTAGGATTTCATTCTGAATACAATTACAAATGTACACTAAATTCCCTAAAACCCTTTACAGCATTGGGGGTTGAATAATTTTGAACACAACTGTATATATATATTGCCCAGGCCAGCTCACATCATGCTCAGACAGTCACAGATGCGCCATCATGCGTATATATATTGCCCAGGCCAATTCAGATCATGCGTATATATATTGCCTAGGCCCATGCCAGCTCACATCATGCGTATATATATATTGCCCAGGCCAGCTCACATCATGCGTATATTGTCCACGCCAGCTCATAATCATTCTCAGACAGTCACAGATGCGCCATCATGCGTATATATATTGCCCAGGCCAGCTCACATCATACGTATGTATATTGCCAGGCCCAGCCCAGCTCACGTCATGCATATATATATATATTGCCCAGGCCAGCTCACATCATGCTCACAGACAGACACAGATGCGCCATCATGCGTATATATATTGCCCAGGCCAGCTCACATCATGTGTATATATATATATATATTGCCCAGGCCAGCTCACATCATGCGTATATATATATATATTGCCCAGGCCAGCTCACATCATGCTCACAGTCCCAGATGCGCCATCATGCGTATATATATTGCCCAGGCCAGTTCACATCTTTTATATACATATATTGCCCAGGCCCAGGCCAGCTCACATCATGCGTATATATATATATATTGCCCAGGCCAGCTCACATCATGCTCACAGACAGTCACAGACGTTCCATCATGCATATATATATTGCCCAGGCCACCACACATCATGCGTATATATATTGCCCAGGCCAGCTCACATCATGCATATATATATTGCCCAGGCCAGTCCCCTGGTGGAGATAGGGGGTTCATTTGAACCCCGATATCTCCAGGCATCTAGGGGGTCATGGAGGGTGTCCATTGAAAGGCCTGAGCACCAGTATGACCAGGTATAAAGTAAAAAAAAAAGAAAAGAAAAACATGTATTTATTTTTGTGTGTTATTTTTATTAATGCAGCAATATTGTTCACATTTCAATTATAATGTAAACGATGATGCACTAAAGATTTTTTTCTATGTGGTGCGTTTGCTATAAATCACGTAATTCCCCCCACAAAATGTAACAAGTCCCATTTCTAATTTTTGTACAAGCGCACCCCATAGAAAACATAACCGCAAACGCTCATGAGCTAAAATGTGAAAAAAAAATACTTTACACACTGCAGATGATTAAAAATTAAATTTTTATTGCTTTTTTTGTCATACTATACAGGCAGGACATGACGTATACATATAAAAATGATATATTATGAATCTGCGGAGTCTGCGGGAAGGAACGATATCTAATATGTCTGGGTTATTTAATAAAATGTGGCTTCAAATCGCGTTTAAACATGATGAGCGAAAGCGGTAAAAATGAGCTGAGCACACAGCAGTGAAATGCAGCATATTAGAGGAAGATTTAGTAGAGAAATTAACACTTCTCAGAAGCAGACACCACACCCTCAGTATAGTCTACATACATACAATGTAACAAATTCATTAGACCAGACTAAAAACACCTGTTGTTTACCGTTAAGAACACAGGTCATTTAGAGGTGAGAATCTTTGCACGTACACATTAGTTTTTAATTCAATATCTAATAAACCGTTGCTTATAATATTCTGCAGTAAAGAGTCTCTTTATTTCTAAATTTTTTAGTATTTTTTTAAGCATTTATTATACTTTTTTCCAAATTTTTTTTTTTGCAAACTCAAACCGAACAAGCCAAAAAGATCGGAGATCGCGAACTTGTGAACGGCCAATGTTCGAATCGAACTCCGAACTGATCGAACCGAACAGCTCATCCCTAGTGCAGACATAACCGGAGCTGTTGTAATCTTCCCAGAGCCAATGTAGTCTATGGAGTTGCTTAGATTACAACAGCAAGGAATAAGTTTACGCCAATGTTGGAAAACAGACGGTTGTTTCTGCATTAAATGTATATTCTGTGACTTTTTGTTCCTTACGGTTTCAGTTGTTTGTAACACTGTCAAATATACTCCAGAGATTTCTAAGGTGGCAATCTCTATAGACCTTCCGAAGAAACTACCATGACAACATTGGTAGAAAGCAACGCTGGACATCTTTGGCAGAAACAGCAATCCCTATTCCACACTTGACGAAAGTATAACTACAGGAGAAGTAACAGCAAGAAAAGCCCTATAAAGGGTGTAAGTGTGAAGGCGCTAAATGCTGTTCCTTATGATGGAACATACACGGCTGCTCACCAAACAAGTGTATCCTCCACTCCCAAACGTATAGAAAAACTAAACGCCAAAGGCATATGGGAGCGCATAGGTTATAAACATAAGGATAATAGGTGTCAGTCACAAATACCATATACGATATTAATCAATACAGCAAAGTATTCTGTGAATATTATGTTAGAGTCGAGGTATTCTGCTTCATAGATACAGCCTCGAAAAGTCTCCAGTTCCTGTAGAAAAGAAAAAAGGACTATCGCGCAATATATCCTGCACCAGAAGATAATATAGCACACGAAAACTTTAGGAATAAAACTCACAAGAGTGCAGTCTCCAAGACTCTAGTGGTAAGACTCTGATCCTCTTTTGGGGGCTCCTCCCACAAACGATTGAACCAAATCAGGTTGATCCAAATAAGGTGCTGCAGAGCCTCCTGTCCAGGTGGCTCAGTACAGTCACCTTGGACCTCTTGTGGTTTTAGGGGGTCCCATCTGGTCTCTCCCGAAATGATCCGTTTCCTACTGGATTCAAGGGGCTACATTACATTCTGGGTGCTAACGTTAGCGCTCACCTGAATGAGCATTAACTAGGGGCGGACTGGCCCATCGGGCACTCGGGCGCCGCCCGAGGGCCTGCGGGTCAGTAGGGGCCCGGTCTTTGAATGGGCTGGCTGGCTCTGCAGGCCGCGCGGCAGCCGGTTTCCTGCACTCCTCAGCTCCGGTGAGAGCTGTTTGCAGCCAGACAGCAGGGCCAGGCTGAGCCGGTGCAAGGTGTGGACGGCATGCAGTAGCTCTCAGCCTGCCTCCAGCTCCCACCCATGTGACGATTGGCACCACCCCTCCGCTTCACATGTGCAGGAGAGGAGAGCAAAGGGCGCCAATCTGCAATCTCTGCAGAGGTCCAGGCTCCAGCCGTGCCAGCAAGCCTGTATCGGGGGTCGGAGGACAGAGAGGCCGTGAGATTTTTTTGGGGGTGTAATAAAGTGAGTGGGGGTGTTATAAAGGGAGTGGAGGGTGTAATAAAGTAAGTGTGTGTGTAATAACGTGAGTGGGGGTTTGTTTTTAATAAAGTGAGTGTGGGTGTGTAATAAATGAGTGGTGGAGTGTGTGGATTAAAGTGGGTGGGGGGGCTGTGGAGCTCTGTGGTATGCTCATACACACCGCACATTACTGTGAGTCTTATTGCTGTGGAACCCTGTGATACAGTAATGTGCAGTGTGTATGAGCGTATCACCGAGCTCCCCAGCAATAAGACTCACAGTAATGTGCGGTGTGTATGAGCGTGAGTCTTATTGCTGTGGAGCTCTGCGATACGCTCATACACACCACACATTACTGAGTTTTATTGCTGTGGAGCTCTGTGATACGCTCATACACAGCACACATTTCTGTGAGTTTTATTGCTGTGGAGCTGAGTAATGTTTGTTATATCATAAATGTAGAGTAACTTTTAAAGTAACAGGCAGTTTCCCACATTTGCCACAGGGACTTTCTGTGCCGCGGCGCAGCCTTAGCTGCAATGAGTGGGTGGTGGCTGCTGCTGCAGCAGAGCGTTGGTTATCTGCAAGTCTGAAGGGGCACAATGGATTCCCCAATTCACTGCTAAGTGGATTTTCTTCTCACTATTTTCAAAACCAATATTTTAATGAGTTAAATAAATTCATTAGCACAACAATGTACATGGGGGTGTTGCGTTGTAGGGGGTGGGGTTTTGCATGGCTTTGGCCTCTTGTGGGTGCGGCACAAGGGGGCCCCATGGTCGTCTATTGCCCGGGGGCCCCATTAGTTGTCAGTCCGCCCCTGGCATTAACGTTAGCCCAGGTAGCCACTGCATATTACAATCCAAACGAGTTAAGAAACCCGTTAGCGTTTGGTATCGTGGACTTTTCAGCGTGAGGTTACTGTACTTTGCGCTCCCTAATCAGCGCTGGATTACAAAGTCCCAGCGCTGATTAACGTCCAGCTGCGGTTAACAAAAAGTTAACCACAGCCTGGACTTGGTGCTAACGGATTCCGCTAGTGCAGAATCCTTTAGCACCATCCAAAACCCCCCAAAAATCCAGATACTCCCCTATTATCCAGCGGCGAGGAACGCGGCTCCGTCCGCCTCCTCCGCCCAGCAGGAGCAGGGAGAGACTGGAGGAAAAGGACAGGGGGATTTTTTGCTCTGGAGCCCAGCAGAGCTGCTGTTCTTTGTGCTGAAACATATTTCAGCACCAAGGACAGGGGATTACATATCCTTTTTTTTTAACCCTAATCTAAGTAATTAATTCATCCCTTTCACATTCAGAAATAACGAATAAAAACGAAATAACGAAGCGATACAAAAATACTTATTACTAGTCCCCCGAAATAACAAATTGATCCAAATTACGAATCATGGTAACATAACGAACGCACCAAAATTAACCCCTTAACGACGCGGGGCGTACCATGCCGTCCTGCATCGCGTGGGCTTTAACGCCGCAGGACGACATAGTACGCCCCGCAGCGTTTCTTGCCTCTGTGTGCCGAAAAATGGCCCGCCTCCCTTCCCACAATGCCGATCGCCGGCTGGGGGTCTGCCTGACGACCATGAAGACCCTCCCAGCCGGCGATCGGCATTGTGGGGAGGGAGGAGGGCCGTTTCCCTCATGGAAACGAGCAGTCAGCCAATCCAGGGACGAACCTGGCGTTGCAGAGGTGACAGACTGTCACTTCTGCAACTGTCAGAATGTCTCAGCCAATGATTGCTGCAATGGCTGAGACATTGTCTCTGCCCCTTTCTCCTTTCCTCATTGCGATCTGAGGAGCGAGAGAGAGAGGCAGACATCAAGAGAGCGGAGCAGACAGGAAAGAAAAAAATTCCATCCTAAACCCCCTGGCACAGTACCCCCTGACACTGTACCCCCAGGCAGGCACTGTACCCCTGATTGGCAGTGTACCCCCTGGCAATGTACCTCTAATTGGCAGTGTACCCCCTGGCAGTGTATCCCTGATTGGCTGTGTACCCCTGATTGGCAGTGTGCCCCCTGATTGGCATAGAACCCCCTGGCAAGCATCGTGAGAGCTGTGAAAAAAAATTGAAATAATACTCCCTAGCAGTGTACCCCTGATTGGCAGTGTACCCCCTGGCAGTGTACCACTGATTGGCAGTGTACCCCCTGATAGGCATAGAACCCCCTGGCAGGCATCGTGAGAGCTGTGAAAAAAATTAAATATATTTTTTAAATAAAACCCCCTGGCTGTGTACCCCTGATTGGCAGTGTACCCCCTGGCAGTGTACCACTGATTGGCAGTGTACCCCCTGATAGGCATAGAACCCCCTGGCAGGCATCGTGAGAGCTGTGAAAAAAAAAATATTTTTTTAAATAAAACCCCCTGGCAGTGTATTCCCTGGGAGTGTACCCCTGATTGGCAGCGTACCCCCTGATTGGCAAAGGACACCCCTGGCATTTCTGAGAACCCGCATTGGCATACGACCCCCTATTTCTGACTATCTGCATTGGCATTCAACCCCCTGGCATTTCTGACTACCCGCATTGGCATACAACCCCCTGGCATTTCTTACTACCCGCATTGGCATACGACCCCCCTGGGAATATTCTGACCTTGTCTAGAAAAAGATAGAAGTACCGGCCACTACAAGGACCGGGAGGGCTTAGTTTAGGTGTTCTAATATTTTAGCAGTGTACTTGACCCCATCAGTTCCCCAACCTCCCATTTAATTAGTTATAACAAGATCCCCATAAAAATGTCCTCCCACTTTTATTCCCCAGAAGAGGCATATGAGATCCTGGCCGCCTCTGAGAGTGATGCTCTCGCCAACAGTGACACCCTCACAGCCTCTGATATAGAGCCCTGTAGTGAACCCTCCAGTGATGGTGACCCTCCACCATCTACTGGGAGATGCAAAAGCAATTGGGTACCCCCAAATATGACTGCCCCAGAAATACCCCCATTTATAGTGACTCCTGGCATCACAGTAAGGGTAGAGGACTGTGAGCCAGTAAGCTTTTTTAATCTCTTCATGTCTGACGACGTGTTCGAGATGGTGGTTGAGCAAACCAACCTGTTTGCCAACCAGTATCTTGATGCGCATCCAGATTCACATTGCCACAGGCATAACAAGTGGCACCCAACGGATGTCATAGAGTTAAAAAATATTTGGGCTCTAACCCTTTCAATGGGAATAGTGAAGAAGCCAAGTATCCAGTCTTACTGGCACAAAAACCCCATCCTGGCTACACCACTATTCCCAAGGGTTATGAAGAGGGAGAGGTACAAAAATCTCATGCGATTCCTCCATTTTAACGATAACGCACTGTGTCCACCAAGAAACGACCCAATGCATGACCGCCTCTATAAAATTCGGCCCCTTATGAGACTTATGTCTGCCAAATTCACAGATAATTATGTTCCCGACCAAAATATATCTGTAGACGAGTCCCTTATGAAATTTAAAGGCAGACTGCTCTTCAAGCAAGCGATCCCGGTATGGTGTCAAATTTTATAAATTGTGTGAGTCCACAACAGGCTACACATGGGCGTTTAGGATATACGAAGGGAAAAATAAGCCACCTTGACCCCCCCAGGATACCCCGATTCTATTGGCACCAATGGAAAAATTGTGTGGGATCTGGTCTATCCCCTGTTCAACAAGGGCTATCATTTATGAGTCGATAACTATTACACCAGTATCGACCTATTTAAAAATGTATATTGTTTGAGACCCTTGCGTGTGGCACAGTGCGGAAGAATCACAGAGGTTTTCCCCAAATCCTGACAGCAGGCAAAAAAAGTACAGGCTCCTCTTCAGCTCTACATCAGGAAGAAGTGCTAGCCCTTCGGTTCACCGATAAGAAGGATGTATACATGCTATCTACAGTGCACGACGAAAGTACAGTGCCAGTGTCTGTGAGAGGGAGAACTGAGCCACTGGAAAAGCCGAAGTGCATTGTAGATTACAGCAAGTTTATGGGGGGAGTAGACTTGGCTGATCAATGTATACAGCCTTATCTGGTGAACCGAAAGACTAGGGCATGGTACAAGAAGATTGCCATCTATTTGACCGAGATTGCAATTTTCAACAAGGACGTGCTCTACAAGCAGGCAGCAGTACAAAAGCCATATCCCTTCCTAGAATTCATGTTAGAGATCATATCCAAACTTATCCTAACCCCGGCCCCCGTTACATCCGCTTTGGATTCAGGAGATCTCCAAAGACTAAGTGGCAGACACTTTCCTTCCCAAGTCCCTTCCACCCGCTGTAAAAAGTCCCCCCAGAAAAAGTGTTGGGTCTGCCGCAAGAAAGGAATCCAAAAGGATTCTAGTTATTATGCCCATCTCTACCTGGCCTCTGCATAACCGAGTGCTTCAAAATTTATCATACCGAGCTAAATTACTAAATCCCCTTTTCTGCTTTGTCCTGACTACCCTTTGCTGCCTGTACCGACTCATTGGCTTGTTATACCGACTACTCTTTGTTTGCTACCTGTACCGACTCATTGGCTTGTTATACCGACTACTCTTTGTTTGCTGCCTGTACCGACTCATTGGCTTGTTATACCGACTACTCTTTGTTTGCTGCCCGTACCGACTCATTGGCTTGTTATACCGACTACTCTTTGTTTGCTGCCCGTACCGACTCATTGGCTTGTTATACCAACTACTCTTTGTTTGCTGCCCGTACCGACTCATTGGCTTGTTATACCGACTACTCTTTGTTTGCTGCCTGTACCGACTCATTGGCTTGTTATAACAACTACTCTGACTTCTGGAATCCCCTGATTTTGGCCTGTCCCTGTTTACGTTAAGCCCAACTATTCTAAAGTGGCTGCACCAAACAACTCAAAATAATAATTTAGAATCATTGGCGCGTCATCTATGGAGCAATATTCTTTCTTGGCGTGCTATGTTCTCTCAAAGACGACATAAATCCTGAAAATCAAAATAAAAAAAACAAAATAAAAACGCTACATGGGGGTACCGTTGAATTCGTAACACATTGCAGACCACAAATATCAATGTTTTAGGCCAGTAAAAGGTTGACTGAGCATGATATTATCGGCAAAATAACAGTTTTCGTGTAAAAAATACAAAACACAAACAGGAACACTAAGTTTGGCCAGGGTTTGTGACTAAGTGGCTACTATGAAAAACTGGACATACCCCATTTTCAATACTCTGAGTTGTCTACTTTTCAAAATGGTATGACATGATGGGGTACTTTTCATACCTGGGCTGCCATAACCTCTCAAAGTCAACATAAGGCCAGCAAACCAATCTGGCAAATTTCAAGTTCTAAAACCTGAAATGGGCAAACTCTATATTTGACCCTGTAACTTTCCAAAACATCATAAAACCTCTACATGGGGGGTACCGTTGAACTCGTAAGACATTGCCAACCAGAAATATATGTATTTTATTTCAGTAAATGCTAAGCATACAATGTCATTCACACTGAAAATACAATGCAGAACTTTGAAAATAGCAAAATTTCCTTTTTTCTCATAGTTTTTAGAATTTTTTTGATCTATAATATATTTTAGATATAAATCTTTGATGGAAAATGAAAGCCCTATTTCTCCTGAACAAAATGATATATTATAAGGGTGAGTGCACTTAATATGTAAGAGGTAAATTATGGTTGAACAGCGAATAGCTGAAATTCTACTTTTAGAAGTGTTCAAAAGTGTTCCAAACTTGTAAAATTACTCCCGTCCTTAAGGGGTTAACTAGAAAAACATAACGAATCGTTCCGAAACGAAACAAAGTTTTTCGTTGTGCAAATGTCTAGCCTACCTGTAGCTCTGCTAGAGACTTTCGTTGATGTTAAATTTCAATTTTAGATAAACAATAACAAATTCCCTAATATAATTACCATATATAGATGCCATAAACCTTTTTCAAGTTTCTTCTTATATATCAAAATTGAAGTAAGATGCTGCGCTATGCCGCGCCACGCTGTGCTACGCCATGGCGAGAGACACCAAAATCAGCCACAGGCATGTAGCTTCCGGTCATGTCTAAAATATCTTTTGTTAGACAGACTGATTTATTAGATTTCAAAGAACTTATAGCCAATCAGCATACAGATACATTTCCACGTCACAGTTTAACCAACAGTGAGACAAAGATTACTACATATGATTCAGAGATGGCTTTTCTCTAGCTTACACTGTCCGCACGCCCTTTCCTGCGCAGACAGGAAATCGGCTAAATTCCACAGGCCAACATCCTATGCAAGAAAAAGACAGAGTTTGATACTCAAAATGGGAGGTGGGAATTTCACAGCCCATTTTATCAAAACAGGCTTTTCAAGATAAAATATTTATATTTTATACAGGAAGTTAAAATCTAACAGTTGAGTGCATATTTTGAAGGGAAGGAGCAGAAATCCTATAGATTCAGAGCCAGTATTACAAGTTTGCTTTATTGCCCATTAGGGTTTATCTGGTGCTTCGGTTTCTTATGCAGAGTTTTTAGTTGTCCTTATATTTTTTTGAAGACGTACATTTTAGGCATTGTGTTTTCTCTGGGGCGACGGCAGATACCCGCTGGTTATAAATATATTTCATTATTCAATTATATTTACTTAGTTTTGTTATTTGTATTTATTTGTATAGTAAAATTTTTGTATATAATCGCGTCTTTGCTCATACGAATCCAGACGTAATAAAGGACCTCCTTGGGTTCTTCTGATAGTAGTATGTCCTAGGAAAAAGAAAAGGGAACACACATGGTGCAGTACATACAATACAATGAGTGGCCAAAATAGTGAAGAACAAAAAGATAGCATTCAATAATTATAAAACAACTCAGAGTGAAGAAGATAGGCAAACCTATAAGATTAGGCAGAAAGAGGCAAAGCAATTTATAAGAGCTTCCAAAGCACACGCAGAAGAGAAAATAGCTCAGTCAGTAAAAAAGGGGGACAAAACATTTTTTAGATACATAAACGAGAAAAGAAAAGTAAAACAAGGATTAGTTAGATTAAAAACAAAGGAAGGAAGGTATGTAGAAGAGGATAAAAGTCTCGCTGACTGCCTCAATGAATATTTTTGTTCAGTCTTTGCAGAAGAAAAGGAAGGAAAGGGACCTCAGTTAGGAGAGAACACTAAAGAGACATTTACATATCAGTTTACAGAGGAGGAGGTTCTACAGCAGCTGTCTAAAGTAAAGACAAATAAGTCAATGGGGCCTGATGGGATCCACCCTAAATTATTAAAAGAGCTCAGTGATGTAATAGCAAAACCGTTAACAGATTTATTTAACCAATCCTTGTTAACGGGAGTCGTCCCAGAAGACTGGAAATTAGCAAATGTTGTGCCCATTTACAAGAAGGATAGTAGGGAGGAATCGGGGAACTATAGGCCAGTTAGTCTTACGTCAGTAGTGGGGAAATTAATGGAAACCATGTTAAAGGAAAGGATTGTTGAACATCTAAAAACACATAGATTACAGGATCAGAAACAACATGGGTTTACATCAGGGAGATCATGCCAAACTAATCTTATTGATTTTTTTGATTGGGTAACAAAAATAATAGACACAGGTGGTGCAGTAGACATTGCTTATTTAGATTTCAGTAAGGCTTTTGATACTGTTCCGCATAGAAGGCTTATCAATAAATTGCAATCTTTGAGTTTAGATTCCAATATTGTTGACTGGATTAGGCAGTGGCTGAGTGACAGGCAACAGAGGGTTGTGGTAAATGGAGTTTATTCGGCACAAGGTCTTGTTACCAGTGGGGTACCTCAGGGGTCAGTACTTGGACCCATTCTCTTTAATATTTTTATTAGTGATATTGCAGAAGGTATTAATGGAAAAGTATGTCTTTTTGCTGATGACACAAAGATTTGCAACAGGGTTGACGTTCCTGGAGGGATCAGCCAAATGACAAATGATTTAGGTAAACTAAAAAAATGGTGGGAGCTGTGGCAATTGAGTTTTAATGTGGATAAGTGCAAGATAATGCACCTGGGACGTAAAAACCCAAGGGCTGAATATAGAATATTTGATACAGTCCTAACCTCAACATCTGAGGGTTGGGATTTAGTGGTTATTATTTCAGAGGATCTAAGGGTAAGTAGTCAATGTAATAGAGCAGCAGGAAATGCTAGCAGAATGCTTGGTTGTGTAGGGAGAGGTATTAGCAGTAGGAAAAGGGAAGTGCTCATGCCACTGTACAGAGCACTGGTGAGACCTCACTTGGAGTACTGTGTGCAGTACTGGAGACCGTATCTCCAGAAGGATATAGACATCGTAGAGAGAGTTCAGAGAAGGGCTACTAAAATGGTGTACGGCTTGAAGGAGAAAAGTTACCAGGAAAGGCTTAATGATCTTAACATGTACAGCTTGGAAAAAAGACGAGACAGAGGAGATATGATAGAAACATTTAAATACGTAAAGGGAATCCACAAGGTAGAGGAAGGGAGTATATTTAAAAGGAAACAAAATAGCAAAACAAGAGGACATAGTCTTAGATTAGAGGGGCAAAGGTTTAAAAGTAACATCAGGAAGCATTATTTTACTGAGAGGGTGGTGGATACATGGAACAGTCTTCCAGTAGAAGTGGTAGAGGCCAAAACAGTAATTGAATTTAAGCAAGCATGGGATAGGCATAAGGCTATCCTAAACAAAAGATAAATCCAGGTTAAGTATCCATGTAATTGGGCAGACTAGATGGGCCGAAAGGTTCTTATCTGCCGACATTTTTCTATGTTTCTATGAGCCACAAATCTCGTAGCGTAGGAAAATCACTCACTCATTCAAGAGCCATTGTACAGTTGACTTCAAACTTTACCAGCATAACCAGCATAAACAATATGCGCTTAGACACTCCTGGTTTTCACCACCTCCATAAGCGATTTCACTCCCCCTTGGTCCAAAGTACATGTCTCGCCGTTTTCTGGATGTTATGGATCCTTAGGAAGAGGCTGTATACAGGTGGAGATTATAAATAGGCTACAACCTACCCATACAGTATGTTCTTAGACTCATACAGTGAATTTCCCTGTACGGTGACATCTCGGGGCCATTTGGCTATTCAGAGAGCAGGCAGTTCGCCAAATTTTGGCAATTTGCTAGCAAGTATGGTGCCTGTTCGACGGCAGTGAAATCCACCATATAGTAGCAATGGTTAATCTGTTCACAGACACCAGACTGCAGAGAATTGAATTTAGACACTTTCAATCGTATTTTTTTTTTTTACCCGTCCGGCAGCTTGTCGGCATGTTTTTTTTGCAGCTGGTCAGCGCGTGCGACGGGTTTGTGGCAATGGCCGGGGGGTTGGCGGGGGCATTTGGCAGCCAATTCCCTGAACTTCGGGGACCCGGCGATCAATAGTGAATTCACTGCAGAGTGGGGAAATTTGATTTAAATGCAGGAAACGACAGAGCACTGAAATGACGGCGATATTTCGGTGATCTGTGAATAACCCCTATTGTGCTATCTTGCAAAGGAGGGTTTATTCTCGTATGTAGAGTGTGCACCTTAGCATTACTATCTATTGTTTAAAGGCCTTTTCTTTCTTCTTTCTTGATTAAAACAATTATTAAAAGTTATATTTTAATGTCAATATACATCACCAGCAATGTCTGAGGTCTTCCCAGCCGTTACAGGTCCATATACAGGCTCTCAGATACATTCCACGTGTTGAGGAGACGCCATGAGCAACTGTAATCGTGTCAAAGTAGTTGAAGGACCAGCTCGAGAGTAGAAGCTCTAAGCTGAGACAGGATGAAACGAGCTCCATAGACATAAGGGAAAGCGAGAGTTACATTTTTAAAGCCGGGAGTGACCAAAACAAAAGCGTATTAAAAAATGGAACCAAAGAAGTGGGGATTGTGGGAATTGGGTTCCGCTGTTACTGTGTGTAAACCATTTACCCGACTGGGATTTAATAATTAGACGGATTTATTTCTTGTGTTGTAAAGAAGAAAAGGCGACGCTTTGATTGCGTCAAGTCATTAAATATAGGACGAGGCATCTCTCTAGCTCTTCATTTTTCTGTTTCTCTCTCTCGCTATCGTTCTTTTCATCTATCTTTCTCTACATCTTTCTCTTTATCCCTCTTTCTTCTCCTTTGTGTCTGTCTTTTTCATCATTTTTCTTGTCATCTTTTGCTTCATATTTTTCCATCTCTTGGTCTTTATCGTCATCTCTCGTTTTCTCTTCATCTCTCTCTTTCTCTCCGGCTCTTATTTTTCTTTGTCTCTCACTCTTTATCTTCACCTCTTTTTTTAGCTTTCTCTTGGTCTCCTATCATTGTCTTTCTCTTCATCTCTTTCTCTCTCTCTGTATCTTTCTCTTTGTCTCTCTCTCTCTCTGTTGGTATCCTTGTCTCTTTCTTTCTCTGTCTCTCTCTTTCGCTGTCTCTCTTTTTCTGTCTATGTCTCTCTCTTTCTCTTTGTTTCTCTCTTTCTCTATGTCTGTCTCTCTGTCTCTCTCTTTGCCTCTAATTTTCTCTGTCTCTCTCTTTCTGTCTGTCTTTGTCTGTGTCTGTCTCTCTCTATTTCTTTCTCGGTCTCTCAAATTCAAATAAGCTTTATTGGCAGGACCAAATTTCACTAGATAGCAGAATCATGAGTGCCAGTGGTTCGGGAATGGTGGGGCCATAGAAGCGGATTCAATCAAGTGTGAGTAGGTGAGCAGAGGGATGAGTTGCATCAGTGATGTGGTACGCTAATCTGAAGAGATGGGTTTTGAGTGATTTCTTGAAGGCCTGAAGGTCAGGAGTGAGTTTGATAGGGCGAGGCAAGTCATTCCACAGGACTGGTGCTGTCCTTGAGAAGTCTTGGAGGCGAGAGTTGGCCGTGCGTGTGTAGACCGATGAGAGGTGGAGATCACCTGTTGAACGGAGTTGTCTAGATGGGACGTGCTTGCGGAGTAATGAAGACATGTAGGGAGGGGTTGAGTTATTGAGTGATTTGAACATGAGCTTCAGTATTTTAAACTGTATCCTGAAACGTACAGGAAGCCAATGGAGGGACCGGCAGAGGGGGGAGGTACGTGAGGTGCATTTAGTGAGAGAAATAAGCCTGGCCCCTGCATTCATTACAGATTGTAAAGGGGCAATACGGGAGTTGGGGAGGCCAATAAGGAGCGAGTTGCAGTAGTCAAGTCGTGAAATGACAAGAGCCTTAATCAGCACTTTTGTGGTATCTTGTGTCAGAAAGGGGCAGATACGGGCAATGTTTTTGAGTTGAAAATAACAGGATTTGGTCACTGTCCATGGCAGCGAGCTTGGGGTGTTGGGCTAATGGGTGTTCCATTTACTAGTAGAGAGATAGGTGGTATTGGGCATATGGGGAGGTTAAATGGGATGGAGGATGAGGGGTGGTGGGACATATATGGTGGGGATGGGCAAGTCCATGGACATTATCAGGGGTAAGGGATAATGTGAAGGGGGATTGGGGCGAGTCCGTGTTGGGGATTTATAAGTCTGGGATCTCTCATGTTCCTCTCAGTCTGTGACATTCTGTGACGTATTGGGCATATATTTTCACCGCCTGCTCCTCTTCTCCCAGTGTGATGTGGAGTTTCCTCGTCTCTTCTATAGAGGTGAAGTCCGGAATGAGAGCGGAGAGTCTCTGGAAGAGAGTTTCCCTCAGTGCTGAGTACTTGGGGCACTGTCGGAGGAAGTGGACCTCATCTCCCAGGGCCCCCTGGTCACAACGCTGACACAGTCTACTCTCCCTGGGCTTGTAGGTCTGTCTATGCTGCCCTGATTCAATTTCCAGGCTGTGGGCGCTCAGTCTGTACCGGCTCAGGATCTGTCTGTCCTTGGGGTCTTGTAGTACCTCCAGGTATGGGGCCAATTTGTATTCCCTCTGTAGGGATTGGTAAATGGTGAGTTTCTGAGAGTTTGCTATATCATGTCTCCATTCTCTGATATGGTTTTCCCTGGAATCATTAATTAGGGCCTTTATTTGATATTTTGTCAGGTTGCAGGTCACTCTTTCTGCTCACTCTCTCCTCTCTCTGCTCACTCTCTCTCTCTGCTCACTCTCTCCTCTCTCTGCTCACTCTCTCTCTCTGCTCACTCTCCTCTCTCTCTGCTCGCTCTCCCCTCTCTCCGCTCGCTCTGCTCTCTCTCCTCTCGCTCTCCTCTCTCACCGCTCCCTCTCCTCGCTCCCTCCTCGCTCTCCGCTCGCTCTCTCCTCGCTCTCCGCTCGCTCTCTCCTCGCTCTCTCCTCTCTCTGTCTGCTCACTCTCTCCTCTCTCTCTGCTCGCTTCTCTCCTCTCTCCCCTCGCTCTTTGTCTTTGTTCTCTCTCCTCTCTCCCCTCTCTCTGCTCGCTCTGTTCTCTTCTCGCTCTCTCTCTCTGCTCGCTCTCTCCTCTCTCCCCTCGCTCTTTGTTCCCTCCCCTCCTTCTCTCTCTCTGCTCGCTCTCTCTCTGCTCGCTCTCTCTTTCTCCTCGCTCTCCGCTCGCTCATTCTCTGCATGTGTACAGTAAGTGTGACGAAATTTTGGATGCAAAGGGTTGATTTGTGAGCTGAATGAGGCTGAAATGGGACGTGAAAGGGAAGGACGTGTATATGTATAGGTGTGTGAGTGCCTGTGTATGTCAGTGTGACAGCGTATACCTGGGAGTGAATATTTTGCCACACAGTGCCCTGGGTTTGGCTTCGAGTAAAGATGGCAACCCTAGCAGAGGCTGCCGCCTGTGAGTTTTATTGCCGTGGAGCTCTTTGATACACTCATACACACCGCTGTTAGGTATCCCTTAACCCATCTCCTAATTAGTGATGGGCCGAACACCCCCGTGTTCAGTTCGCATTTGAACTCGAACACCTGAAAAAGTTTGACCGCGAACTCGAACACAATTCGAACACAATGCAGGTCAATGCGGCTCGAAGGTCCCCTCCAAGAGGGCATATATGCAAGATTTTGGCCGTAAAAGGTGTATGGGGGTCCAGGTAGTGCCCTGGGGACAGTTAACAATGAAAAAAATAAAAAAATAATAATTTTTAACCCCTTCACTGCTGAATGCTGAGCCATTTCACCGCTGTGCGCTGAGCTTATTTTTACTGCTTTTGCTCATGTTTAACCCCTTCGCTGCGGTGGACGCGCTGAGCGCGTCCTCCCTTTGGGGCAAGTGGGCAAGTGGGCTGGGTTCCGGCCGATCGCTGTGCCCTCCGGTGCGGGCTGACATCCTCGATGTCAGCCCAGCACCCGGAACCGCCGCCGCGCGGTGACATCTAATTCAGGCGCCCCCCCTGCATGTGCGGAGGAGGCGCCTGAATGGACCTCTCTCCCTCTCGATCGCCGGCGTGCAGGGGGTTAATCCAGGCACCGTTTGGAAGGGCACAGCCTGCCCTTCCTAACAGTACCTGGAATTAACCCCATGGGGGCTGGATCACGAATCGGCGCCGAAAAGCGCCGGTTCGTGATCCTTTCCTGGAGCTGGCCGACATCTTGGATGTTGGCCAAGCTTCCGGGAATGCCCCCTGAGGACTGGCGTCATCGTGTCTAGCACGATGACGCCAGTCCTGAAGTTAACCCCTAACTGCCACCAATGGTGGAGATAGGGGGTTTATTGGAACCCCCTATCTCCCGATCCGTGGCAGTTAGGGGTTAATGTTAGATATTGTTGGATCGACCAGAGCATGACCGTTCCAACAATACCAAACATGACTATGAAAAAAGTTTTTAAAAAAAATAAAAATAAAAAAATATTTTAAAAAAAAATTATAAAAAAAAAATAAACAAGTTTTTTTTCTTTTTTTTGGTTTGTTATCGCAGCAATATTGTTCCCATTTCAATTATAATGTGAACAATGATGCTGCACTAACGATTTTTTCATGCGGTGCGTTTGTTAAAAATCGCGTAATCCCCCCAAAAAAATGTACCGAGACCCCATCTCTAATTTTTTTAACAAGCGCACCCCATACAAAATATAACCGCGAATGCTCGCATGTTAAAATGTTGAAAAAAAACACTTTACACGTTGTAAATTATTGAAAATTCATATTTTATTGCATTTTTTGTTATAATATACAGACAGGTCATGACGTATACATATAATAGTGACATATTATGAATCTGCCGAGTCTGACGGAAAGAACGATATATAACATGTCTGGGTCATATACTAAAATAAGCCTTCAAAACACGTTTAAACATGATGAGCGAAACCGGTAAAAATGACCTCAGCTCAGAGGCGGGAAATGCTTCTGCAGCGAAAGGGTTAAATGCGATTTGAAGCTATGGGAAATGTTTTTTTTTGTGTTATAAAATTTTATTAGGTATAAAAGAAAAAGAGTAACACATATGTCAAAGAATATAAACAACAGTTCTATATAGAAGTTCAACATATGTAAGGCAGTTCAGGTGATGTGACAGAGACAGAGCAAATCACACTTCCTCGTATAATGGCATTCAGGTTGGCGAATCATACAATTAATTCGAGTACATGCTTCATATCAGATAGGCCCAACCTTACATCAATTGAAAATGTGGTGTCTGGGCTGTGATCGAGTATGAGTCCACATCAATCTCCCGTTATATTGACATAAAACAGATAAAGAATGAAAGATACAGAATCAGTGCAAAGCATGGATAAAGAATAACAGAAGATAAGTGTAGGAAAGGAGAAGAGAAGGAGGAAGATGGATGGCTTGGAGGTAAAAGAAAGAAAGAAACAAAAAAAAAAGGGGGAGGAGGGTTGTGGGTGGATGGAGATTGGGGATCCCGGACCGTTCACAGGGCACAGAGGGGACCGTTTCCAGTCTAAACGTATCCGCATCTCCCTTCGTATATAAGCTTGTTAGCATGACGTTTGTCTATTCGGTAGTGGGTGGTAGTGGTGGAAGTCTCAGTCCGTTGGAGACATATTTGTCCCAATAAAACCAGAGTTGTGTAAACTTTGCAATTTGATCTCTTTCTAATGCCACCAGACGGTCCACTGCATGTAAAGATTCAACTTTCTCGATCCAGGAACGTCTGGATGGGATTGTAGTCAATGCCCAAAACAACGGGATCAGAAGTTTACCCGCCATTATAAGTCTCATTGCCACCGATCTACGCATGGCCGAGATCGGGGCTTTGAACTGCAAAAGGAGATAAGTAGCAGGTGTAAATTGAACCTCTAACCAAGAGATACGTACAGTGGCCTCGTGTACTAAGTTCCAGAAAGGACTGAGTAAGGGGCATTCCCACCAGACATGGAGATATGTGCCCGTTGAGAGTGAGCATCTCCAGCAAGTGGGTTACTTCTGAGGCAGTATTCGATGTATCCGATCTGGAGTCCAGTACCAGAAAGAAATGATCTTATATGCATTCTCTGCGCATCGTAAGGCCGATGAACTCTTGTGCGTTAGGTCATGGTCCAGGCATCATCCACGTTAGATGGTTCCAGAAGTGTTTGCCACTTATCCTGAAAGAGGGGGGGGATCTGTAGTGGAGGTTAACAGCAAATTATAAAAGGTCGAGATGCTCCTAGACAGCAGAAGTCCTAATTTAAAAAAATTCTCAAAAAGTGTAAAGGGCCCGCTTTCAAAGATGTAAGGAAAGAGTTAATCTGTGCATAATTAAACTGTTCGGAAAAAGTGAGAGGTGGATTCGACCCCTTCACCGTATGTAGAGGAGGATGTCCCTCTTGCAAGTAATCAAAGACCATAAGTCGGTCAGGCAAATCAAATCTGGTCATTAAGGCCGGACATACACCCGGTGCAAAACCCGGATTATGTCGAAGTGGTAAGAACGGTGATATAGCTGAGGTCAGGGAATGGGAAAAACGTATTTTCCTCCAGACCCTCAAAGTTTCCAGTGGAAGACTCCAAGGGAGATGATCCGGAAAATCTCATGGCCGGACCCACGGGGCCGATTATAAGGGGAGACCCAGCTGTTCCTCTTCCAAATCCAACCATAACTTGTGTGAGGACGCTGACGACCAGTCCATCAGACGGGTCAGATGTATCGCAGAAGCGTAAAGTTTGGCGTTGGGCAGTGCCAGTCTGCCTGAGTGCTTAGAACGGCATAGTGTCTCGAAACCAATGCGGGGTCGTCCTTTAGGCCAGACAAATTTCAGCAGCAAGGTACGAAGAAGAGAAAGGAATCGCGTAGGTAGCTGAATAGGAACAGTCTGTCAGACAAAGAGTAATCGGGGCATGATATTCATCTTGATCACATTAATGCGACCAAACCAAGAAATAAATTTACCCGTCCAGCTCGTTAAGTCTTTCCCAAAAGAAACTAGAAGGGGTTTATAGTCGAACTCGTATAGTTTATGGTGTGAGGCCGTTAACCAGATACCCAGATATTTTAGCTTATCTCTACACCAGGCAAATGGATGTGTCATTCGCAAACGTCGTAACAGTGGCTTAGACATATTAATGGGGAGCAGTTCCGATTTTTCTTGATTAACACGAGAGCCCGAAAACCAACCGTTCTCTGCTATCAGACGAAGAACCTCCATTAATGACGATTCAACCTCAGTTAACATGAACATGAGGTCATCTGCATACGCCGAGACAACGTGGGTAAGTCTACGACCTTTCACCCCTGTTATGACCTGACTCTTACTAGTAGTTTCAAGCAATGGTTCCAGATAAAGTGCAAATAATAAGGGTGAGAGTGGGCACCCCATGTGTCATCCCATTACGAATCTGTATGGGGCGAGACAGGGCACCATTGATCCAGGACCCTCGCCGTCGGCAAGGAGTACAATGCATAGATCAGGTGTAGGAACTCCTCTGGGACACCTATCCGACGCAGGACTGAAAACAAGTAATTCCATTTGACTCTATCAAAAGCCTTTTCGGCATCAGCCGAAAAAAGCAGTAATTCCAATTTAGAAGTGTTAACCAAAGTAAGAGCATTCAAGACCCTGGTCGTGGCGTCCTTGGCTTCTCTGCCAGGTACAAAGCCAACCTGGTCAGGGCGTATCAAAGTAGGTAAAAAGCCTTTCAGGCGCTCCGCAAGCAATTTTGCCAAATCTTAGTGTCGACATTCAACAAGGATATCGGCCTATAGTTCTTACAATCTGCTCGATCCCAATCCGGTTTGGGGATCACCGTTATTGTAGCCGCTAGCGTGGCCGGATGGAAACGGTCGTCAGGCCCAATTGCCCGAAATGTGCGCAGCAAATTCGGAAGCAGGACAGCCGAAAAATGTTTATAATATTCCGACGGACGTCCGTCCGGACCTGGGCTTTTTCCGTTTTTCATTAGTTTCAAGCTCGAGGCCAGTTCCGTCTCCATAATAGGACCGGCTAAGCTCTCTTTAGCATCCTGAGATAGAGCAGTATGTAGCTTATCCTTAAGATAGTCAGACAGTGCTTCTGTAGAAGGGCTTTCCCCTTCCGAAGAGTCCAAGTCATACAGTTTCTGATAGTAAGATGCAAATGCATTAGTGATCTCGTCCGGGTGTGGAGTACAGAGGCCAGAGTGTAATCTAATTTTAGAGATGTAGTCCGTTTGTCGACGTTGTCTCAATAGAGTGGCTAGTAATCTACCCGTCTTATTTTCACGAAGAGCAAACATGCATTTAGCTTTCGCAGCGTCCAAGTGCAACTTATCATTCGGAATGGCATTAAGTCTTCGCCTTAATTGTGTAGCTTCAGTCAGTTCGAGATCTGTAGGGGTGGCATCAGAGAAGGAGTCCAGATGTCTAAGTCGTTCTATCAAGTCTGTAATCTCCGAAGAAGCAGCTTTCTTCAGCGCAGTTGCTTTACTAATTAACAAACCACGAACCACCGCCTTGTGCGCTTCCCATACCGTCGTGTCTGGGATTTCCTCTGCGCCAAAGTTATCTTGGAAATAATTCGTTAAATGTGTAGAAATTTCAGCAGTGAAATCTTTGTCATCAAGTAACGTAATATTCAGTCGCCGTGACCGTTCTTTGGGGTGTGCAAGGGGGGATTTCATCAACATCCAGACCGGCGAGTGGTCGGACCAAGAGCGGATACCAATATTCGCATCAGAGATCAATTGCAGTTGATGCTGCTGGACAAATAAGTAGTCCAGTCTCGAGTAGGAATCATGTACTGTCGAATAGTAAGAGAAATCCCTCGTACCTGCATTGAAGGTGTGCAATACATCCACCAATCTCATGGCGTCTAGAGAACGTCTAATGTGTCTCAAGGTACTAGAAGGAATGGAGGAAGATCGTTTAGAAGTATCCCATTTGGGATCAAGGTAAACATTAAGGTCTCCTGCCAAAATCAAAGTGCCAGCCGTAAACAGGGAGAGTTTTTTAAGAATGCGTGCCAGGCATTTGTGCTGGTTCGTATTTGGCAGGTAGATGGAAGCAAATGTGTATTGGGTATCCAAGATAGAGCCTTTGATGAAAAGGTAGCGGCCCTCAGTATCCGTTAATTGATCTGTCATTTGAAAGGTAATGTCTTTCGCAATGAGAATAGCCGTCCCTCTAGATTTCGCGTCAACATAATCGCTAAACAATCCGGTAGAGTAGGTCCGTGAAAGAAGTCAAGGTGGGTCCCCTGCTCTAAAATGCGTCTCTTGTAGAAAGACCACTGCTGTCTGAAGCGAGACAAGTTCTCTCAACAGGCGACTCCTTTTCTCAGGGATGTTTAATCCCTTAGCATTATATGTAAGGAAACGCAAAGGTCTGGCCCGAAAGGCCAACCCTTCACCTCCCCGAACCCCTCCCGGATCACCAGCCATGTCGGGGTAAGGAGGGCAGGGGGGGGAAGGGGGGAAAGAGGAGAGAACAAAGGAAGAGCGGAAAGTAAGAGAAGATTTCAGAGATAGAAAAGAGACAAAATCATTGAGGCGAAAATGTCTGTCAGGCACTCTATCGCGGGAGCGAACTCACCGGATAGGGCCCCTGAGGTATAGATGTACGTCTAAACCTCTGGGGAGAGATGTGTTATCAAAAGTCAACCTTTTGAAAAACAAATAAAGTTCAAAAATAAAGAAAAATCATGCAGAAGAGGACCAGTAACGCTAGTCAACATTGTAGTCACTGATCCGCAAAGAGCGAGAAAGTATGTCGAAGTCGCCTAAGCAGAGAACTTTGCATAAACCATCATGCAACATACAGTTGTGTTCAAAATTATTCAACCCCCACTGAAATTGAGTGTTTTGGCCAGTTTGACATTGATTTTGATCATTCAGTCATCTTGCTTACAATTAAATCAAAGAGGCACGTGTAGGTCAGACAAATATAACATAACATTTATAATGAAATAACCACAAATGTCTTTTCTGTGCTCACATCATTATCAGTTTTATTCAACCCCCAAGTGACATTCAATCTTAGTACTTAGTACAACATCCTTTTACAGTTATAACAGCTTTTAAACGTGAAGCATAGCTTGACACAAGTGTCTTGCAGCGATCTACGGGTATCTTCGCCCATTCGTCATGGGCAAAAGCCTCCAGTTCAGTCACATTCTTAGGCTTGCGCACGGCAACTGCTTTCTTTAAATCCCACCAGAGGTTCTCAATCGGATTTAAGTCAGGTGACTGCGATGGCCACTCCAAAATGTTCCAGCCTTTAATCTGCAACCATGCTCTAGTGGACTTGGAGGTATGCTTGGGATCATTGTCCTGTTGAAAGGTCCAACGTCTCCCAAGCCTCAGGTTTGTGACGACTGCATCACATTGTCATCCAATATCTCCTGGTACTGAAAAGAATTCATGGTACCTTGCACACGCTGAAGCTTCCCTGTACCTGCAGAAGCAAAACAGCCCCAAAGCATGATTGACCCCCCCCCGCCATGCTTCACAGTAGGCAAGGTGTTCTTTTCTTCATAGGCCTTGTTCTTCCTCCTCCAAACATAGCATTGATCCATGGGCCCAAACAGTTCTAATTTTGTTTCATCAGTCCACAGAACACTATCCCAAAACTTCTGTGGTTTGTCCACATGACTTTTGGCATACTGCAGTCGACTCTTCTTATTCTTTGGAGACAGCAAGGGGGTGCGCCTGGGAGTTCTGGCATGGAGGCCTTCAGTACGCAGTGTGCGCCGTATTGTCTGAGCTGAAACTTCAGTACCCACATCTGACAAATCTTTTCTCAGTTCCTCAGCAGTCACACGGGGACCTTTCTCCACTCTACGCTTCAGGTAGCGCACAGCAGTCGAAGTCAGCATCTTCTTTCTGCCACGACCAGGTAGCGTTTCAACAGTACCCTTTGCCTTGAATTTGCGAATGATGCTTCCTATGGTCTCTCTTGGTATGTTTAACATCTTTGCAATCTTCTTATAGCCATTGCCCTTCCTGTGAAGAGTAATCACCTCTTCTCTTGTCTTCCTGGACCATTCTCTTGACTTCACCATGTTTGTAGCCACACCAGTAAATGTCTAGAAGGAGCTGAGTATCATAGTCATTTTAAAGCTGCCTAATTGGTGCTTATTATGCTTTATTGCTGCTCCGTGACATCCACAGGTGTTTTCAATACCTGATTGAAAACACTTGAATGAACCTCTGTTCTTCCGAGTGGTAGTCTTTAAGGGGTTGAATAATTGTGTCAATGAAGAATTCACAAAAGAAACATTTACTACTGTATTACAAAACCAATTGATGTCATTTTAGTTGCATATGGCTCTTTAAAAAGTCCTTGTAGGATTTCATTCTGAATACAATTACAAATGTACACTAAATTCCCTAAAACCCTTTACAGCATTGGGGGTTGAATAATTTTGAACACAACTGTAACCGGCAACGTCAAGGTTGAGACTTATGTACAGCTAGACAGATATCTATCATAAGCAAAACAATCATTGTAGCATTCCAACCCACCGGAGTTAGCTACACCTGTCTGTCCCGTAACCCGCCACCCCCCTGTTGTGGACAGCAATGTATATATTCACTTTTATACTGTTCAAAGGCTTAGAAGGAGGCCTAGAAAAAATGCTCATTTAAGTAGTGTAAGTGGTTAATTAGGATTTAAGAATCAAATGCATATTATTCTTTAAACGCTATCTTAGCTGATTGTTTTTGTACGCACATGTAGTTTCTTTTACAAGTATCAAGAAGAGAATATTTTGGAACATCTTGGAGAATGTTTTGGAACATCTCGGAACGTCCTGTAACCAATGTCCTTGACGACTAAAGGAACATCCAGAGACACTATTGTTTATTTTCTTTAACTGTTATTAAACACGGTCTATAATTTCACAATATTAATGACGAAAAGAATGTTGGGCAACAGCCTGTTATCGGTACATGCAAATTAGCATAAAAAGCCATGTAAATTGTCGAATAAAGGGCAGAGAAGTCATTGGCTTGGAAGCCATATAGACGTATTCGTTGTCTGTGTGATTTCTTTATGCGCAAAGCTATCTGAGTTCTCCACCGAATTAGAACAGAATCTGGCATCCGAGGACGGACTCCATTGTCCATTGCAATTTGACGCCCACCGTGGGGCCCTGGGTTACGCTTTCTCCAGTGTGTCACCGACGAGGATTTCCTGGCAGGACCACACCAGAACCGGAGCCTGATCAACTTCGTAAACCTCACAGGTAAGATACCTTTTGATATCTTATCGGTGACGTGTTCTGGTTTGTGATCCTGCCCCGGGAACCCCAGTGTGACACTTGGGAAAAGCATCAAAAGTGGGGTTTTATTTAACTTTGCCCAGGTGCCCGTTATACTGACCCACGACCGCATGCCAGTTGTCTGCTTTTTTGTACGTGTCTGTTCACGATTCTTTGTATTGACAGCATTGTTCCTGATAGAAATTGTATTTTGGTTGGTTGTTAATCAGAGAGATTATCGCGAACCTGTGATAACAAGTGGCGTGTACCTGGTTAGCTATCTCCAGACGGTTACAGGTGATGTGATGAAATAGGCGCATACCTGGTACTAGGACTTTCCTAACAGTCAACAGGCGATCACAAGCTTGGTAGTAGGACGCAATATATCTCTGATTGAAGTATAGTTTGATTGACAGTCAGAGGAATTTTTTGTGGGTACTGGGATAGATGATGCATTAGGCGTATCTATTAGGAACTCACAAGAATATATATATCTAGTAGGAACAGGTAACCCTGTAGGATATATATGCTGCGCGACGGAGAGGTACTAGCTACACCTTTCTAGCAGGGCCCTATATTTGGAATATAGGGGAGGACGAGACGCTTTATTGTCGTGGTAACATAGGACACGATAGATATAGGTCTATCCTCATTTCTGACTGTTGATAAACTAAGGGAATTGAAGAAGTGACCAGGAAACAAAGCTAACAATCTAGAATGGGAAATGAACAGAGTAACCATACCGGTTGGTTGTCACCATGCAAGTTAGTTGAGGAAAGGACAGGCAAAAGTAATGTGACAAACCTAAAGATGTTAGGCAAGATTTGCAAATTAGATAATCCCAGATTACAGGTAGAAGAATGGAAACATGTGTTGAGAAATAAGAAAGGAATGTGGATTGATAATGGTTTATGGAATGTAGCACAGGATTGGTATAGGGTTGCAAAAGAAATTGAGAACGAAGGGTGGATAGAAACAATAGATAAGAAGAAAGGAAAAACGAATTACTATTATCTCACTCCAGGTTCTGAGCCTCCTTCCTATAGTAAGGTATCCAAAAAGAAAATAACAACCCCAACCCAAACGACAACTGCCCAAAAACAGCCGACAGGTCTCTACCCTGTGTTATGTATCGATGGGTCATACTACACCACTCGTCCTGTAATGTCCTCATTAACAGCCGCAAGCCAGGTACCGACAATATACCCTATAATGATTCATTTGCCCAATTTAGATACCACTCTCCACACGATAGACCGGACCAGTGACCCAGGTCAACCATGGTTGGGAATGTGGGCACCTTCCTCCGATCATTCTTATGACTCAGTAAGTCGTACTGATGATTCCCTAACGTCCCACATAGGGAAACATGCAACCACACCCCAGGTCACCCGTAGCCAGCCCATGACCTTTCCACCCCAGCACCAAGACCTCATGACCTTTCCACCCCAGCCCCAAAACCTCATGACCTTTCCACCCCACCCAATCGACACCGGATGTCCTTTCTACCAAAACACCCAAGACATACCCCCAACTCCCAAGAATAATATCACCTGGACACAGCAGCCCACTCTCAGTATGACAGCAGGCACCGTGGAAGGGGAGCCTGGTGGGGCGGGGGCATCCACCAAGAACCTGTTTTACTTGTGGAGAGTCCGGCCATTTCAAACGGGATTGTAAAGCACCCCGCAGGTGATGGCCCCCACCCAAAGCCCAGATGCCACCAATGACCATTAGCAGGATACTGCCATTGTATCTGATAAATTCCCACGACCCACTATCCCTGGCTTAGGCCTTTCCCCCAAGATAATGTCTGACCAAACAACCAATATATATATATTTGTGTATATACTGTGTGTTTGTATATATTTTTGTGTATATAGTGTGTGTTTTGTATATATGGATATATATGTGTATGTGTATAGAGTATGAGTCAATAAAAAAAGTATAGATTTAATCGGCGGTTGGTCAGGGATGCCTGTTCCGACATGGTATAAATGGATGCAAACAAAATGATGGATTTTTATGAGTGGGATGAAAGTTATTTTAAAGCAGAATCTGATAATCTATAAGATGCGGATGATAGTTTATGAGTCAATGTGAGAAGAGGTGAGGAAAAGCCTATCCTAGATAAGGCAACTATAGGTTGCTTGCCAGTAAGAAGCAATAAGAAGGACATGTATGTTTGTATGTATGTATGCATGTCAGAGATGTAAATCACGGTAAGCGAAGACAACAAGCAAGGTAGACAGGAGAGACATAACAACTGCTTTGTTTGAGATATGATTCCATTGCTGGGTGTTTGCCAGGAGGATCTGCGATGTTTACTGTTATGGTGTATATGTGAGGTAGAAACAAAAAAAGAAAATGTACGTATGCGGAGTGATTGTTCTTGTAGGTAGTACCATTTGTCTATATTGAGGGAGGAAGTTTTTGCTAACGCCCTAATGGTTTATTATTTTTATACGAAATATTCTCGGGAGAGAGAGGCTCCGTATTCTATCAGTATTGCTCTGCAGGACAGAGTGCTACGGAGCCGGGTAACATTAAGTGTTAAATGTTAAGAACACAAAGTGGGCTTTGAAATATCTCGTGTAATGTTTTTTATGTGGAAAAAAAGAAAAAAGAAAAAAGGAAGCAGGACGCAGAAGAAAAAGTGAAACTAGAAAGATTAAATTGGTTTCTCTTGTTTTCTATGACCGTGAAGATCAGATATTTTAACCCTGCTGAGGAAAAAAGGGAGTGTTCAACTATATGCAGTAGAAGCGTGGAGTGGGTTTTTCCCTGCTGGAATAGCTTATTTTGGTTTAAAATAAATTAGGTGTACTGTCCGTATCAGAAGATTGCAGGTTTTTATTTCCTAGTTCAGTTAGAGGATTTTCTAGTTGCTGACGAGCACACAGACGGAGTGTGACCTTGCTAAGTACGAGATAAAGCCAGTAAAGCAAGGAAAGTTTTAACCTCTAATTCTCTAATGACACAGAATATTAGTAACGACAGTCTAAAGATGCCTGCTGATTACTTATTCGTTTGCACACCACGGGTAGGGGTCAACAGCCCTGGGTGTTGGCGCGACATGACGTTTCTGCGAGTCTACTGCGCCGGCGATATTCCCTCCTGCGCCCTGATAATGTCGCTCTCCACTGCTCTCTGTGTCTTAACCCCGCTACTCTCTTTCCTTTTCCTGAGGGGGGTGGTTCCGATTGTGATTCTAATTCTGGTATGCTGTTAACTATGAGGGATTTTTTAATCAATTCTGTTCAACTTCCCCCCTCGGCCCCACCCTTTCTGCCAGAAGAAGGAAAAGAAACAAAACAAGCACAGCTACACGCACTCACACAGGTTGCAGCGATGAAAGTAAATGCACATGGATAGTTTAGTACACCAGAAGCTGATATTAAATCATTTAGCAGACACAGGAAAAGGAACTCGAGCAGCTAGTCACACCTCTCAAATACAATGATGAATGCTCTCATCGGTCTACACAATCTGTCACCTTTCAGAATACTGTTTCCCTCAACAGTTGCAATTACAGTCCGACTGTCTAATAAATTATGTCACAAGTGTTTCAAAAATATTAACTGATATCTATGGTCAAGTGTTCTCTTGCATTCCAGACCCTGAGAGTATCAACGACACTCATCAACTGGTCCCGGGAGACTGGGTACTAGTGAAGAAGTTTCTTCGAAAGAATCCACTTGAGCCCAGATACGACGGTCCCTTCCAGGTCCTCCTCACAACTGCAACTTCAGTAAAGTTGGAAGGAAAAGCCACCTGGATCCACGCCTCCCACTGTAAAAAGACCTGTACACCGGAAGCGGACCAGCCAACAAAACAAACATGATTGTGTATATCTTTCTCATTTGGGGGGTGGGAATCCAGGGGCACAATGTAGCTGTTTTACTGGGACAGACAGCTGATGATATGGTACAAGCGGTTATGAGAACCCAGGTGGAAGCTGCCCTGGGACAACTGACGGACAATGCCCATGTCATGGGACATGCAATGGATACTACTGCCGCCAAACACAAACTAACCACTTTCTGGTATAATTCATCTAACACTCGCGTGGTTACATACACCTTTAACTATTGTGATATACACCCATGCCAGGCCCCCGCTTGCAATGTATCTGGAGAAATGGGATTCCACATGATTATGACATATATATGTGCGTTACCAATTACTATTGGGGACAGGAGTGCGGTAGTTGGGCATCGGTGGGATGGAATACGGGAGTTCCCTGGAGACACAAACCACAAAGTGCCCTAGACGAGAAAGATAACAATAGTAAATCACTTCTCGCTCGTATGACACTGACAATGGCCCCAAACACCTGCCCCAAGTACGAATTACAGGAGTCGGATGATGATGGGGAAGTGCGGTTTAGAACAGGGGCAACAGCACTGAAACTAATTCTTACCTGAATCCCCGGGTCCTGGATTTTCTAGGGTATCTATGTTCTGGGTTTGTGGGTAAAGGGGGGTTCAGAGAATCCGCAGACCCTGGGAAAATTCCGCCTACGAGATATGTACCTTGCCCCTGACTGGGTCCCTCCGCACCCACAGCCCAAACCCCTTAATCACCACATGATGCTCTCTTCCAATGGTATAGTGGCCATCGCTGATCCCACCGTCTATCCGTCCATCCCTCTGTCCGTCTCCATCCATCCCTCCCTCTCACCCTCTGTCTGTCCATCCCTCTGTCCATCCATCCTTCCTTCCATCCATCTATCCTTCCTTCCATCCCTCTGTCCGTCCTTCCATCCATCCCACATCCATCCATCCCTCTATCATCCCTCTGTCTATCCATCTATCCCTCCCTCTGTCTATCCATCCCTCTATCGCTGATCCCACGTTCGAGGATACTATGGCCATTGAAACAGGATACTCAGATATGAATGTTTGGTTAGAATGGATGAAATATACCGCTCAGTCCCACAACAGAACCAATTGCTATGTGTGTGGTACTGCTAGGCCTCATCTAGGTACGGTACCCCTCAATATCCCAGAAGATGTCGAGGAATGCTTTCTCAGTTTGTTTACTAACACCACTCTAAGTCACGATGCTTGCAAAGAATGGAGGTCCAAATACCCCCTCCAGAAACGAAACCCCAGACTCTCAGAGAGTATCACCATCTACCCCGGGAACTACACCTGTCACTCCTCTTGGGGAACCGGTGGCCGGGTAGTTGGAAACTTCACAGAAGGCTATTGTGCGCAGTACAGCGCTGTGGAGAAGGAGAAGGTGCAAAACCAGGTGATCTCCCTGGGAGATGTCTATTGGATCTGCGGTGACATGCGTGTCCGCTCCCGCTTGGTAGGTGCGTGGGACGGTGAGTGTGCTCTGGCTAAAGCCATCATGCCTCCACATCCTGCCCTTTGATGATGACCTGCCTAATGCCCACACCCCCGGACTCACTAGACAAAAGAGAGAGGCGAATTCTGTACCTGGCAGTTTCGATCCCCACGTCTACCTTGATGTCATAGGAGTCCCAAGGGGGGTGCCTAATGAGTTCAAAGCTAGAAACCAGGTAAAGGCGGGATTTGAATCTTTAATCCCCATGGTAACCATCAACAAGAATGTTGATTGGATTAACTACATCTATTACAACCAACAGAGGTTTGTTAACTGTACCCTTGATGCCCTCCAGGGTTTGGCCGACCAGCTAGGCTCGACTTCTGCAATGACCTTCCAGAACCGAATGGCCCTCGATATGCTACTGGCAGAGAGGGGTGGGGTCTGTACGATGCTGAAAGGTACTGGTGGCTCCTGTTGCACCTTTATCCCGGATAACACAGGACCCACTGGCAAAGTCACTAAAGCCATTAAACGATTGGAAGACCTGTCCGAAGAACTGAAGAAAAGCTCTGGCATTACTGATCCATGGGATCAGTACTTTAGTTGGATGGGTGCCTGGCAAAAGATCCTCACACAAATAGGGATAGTTATCCTGGTAATAATGGTTCTGTTGACGGTGATTGGATGTTGTGTTTTACCCTGCATTAAAAAGGTTATCGAAAGAACTGTGGAATCCACTACACCTTTACTGCTTAATCAAGTGTGTAGGGACACTGGAGAGAATATTGGCACTTCCTATACTAGTCTAGAATTTCTGGGGGTTCCTGTGAATAAAAGGTATGATGAACTCCGCCCACCTGTAACAAGTCATCCACAGAATTATGAGTCCATGCATCCCCTATCTCGAGAACACCGCCTATGATTTGGCTCTAAGCCAAGGTTAGTGACCCGTTGCAAGACGAGTTGAAGCCCGACTCTTGACCCACCAGTCTCGACCATGCACGGAAGCCCGGACTACACAGGGGTTTTATTCAATAGGAATTTCTTGTCTCAACCTCCGGTGAAGATTTGGGATGGCTGGCGAGACTATTAGGGGAACGGATGAAGGCTCGGCTCGTCTCCAGGGGTACACTTGGGAAATGTGCATTTTTAGGGGGACTATTGTGGACAGAAATGTATATATTCACTTTTAAACTGTTCAAAGGCTTAGAAGGAGGCCTAGAAAAAATGCTCATTTAAGTAGTGTAAGTGGTTAATTAGGATTTAAGAATCAAATGCATATTATTCTTTAAACGCTATCTTAGCTGATTGTTTTTGTATGCACATGTAGTTTCTTTTCCAAGTATCAAGAAGAGAATATTTTGGAACATCTTGGAGAATGTTTTGGAACATCTCGGAACGTCCTGTAACCAACGTCCTTGACGACTAAAGGAACATCCAGAGACACTATTGTTTATTTTCTTTAACTGTTATTAAACAAGGTCTATAATTTCACAATATTAATGACGAATAGAATGTTGGGCAACAGCCTGTTATCGGTACATGCAAAGTAGCATAAAAAGCCATGTAAATTGTCAAATAAATGGCAGAGAAGTCATTGGCTTGGAAGCCATATAGACGTATTCGTTGTCTGTGTGATTTCTTTATGCGCAAAGCTATCGGAGTTCTCCACCGAATTAGAACAGAATCTGGCATCCGAGGACGGACTCCATTGTCCATTGCACCCCCGATCCTAGATCTCCGTATCCCGACCATTCCTGCCATAGCATCCGTGCATTATACATTGTGAATTCAAGAGTAGACCGATAACCCATTTACAAGTTCACAGTGCAAATTGTGAAGGAATGCATGTTTGTTCGGAGGTTTTTTTGTTTTTTTCTTTTTTTGAGGGTGGGGGCCTACCCCGGCAGCTAGTGATGGAGAGCGATCCGTGGATTCAAGGTGGGTAACCCGTTCTTCTAGGGCCACGAGACTAGATCTCATTTCAGAGACCTCACCTTTCAGCGAGTTCCCCAACGTCATAGCCAGCTCTTGCAGGTCCTGTTTGGTTGGCAATGCCGCGATCAGGTCCTCCAGGTGTCTCATGCGGGAGGGTTCCGGCAAAATCGACGCCACCTGACTAGGTCCAGCTGAGCGTGTGGCCGGCGTGTGTAAAAACGGCTCCATAGTTCCCGTTTGAGGGATCGAGGGACACCACGCCTTTGCCTTTCACCATCACCCGTGGATCAGCGATATTAGAAGCTTTTTTGTAGCGTTATGGCCGGAGCTCCGAGATCACGCAGCCATTCACTAACTCGGTCAGGCCACTCCCCCGCCATGGGAAATGTTTAACCAACATGGAGTTGGAAATTTTTGACCAACAATGGGCTATATTACAATCTTTACGCAAACGTTTGCACCGGCATAAAAAAACATTAACGCGAGGGGTAAAACCATTTGAGCCTAATCCCGTATTAAGTTGTCCGCGCAACAACCGCACACAATCGTCTACCACGGGTGAACCTGCGTGAGCTTACTGTACTTACGTTCTTAACATTGTGAGCACAAATGCGAATGTGCGCTGGTACGCGGATGGTATTACAATCTATTCGCATAGCCTTTGCGCGCATAATTTGCAAAAAGATGGTATAAATGGCAGATCTGACCAACCTGGCCTAAACCAAAATGCACCAGCCCAGTAAAAAATGCAGCAAAGTAAAAG
>CM019063.1:542749457-542836051 GCA_009667805.1 Leptobrachium leishanense
CAGGCTTTACAACTAGTACTTTATAAATAAATAAATAATACTCGTTTTAAACCCCTGCTTGTCTGACTACTCTCCTGGCTCTTAACCCCTTGGCTCCCGTTTTGACTACTCTCGTTCTCTGGCGTTACTGACGCCTGGCATACGGCTGACACTCTCTCTGGCAAGACTGATCCTTGGCATTCCTCTGTTATCCTGTGTGTCAGGCTCCTGTTTACCTTGTGTATATGGTTACTGTTAACCCTTTGTCTCAGGCTCCGGTTTACCTTGTGTATCTGGTTACTGTTAACCCTGTGTGTCAGGCTCCTGTTTTCCTGGTGTATCTGGTAACTGTTAACCCTGTGTGTGTCAGGCTTTCACACCGCTGTATTTGTGGTTACTGTTTATTGTTTTTGGCAATAGGTAGACGCACCGACCATTCAAAGGATCGGAGGGTTAGGATAGACGTGCTTCATAAAGGGATCAGATCCGTAGATATTAGGGAGGATTGTGACAGTCTCTGACAGAGACAAAAATGTGCCAGAGAAGTAACAGTTCGTCTATTCATTTACGCCGAACTGCACTGAAGTGTCGGTGAAATGCCCTGATCTTCGGTGACTTTGTTTGACTGGTTTAGGCCCCCGGCACACGAGCGTGTTTATGGCTCAAATTCCCTGCGTCCCTGGGTTTTTGACGGAAGGCCATCCACCGGACGTGAAAAAGCCCTCCGTCAATAAGCTAAACGGACGCTGAAAGGATACAAAGCGCGATTCTCCATAGGAGGATCGCGCTTTGTACGCTGAGCGCAGAGAGTGGAAGGAACGTCCACTTTTACAGACGTTCCTTCCTCTGCTCGTGTGCCACCAGCCTTAAACAGGCGAATCCCATAGGAGTCAATGAAAAAATATTTTTTTACTTTCAGCAGAAAGTGTTTTTTTATTTTTAGAACAACTTTTTGTATTTTTTAGAGAAATTTTTGTTTCTCAATTTTGTTAAAACACATTTTTTTTCCTGAATCAGACCTTTCTATTATTTTTAAAGATCTTTTTTATTACTCAGACACATTTTAATGAATTTTTACTGGTTTAAACACCTATTAAGAGAAGAGGCGAGTTCTGGTTTGTTTTTCTGCAGTTCGGTGTATTTCTCCAAGACCGGTTCGCGGCTCTTCGGCAACTTTCTCCAAGTTTTTCGTGAGGATTTGGTGACTCCATCTTCGCCGCTCTACGGTGATCATCCGATGAATAGTGAATTTACGGTACTGTCGCTGAAAAGGAATGGCAGATGTGCACCGAAGTGCTCTTTGATTAATCCTTTAACTGTTATTCCAAAGTAGCCTCATCAATAAAGATGTTATTAGCTGCAAAAATTAGTAGCCAGGTGACTCCCCTCACTACGGCAGTTTATATGCTGGAGGTGCACCACCGCAGACGGACTATCTGGAGTCGGTGACTTCTGCTGACCGTATGGATTTTCTGGATCGAATGGCCCGTCACCTCTTGGTCCTCCCGGATTCCGACACCCAGGTGTTTGTGTCAGCTGTTCGTCGCTGCGGAATATGCTGGCGCTTTATAAATAATAATAATAATAATAGGAGGCTGCCCCAGCACCATTGGAGGCCTCAAGAGATGTTCTTGCAGTGGTGTGGGACCTTTTCATTAAAGTGAAGCTTATGTCTCTGCCAGTGGCTCGGGCTGCTTTTGTCCTTAAAAATAAGTCCATGTCTCTTCTACATCACTTACCGTTTTTTACCCTGATGGCGAGGAGATGGTTTCGTGAGGTCAAATCTGCATTGAGGGCTGCGGTGTTTTGCTACCAATGGGGAGTCTCCAGCACTCTTGCTCTCCTGCTCGACGGGGTGTCTCACGTAGTCGGCATGCCGACCGAGACTTGGCTTTTGTTTGCCAAACTGGGTCTGTTACTCTTGGCCTGGAACGCTCCTCTGACCCTGGGAATCCTACTGTCACTGTTGCTGTATCTATGTTCACCAACCCGGTTTGAGAAGGCTGCCCCCTCCCCACCTTGCCACACCCTTGTTTTTTTTTTTATATACTGTTTTAATAGCAATAATTTTTTGCAGTTGTCTGTTTGTCCCCGGTATTCTTGTTATATAATAAATTAAGCTAATTGAAATCATTATTAATAATTACCATAACAGGAATTCCAAAAAGTTCTGCAAGTTCCTTCTCATATAAGAAAATAGAGCAAGACACTGCACACGCTATAGCGGAGACATTAAAATCAGCTACACACAATGTACAGCTTTCATCATGTCTGGCCTTTGTTCAGCCAGATCTATTTATTAGAAATCAAACAACCAATGAGAGCGTTCCACATAGGAATGTGATATAACAGCCAATCAGTATACAGATATGTTACAACATCAAAGTTGACCAAACCCACAAGCACTTATAGCATAAAGATGCTTTTTTTCTATTTTCTGGTTTACAAGGTTCGCGCTCTTTTCCTATCCTCACTTTAAAGGATGTGGTCTTCTTCAAATCAACATTCCTAAGCCTTGGATCATATGCCATAAAAAAGGAGGGGAAACGGGGGGGGGACCATAGCCCATCTGTATTAGAACATGCTTTTCAAACTAATGCATATTAATCAAGGTACATATTTGAATCACAATACATAGATATATATATACAGGGCTTTATTTCAGTGGGTATTCACCGATACTCAGTACCGGCACCTCACCACCAACCCGAACTAACAGGAGAAAGCATGATGCTCCTCCCTCCTCCTGCAGTGGCAGGCAGAGAATCGGAAGCACTCGGCAGCTCATATTGTTCTTGGATGCTTCTGTGCACTCCGTGCAAGCGTTGCAAAAAAAAAAACAGCTAACTACACTTCAATACAGACTTTTCTTGCAACAGAGGCGCTTAGTGGATAACCCCATAGGGTTACAATAATAGTTGTAGTTTATTTAAAGCAGTGTTTCCGATACCTGTCCTCAGGACCCTCCGCCCCGCCAGGTTTGCCAGATATCTGAAGCCCAGCACGGGAGATATGATTTGCTGCTCAGTGATTGCAGGATTCAGTCCGTATTTCCCCAAGGTGATCAGCAAAATCTGGCCTGGTTGAGGGTACCGGGGACAGGCGCGGTAAATACTGATTTATAGGAACACAGTATTAAAAAATATGGTCACCTTTTATAGTGTTGTCCTTTAACTGAGCTACAACTATTGTTTATTAGGACACGAAAATAGCACAATAATCAGTTTTTCCCTGGACGTGAGAGTACCCCACCTATTTTTCCAGAAAAAAAGCACTGTATACATATATATATATATATATATTCATTCATTCATACAGGAAATTAAAAATATAAATTCTCTCCTTTTTTTGATTTTCTGGGCTGGACTTTTTGCTTTATACAGACCTTGATGTTGGACCCGGACTCTTGACTCTGTAGGATTGATGGGACGTCAGGACGTATGACCTCCACCCCCCCCTTTTTTTATGTTTTATGTGTGGGACACTGGGTGGTTCTGGGTGAGCTGCCGAGACGGCCTACCTGGCTCTCTCCATCTCTTGCGACCCAAGGAACCCAGGCCCCCAGTCTTAACTTGGATTACCGTGGGAGCCGGGAATGGCACCTGTAGTGGGCAGTCCCTCTAATAAATCACACCAAATTTTTTTTATAAATCACACATCATGCATAGAATAAAAGGGGAAATAGACAGCATGCTATGCGCTTTACATTATAACAGAGACATTGTAAAAGATGCAGAGGAAGAGGACCAGATTACAATAAGAGTTTATGAAAACATTGCCCTGCATGATTAGACTTAACAGTCCACACAATAGGTTCGCCGTATGTGTGAAATTAAGTTGTATACCAATAGTCCAAATATGTTAATCTTAGTATGTGTCTCCTTGTATGGGGCTCGCGATACTGTTAAAATCAGTAATACTATCCCCTGTTTGTACGGCCAGTTGAGATTGCAGAAAGATTGGCTTAAATAATTTATAGGCGGGGACATTGGCGGCCGCTCTGCGTATCCCGCGACTGTGGAACCACATTATGGATGTCTTCTTAGGGAACTCCACACTCCCATAGCGAAGGCCTGCTTACGTGGTTTTCTTTTTGATTTATGTGTAGCGCTCACTCCCGGAGGAGCCGCTGAAAATTGAACCACGGGTCAGTCTCCCCGCACTAGGGAATAAATATACTCCAACACGCTGAACAGTTTTATAATTTAAAAGGTTTACTAAAAGGTTTGCAGCTCTTGAGACACGGTATATGCAGGAAACTTTACAGTGCTTTCGTAACACGATAAACGCGTAGCGGTAAAAGAAACGAAAACACGAGGGCTTCGTATTTTCGGAAAAAAAACCCCGACCGAGCAGAAAATTAAAAGATACGAAATTCGAGGAAAAACCGCGTAGCGGGACACAATAAAATATACAGTTCTCGTATTACGATAACCGCGCAGCGGGAACAAAAAGGAAAAAATTGTTCAGAATGTAACTTTTGCTTTGCCCCTTGTATGGATTTGGAAAAAGGAAAACTGAGTCCTGCACAGGTTAAGTCCCAGAACGTGAAGTGATATGTATTTGTGTATGTAGGGTACCCGGGTACTTTTCAACTGGCCAGTGAGTTTACTTTAACGATGTCTTCGACTAGTCAGTTGGGGCCCTGTGGGTTTTAGCAGGAAAACAGCAGCGTACGCTCTTAATTTACACACGGCCTTGGGGCCCTCTCACCCATCCAGCGCAAGCTTGAGGTTCCGCTGACCCAGGACGTCTCTCCGCTCGATATTGACTGGGGACTCCGACCACCGGATCTGTTGTCTGGCCTTCTGTCTGTCAGCCGCGACTCAGCCAGCTTACCGCCTGCTCCCCGCTTCAATCGACCGCGGTACTCCTTACTCGAGGGGTCCTCTCTCCTTAGCACTGCACTCAGGTGGTGATGTCTATCTCCCGCAAGGCTGGGTGACCCAAATCCTCAAACCGATCCACTCTGTCTGCGCTCCGGCCTATGTTCTGGTCTCTCCTTCTCTGTGTGTGTGTGTGCATCCGCTCTCCTCAGCTCCCTGGCGCGCTCTGCCTGTTCTCCACGAGGTGCAGGATGTACAGGCTCTCCACAAACCCACCTACTTCCTGTTTCTTCGCAAAGCATGCATGGATATGTAGTTCAAGTGTCCAGGGTCTTAAATCGTGATAGTCTCCATCTTGTGGCCAAAAATGGGTACTGCCACAGTAAACTTTAACACATCGCTACACTCTCCCCCTCCTAGAACTCTTGGGTCTCTCCAAGGAGGTACAACAGTTACATTATCCTTTTACAATATGCACACAGTTTATACGGTATATACAGGTTCAGCAGCATACATGCAGTGGGTTAGAAACACTTTCTCAAGCTGACTCATGGTCTGGGCTACCTCAGCTAACATAGCAGACACTTCGGGCAATCTCTGCACAGTGGTGATGGCCTCTTCAGTGCTATGTCCAGGTGAGTCATAAGTAAGTCGCTGGGGCGGCCGAATAGAGCGTTTTTGTTCAGGCTCCCTCTGTTCCTCTTCAGGTGGAAGTACTATGGGCGTTGGCTCAATTTCTCTTTCTATCACTGGAGCAGACGTTTCTTCAGAGTATGATCCCTCCAGTGAAGGCATAGAACCGTAATCACCTGAATAAGCTTCCGGAGCTACCGGGATCCCCACAGCCTCAGGGGCTTCCCACTGAAATTCAAGCGGCTCAGGGATATCAACAGTCTCAGGGACTTCCAACAAGAATTCAGGAGCTTCAGGCCTCAAATTACTCTCCCATCGTTCAGGAACTGAGGTAATCTCTTCAGGCTCCGGGGAACGTATCCAGTCCAGACAGAAACTTTCTTCCTCACTGTCCCTTTCGCTCTCTTCGACAGCCCGGGTCTGTTGGGACCGAGTAACAGGAGGGACACGTGGAGCACGCGGATTCGCCGGAGGAAGTTCGTTTTCCACTGGTACCCTCACAGCCTCTCTCAATGGTAACAAGTGATTTCGGTGCCAATTCTTGAGGGGACCAGCCTTCCCATCAGGGCGAATCTGATACACCGGCAGACCTGGCAGTTGTTTGCAAACAATGTAAACCTGAGAACTCCATCTATCCGCCAGCTTGTGTCTCGCAGCAGCACCCAAGTTCTTCAACAGAACCCTATCACCGGGTTGTAGATCTTGTATTCGAACCTTCAAATCATAGTTCCTCTTGTTCCTCTGTTCCCTGTTACCTGAAGTCAAACGGGCCTGTTCAAACGCAGAAGCCAGATTCTTCCGAAGTCTATCCACGTAGTTTCTATGAGAAGCTACCGACGTCTGGTCTAGAGATAACCCAAATGCCAAATCAACCGGCAATCGAGCTTCTCTTCCGAACATAAGACGGTACGGTGAATATCCAGTTGCATCACTCTCCGTACTGTTATATGCATGCACCAGAGTAGCTATGTGACGACTCCAACTCTGCTTCTCCACATTAGACAAGGTCCCCAGCATATTTAGCAGCGTGCGATTAAACCTTTCAGGCTGAGCATCACCCTGAGGGTGGTATGGCGTAGTTCGAGTCTTTTGAATTCCCAACAACTCCAGCAATTGCCCGACCAATCTACTTTCAAAGTCTCTTCCCTGATCAGAGTGTATTCTTCTTGGCAGGCCGTAATGAACAAAGAACTTTTCCATCAGCATCTTCGCCACTGTCGGAGCGCGTTGGTCTTTTGTAGAAAAAGCTTGGGCATAACGGGTGAAATGATCAGTCACTATCAGAATGTTCCCTTGCCCACTAGCATCCGGCTCTAAGCACAGGAAGTCAATGCACACCAAATCCATGGGTCCCTGACTCTGTAGATGGCTCATTGGAGCAGCTCGGGTTGGTAGAGTTTTCCTCTGAATGCACCTCAGACAGGAATGGCAGTAACTCTCGACTTCAGCCCTCATGCAAGGCCAATAAAATCTATCTCGCACCAATTTAAAAGTTCTCTCAGCACCCAAATGTCCATGCTCATCATGTAATGATCGCAACACACTCTCCCTGTGTTTGGTGGGGAGAAATAACTGTTGAATCTCTTCGGAATTGGTCGAGGGGCCCCTTCGGTAGACCACCCCATCCAACATCTTCAACCGCTCCCATTCTTTGTAGACCAATCTGGCTCCATCCGGGGAATTGGTTAACAGAATCTCTCGCTGGTTTGCAATCAGGGCCTTTATGGTCAATGCAATCAAAGGATCTCTAGCTTGATCCGCTTTCAGGTCCTGCTTGGAAAAGGTAGGTAGATTTTCATCCCTCAATTGTGTAGGGTTACAGTAGAACTCAGGAACAGCCGCGGCCATGACTCCTATGGCCTCCGCTTCAACTCCTCCCTTGACCCGGCGCTCTGTTCCTTGACACAAAGCTTGCACCCCGTCTGGAGTTAACTGAGTCCATTCTGTAATGTAGGGTCTTCTCGACAAAGCATCAGCATCTCGATTGTTCACCCCAGGGCGATACTTCAGGCTGAACCGAAACCCTGACAGAGCGGCCAACCACCGATGTCCCGTTGCGTCCAGTTTCGCCGTAGTAAGGATATAGGTGAGAGGATTATTATCCGTCTTGATCACGAACTCAGCTCCATACAGATAGTCTTTCAACTTGTCCACCACTGCCCACTTCAAGGCTAGGAACTCCAGTTTGTGAGTAGGATAGTTCTTCTCAGAAGGCGCAAGGCTCCGGCTCACGTACGCTACAGGCCTCAGCAATCCATCATACTCCTGATATAGGACTCCTCCCAGACCTTCTCGGCTGGCATCCACATGTAGTTCATATGGCTTGTGAGGGTCCGCGTAGGCCAGAACAGGAGCTCGGGTTAGATTCTCTTTCAGCTTTACAAACGCACCTTCACATTGACTAGTCCATTCACCTTGTATGGACTCTTTAGCTTTCCTTGGTCCCGGAGCGGAAGGGTTTCGGTCAGAGACCTTACAGCCTTCTTCGGTGGTTTCTTTCTGTAGGAGTTTGTTCAGCGGCTGAGCTATCTTTGCAAATCCTCCCACGAATCTTCGATAGTACGAGCAGAATCCCAAGAAAGATCTAAGTTCAGTGACGTTTCGAGGTCTAGGCCAAGAAGCTACGGCCTCCAACTTCCGAGGATCTGTAGAAACACCTTCTGCCGAGACTACGTGTCCCAGATATGTGACTGACGGTAAACAGAACTGGCATTTCTCCAGAGACAATTTCAACCCCTCTTCATGGAGCCTCTTCAAGACCTTCTCCAAACGTTGCTCATGCTCCTCCAGAGTCTTCCCGAACACAATTATGTCATCCAGGTACACTAACACTTCGATTAGATTCATATCCCCGACTGTCTTCTCCATCAACCGTTGAAACGTGGCTGGAGCTCCCGTCAGACCTTGAGGCATTCTATTGAACTCAAAGAACCCCAGTGGGCAAATGAAAGCAGTTTTCTCTTTGTCTTCAGGGTGCATCGGTATCTGATGATATCCACTTCGCAGGTCTAGTACACTGAACCACTTTGCTCCAGACAAACACTGTAAGGCATCTTCAATCCGAGGAGTGGCGTATTGGTCGGGGATGGTTCTTCGGTTCAAGGTGCGATAGTCTATGCACAAGCGGACAGAACCATTCTTCTTCCTGACCAGCACTATTGGAGATGCATATGGGCTCCTGGACTCTTGAATCACATTGGTTCTCTGCAACTCATTTAGCTGTTCTCGCAGATCATCCAAGTCCCCCAGCGGAACTCGCCTTGACCTTTCACGAAACGGCTTGTCTTCTTGCAACCGAATGCGGTGTTCCGTACTCTTAGCAAGGCCCACATCGAACTCATCTTTCGAGAATAATTCTTTCCACTTTAGAACTTGAGACTGAAGACGTTTCTTCCACTCAGGTGAGATGGGGGCGTCTTTAGGGTAGAATCTTTCATCTGGAATCTCTTTATCCACTCCCCCTCCTAAATCAGTGGAAAGGGGTGTAGCAGACTCTACTTGCCCGATAGGCATTCGTGCTTTAAGGACTACTGGAGAATCTGTCACATTGCACACACTGACCGAGACTCTTCCTCGTGTCCTCTTCAAGGCTTTTGTGGAGATTATTTCAGGAATTACTTCGACTCCCGTTTCACTCCCATGACTGACATCGGTTCCCAGCACCACATAGGGACCTGGTTGCGATCCGTTCAACTTGACTGAAACCCTGAAGCTCGCTACTTCTCCTGCTTGCAGGACCTTCTCTGTCCCACCCAGTCTCCACAGTCTTCCCACCTCAGCAGGTGCTTTCCGTTCTTCAACCATCCTCTGATAGACCGGTCGTAACATGGGGTGCACTCCTTGAGTTGACCCTTCTTCCACTACGATGGGGGTCAGGAGACGCCGCACTAGGTCCGTATTTGTCCCCACTATCAGAGAGCTTCTGTTCGCACCCGAGGGTCGGGGGCACACAATGGCCAAGGCGTCACAGCCTCCGGACTGTCCGATGACTTCAGATCCGATCTCCAACCTTACTTGCAGATACCCGTCATAAGGGAGTTTCTCAGTGCCGATACCCCATATTTCCAAATCCTTCAATTCTTGCAGAGGAATGTGCTTTAAGTGTTTCTCATAGAAGTCTTTATAAATCAAAGTCACTTGAGCCCCTGAATCTAACAGAGCTTTGGTGTAGACTCCCTCCACTTGGATTGGCACAATCGGAGAAGGACCTATCAGCTGATCAGGAAACTTGGTAGAGGTATCCGGACGCTTAGACCCAGTTTGCTGGACCCTGGCCTTTTTCTTGGCCCGTGCAGGTTTTGGGTGTGCATTGCCCCCCCATGACGCAGACCCGGACGCTAAGGGAGTGACTCTTTCCATTCTGGCAGGCTCAGCAGTTGGCTTAACTTTGGGCCCTCTCGCCCTCCTAGCCCTGACTTGGTTTCTGGAGCGGGGTTCAACTTCTGGGCACCTAGGTTGCTCCTTTACTGGTGCCCTCTGGCGTTTCCCGCCGGTGGAGTAGATAACAGTCCCTCTAGAGCTTTCAGCAGCCACTCAACTTTATCTCTCTCAGGCTTCCGGCCTTTACATTGCGCACGGAAATGGCCCATTTCTCCACAACCGAAACATCTCTTCCTCGATAGTGGAGACACAGTTGCTTGTTGAGGTTCTAATAAGAGATTTGAACCAGACGCCACGGCAACTTCGGTCGTCTGCATACCTGTTAAGAACTTTTGCATTTCCCCCTGCATCTCGGTCACCTTCATTAACACCCTGCACAGTTCAGCGTGCGCTTTCTGCAGTTCAGTTTGAGCTTCCTGTACCTTCTTTACAGTCTTGAACAACTCGCTTCGTTCGGAAGGATTCGATTCTTTGGCGGCCCTTTCGGTGGATTTAAAACCGACTAACTGTTCCTGTTCATCCAGGTCAGATCCATAGGTGTCTATCGAGTCGTTTTCAGGCTGCAGACCGTCGTTATATCTTGCAGGTTGTGCATAAGCCCTTTCTCCCCGTCTGAAGGATTTCTCTTCCAGCAGAGCCTCCTCCTCTCGTACAACTCGGATCAGTTCCAGGTACTTCAACTCTTGATTGACTGCTCTGCTTCTCAGCTGCATCATCACCGGATCTAACGGTTGAGAGCCTCTCAGGATCTGCTTTATTCGAATCTTATCTACGTCCGCTGGTTTAGCCCCTTTCTTGAGGAGTATTTGGTGCAGAATCTTATCCAAGCGCCTCATGTAATCAATCATTCTCTCACCTCTCTTCTGATAGGTGTGTTCGTACTGATATACTAGTTCCGCTGCCTTTTCTGTTCGCCCAAACACTTCTTCAAGAACGTTCAGATAATCCAAAGCAGTACAATCTTTTCTACTCAGTTTTAGGTTTCTCACCGCTTCTGACGCAGGTCCCTTTAAACTCTCGGTGATTCTTTGCTTTTTCTGGGCCTCAGGGACGTCCCACTCATCCAGTGCCTGCATCGCCTGTTCCACCCATTCCTCAAAGGTTTCTTCTCCCGCCGGAGTTGGTACATTTCCTGTAAAGTTCCTTAACCGTCGATAACCGAAATTAGTGTGAGGAGGGCTTGTTTTCTGACATTTAGCCAGCAAATCTCCAATAGCCACGATAAATTCAGGCCCGATCATGGCCAACGGACTGGGCGCGGAAACACTTGCGGATTCGCCACGTGGCGCACTTGGCTGAATTAGTTGGACTTCCACCTCATCTTCCAGCTTCACGCTCGCGCCCCGAAAACATACTGGAACACCTTTTCTCCATTCAAGAAGAACATGCGTGTGAGAGGTATCTGGGTTTTTCTTAATGTCCAGGATTAACCCCCGATGATCTGGTGCTAGCGTGGCCACGGCCTGGCGAATCTGATCTTCAGCCCAAGTGTCTGCGGGAATATCCATGACTATGCAACATGCTAACTGACTACTATACTCCCCACACCATTCGGCAGCAGTGTCTGGATCCATATTTAACCCTTTAGATGCGGTTTTTCCAGAGACTGAATCCCGGAAACGAGCCCCCACGTGTAGCGCTCACTCCCGGAGGAGCCGCTGAAAATTGAACCACGGGTCAGTCTCCCCGCACTAGGGAATAAATATACTCCAACACGCTGAACAGTTTTATAATTTAAAAGGTTTACTAAAAGGTTTGCAGCTCTTGAGACACGGTATATGCAGGAAACTTTACAGTGCTTTCGTAACACGATAAACGCGTAGCGGTAAAAGAAACGAAAACACGAGGGCTTCGTATTTTCGGAAAAAAAACCCCGACCGAGCAGAAAATTAAAAGATACGAAATTCGAGGAAAAACCGCGTAGCGGGACACAATAAAATATACAGTTCTCGTATTACGATAACCGCGCAGCGGGAACAAAAAGGAAAAAATTGTTCAGAATGTAACTTTTGCTTTGCCCCTTGTATGGATTTGGAAAAAGGAAAACTGAGTCCTGCACAGGTTAAGTCCCAGAACGTGAAGTGATATGTATTTGTGTATGTAGGGTACCCGGGTACTTTTCAACTGGCCAGTGAGTTTACTTTAACGATGTCTTCGACTAGTCAGTTGGGGCCCTGTGGGTTTTAGCAGGAAAACAGCAGCGTACGCTCTTAATTTACACACGGCCTTGGGGCCCTCTCACCCATCCAGCGCAAGCTTGAGGTTCCGCTGACCCAGGACGTCTCTCCGCTCGATATTGACTGGGGACTCCGACCACCGGATCTGTTGTCTGGCCTTCTGTCTGTCAGCCGCGACTCAGCCAGCTTACCGCCTGCTCCCCGCTTCAATCGACCGCGGTACTCCTTACTCGAGGGGTCCTCTCTCCTTAGCACTGCACTCAGGTGGTGATGTCTATCTCCCGCAAGGCTGGGTGACCCAAATCCTCAAACCGATCCACTCTGTCTGCGCTCCGGCCTATGTTCTGGTCTCTCCTTCTCTGTGTGTGTGTGCATCCGCTCTCCTCAGCTCCCTGGCGCGCTCTGCCTGTTCTCCACGAGGTGCAGGATGTACAGGCTCTCCACAAACCCACCCACTTCCTGTTTCTTCGCAAAGCATTCATGGATATGTAGTTCAAGTGTCCAGGGTCTTAAATCGTGATAGTCTCCATCTTGTGGCCAAAAATGGGTACTGCCACAGTAAACTTTAACACATCGCTACATATGTTTCCCCCTAATGCTCCTGGACACTGGTTGATGTTCCCCTGATGTCAGTTAGTTACATAGGCCAAAAAAAGACCTCCTAGATTGTGAGTTCCTACGGGAATAGGGCCCTCATCTCCTCCTGTACTGTTTGTCAAATGTTGTTCAATGTATTGTAACCCTGTCTATACTGTGCTTATTGTACAGCGCTGCGGAATATGCTGGCGCTTTATAAATAAAGAATAATAATGCGTCAATCGGGTTCAACCTCTCACACAACACCTACTGCTGTTGATCCAAAAGAAGACAAAAAACCCAGTCTGAATGCTCTCCGATATGCAACAAACTGGAGAAAAATTCCTTCTTGACCCCAGAATGGCAGTCAGATTTCTCCTTGGATCAAGAAGCTTAACCATATATTAAATATTATAACCCTTTATATTCTGTGTCTGTAGGAAATCATGCAGTCGTTTTTTTAAAAGTCTGTACAGTCTCTGACCCAGCCAACTCAAGAGGCAGAGTATTCCACAGCTGTATTGTTCTCAATGTAAAATAACCCTTCCTATGCTTTAGGCTGAATTTCCTTTCGTCCAGCCTAATGGGTGACCTTGTGTCCTGTGTATAGTCCTGTTAATGAATAGGTTTCCAGACAACAGTTTATAATGGCCCCGTATATATTTATATAAGGTTATCAGATCCCCTCTATATGGGCCGTTTTCTCTAAACTAAACAGGTTTAAGCTTGTTAGTCTTTCCTCAACTTAACCTTCCACTCCCCTTATTAATTTAGACGCCCGTCTCTGCACTTTTTCTAGCGCTATAATATGCTTTTTTAAGGCAGGTATCCAAAATTGCACAGCATATTCAAGGTGCGTCTTACCATTGATTTATACAGAGGCAAAATTATGTTTTCATCCCGAGAGTGAACTCCCCTTTTAATGCATGCCAATACCTTGCTGGCTGCTTTTGGATTTCCCTAACTCCGTACCATTTAGGGTATAAGTTCCTTGTGTGTTCTTCACTCCAAAGTGCATAACTTTGCATTTATCTACATTAAATTTCATCTGGCATTTAAGTGCCCAGTCCCCCAATCTATCTAAATCCCTCTGCAGCGAAGTAACATCCTGCTCACATTGTATTACTTTTCCTACTTTAGTGTCATCTGCAAACACTGATACATGGCTTTCAATGCCTATCTCAAGGTCATTTATAAATAAATTGAATAGTATTTGTCCTATAACAGACCCCTGAGGGACACCACTTACCACTGATGTCCATCTTGAAAATGTACCATTGATGACCACTCTCTGTACCCTATCTTTTAGCCAGTTTCCTATCCAAGAACAAGCATTTTCATCTAGACCAATTTTTCTTAATTTAAATAGTAACCTTTTGTGTGGAACTGGGTCGAAAGCTTTGGCAAAATCAAAGTAAATCACATCTACTGCGACGCCCTGATCTATACTTCTACTTACTTCCTCATAGAACGTAATTAGATTAGTCTGACATGATCTTTGCTTCCTAAGCCCATGCTGATTTTTGCCAATTACATTATACCTCCCAATAAATTCCTGAATATTATCCCTTGGTAACCCCTCAAATACTTTCCCAGCCATAGATGTTAAGCTCACAGGTCTATAATTCCCAGGCACAAATTTTAAACCTTTCTTAAATATAGGGACCAAGTCAGCTTTTCTCCAATCCTCTGGTATGATTCCTGAAAGTAAAGAATCTTGAAAGATTAAGAACAGAGGTTTACATATTTCAACACATAGCTCCCTCAGTACTCGCAGGTGAATTCCATCTGGCCCTGGGACTTTATTCACATTCACTTTGTTTAATTGCTGCAAAACCTTGTCCTGAGTCAACCAGTCACTTTGTATTAGTAAGTTTTTATTAACCTCCCTGGCGGTATTCCCGAGTGCGACTCGGGGTTAAATTTCGCTACCGCGAATGGTAACCCCGAGCCACACTCGGGCTGGATACTCACCTCCTCCTGCGCTCCCTGGCTGTCCCATGCAGTGTGATCGCGGCGAGCTGCTTCCTGGTAAGGCTCTCTGCGAGTCACACGATGCAGGGCAGGCAGGACCAGCAGAAAAAAAAAATCTTTTTACAGTTTACACTTTGGATTATACAGTGTAATGTTTATGAATGGCCACTATGTGGCACTACAGGATAGGAAATAGACCATACATCGTCTCACCCTTGTTTTCAATTTTTTTTGTTGTATTTTATTGAATCATTTATTTGCATTATTTTGGATAATTATTTTTGGGATAATAAATTATTATGTCGTGTTTCAAACTTTAATCGGACTAAGTGTATTTACTATTTTTTATTTACTATTTTATTTATAAAGGATTTTACCAGTAAGGACTCTTGATTGCATGGATTTCAGTGCGTGATTCCTAATTATTACAGGCTAACTATGTACAAAAACACGTTTCCTTTAAAAAAAATTGAGACGCTTTTAGACAGAGAGAAGGAGGGGTCGTTACGTAAGAGGACCCCAGGAATGTCATGCGTTAATCCGTAACGTTGTCGTCACGAGTTACATCATTCTGTATAGCGGGAACGAACATCCCAGAACATTTTATTATGGAACATTCGGATACAATGAAAGTGATTTTAGTATCAGTGTAAGGCAAAGATTAACGCTTAGCTACGTCTCCTTACTAAAATGATCCTGTATCCTGGGCTGACATTAAATAATGTAACTGCAAACTGAACTAGTTCCAATGTCCGGTTCTATCTTTATCAAGGTTGTTATGTTTCAGAACTGCAAGTCCCATTATTTCTTGCCATGTATTGCAATGAAATAATTCAGGGAATTGTAGGCATCATCTGGGAGCGCTGTGAGTTTTACAGCCAGAACCATATACTAGAATCAGGGTGAAAGCATTAATGGGGTTAACCGGTGGTGCAGGTGTAGAGCCAGAGAGAGTAAGGCACTAGCGGAAAGGAATCAGCGCCCCAATCCAGAAGCCTAACCACATGCAGCCAAAATATCTACCAAATATTAAATTCTACGGTAACACCAAAAACCAAAGCTTACAAGAGAAACACAAATCTAGAGCAAAGACAGTACTGGGTTACAAAGTTTTAATGGAAAAAAGACAAATAAAACTGTACACACTGCCAATATCTCATAAGATATAATAAAATGTGTGAATACAGATATTGAAATAAAAATGGGACGCAAACAGAACCCAGAAACCTAACTCAGCACGAGGAAGCAGGATCCCATGGGTATTTCACATGTACGTCCCTTGTTAAACGTTGCTTTCACAAAAATCCTTAATAAAAATTGTACTCGTGAATGCTGGCTTTTTGGTTGGGGGTTGGACAGACAATTTGGTTTAGGTATGTGCCCCCGATCAAGTTTCCATTCAGCCCTCCACCCAAGAGAGCAGATCAGATAAGGGTTATAAACACCAGAGGTGCCTTGCCTACTCCTTTGGAAAGAAGACAGGACACCCCCACCCCAATTCTGCGATAAAATATGACAGCATCCTCTATTGAAGTGTCTTATGGATACAGCTGCTCTGGGGGGGGGTCTAGTCAGGGGGAGGTAAAAGAGAATGCAGTTACGAGTCGCGTTCAATACCTCAGCAGCTGCTGAATTGATGCAGCACAGCAATTCAGTTTGCTGCAGCAGTGTCATTGAACGCTTTGGATGCGAATTTTGAAGCAAAATGGCTGACGATGCCGCCAGCTCACAGACATGGGTATATAGTGCTGCTGGCTTCAAATTAATTTTTAGCAGAGCTGATTGCCTCTGCATAGGGGAAAAACATATCGGGGGATATAAATTTAACGATTACAGTTCCATTTCTTTTTATATTACCACTTAAATGTAAATAGTTACCATTTTCCAATAAATATTTGGTGCTTTGGTCAACAAACCCCTCGAAATGGACATTGCAGTACTGGATAATAACTTGCTCCATGGCGGCGGCCATCTTTACTACGTCACACTCGGCTACTCGCAGCAGCTCTGAGTCGCTGCAAGTGCTAAGTTAGTAGGGCTGAGCGCCGAGCGGCAAAACGGTGTTCAGTGGCTAGTTGCTAACTTGGCACTGGCAGCGGCTGAGGTATTGAACGCGGCTCAGTATAGACAGGACGCTTGCTCACATTCTTCTATGGTTAGAATGAAGGAAGGGAAGCTTGAACAGGAAATGGGGCTGGACCAAGCTAACTATGGGGTTAGACGGGGAGAGCAGCCTAATCCATTTTAAGTAAAAGCATAGGGGAGGACGAGTAAGGGATCTGGTTCCATGACACCGGGATATAGGGATTATTCTTTTCCTCTGTTTATGAAGGCATGATTATTTTTGAGTTGATTTTAACGTATCTTCTGGATTCCATGAAGTTTAAAGCTTTGATTATTTTTTAATTGACAATCCCCCCCCCCCGAGCCAGAATCTACTGATGTGGTCGCTTTGGGAATAAATGCTGTGGGGGGGGGGGGTCAGGATCTATACAAGTATGTCAGAGTGGATATTGCTATGTGTGGACTTGGATCCCATCTCATCCAGTCACGCTTCCAGATACACATCAAGTTAAGGTGGACGTGCGAGCCCCGGTGTAGGTTTCTGGAATTTGACTCGGCACATCGAGGGGGGGGGCAGATATCAGATTCGCACACACTTATTCCCGTTGTCCACTGAAAGAGACCATCAGGGTTATTCCAAGAGAATCGAAAAGCCACCGCGCGTTCGGTGACTTTTTGTTCTCTTCAATTCGGGGCGATTTGGCGATCCCATTTCGGCCACCCTGCGGTGTATTCAGCAAGCACCACAGGGCCGCCGAAATGCAGGGAAAAGTTACCACAAACCTGCAAAAAACAAACCGCAAAATGAAGGCGAACGCACACCAAAACCCGCAAAAACATCTGGATTAACCCACCGGAGAAACCTGAGCAGGAGCCGATCAGAGAACGGAGCAGCCGCCGGAAAACCCCGACACCGCAGACGAATGGAGGGAGAAAAAAAAAAAGTTTGCTTGAAAAGGGAAACGCTGTTTGCAAGCAAAGAACTGAGCGAAAATGTCTGAAATTTACATGTGAGGTCCAATGAATGATAAAAGGCCTGTTACAGAAAAGAAAAAAAGTGAAAATCCCCAAAAAAATGCTTAACAGATCCTAACAAAAATATCTATGAAGAGACTTTTTACTGCAGAATATTATAATAAACGGTTTATTAGATATTGAAGCCTATGGGATTCACCTGCCACATGAAGCCACCGAATGGCAGGGCATGTCGGCAACTTGTCACTGCTGGTGTTTGTTCTCTGAATAGATGAAGCTATGGGGATTTCACTGCCCTCTAACATGCACCGTATGTGCAGGCAATTCGCCAACATTTGGCGAACTGCCTGCTCTCTGGATAGCCAGGAAAGGTAACCGAATGTTGATTTTCAGCGTCCGGGTTACCTTTCAGCAGCCATTCAGATCTCTTTGAATAACCGTGTATGGGTGACCCAGGCCAACGGAGACTGGAATATAGAAGCGAAAAAAAATAAAGTCCATGAACAAAGGTCTGTTACAAAACAACCTCAAAATGGAAAAATCTAATTTAAAGTTCAGGAAAAAAGCTGCTGAAAGCATTGAATCCTATGGGATTTTCCCGTTTCAGGCTAGGGTCAGACCAACGCATTTTTCACTTCTACCGTCAAAGTACGTTGATGCGTCCAAATGCATTTTTTTCACGGAAGACGTGATAGCGGTCATACCATGTGCAATTTCGGCTGTGATTTCATACGGATCCAAACCAGGAAACCTTGTGTCTGGACGGTATGTTGGCTGGAAATGAGCAGCATTTGACGTCTCCTAATCACACACGTCGCTATGCGGACTCAGCGCACTATGTACGTCTAATAGCAGTTCGACATTCCAGCGCTCAAACTAATGCATTTTTGCTTGTGCTGCGCGGACGAACTTGAGCGGCTGTACTTCGTGTGTGGGCCTGCGTTGGTCGTCATTTGCTGCAATCACGGCCGTAAAGTGCGGCTAAATTCACGTTGCGTTTGTCTGACCCCAGCCTTACCTGTTCAACTGGCTCCAGCAAGGCTTTTCTCCCCCTCATGTATAGTGATGGGCTGAAAACCTGTGTTGGGTTTGCATTCGAACTCCAACACCCAACGGTTTGACCACGAACACCATTGAATTCAATGAGGCTCGAACGTTTGAAAATGAAGGTCTCCAAGATAGGTGGGGGGGGGGGGGTCCGGGTACTGCCCTGGGGGACAGGAAACAAGAAAACGTTATCCTGTCGATGCTGAGCCATTTCTCCGCTGAGCTCATTTTTACAGCTTTTGCTCATGTTTAAACGTGATTTGAAGCCATGGGAAATGTTTGACCAACAAGGAGTGGGAAATGTTTATGAATCCCATAGGCTTTAATGTTACTCGTTTTAAGCCAATAAACTGTTTATAATATTCTGCAGTGAAGAGTGTTCATTTTTAGATTTGTTAGGATCTTTGAGCATTGAGTTGAAAATCCCCCCGCAAACATCCCAAAAAGTGTGAATTTTCAGACAGCCGAATGTGAATCACGCGAGAGGAAAGCAGTCATGTTGGGTTGAGCAGAGACCTTGCCACCCTGTAACAGGAGGGATAGGTCTTGCAGAATCCCAGAGTGTACTGGAAGATTTATAGGTCAGGCCAAATATTACCCCCCCCCCCTTTTGACTGGAGGATGTACAAGATGGAGCTGACAATCTTGCCACTATGAAGTCTCCCTGCAGTGCCCCCTAGAGGCTGAAATGCATATTTGTGCTGCATTGAGACGTGGTCCTTGAATTCTATTCCAGGATTTGATGGTCTTCAGCTGAGGGAACTTGGTGATTTAAGACTTCATGGTCTTATGATATGGTGTGAACATTACATTGACCCGTTTCCTTCTCGGCCTTCCTACCTACATCTGAGGTAGTTCCATGAGGGAAGTTTTAGGCAGCAGAGGATTGAGTCTCCACCTTGTGGGATTAGTTGCACTAACATGGACCCGGTAGACAGCTAGCCTGGTTTCCACCAATACCCAGTTACCAGTAACAGGGCTTCCATTGGAGACTAGGTCCATGGAGGTAAACAGCTTCCTGAGCTCCAGGGAAGTTGTGTGCAGCTACCAGCCTCAACTAATGTGCAAAGGGTTTTTAAGCAGACGTTTATAGCAATCCCAGTTAGTACTGGTTGTAAGAAGCTGTGGAGATGTCAGTGCCCCGAGGTTATGTGGGTCATTTTGCACACGCTCAAGCACCCACCATGGAGATGCAGAGCAGTTGTAGGAAGGGAGCCAAGGGGAAAATACCATTTGAAGAAGTGGCATCATTCCTGATGGTCTTATGCTAGGATTTAGTAACATCATTTTATTTAGTCCTGAATATAAAACCAAAGCATCTACAGCAGGGATAAGCATCAGTTACTCGCAATCATTGCGCCTGTACCGAGCATCCACAAACACTGCTCGGAGCGCAGACTGCTTAAGTCAGTTCAGCATGTGGTCACAGTGCGATGCCCGACCACAGCAAGGCTAGTTATGGCAATGTAACATGTGAGGAGTGGCTGACGGTTCCAGGACTTGCCATTACAGACATTGTGAAGAGGATGCTTGGAGACATCCTCCCAGCTGTAGGTCTATGTCCTGCATCCAGAGCAGGACATTGTGCAGTGACCATTATTCTGTCAGCTACGAGCTCAAACCCTCAGATTGTCAGTAGCAATGATCTAACGGTCAGAGACAAAAGCTGCAGATCATAACACAGGGATCATGGTCTCAGGGCCGCCATCAGGGCATTACGCCCAATACTGCCGTAAGGGGCCCGGGCCTGGGGGGAGGATCCCGGGCCCCCGACGTCGCCCTTTAACAGCTCCGGTATCAGACTCGATGAGTCCGAATCCGGAGCTGTGTCCCTGCTGCTGCTGCAGGAGCCGGAGGAGACTGAGACACTGTCTCCTCCGGCTCCTGGCAGCTTCACTTCCTGGCTGGGCGGGGCCAAGCAGCGTGTGGGGGGCCTCCCAAGCACGTTGCTTAGGCTCCGCCCCTCCACTCAGTGAAGCTGCGCGCCGGAGCCGGGAAGAAAAGATAGAAGACAGCGAGTGGTGAGCCAGGGCCCAGACCTCAGACCCAAAGGCCATCATACACAGCCCGTTTCTGTGAGATTTATTGCTGTGGATTCTGTGATAAGCTAATACACACTGCACATTACGGGAGTTTTATGTGTGGTGCGATGTTATGTCCTTTTTTTTTTGAAGGGGGAGAAAGCTGTAGAGGTTGAGGGGGGCCCTGGGGGCCATCGTGAGGTTTAGTAAGGGGCCCCCCATCATTTCTGATGGCTGCCCTGCCATTGGTCTATACAGTCCCTCATGACCCTTGCTTAATAGCAGCGCAGGGACTGAAGCCAGGAAGAAGGCTTTATCCCACCCATGTGAGGTTATTCTGTCCCAAATGATGGTCTACAAACTATGATCCATGCAAGTGTTTTATTAGAGGCTTTGAATACAGGACAAGTTACAGGAGACCAGCTCTGGAAGCAGACGTGGAAGCCAAGGATTTGCAGTCCGTCTGCTTGACCGTGAGGTTAAAGACAGTGGCTCCTTTATATACACCCTCAATGGTGAATTCATAGCCAAAATACGAGCGGACCCTGGCACGGTATGGAATCTCCATTACTCCCTTGGTGACAAATGCCTGCATGCACAGGGAGGTGTTGGGAGCCAGCGTGACGTCTGTTGTGGCCGAGAAGGAAGTCTGCAAGAGAAGACACAGGTTAGAGTCAAGATCTCCCCAGGACCAAGAGTCTCATTGGCTTGTTATGGAAACCATTTCTAGGATATTACTGACCCTGGAGAGGGATTCATCCTACTGGAAGGACAAGGTAGCATTTAGGAGTAGTTACCAGCTATCCATACCGTGACCTGGGTCACATCTGTTAATGTCACTCCCTTGTGCCTTTCTCCAGCCATTAGCTTAAAGGAAACGTACAATGGAAGTGTGGTGACAGCATGTCCTAGAAAAGGGGGCACCCAGGAACTATGCTAAATGTCAGTGCCAGCCAGGGGGTACTTGATGCCAATGGAAGATCACACCCTCGCTTCCTACTGCTATTCAAATTCATGAATTAGACCATGGAATTAACCCTGGTCATCAAGACAGTGCACAGAACGTGCAAGGAAACAAGCAGTCTGTTCCAGTGATGCCCATCTTTAGCTCCTTGGGTGGTGGATTGTGATTCAGCACCAAATTGCGGTCCTCCTCTGAAGGAGGCTGACATCTTGGATGTCAGCTAAGCTTCTGGGGCCTCCAACTGATGTTGCCATGGGTGATGTCAGTTGGACAGTTAGTGTGACAGCCCATCACCTAGAATTGCCTTAAGGGATCTGCCCGCTCACCACTCCTAATAACCCCTTCAGGAGCAATGATTTATCCATCAATGCATTGACGACCCTTGGTCCTCAAGGTGTTAATCTGCTATTAAATATAATACCTATATCTGTAATACTATTCAAGAATGATGTTTTAGCTGCTGAAACACTTATTCTTCATGAACTGCCGTGTGGTCAACACATTGAATCCCTATACCAGTGCGCTGCTCTGAATCAGGTTATGAAGGTTAAGCCCATTTGGAATTTCAGATCCGAGGCAATTATTCTTTATAAAGCGCCAGCATATTCCGCAGCGCTGTACAATAAGCACAGTATAGACAGGGTTACAATACATTGAACAACATTTGACAAACAGTACAGGAGGAGCCGAGGGCCCTATTCCCGTAGGAACTCAATCTAGGAGGGTTGGGGTTGGAAACAGGAGGAGAGGACTGCAAGGTGAGAGTGATTGATGGTTGCGTCAGTGAGTTGGGTGGTAGGCTTCCCTAAATAGGAATGTTTTAAGGGAGCATTTGAAGGAAGAGAAGTTAGGGGAAAGTCTGACAGTACGAGGGAGAGCTTTCCAGAGAGTGGGGGCTGCGCGTGAGAAATCCTGCAGTCGATCATGGGAAGAGGTGATGCGGGGAGAAGCTAGGCGCAGGTCACTGTTTGACCTTTGGGAGCGGGCTGGGGTGACCAGTGTGACTGGATAAAGATCCCAATCAACTGCAAATCACTATATGCTACAGCAAGGCATTGTGGGAAAGACATTTTCCCACCACAGGAGCTGAAGAGAGCATTTAACCCCTTATGAAAGCATTGGATGAGTTTGCCATTTGAGCTTCAGATTTGTTGTGAATTGTCAGCTGCCCCTTCACACAGCCTGCAGTCTGGCTTCATTAGAAGCTGCCCAGCTCTCACCTTCACACGTCTTGTGTCAGATCTGGATTCTTTACAACGTGTATTGCTGGTTAGTCCTTCCCCCATTCCTACAGCTGATCCATAAAACCCACAGGATTCAATAGTCATTTACTGACTGGAAGGGCCCTTAGCCGCCTGTCGAGCTCCATAGACCCTGAGGGTATGAGTAGTGAGAAGAGGACGGCATCTATAGACAGGTTTAATGTCATTTAGCCGCTTAGACCTGCATTAGAGGCTGAATTCCTGATGCTGTAGATCAGATCATTCTATGGTTAAGTCACCAAGAAGCAGCATTAACCGTATAGGAGAGCGATGGTGAACCTTAGCACCACAGGTGTGGCTAAACTACATATCCCATGATTCTCAGGTCTTGAAAGCTGGTACAGCATCATGGGACATGTAGTTCATTAGACATCTGAAGCCAAGGTTTCCAGTCACCTATAGGTTATTTTGCATTTTTTCAGGAATAACTGGAATGGGGACAAATACACTGAAGTAACGCCAAGAAGAGCATAGTTACCGTTATCGTATTGGTTTCTGTGAAGTTCCAGGTCCGAGTTGTGCTTCTGTTGATGGAGATCTTCCACTCGGTTTCCAGGATAGAGGGGATCCCGGCACTAAATGTGATCTCAGATTTAGTAGAGACCGTGTAGCTTTGATCATGGGAGAAGGTGCTGGTCGTGGTTATTTCTTTTGAGACCCTGAGGGAGGACAGACAGGTTAGCTGGTGGTTTAGCTCAGAAGGCCAACAATAGGTGTGGTCCAGGTTTATTTCTACATCTAACCTGTCCACCCAAATAAAGTCCATCTGAAAGGTTTGCCCTTGATGCCATGTTTTAATAGCGAGTCAGATCAAGTAAACAGCTTTAATTTACTCACAGCTGCTGCTCAGGTCAGACACTCCAGCCACGACACCATAGCAAGGACCATTACACGGAGCAGATACCTGGCTCTCCTGGAGAGGCTGTAGGTTTACACAAGGAGCTAACAGGCTGCTGTTTCTTCCATGGTCAAATTTAACATATACTCACGAGAATGAATATTTATGGGGTTGTCCGCTGGAGTTGGTAAAGGTTTTTTGTGTCGCCAACGCCTGAGGTTCCAGGGATACAATTTTACCTAAATCAGGAAGAAATTCAAAGTGCTCAATACTAGCAATGGTTCTGTCAGTGGTGAAGGCCAGACAGATGCAGGAGGACGCTCCCTCGCCTGTACGCACAGCCTCATTGTGAGGATACTGGGGGTCGGGGGATGTTGCTGCAGGCCATTTAAAGAAGGTCCCTGGCAACTCACTGGCGCACCACAGCTCGCCCTCAGGGCTGAAAGCTATGAAGTGAGTGAGCTGATACCAGTTGTCTTTTCCCACTTGCTGGGCTGTGGCAAACCAGTTATCCTGCAGGCCGGTTGGGGGGCTTCTCCGGATAAGCTTGCCGTCAGACCTCACTGCATACAGGATGCCTTTAGGATCAAAGAAGAGGGCACGTAGTGAATTCCAGTTACCGGATCCCATCAGGATGCCTGTGTGGTATTTCCAGGGCAGAGCTTTATCGGTTGGGGCTGGACCCTTGAACAAGTCTCCTTGATTTGTAACTGCATACAGCTCCCCTTGTGGATCAAAAAGGAGAAATTTATAGTTGCCCCACTCTGCGGTTCCAACCTTCCTGTCATCTGTGAACCATTCTTCTCCTGGTGATAGAGGCAAGTGTCCACTGAACACATCTGCACCACGGACAGCAAACAGTTCCCCTTTAGGGTTGAAGGTGATCTTTGTGGCCCTCATGAGCTTCCCTACTGGAGCAGCATAGTATACAAAGTTCTCATTTGCATGATCAGGGGGCAAGCCCGCCCCAGCGACATATTCCCTGTAGGTCACGAGAAACAGCAGCGTATCTGAAACAGAAAGGAGAGATCATGTACATGCAGTGCTCAGAGCATCCAGCAAGGACCCAGTCTGGGGGGGGGGGTTACTTTATTCTAGGCAAAGATCATGGTAAGATCCTTAGAAGACAGGCAGCATATAAAGTATTTACATTTTTTGGGGTAGTAAGTACAGAGTAGATTCCTCCAGGTCATATTATGGTTTAAAGTTTCTAATATCAGGTTTATGTATACTTTGTGTACACTTTTGAAACCACATATCCCAGGAAGGCTCAATGCTGGCCAAGCATCATGGAAGACAAGATCTTCCAAGGTTCCCCATATCTGATCTATTCACTGTGGGAACCCCAATACACCCCTTTCCCAGATTACTGCATGACTCCATGGGAAGGCTACCCATTTCCTGAAGCTCAATGACTGTCACCCCACTTCCATTGAGAAGACATACCGTTGGACAGTCTTTAGCTTTATCCTACACATCCAGGAACATGGTTTCCAGATTAAAAAGACACCCCCCCCCCTTTCTGCCTAGAGACGGGCTGCCGGTTCGAATCAGTGCGATGTTCGCATCTAACATTCGCTGTTCGAAAGTTCACGAACTTCAGACTATCCAGGCCGTTCACAAAAGGCGAAAAGAAATTGAAAAATCAGGCCTCCTGTTGCTACTGGTGTGCGCGCGCCCATTCTCACCATATACTGTGCTGGGGAATCTATGAATATGCAGTGAACGCCGCAGCAAACGTTAGCGCTCACTCGCATGAGCATTAACGTTAATATCGTAATTTGTCCCACTCGTTGCTCAAACATTTCCCATGGCTTCAAATCTCATTTAAACATAAGCAAAGCGGTATAAAAAACCCAATTTGTTTCCTGTCCCCCAGGGTAGTACCTGGACCCCCATACACCTTTTATGACCAATATCTTGCATATTTACCCTCTGGAGGGGACCTTCATTTACAAACTTGAGCCCCATTGACTTGCATGGTGTGTGAGTGCAAACTCTCAAACGGTCGAATGCGAACCAAACACGGGGTGTTCGGCCCATCCCTACTAGAAACCAACCAAACTGTGCAGGTTAAAGCCAAATCATGCAAGTGAAATATGGGAAAGGTTCCAGGGAAACCCGATCGACAGAAGCGTCAGTGTGGAATAACCACACCAAGCTGGAAGGTATTTCAGGGAAGCAATCTGGAAGTCTAGGAACCACCGGTTCATATTGGACCAGTAATGGTCAGAAACAAGATGGGGGGGGGGGGGGGGTGGAGTATAGGATAAAGCAGTTCCAGATTTCTTGTTAGGACATTCTATAAGCAACTCCTTTTCATGGAGTGCCTTTTAAACAAGTGGTGTCAGGTTAAAGTTCACTGGTTCATCCATTACCAGTAGCACAGCAAACAGCCACCCTACAGGACTACCCCCCCCCCCCCTATTTAGTGTGTGCGGGTATCACAAAGTCAATCTTCCAAGCGTCACACAGCGCTCTACAAGCAGCAACCCCACTGGAACACCTGCAGCAACGCCAACCCACCGTGAAGACCAAGGAAATTTATACATTTAATCAACCTAATATTTTGTAGGAAATATTGATGTTAAGAGTTCAATTATATACATAGTGGTTGAAGCGCCTTGACCAAAGGGAAAAACATTACCAGAGCACTAGCAGTTATGAAAAGGTCCAACTGGCAGCAGTTTAAGCAGTCGCCAAAAACCAAAGAGTTTATATTTAATCAAGTAAACAAGTGATTGGCTACACATTACATTAAAGCCGAGACTGCATGACATACAATGCAGGGACACTCACCTGGAGTAGCCTCCATTATCAGAGCTGTCAGGAAACACCTCTGTAGCTTCTCACCAAATAGTTTTAGATCAGGAAAGATCTCACAAAACCTCTGTACAAGTTCAGCCCATTCAGTCCATTATGTTTATAGGCCGGAGCCTCCCTAAACACAGCTGTACCTGCTTTAATCAGCACACTGTGACCAATGGCTGCTGGGGGATCTGGCAGGGGATGGGTTAACCAGCCTTTCTGCATCTAAAGCTGTTTGATATGTGTGTTGGACACTGCTCATTATAGGGACATTCTCATAATAAGGATTTTGGTTCTTGGGGCTGGGGGTGTAACTAGAGTTGCCAGGTCAGCCATGTTTTCCTGGACACATACAATTTATTCATGCTGATGGCAGGGCGTAAAAATGCAACCCTGCATTATGTGTAACTCACATGCTGGCATTTCCAGGTGAGCACCCTTGACCTCCTTCCTGCAGCATATAAATTACACATGTTGCAGGGCAGCACTTTTCCCGGGGTTCCCCTCTGAATGAAATACAGGATTATTCAGAGATCTGAATTGTGGCCAAAAGGTAACCGAACAGTGAAATTCAGCATTCAGTTACCTTTCCTGGCCATTCGACCGTCCAGAGAGCAGGCAGTTTGCCAAACGTTGGCGAATTGCCTGTACATACGGTGCCAGTTCGTTGCCTGTTCGAGGGCAGTGAGTCCCCATAGAGAAGCAATGCTTCGTCTATTAAGAGAACAAAAACCAGCAGTGAAAAGTTGCTGAATTACCCTGCTGTTCGATGGTTTCATTCGGCTGATTTATTCAGACGAATCCCTTTGGCTTCAATGTTAAAAATATTCCCGTTTTATTCCAATATCTAATAAACCGTTGATTATAATTTTCTGCAATAAAATGTCTCTTTATTCATAGATTTTTTTAGGATCTTTTATGCATTGAGATTTTTCGGCTAAATTTTTTTCCCGTTTTTTTTTTGCATGTTTTTTTCTTTTTTCTGTAACAGCCCTTTTTATTATCATTCATTAGATCTTATATGTAAATTTCAGACATTTTTGTTCTGTAGTTTCTTTGCAAACAGCGTTTCACTTTTCAAACATTTAGTCTCGGGTCAGACGAGCGCAATGTTCACGTCCGTGTTGCTGCAAATTTATTGTCCATGGTAGCATACAATTATGATCGATCGAGACCCACACACGAAGTACGTCCACACAGAAGTGCGGATGCACAACAGACGTGGTAACGGGCGTAAGTTAGGCAAGAACGTAAAACCGCTAGTTCGGACGCACAGAGTGCGCTGCGTCCGCAACGTCCGCATAGCTTTGTGTGTGAGTGATGGAACGAAGTCAGACAGACTGCATTTTTCACATCCAGCATTTTTGACGGACAAAATGTTTTAAATATGTAGCGCTGTTTAAAAACTCTGTTGATGTATTGCTCGGGTTTGGCCACCAGAGGGAGACAAGCGCAATGTAGAGTATGACAAAAGGATAAACAAGACCATACGGCGCATAAAACAGTGAGCAGTTGGTTAAATGAACAACTGGTTAATAGAAGTAAAATGTGAAAGGTGTCCTTAAGGTATAAAAAGTGTCCTTTAAAATGCAAGAAATGTCCTTTAAAATACCAAGAGATGAGGTAAAAGAGTACAAAAAATCTTTTTTTAAAAAAACTTATTAAGTCAATTTGTGCAAAAAAAGTGCAATGGTTTAATACTCAAAGAGTGTTGTTGATTGAAGTCAAGTGCAACAATCTTCTCTGTGGTGTAGATATCAAATCTTCTCCTTAAAGGTGTCCCTCAGAGAAAAATAAAGGCAATAATAGTGCAGATGGTCATACTGGGATGAAGTAATTTAATAAAATGAATATATCACTCACATTTATTAGAGCCTAAGGGAAATCCAGGCTCAAGGAAAATAGCTTGCGGCCAAATATAGGGTGGCACGTCCCTCCTTTCATCTTATGGTGGTTACTAGATAAAGCAGAGAAGATCGGGAGACGGCACTCCCATAGCGTAACTCTGTGCAATACAAGTGGAGGATTAAATTACAATTAGTCACACTCACCAGTTATAGAGCCTCTCAATTCCAGGCTCAAGGAGTATCGCCTTGGGTCCTCTTAAGGTGGGAGCCCAAACCTCAGGTATGGTTGTAGCAGAAGGAAAGGTGGTTGCTGAGATCTGGAGATCTGGTGGAAATCCGGTGAACAGGAGCAGGTAGGTAATTGGGGTTTCAGATAGAGCTGAATCTCAGCGCTAACAGAATCAATGGCTTACTCTGTCAGGATAGAATAGCAATGAACAGAGTATACTGGACACAACGGGACTACGTTTTCCATCATGCTTTGCGGCGGGGACAGGAAGTGGGTGGGAGAGAGCGAAGGAGAGCCAGTGTGAGCCGAGCGACGAAAGGTGGAAGACGCACATGAGACTGCCAGAGATTAAGACCAAGCCGGAGAGCAGGAGCTGCCTTGCGGGTGCTGAGAATAAGAGACAGTGCTGGCAGAGATCTATCCACACATCGCTGAGAGGTTTTGCGCAGACACAACGTTCCAGTTTGGACCCTGCGTAAGGAGACCGCGATGATCCACTGGGAGTGCAGGCGGTAGGCCGTAGTTCTCGTTACCGAAATCGGACAAGCAGGAGAAGCGGATCTGGTGGCACAGAGTTCCAGTATAACCAAGTGGAGAGAGATCCTTGATCGGACAGCGGAACAGATTGTCTAGCGGATGGGTGAGAGGCCTTCCAGGCCACAGTCAAAGTTTAAACAAAGCACGCTGCAGTATTGTTTAAATCTACAGGGCCCCAATGTGACTAGTCGAATATTTGCTAAATCCATTCACTGGCCAGTTGAATATAGTACCTGGGTACCTGAGATAACACACACACACCTTTTTGAGACACTACTTTTACGGGACTTACACCCCAGAAACAAAGGGGTTAAACTTTCCTTTTGCCGTGTATCTGGATGATATTATTGTGTTCGGGAAGACTTTGGAAGAACATGAGCAACGGTTAGAGAAGGTCTTGAAGCGGCTACATGAAGAGGGGTTGAAACTGTCTCTGGAGAAGTGTCAATTTTGTTTACCTTCCGTTACATATCTGGGACATGTTGTTTCAGCGGAAGGCATTTCGACGGATCCGCGAAAGTTGGAAGCCGTAGCTTCCTGGCCTAGACCCCGAAACGTTACTGAACTTAGATCTTTCCTGGGGTTCTGCTCATATTACCGAAGATTCGTAGGAGGATTTGCCAAGATAGCTCAACCCCTGAACAAGCTCCTACAGAAGGAAGACGCAGGAGAAGGCCCGAAGGCCTCTGATCGAAGTTCGTCTGCTCCGGGGCCAAGGAAGGCTCAAGAATCCATCCAAGAAGAATGGACTAATCAATGCGAAAGTGCTTTCATGAAACTGAAAGAGAGTCTAACTCGAGCTCCTGTCCTGGCTTACGCTGATCCTCATAAGCCGTACGAATTGCATGTGGATGCCAGCAGAGAAGGTCTAGGGGGAGTCCTATACCAAGAATATGGTGGATTGTTGAGGCCTGTAGCGTATGTAAGCCGAAGCCTTACGCCTTCAGAAAAGAACTATCCTACCCACGAATTAGAGTTCCTAGCCTTGAAGTGGGCGGTAGTAGACAAGCTGAAAGATTATCTGTATGGAGCCGAATTTGTGATAATTCGTGTTTGAGGTGTATCAAAGAGGAAAACCCTACCAACCCGAACTGCTCCAATGAGCCACCTACAAAGTCAAGGACCCATGGATTTGGTGTGCATTGATTTCCTGTGCTTAGAGCCGGACACTAGTGGGCAGGGAAAAAAATCTAGTAGTGACTGATCATTTCACGCGTTATGCCCAAGCTTTTTCTACGAAAGACCAACGTGCTCCTACGGTGGCGAAGGTTTTGATGGAAAAGTTTTTGTTCACTATGGCCTACCAAGGAGAATACACTCGGATCAGGGCAGAGATTTTGAGAGCAGGCTTGTTGGGCAATTGCTGGAACTGCTAGGAATTCAGAAGACCCGAACTACACCATATCACCCTCAAGATGATGCTCAACCAGAAAGGTTTAATCGCACGCTGCTAAATATGTTGGGGACATTGTCGAACAGAGAAAAGCAGAGCTGGAGTCGTCATATAGCTACGCTGGTGCATGCGTACAACAGTACGGAGAGTGACGCTACTGGATACTCACCGTACCGTCTTATGTTCAGAAGAGAAGCTCGACTGCCGGTTGATTTGGCGTTTGGGCTATCTCTGGATCAAACGTCTGTGGCCTCTCATAGAAATTATGTGGATAGACTTTGGAAGAATTTGGCCTCTGCGTTTGAACAGGCCCGTTTGACCTCAGGAAACAGGGAACAGAGGAATAACTACGACTTGAGAGTTCGGATACAGGATCTACAACCCGGTGATAGGGTTTTGTTGAAGAATTTGGGTGTTTCTGCAAGGCATAAGTTGGCGGATAGATGGAGTTCTCAAGTCTACATTGTCTGCAAGCAACTGCCGGGTCTGCCAGTTTACCAAATCCGACCGGATGGAAAGGCCGGGCCTCTTAAAAACTGGCACCGAAATCATCTGTTGCCTTTGAGGGAAGCTGTGAGGATACCAGACAGAGGAGATATGATAGAAACATTTAAATACGTAAAGGGAATCCACAAGGAATCCACAAAGATGAGCCGAAAAGTTCTTATCTGCCGACATTTTTCTATGTTTCTATGTTTCTACCAGTTGGAGACAAACTTCCTCTGCCGAAACCGCCTGCTCTACGTTTGACTCCCGTTACTCGGTCTCAGTAGACACGGGTTGTTGAAGAGAGTGAAGGGGATAGTGAGGAAGGAAGTTTTTGTCTGGACTGGGTGCACTCGCCTGAGCCTGAAGAGGTCATTCCAGTTTCCAAACGGTGGGAAAGTAACTTGAGTCCTGAGGCTCCTGAATTCCAATTGGAAGTTCCCGAAACTTTGGAAATTCCTGTAGTTTCTGAAAATGTGTCTTTAGACTATAGTTCTATGCCTTCACTGGAAGGATCATATTCCGAAGAAATGTCTGTTCCAGTTGTGGACAAAAGAACTGAACCCGTACCTGTAGTACTTCCACCTGAAGAGGAGGTGATTGAGCCAGAGTCAAAACGTTCTATCCGACCCCCTCAGAGACTTACCTATGACTCACCAGGACATAGCACTGAAGAGGCTGTCACCACAGTGCGAAGGTTGCCCGAAGTGTCTGCTATGTTAGCCGAGGTAGTCAGGAGCATGATTCAACTTGAAGACGTATATCTGACCCATTGTATGTTTGCTGCTGAGCCTGTATATATTGCCTAATGTAATGTTGGAATGTTATGTAAATGTTACACCTCCTTGGAGAGACCCAAGAGTTCTAGGAGGGGGAGAGTGTAGCGCTGTTTAAAAACTCTGTTGATGTATTGCTCGGGTTTGGCCACCAGAGGGAGACAAGCGCAATGTAGAGTATACTGGACACAACGGGACTACGTTTTCCATCATGCTTTGCGGCGGGGACAGGAAGTGGGTGGGAGAGAGCGAAGGACATCCGCAGCCTCTTGCGAAGGAGAGCCAGTGTGAGCCGAGCGACGAAAGGTGGAAGACGCACGTGAGACTGCCAGAGATAAAGACCAGGCCGGAGAGCAGGAGCTGCCTTGCGGGTGCTGAGAATCAGAGACAGTGCTGGCAGAGATCTATCCACATATCGCTGAGAGGTTTTGCGCAGACACAACGTTCCAGTTTGGACCCTGAGTAAGGAGACCGCGATGATCCACTGGGAGTGCAGGTGGTAGGCCGTAGTTCTCGTTACCGAAATCAGACAAGCAGGAGAAGCGGATCCGGTGGCACAGAGTTCCAGTATAACCAAGCGGAGAGAGATCCTTGATCGGACAGCGGAACAGATTGTCTAGCGGATGGGTGAGAGGCCTTCCAGGCCACAGTCAAAGTTTAAACAAAGCACGCTGCAGTATTGTTTAAATCTACAGGGCCCCAACGTGACTAGTCTAAGATTTGCTAAATCCATTCACTGGCCAGTTGAATATAGTACCCGGGTACCTGAGATAACACACACACACCTTTTTGGGACACTACTTTTACGGGACTTACACTCCAGAAACGAAGGGGTTAAACTTTCCTTTTGCCACCGCGTGTTTTTTACGCATTATGAAAATCCTGTCGCTCATATACCGTGTTCACATTATATATGCCACTTTATTGGGATCAGTAAAGTATATAATCTATAAAATCCACAACAGTGCTGGTGTATATTTATTCCCTAGTGCGGTGAGACTAACCCAAGGTTAAATTCAGCGGCTCCTCCGGGACTGAGCACTACACATATTAATTTATTTTCCCTTCTACATCAGTCAAAAAAAACGTTATTCACAAAAACGGACCGTGTGGCCACTACCTTGTCGTCAGTAACAAAGAACATCCGTTGTGCATGGACGTACAGTCCGCACAGAATGCGCTCGTCTGACCCTAGCCTTAAACGTACGTTTTTTTCACTCCATTTGTCTGCGTGTCGGGTTTTTCCCATCGGCTGCTCAGGGTTCTCCGGCATGTTCGGCGGGGTTAATCCAGATGTTTTTGCGGGTTTCGGTGTGCGTTTGCCGGGTTTTGCGTTGAGTGTTCGGTGGGTTTGCAGCGGCTTTTCCCTGCACTACGACAGCCCTGTGGTGCTTGCTGTATACACCACAGGGTCGCCGAAATGGGATCTCCGAATAGAACCGAATTGAAGAGAACAAAAAGTCACCGAACGTGAGGTGACTTTTAGATTCTCTTTAAATAACCCTGATAGTAATTTGTCCAATAGTAATAGTAATTTCTTTTTTTTAAACAATATATTTTTATTAAAGTTTCATCAAAATTAACACAGTTTGAAACATCTTTTGTGAATAAAGATACAGAAAAAAAAACAAGATACTTTAGTCTTTGGTTATTATGACGTTATCATGTCACAAACATGGGGAATAGAAGTTCGCATACAGTTACAAGTGTTCCATATAATATATATACTGGCTGTAGGTTTCATGAGGTAGAGTACAATTTTTAAGAAAATAAGAAGAAACAAATGCTTACAGCCCATCGGGGGAGAGTCTTAAACTTAGAGTAATCTTAGCGAGGTGTGTCTTTACTACCCGGTGCGGGTGGTTGACGTGGTCGTTTAGAAAGATAGCCCGTCCAGCAGTACCAAGTTGCAAAGTATTTAGCATAATTGTTATCCATAGAAAAATACATCTCCTCCATTTCACGTACATTGTCTACTGCTTCAATCCATTCCGTGATTGTCGGAGTGTGTGCGGAGCGCCAATGTCTGGGAATCAAAGACTTTGCCATATTAAACAGGTGAATGGCCAGAGACTTTCTATAGGTAGCAGGGGAGAGGGGCCCAGGTGAAATAAAGCTACTTGTGGAGAGGGTAACAGGTCTAATCCCGTGATCTCATTGATCTCAGGGTAGATGAACGTCCAATAGGCGTGAATGTGGGAGCATTAGCACCAAATATGTAAATAGGTGCCTGGTTCTTTCTTACATCGCCAACATAATACATCAGAGTTCGGATACATTTTGTGTAATTTCGAGGGAGTGAGGTACCACCTAGACAGGAATTTGTAATGTGACTGCTGTACATGTAGACTATGGGACGAGTGGGCAGCTATTTGAAATATCATATCCCATTTATCTTCCGGAATCAGGTCACCCATCTCCCTGCTCCATCTTCTCGCATATAAGGGAAGGAGGGGAGCTGAGGCGTCTAGGAGCATACCGTACATAGTGGACAGCATGTGTGGCTGGTGAGGATCAACAGTGCAAAGAGTCTCAAAAGGGGACTCATCTTGAGAGTGTAACGTTGGGAGCTTCCAGCCCTACCTTTGTGCTTGACGGCAGCATGTCTGATGCTGCTCGCTGACCAATGCCCGGTTTAAATGGAGACATGCAGGGAGGTGGTTGCATGAGGCGCGGCTTGAGTGGGGGGCGTGGTCTGGTGAAGGTCTTTAAAAACCCTCAGTGTATTCTCAGCAGTTGCCAGATCGTGGTTATCCATACCTGAGCTCCTTGTACCTGACTGCTATATTGAATTAACCCGTTATTGACCTCTGCTTGTTTCTGACTATTCTGCCTTCTGTTGCCCTAGACCATTTTCTTGTACTACGCTACTGCTCTGATATCGACCCGGCTATTCCATTTGACCATTCTGAACTCTGTATTCCTGATTCTGACTCGGCTGACTACTCCCCGTGTTGTTAACCCTTTCTGTCTAGCTAGTTTACCTGGCAATTCTAAGGACCAGACAGTTAGAGATCTTTCACGGCTACTCTGTTGGTAGCTTCTGGGCTCTGTGGAGTGCGGGGCGTTAAGTACTGCGTGGTGGGATCTGGGAACCGTGACAGAGAGGTCAGGTGGCCTAATGATGCAATGAAGTGTCGGAGCTGGTAATATCGGTAGTCCGAGATTGGAGTAGCATGTTCATCTTGAGGCAACAATAGTTTAGGGATTGGCTTGGAGTTCATTAGACATGTATGAAGGGGAAGATACGGTTCCTCCACTAACGTTGGCAGAAAATCGTTGGACATACCAGCTGGAATTGTGATGGGATTCCTACAGGGATTGATTGAAAGAGGTATAAGAATCTAGGGAGTATGTTCATTTTTAATACGTTGATCCTCCCCAGCCAAGAGATATGGGGTAGGCTTCATTTTTTAAGGTCTTGTAGTACTACTTTCAGGAGAGGTTCGTAGTTATATGCAAATAAGTGGTCCAGGTCTCTGCCCAGTGTTACTCCCAGGTATCTAATTGAGGTCTGCACCCATCTAAATGCAAAACATCTTTCTAGCTCTTTCTGTGTTAAGTTTGATATGCCTATCCCCATGACCTCACATTTTGTCTGGTTAATCCGGAAGTTAGACAATTGTCCATAAGTGTCTAGTTCAGACATGAGATGTACAGAACAGTACAGTCCAACAGTACAGAACAGAAAAAAATTGTTTTGTGTCACAGGGGCTGTGGGCAGCAGGGAACATACCATTACATGTGTTGGACACGTCCGATGTTAAATGATTTTTGGTTCAGGTATCAAGAATTATATATACGATGTATATGCAGGGCTTTTTTTCAGGGGGTACTCGGGGGTACGCAGTATCGGCACCTCACCACCAGCCAAAACTAACAGGAGAGAGCATGATGCCCCTTCCTCCTCCTGCAGTGGCAGGCAGAGAATAGGAAGTGCCCTACAGCCAGGTTCCCTAATGCCAAAATCCTGACGGCCAACGTCCCTACACAGACAACTCCCTGACGGCCAACTTCCCTACACAGAGAACTCCCTGAAGGCCACCTTTCAGACATCCAAAATCCCTGCGGCTAACAAGAACCCTACTCCCTAACCCCCTAAACCTAGCTTAACCCCCCTAAACCTAGCCCTAACCCTAACCCCCATAAACCTAGCTCTAACCCACTAAACCTAGCCCTAAACCTAACTCCCTAAATCTAGCACTAACCCCCCTAAATCTATCCTTAACCCTAACCCCTAAAACTAACCCCCTAAATCTATCCCTAACCCTAACCCCCTAAATCTAGCCCTAACTCCCCTAAATCTAACCCTAACCCCCCTAAATCTAGCCCTAACCCTAACCCCTAAAGCTAGCCTAACCCCCCAAAATCTAACCCTAGCCCTCTAAATCTAGCCATAACCCCCTATATCTAGCCCTAACCCCTAAACCTGGCCCTAACCCTAAGCCCCCTAAATCTAGCACTAACCCTAACCCCCCCTAAACCTAGCCCTAACCCCATAACCTATCCCTAACCCCCAAAACCTAGCCCTAACCCTATCCCCCCTAAACCTAGCCATAACCCCCTAAACCTAGGGTTACGGTGTTAGTATTAGGGTTAAGCGCTGAGATGTTGAATGTCTGGAAGTTGGCCGTGTAGGGAAGTTGGGATGTCCGGCAGTTGTCCTGTCTGGAAGTTGGCTGTCGGGATGTTGGCATTAGGGAAGCTGGCTGTAGGGATTTTGTCCGGCACCCCGGCAGCTCATGTTGCTCCTGAACGCTTCCAACTGTCAGGAGTCTATGCAGAGACTGATAACCCCCCTCCTCCAGTAAGTGACAAGGGAGGGCTGCTCCCCCTCTCTCTGCAGCTGCTGAAACTTTGAACAGCATGGGGGGGGGGGTGCAGCATGTTTACACACATCTGCCAGAGCTGTGGATTGTCAGGCAAGTGGAGTGATCAGAGGAGCTGGCACTGTAAGGCAGTAGTGAGTTTTATTGCTGTGGAGCTCATACACACTGCGCATTACTGTGAGTGTCATTGCTGTGGTGCTCACAAATGCTAGGGGATTATCCACTCAGTGCCATCGTTGCAACAAAAATCCCAGCTAACTGCCCTGCAATACAGATTTTTCTTGCAACAGAGGCACTTAGTGGATAACCCCCATAGGGTTACAACAATAGCTATAATAAAACCATTAAAATATGGTTCCCTTTTATAGGGTCTTCCTTTGAGTGAGCTAAAACTATTGTTTATGAGGACATGAAAATAGTTTTTCCCTGGGCGTGAGAGTATCCCCACCTATTTTTCCAGAAAAAAAGCACTGTGTATATGTATATTCTGTTTTCTTATTAGAGTTAGTTAGGATTAGGGTTACAGTTCCTGCTTGTTTTATTAGGTTTGTTACTTAACTTTGTGTCTGTAAAATTCCAAATTAATCCAATTATATTCAGATCAGTTTGGGTTAATATGGTTTCTTTTTTCTCGTAGTGCAATTCTGTCCAGACGTCTACAATTCAGAATTTGGATTGATTCAAATTACAAGCGATTTGGTTTTATTCTAAATTGATTTGAAATAAATCATAACTATTTGAGGTCTTTTTTTTCTCTCCTGACCCCACAGTACATTCATTTCGGGCTAATTTGCAAAGCTGTCAATATCCCAAATGCAGGCGAATTGACGGCAGAATACGGTGCAATTTGTCGCAATTCTGCAGCTCCAGAATTATCCCAAAGAAGACTATCGCTTCTTCTATTCACAGAAAGCTGAACTGCTCCGAAATGTCGGCAAACTGCCCTGATAGTCAGTGGTTCGACAGGTTTAAACAGGTGAAGTCTGTAGGTTTAAATGAAATGTAATTTTTTTCGTAAAAACGATTTATTCTTTCTAAATTTTGCAAAAACCCTGTTTAATTTTTAACTCCTTGGCTGCTGAGCCATTTCACGTCTCTGTGCTGAGCTAATTTTTTTACCGCTTTTGCTCATCATGTTTAAACGCAATTTGAAGCCACGTTTTATTATATGACCCAGACATATTATCAGTTGAAAACAAGGATATAATATAATCTTTATTATATGTATACGTTATGCCCTGCCTGAATATTATTGTTAAATTCTAGATTTCCATTATAATTACCATAAACCTTTTTCAAGTTTCTTCTTATATACCAAAACCGAAGTAAGGCGCTGCGCGACTCTGATCAGAGGAGACAATAGACACAACCACACCGAGATATGGCAGATTATCATCTGATCAGTCCGTGGTCTGTCAGGTTCGTTTATTGTTTCAACATCCAATAGAAATGTTCATTATACATAAACACTTCCTGCAGTTTTCACTCCCAACATAGGAATGTGATACAACAACCAATCAGAGCAGATACATTTCTACATCATGTAACAAAGATTTCGCGGGCATTTCTAAGTTAACACAGGATATCTATTTCCATCACCCCGCTGACTAGCCTCGAGAGGAAACGAAATTGAACAGACACCGTGCTGGAACAAGGAGGGGGGGGGGGATTTCACACTAATGCAAAAATTAAAAAACTACCTATCATATTAAAATACCTTTCAATTATAACAAAAAAAAGCAATAAAATTTTCTCGTTCATCGACAGTGTGTTAAGTGTTATTTTTTCCACATTGTATCATGCGAGCCTTTGCGGATGGCGGTTATATTATCTATGGGGTGCGCTTGTTTAAAAAAAAAAAAATAGAAATGGGGCTAGTTACATTTTGTTGGGGGGGGGGAATGACGTGATTTTTTAGGAACCGCCCCCATAGTGCAGCATCATTGCTCACATAGTTAAAATAGAAACAATATTTCTTTTTGTTATAGTTTGTCTGGGTCGTTTAATTACTGAAAATCGTGTTTAAACAGGGAAACCTGGTAAAAATGAGCTCAGCGAACAGGGGTGAAATGGCTCAGCAGGGGCGGGGGACCAGATCTCTCCAAGGTTCCAGCAAGTGTCTCTGGTTTGGGTGCCGGAAATACCAGTCGTCACTAATAGTCCATGAGAACAATGGCACAAACATCCCAGGGACTACAAGAGCTGGCAATTGTGCCCCCTGGGCCACAACACCTGCAGGCCATAAGCTCCTGGTCTTCCTGCTTTCCTTACTGGAGGGGGGGGGGAAAGAGTAATTCTGTAAAACGAAATCAGCATATATGATAAATATGACAGTCAAAAAAGAAAAAGTAAGCTGGGTTTAATGGGTTTCTTTGGATCACTGAATGCTTTACTTGCCAGCCCTTGGCTACGGACTGGAGAGTGGCAAACAGAAAAGCCCTAGAGAAATCAGGAGATGCAGCAGAAGTATCAGTGGAGATTTTAGTGGCAAAACACCACCTCAAGCCTACCTGCTTCCTCCAGCGGTGGTTGCAAGAAGGGTTGAATTTAAGCAAGCATGGGATAGGCATAAGGCTATCCTAAACAAAAGATAAATCCAGGTTAAGTATCCATGTAATTGGGCAGACTAGATGGGCCGAAAGGTTCTTATCTGCCGACATTTTTCTATGTTTCTATCTGGACAAGAAAGCAAAAACTAAGCTCATTCTTCTAGAAGTGAAATGGATCTGAAGCCCAAGTCTTTCCCTTTAGGCGTTAATGACAATGGCAAAGAGCAATGTAGACAAGTTATAAAGCCCAGCCCAGACTGGGCAGGTGTGAGCCCAATCAGGACTTCATGAGGAGCGTGTTGGTTATGTATGAAAGAGGCACTGGAATCTTGCAGCAGTAAACCGTACTTTATGCATAAAACAAACTGAAACTAGTGACTGATGAGCGAACAGACTTCCTGTCAATTAGGGATGAGCTGTTCAGGGTTGCGACTCGAACATTGGCAGTTCGAAACTCAAACTTTTTGGCGTGTTTCGTTTGAGTAGTGTTGGGAAATAACATGTGCTTCTAATTAGTCTGGTCTCATGAATTTGATACCTTGCCTGCACATGTATGAAACACTGCTTGTTCTGAAATTTTAAGAAGTGTTCATTTCTACTACAGGTTCCTCTGATATGCTGTTTAACCTCTTAAGGACCAGGGCTCTGTAAAGCCAATCATTACTGATGTTACGTCATTTGTCAAGGGCTTAATACAATCTTTACCACACTCAATTTCAATGTAATATTCCAGTATTTGTATGTCATGTACCTCTCCCGAACGGCCTATGTGAGCATACAATTATGCTGTTAGTAATGGGTCTGATGGCAATGTTTCCTAGAACTCCACGGGCAGGTTATGGGGACCTCCTAGGCACGATATTTGAATTTGTTTTTAACCCATATTTCATGGAAAACACTGTCCCTTTAAAAACATTAACTTTATGGACTTGTTTCCTGTCCCCGCAGGGGACTACCTGGACCCCCATACACCTTTTATGGCAAATATCTAGTATATGCCCTCTTTGAGAGCTCTCCAAAAACCCAACTTGAGTCCCATTGAGTTTGAACTTATGAAATTATGCGAGTTCAAATGCGAAGCGAACACTAGGGTGTTCAGTTCATCCCTACCTGTGATTAGGCCAACAAGTACAGAACACACTGCAGCCTTTAGCATTTACACTGCAGATGGCGTTGTTATAGTACATGCAAGTGCCCTGCTGAATAGATTATACAAGGGATCTCAAACTACCATGATTCTATGGCTATTGCATTCAAAGAATTCTGGGAATTTTAAAATCCATCATATGGGGGGGGGGGGGCAGAGTGAGATTCCTGCTCTGTAGGATAGAGTGGCAGCGACCTTTCTTGGCCAAGCAAATACATGGCTACTAGATGCGAGCATGTTACTCCCTGAAGACATGACCTTAATACATGCCAAACCACTAATGCAGCACCATTAAACAGTCCAAATGGGAATAAACCCCCAGACTTCTAGATTTTAAACCTAGAAATGCTGTGGAGAGTTAGTGATTTACTATAACCACCAGGGCTGGACTAGGACAGAAAGTCAGCCCTAGACTTCATCCAAACCGGCCATCTTTATGTAAACTTGCACAAGAGTATATAAACCAACTGGATAGCTCAATCGCTCTACAGATACCAGAGTTGCTGCACAGCACCACTGAAGGTTGAGTGTGCACCATGTCCAGAGCTGAGATGGATACACACCGTCACGGTGGCAGAAATAGGAGACCGTGAGGAAGTTCACCTTACCCATTAAGGGCAGTGCGTGCTGAACCAGCATTCACACTGGGAATCTCACTGTAGTACCTATGGCCAGTACATGCCTTATAACCACTGTTTTAGGATATTTGAAGTGCCTGCAGTACCTGATAATGAACGTGCACACATACTGGGTTGTGGCAGTTGTTTCTAACCCAGTCCCTTGAATCCACAGGTGTAATAAGGAGAATAGGCAGGAGGGTAAGGAGTCATGTACACTTGGGTCACAATGCTGACCCTGCACAAAGATCTGCATCCCCTACATCAGCCCTACTGTGTTTCTACAGGACCAGCTCAAGATCAAAGCCATCCCATCATAAGGAAGGAGGCAGTTGCCAACAAACCAATACGTACACCTGTGCTAAGGGACTGGTGGAAAATTACAATGACAGCTAATAGTGAATATAGGGATTTAAACTCCTGATATGTCTTTGCCCCTTGACCGTTAATGGCAAAGTTAAGGTGGGAAGGGGGTTGGGTGTTCAAGATCAGTCTCCAGAGGCAGGAAGAAATGCATAGCCCAGTCTTGCATACCTGCAAGTCTGTCCCTAGGCCAGAGAAGGGGAACACTGCAATAACATGCATTAGTACAGGCTTGTGAGGATCTATTAATGTATCCCGGCCAAAAAAGGAGTCAGGGTTATTGCAAGATCTTTATTAGGAGGTTCTGCACATGGGATTCAGGTTACAGGATACAAAGTCTACGCATAGACATGAGCGCAGGGTTTTTGTAGTCTTCTTGGGAGACATCAAGGTCATAGAAGGAGGTCCCTTGATACATGCCGTCAATAGTGGACACATTGCCAAAGATGGTACGGATTGTGGCACGGTATGGAACCAAGATTTCCCCCTTTGTGACTGAGGCCTTCACACGAATGGCAGAGTGGGGCAGCACTGTGACATCCGATTTACCACTGAAGGTCTCCTGTAGGGAAGGAGAAAATATGTGTAAAGCCAGGTTAGATCCAAGTGCATAGAACACACACCATCCCTTCTACTAGAAGAACCAGAGTTGAATCCTGATGCATGCCAGCCAGCAAGTTCAGGGACTAACCATCTTCATAAAGAAGCTCTTCCATTATGGAGCAGAGCAACCCGTTTCTGGCCCATGGCTACATAACACAACTGCAAGATGTTGGCTCCATGTAGCCATTACCAGGCTGGATATGGGTTTCAGCTAGGCATTCAGAATATCTGGCATGGGATACAGCATCAGTGGTCATTATCTGTAGATGAAGCATAGGGTTTCCCTGTCCCTTCCAGAACAAGATTAGGAAAGCGACAGACCAAGTCCAGTAGGAGAACCATAGATCCCTGCGGCTGAAAAGGTACCAAGGAGAACTGGAGAAGCCCCCAGTCAAATTCTGCTCAGCCAGTGCCACTCGTCAGCTCAATAGTGAAGACATTATCTGACACCCACATGTGGGTAATAAGTACAGGATGATTAAGGGCAGAGTGACAGCTGTTAAGGACCCAGGAAACTGACCCAACCATTGTAATATTCATAGTGACCTACAAAGCCATTACTTGCTCAGCTCCCCACTATCCAAATCCACCCCAGCCTGCTCCTTAAGGTTAGTGACCTGCCCCTAGCTTCTACCCGCATCACCTGTTCCCATAAGTGCTAGGATTTGGTGCACAGCTCCCATCCTCTAGAACACTCTCCCTCGTACGGTCAGACTATCCCTTCTATCAAAACGCTCCCTTAAGACATTCCTATTTAGGAAAGCCTACCACCCAGCTCACTGCCCCAACCAGTCCATCAATCTCACCTTGCAGTCCTCCAACCCATAGACAGTTCCCACAGGAATAGGGCCCTCATTTCCTCCTGTAATGGTTTGTCAAATGTTGTTCAGTCGCCGTGTACTGTAACCTTGTCTACATTGTTCCCATTGGTCAGCGCTGCAGAATATGCTGGCGCAATAAGGTATGTTACACTGTAAATGTTGGCCCTGTGAGCCTTGACAGACCATGTGATACAAGCTATACTAATGGCAACGAGATGTAATGAATTCTGTGGAGTCGCTGGAGTTACCAGCTACATGGCGCTGGTTAGACATGAGGAATTCAGTCATGGTGAGGCAGAGCAGCAGTGACGTTTTATTGCTGACACAAGCACCATATAGGTCATCTTGTTTCTGCCAGGGAAGACTGGAATCTCCAAGTACATGAGTAATAAAGAGTTAAGTACCTTTATCTCATTGGTTTGTGTGAAGTTCCAGGTTTCGGTTTTGCTGGTGTCTATTGAAACGGAGCCATTTACATTAATAACAGGGATTCCAGCACTGAAGGTGACCGACGTCTCCACCGTGAAGCTGTGCCCCTGCGAGAAGCTGCTGCTTTGTGTCACTTCCTTATAGACCCTGCAAGAACAAGAGACATGCAAGTCATGGGTGGAATATTTTAAACCTACCACAGAAAGCATGTTGGGAATGCAAGACCAGTTACAGGAGAGCTGGAAGTCAGGAGGGCTTGAAACGTTAAAGTGGTTGAGAGGTCATGATTAAGATCAAGTTTGTCACCAGAAAATGTTATACATGGGACCATTTCTAGCCAGAAACAGTACAGGCTTGTGCATCCCTGACTAGGCTACACCGAGTCCCAAAGGGAACTAGTGAGAGACGCGCCAACAGGTGTAGCTTGCCTTAATACACAAGTAACATGTGATGAGCTAGTAAAGGGGCCAATTCACTATGTAGAACAAAAGCAATTGGTTAAGCCCAGTGTTTACCCATTATGGCATTCCAGGAGGGAGGCTGTAGCCTTCAGGGAATATGGAGAAGGATTTAAGGGGGCAGATAGCTAGGGCATTAACCATCAGTAGCTCATAAAGAAACTGTTGGGTGCAGAGCTGGGCCATGTGATGCAGTGGTCTGTTGTGACTCCCAGTGGTTAAAGTCACTCAGCTAGGAGGACCACAGAATGTAATGGGCATGGATGGTACCTCCAATGAACATAAATCATGGAGGCTGAGGTTTTGTGCAGCCTTGTGTAGTAAGGCATTACCAGGGCAAGTGAGTAGAAAGGCTCTGAGCACCCATGTGGCCCCAGCCTTAATCTGACACATGCAGTGGCTGATCTGGGATGTCACCTACCCCTGCAAGGTTAGAAGTCATGTTCAGAGCCAGTGCTGGATTAATGTAGAGGGTCGCTCCTGGCCTTTGCCTGAAACTAGGCCTACAGCCAGGCTGTTCCCCTGCTGGTAGATGCTCCTCCACAGTACATTGAAGCTCTGGATCAGTGCAACCCTGCAAGTCAGCTCTGCCTGTGGGAGCAAGCCCTACCCACTGAGGTCATTGCGATTGGGCATGACATCAGGGGGTTCCACTCCCACCTGGTAGTAAATGCAAGGGTCCAACAGACACCTTTATCAAAGGACCCATTGCAGCTAGAGGGTCATGTGTGAGGTCATACAGAAAGTCCCAATAGAGCACAATCACTTTACAATTCTAAAGTGAGCAACGCTGCTGCACTGTGGAGCTCTGATACGCCCATACACAAGCATTACAGCAATTCATTGTTTCTATACAAAGGCGCACAATATGTTTAATGCAGCCCTGTTTAGAGCATCAGCTTTCAAGGAAGGGTCATGCCACCCCCTACTGAATTTGAGGAATGATCCATACTCACGAGAAGGTGTATCGTAGCATTTGGCTGCTTTCATTAATATAGGTCTCGCTCGTCAGCAAGTCAGGGCTCACGGACACAATTTTAGCCGATTCAGGAAGAAAGTCAAAGCGCTCAATACTACGAAGTGTAGTATCAATAGTGAAGGCTATGAAGCGGCAGATGGAAAAGCCACTGCCCATGGCTATGGCCTCACGGTGAGGATAACTTGGGTTGACTGTTGCTCCAGGCCATGTGTACATCCTCCCATCCTTGTTGACACCCCATAGATCTCCTTGAGGGCTGAAAGCCAAGAAGCGAGTGTATTGAGACCAGTTATCATTTCCCACTTGCGTTGCTGTACCAAGCCAGTTATCCTGCACGCTGGTTGGAGGGCTTCGCCGAACAAGCTTCCCATCAGACCTCACTGCATACATTATGCCTTGAGGATCAAAGAAGAGGCCCAGCAATGAATTCCAGCTGCCGGATCCAATCTTGGTGGCTTGGCGATACTGCCAAGAGATGTATGCATTGCTTGGGGCTGGACCTTTATAGAGGCTGCCATCCTGAGCAATTGCTTATAGAGACCCTTGTGGATCAAATGTGACAATTCTGTAGAATCCCCAGTCGTATTGTCCAACCTTCTTGGCTGTATTGAACCAATCTTGTCCGCTTGATACTGGCATATGTCCCCGGTACAGAAACCCACCACGGATGGAGAACAGCTCCCCCTCAGGACTGAAGAAGACCCTTGAAGCATCTTTCAGTATGCCCACAAGAACTGCTCGAGCCAAGAAGTTGTCATTGTTATGCTTGGGAGGCAACCCAGCACCTGCAACATAATCCCTCTGGGTCACACAGAACAGCAGAGTTTCTGAAAAGGAAGAACAGGTCATTACAGGCAGAAGTGAAGCACCCAGCAAGGAACCCTGATCGTCTAGAAGCCCAACACCCAATTGCAGTAGATGCATGGAGGGACTCCCACCACATGAACGAGCATGGAATGGATGGATATTACAGAAACAATGTTGGGATGCTGAAATTCGCAACATTTCACATTACTTACATGTAATTGAATTGGCTGTGGTCCTGTGCGTCTCCTGTAAAAGGAGGGGGTGCTGGTCCAGTCTAGCCAGAGTGAGCCCGGTACACACATGCTGGTTCTCTACAGAACGTGTAACCAGCCCACTTAGGGCAAGAATGGCCAAGAATGAAAGACTAAAATGCTGTTTGAAGCAACAAAGCAGGAGCTTTATGGAGGCTGTACCTGCTCTAGGATAGAGAGCATTGGGTCTCCTGTCCTGATTATGGCTTGGGAGGTCAAGCCTTTGCTCTAGTCACCAGGAAGTTACACAACCTGCCAACTGCAGCTTCAGTGTCACATCACTGGAATGTATTTAAAGTATTTTACCAGGAAGGATACGTTGAGATTTCTCTCGTTTAAGTATGTCCTGGGTTCAAGAACATTGAAAGGTTACACATAAATAAAAAACATTTTGGAGATAGTCACTAGGTTACAGGTGCATTCTGTATTGAGGGATGTTAAAGTCACTTAAGAGCTCCCTATTAGACTGAGGGAAGATTTGATGGCGTCTGGGAGGTTATTCCATAACTGCGGTCCCACCTAGCATTTAAAAAAAAATGTGGTAAAGAGCTGGAAACGAGAATTACACTGAAGTTACAGGGTCAAGAATAAAGAGCAGGAGAATGTGAGATGTATAGCCGTGCTAGAGGGCATTTGCACCCATGTATGGGACCTTACAGGCCATGGACAGTTATCAAAATTTAACCCGGTACCAGTCTGGTACAAACCAAGAGCAACAAAAAAGGTATCCATGGGTTTGTTACCCAACAAGTAAACCAAACCATAGGAAATGGGTCACCACGTGCCATGTCAGTAGACCAGCAGCCGATGTGCTATAGTCAAATAATGATCGCTTTAGGGCTAAACCAGGAATTGCAGAAATTGGAACCCCATTGTTTCAGAACAAGGCTCATGACGCTTAGCCACACCTGAAACTGGCTGAGCATCATGGGATATGCAGTTCAGGGACATCTGGAGCGCCAACATTCACCAACACTGGTCTAGACAGATTAAACCACAGAAACCCTCTATATACAGCTCTGTAGGAGGATTTTCTCCAAAACATTACACAGGAAACACATACCTGGAGTATTGTCCATTATCTCAGAAGGATCAGCAGCCTCTTCACGTCTCTCTCAAGAGGGATCCACTTGTGTTTAACACTCTACAATCTCAGCTCCTTCACTGCATTAGCTTTATAGGCCGGAGCCTCCCTAACACAGCTGTACCTGCTTTAATCAGCACACTGTGAGCAATGGCTGCTGGGGGATCTGGCAGAGAACGGGTTAATTCTTTTGCAGTAGCTCCACAGATTGGTTAATTGTATCACTGGACGGTTTCCAGTCCTCACAGGGTCACCTTGGAGCACAAGATACAGATTGATTATTCATGAAAAGTGCTGCCATGATATATGCAGGATTCATTTCCTACATGAGACAAATCAATTGACTGAAAAAGACAATTACTTTACAGTATCTGAAGGGTTAATCAATAAGAGCCGCGTTAAACTGTACCGTGCAATTTCCTGCCAATTCGGTTATTCACAAAGTCATCAATTTGCCAAATATTGGTGAATTTCCAGCGAATACGATGCAGATCACCCAATTTGGCGATCTTGGCCGGCAGTGAGATTGTCCCATAGAGAAGCGATGGTTAATCTATTCACAGAACGCCGCACTGCACCGAAATGTCAGTGAAATTCCCAGATTTTCCATGTGTCATTTCGCCAGGATTAAACAGGCGAATCCCATAGGAGTCAATGTTAAAAAATATTTGCTTTTCTATTACTTTTTTAGTCGATCTTTTATTCCTTTTCATTTGCAGCAAAAAGCTTTTTATTAATTTATTTTTTGGAATGTTTGCAGTGAATTTATTTTATTTTGTAACAGACGGTTTCATTATATTCTATGGGACCTTTTTTTATTACTTTCATAAATTTTCATTGTTTTAAACAGCTTTTTTTAAAGAGCAGAGTTAAGTGGGGTTTTTTCCAGGTCGGCGGCTGATCGACATCTTTCGGCATCGTTCAGTGGCAAGTTTGGTGGATCATCTGGTGTCTTCGGCAGTCAGCGGATCCCGTTTGGTGCACTTCAGGGACCCCCCCCCCCCACACCTGGAGAATGCTGAATTCACCTCAGGGTTGCCGAACTGAAATCACCAAACCGCACTGAAGTTCACCGATTGAGAGAGTACCGGAATTCCAGTGATCTCTGTATAACCCCTTTAGTGTAATCTGTATATCCTTCTCGATCAGGGTTGCTCATTGCGCGGCTCACCAAGACTTCATCTGGGGATCACAAGCCACTAATGGTGGTGGTCCACCCAGGGATTGCAACTTCATTTTAACCCTTTCGCTGCTGAGGCTTTTCACACCTCTGTGCTGAGGTCATTTTTACCTGTTTTGCTCATCATGTTTAAACGTGTTTTGAAGGCTTATTTTAGTATATGACCCAGACATATTATATATCGTTCTTTCCGTCAGACTCGGTAGATTCATAATATGTCATTATTATATGTATACGTTATGTCATGTCTGTATATTATAACAAAAAATGCAATAAAATATGTATTTTCAATAATTTACAATGTGTAAAGTGTTTTTTTCACATTTTAACATGCGAGCAATTGCGGTTATATTTTGTATGGGTTGCGCTTGTTAAAAAAATTAGAGATGGGGTCTCGTTACATTTTTTTTGGGGGAAAATGACACTATTTTTAACAAACGCACCGCATACAAAAATCGTTAGTGCAGCATCATTGTTCACATTATAATTGAAATGGGAACAATATTGCTGCATTAACAAACCAAAAAAAAGAAAAAAAAAGTGTTTATTTTTTTTTTATAATTTTTTATTTTAATTTTTATTTTTCATTTTTTTTTTTTTTTACAAAATTTTTCACTTTCATGTTTGGTATCGTTGGAACGGCCATGCTCTGGCCGATCCAACCATACCAAAATTTAACCCCTAGCTGCCACGGATTGGGAGATAGGGAGTTCATTGGAACTCCCTATCTCCACAGTTGGTGGCAGTTAGGGGTTAAGTCCAGGACTGGCGTCATCGTGCTACGCACGATGACGCCAGTCCTCAGGGGGAGTTCCCGGAGGCTTGGCCGACATCCAAGATGTCAGCCAGCTCCGGGAAAGGATCGCAAACCGGCGCTTTTCAGCGCCGATTCGCGATCCAGCTCCCCAGGGGTTAATGCCAGGCATCATTTGGAAGGGCAGGCTGTGCCCTTCCAAATGATGCCTGGGTTAACCCCCGCAGAGCCGCCGATCGGGAGGGAGAGAGGTCCGAAGGACCTCCCCCTCCCTTTCAGGCGCCTCCTCCGCACATGCGGGGGGGGGGCGCCTGAATTTGGTGTCATCGCGCTGCCGCGATGACACCAAATTCCGGCGGCTGCTGTTCCGGATGCCGGGCTGACATCCAGGATGTCAGCCCGCACCGGAGGGGCCAGCGATCGGCCGGAACCCGGCCAAACGCTGACCCCAATGGGAGGACGCGCTCAGCGCGTCCTCCGCATACCAGCGGGAATGCTGAGGACGCGCTGAGCGCGTCCTCAGCATCGAAGTGGTTAAAGATCTTTTTTATTACTCAGACACATTTTAATGAATTTTTATTGGTTTAAACACCTATTAAGAGAAGAGGCGAGTTCTGGTTTGTTTTTCTGCAGTTCGGTGTATTTCTCCAAGACCAGTTCGCTGCTCTTCGGCAACTTTCTCCAAGTTTTTCATGAGGATTTGGTGACTCCATCTTTGCCGCACTACGGTGATCATCCGATGAATAGTGAATTTACGGTACTGTCGCTGAAAAGGAATGGCAGATGTGCACCGAAGTGCTCTTTGATTAATCCTTTAACTGTTATTCCAAAGTAGCCTCATCAATAAAGATGTGATTAGCTACAAAAATTAGTAGCCAGGTGACTCCCCTCACTACGGCAGTTTATTTGCTGGAGGTGCACCACCGCAGACGGACTATCTGGAGTCGGTGACTTCTGCTGACCGTTTGGATTTTCTGGATCGAATGGCCCATCACCTCTTGGTCCTCCCGGATTCCGACACCCAGGTGTTTGTGTCAGCTGTTCGTCTGTAGGAGGCTGCCCCAGCACCATCGGGGGCCTCAAGAGATGTTCTTGCAGTGGTGTGGGACCTTTTCATTAAAGTGAAGCTTATGTCTCTGCCAGTGGCTCGGGCTGCTTTTGTCTTTAAAAATAAGTCCATGTCTCTTCTACATCACTTACCGTTTTTTACCCTGATGGCGAGGAGATGGTTTCGTGAGGTCATGTCTGCATTGAGGGCTGCGGTGTTTTGCTACCAATGGGGAGTCTCCAGCACTCTTGCTCTCCTTCTTGACGGGGTGTCTCACGTAGTCGGCATGCCGACCAAGACTTGGCTTTTGTTTGCCAAACTGGGTCTGTTACTCTGGGCCTGGAACGCTCCTCTGACCCTGGGAATCCTACTGTCACTGTTGCTGTATCTATGTTCACCAACCCGGTTTGAGAAGGCTGCCCCCTCCCCACCTTGCCACAACCTTGTTTTTTTTTTTATATACTGTTGTAATAGCAATTATTTTTTGCAGTTGTCTGTTTGTCCCCGGTATTCTTGTTATATAATAAATTAAGCTAATTGAAATCATTATTAATAATTACCATAACAGGAATTCCAAAAAGCTCTGCAAGTTCCTTCTCATATAAGAAAATAGAGCAAGACACTGCACACGCTATAGCGGAGACATTAAAATCAGCTACACACAATGTACAGCTTTCATCATGTCTGGCCTTTGTTTAGCCAGATCTATTTATTAGAAATCAAACAACCAATGAGAGCGTTCCACATAGGAATGTGATATAGCAGCCAATCAGTATACAGATATGTTACAACATCAAAGTTGACCAAACCCACAAGCACTTATAGCATAAAGATGCTTTTTTTCTATTTTCTGGTTTACAAGGTTCGCGCTCTTTTCCTATAATCACTTTAAAGGATGTGGTCTTCTTCAAATCAACATTCCTAAGCCTTGGATCATATGCCATAAAAAAGGAGGGGAAACGGGGGGGGGGTGGGGGACCATAGCCCATCTGTATTAGAACATGCTTTTCAAACTAATGCATATTAATCAAGGTACGTATTTGAATCACAATACATAGATATATATATATACAGGGCTTTATTTCAGTGGGTATTCACCGATACTCAGTACCGGCACCTCACCACCAACCCGAACTAACAGGAGAAAGCATGATGCTCCTCCCTCCTCCTGCAGTGGCAGGCAGAGAATCAGAAGCACTCGGCAGCTCATATTGTTCTTGGATGCTTCTGTGCACTCCGTGCAAGCGTTGCAAAAAAAAAACCAGCTAACTGCACTTCAATACAGACTTTTCTTGCAACAGAGGCGCTTAGTGGATAACCCCATAGGGTTACAATAATAGTTGTAGTTTATTTAAAGCAGTGTTTCCGATACCTGTCCTCAGGACCCTCCGCCCTGCCAGGTTTGCCAGATATCTGAAGCCCAGCACGGGAGATATGATTTGCTGCTCAGTGATTGCAGGATTCAGTCCGTATTTCCCCAAGGTGATCAGCAAAATCTGGCCTGGTTGAGGGTACCGAGGACAGGCGCGGTAAATACTGATTTATAGGAACACAGTATTAAAAAATATGGTCACCTTTTATAGTGTTGTCCTTTAACTGAGCTACAACTATTGTTTATTAGGACACGAAAATAGCACAATAATCAGTTTTTCCGTGGACGTGAGAGTACCCCACCTATTTTTCCAGAAAAAAAGCACTATATATATATATATATATATATATATATATATTCATACAGGAAATTAAAAATATCAATTCTCTCCTTTTTTTGATTTTCTGGGCTGGACTTTTTGCTTTATACAGACCTTGATGTTGGACCCGGACTCTTGACTCTGTGGGATTGATGGGACGTCAGGACGTATGACCTCCACCCCCCCTTTTTTTATGTTTTATGTGTGGGACACTGGGTGGTTCTGGGTGAGCTGCCGAGACGGCCTACCTGGCTCTCTCCATCTCTTGCGACCCAAGGAACCCAGGCCCTGTGGCCTCTACCATGGCCCCCAGTCTTAACTTGGATTACCGTGGGAGCCGGGAATGGCACCTGTAGTGGGCAGTCCCTCTAATAAATCAAACCAAATTTTTTTTATAAATCACACATCATGCATAGAATAAAAAGGGAAATAGACAGCATGCTATGCGCTTTACATTATAACAGAGACATTGTAAAAGATGCAGAGGAAGAGGACCAGATTACAATAAGAGTTTATGAAAACATTGCCCTGCATGATTAGACTTAACAGTCCACACAATAGGTTCACCGTATGTGTGAAATTAAGTTGTATACCTCTAGTCCAAATATGTTAATCTTAGTATGTGTCTCCTTGTATGGGGCTCGCGATACTGTTAAAATCAGTAATACTATCCCCTGGTTGTACGGCCAGTTGAGATTGCAGAAAGATTGGCTTAAATAATTTATAGGCGGGGACATTGGCGGCCGCTCTGCATATCCCGCGACTGTGGAACCACATTATGGATGTCTTCTTGGGGAACTCCACACTCCCATAGCGAAGGCCTGCTTACGTGGTTTTCTTTTTGATTTATGTTCCCCCTAATGCTCCTGGACACTGGTTGATGTTCCCCTGATGTCAGTTAGTTACATAGGCCAAAAAAAGACCTCCTAGATTGTGAGTTCCTACGGGAATAGGGCCCTCATCTCCTCCTGTACTGTTTGTCAAATGTTGTTCAATGTATTGTAACCCTGTCTGTACTGTGCTTATTGTACAGCGCTGCGGAATATGCTGGCGCTTTATAAATAAAGAATAATAATAATAATGCGTCAATCGGGTTCAGCCTCTCACACAACACCTACTGCTGTTGATCCAAAAGAAGACAAAAAACCCAGTCTGAATGCTCTCCGATATGCAACAAACTGGAGAAAAATTCCTTCTTGACCCCAGAATGGCAGTCAGATTTCTCCTTGGATCAAGAAGCTTAACCATATATTAAATATTATAACCCTTTATATTCTGTGTCTGTAGGAAATCATGCAGTCGTTTTTTAAAAGTCTGTACAGTCTCTGACCCAGCCACCTCAAGAGGCAGAGTATTCCACAGCTTTATTGTTCTCAATGTAAAATAACCCTTCCTATGCTTTAGGCTGAATTTCCTTTCGTCCAGCCTAAATGGGTGACCTTGTGTCCTGTGTATAGTCCTGTTAATGAATAGGTTTCCAGACAACAGTTTATAATGGCCCCGTATATATTTATATAAGGTTATCAGATCCCCTCTATGGTGCCGTTTCTCTAAACTAAACAGGTTTAAGCTTGTTAGTCTTTCCTCATAACTTAACCCTTCCATTCCCCTTATTAATTTAGATGCCCGTCTCTGCACTTTTTCTAGCACTATAATATGCTTTTTTAAGGCAGGTACCCAAAATTGCACAGCATATTCAAGGTGCGTCTTACCATTGATTTATACAGAGGCAAAATTATGTTTTCATCCCGAGAGTGAACTCCCCTTTTAATGCATGCCAATACCTTGCTGGCTGCTTTTGGATTTCCCTAACTCCGTACCGTTTAGGGTATAAGTTGCTTGTGTGTTCTTCACTCCAAAGTGCATAACTTTGCATTTATCTACATTAAATTTCATCTGGCATTTAAGTGCCCAGTCCCCCAATCTATCTAAATCCCTCTGCAGCGAAGTAACATCCTGCTCACATTGTATTACTTTTCCTACTTTTGTGTCATCTGCAAACACTGATACATGGCTTTCAATGCCTATCTCAAGGTCATTTATAAATAAATTGAATAGTATTTGTCCTATAACAGACCCCTGAGGGACACCACTTACCACTGATGTCCATCTTGAAAATGTACCATTTATGACCACTCTCTGTACCCTATCTTTTAGCCAGTTTCCTATCCAAGAACAAGTATTTTCATCTAGACCAATTTTTCTTAATTTAAATAGTAACCTTTTGTGTGGAACTGGCTCGAAAGCTTTGGCAAAATCAAAGTAAATCACATCCACTGCGACGCCCTGATCTATACTTCAACTTACTTCCTCATAGAACGTAATTAGGTTAGTCTGACATGATCTTTGCTTCCTAAGCCCATGCTGATTTTTGCCAATTACATTATACCTCCCAATAAATTCCTGAATATTATCCCTTAGTAACCCCTCAAATACTTTCCCAGCCATAGATGTTAAGCTCACAGGTCTAGAATTCCCAGGCACAAATTTTAAACCTTTCTTAAATATAGGGACCAAGTCAGCTTTTCTCCAATCCTCTGGTATGATTCCTGAAAGTAAAGAATCTGGAAAGATTAAGAACAGAGGTTTACATATTTCAACACATAGCTCCCTCAGTACTCGCAGGTGAATTCCATCTGGCCCTGGGACTTTATTCACATTCACTTTGTTTAATTGCTGCAAAACCTTGTCCTGAGTCAACCAGTCACTTTGTATTAGTAAGTTTTTATTAACCTCCCTGGCGGTATTAACGAGTGCGACTCGGGGTTAAATTTCGCTACCGCGAATGGTAACCCCGAGCCACACTCGGGCTGCATACTCACCTCCTCCTGCGCTCCCTGGCTGTCCCATGCAGTGTGATCGCGGCGAGCTGCTTCCTGGTAAGGCTCTCTGCGAGTCACACGATGCAGGGCAGGCAGGACCAGCAGAAAAAAAAAATCTTTTTACAGTTTACACTTTGGATTATACAGTGTAATGTTTATGAATGGCCACTATGTGGCACTACAGGATAGGAAATAGACCATACATCGTCTCACCCTTGTTTTCAGACAGATTTCGATGTTTTTTGTTGTATTTTATTGAATCATTTATTTGCATTATTTTGGATAATTATTTTTGGGATAATAAATTATTATGTCGTGTTTCAAACTTTAATCGGACTCCGTGTATTTACTATTTATTTATTTATAAAGGATTTTACCAGTAAGGACTCTTGATTGCATGGATTTCAGTGCGTGATTCCTAATTATTACAGGCTAACTATGTACAAAAACACGTTTCCTTTAAAAAAAATTGAGACGCTTTTAGACACGAAATTTTGAAAAAATTAGACCGCCAGCGAGGTTAAAGCTTGTGCATATCTTAGAGTTTAAGAGGGAGAGAAGGAGGGGTTGTTACGTAAGAGAACCCCAGGAATGTCATGCGTTAATCTGTAACGTTGTCGTCACGAGTTACATCATTCTGTATAGCGGGAACGAACATCCCAGAACATTTTATTATGGAACATTCGGATACAATGAAAGTGATTTTAGTATCAGCGTAAGGCAAAGATTAATGCTTAAATAGATAAAAAATGTGGCGGGACAGGCGCTTCCTTCACAATGACAGGGATGTCCTCACTTAAATGACAGTTTCTCCTCTGTTGGATGAGTGTAAACCTCAAACAGAACAGAAAACAAAAATAATGGTGCAGTATGTCAAGGCAGTATACTATTAAAATAAAGATAAGAGGATTGCACTCACATGGTGTGGTGTCTTAGTATCAGACACCAGATGTTTATAGCGGCTGGCAGAATTATGGAAGGAACGCCAGACTTCCCTTGGTGGTGCTCCAACGTCTGTGGTGGTCCTCCAATCTTTGGGTACTCCAAGAGCCTTGATGTTGTTTCAGTATCCGTTCCCCTGATCCTCAGCAGCGGTGTAGATCACAATCATGTGGGGTACAGCAGCCAGGAAACAGGAAGAATAGGGACAGCAAGCAAGGTATAATGGGATTTATTGGTATAAAATAATTAAAATAATCTTGGTACATCCAAACGCGTTTCGCGGTATGAAGCCGCTTCCTCAGTAGATGTCAATCAGATTGACGTCGCTGCAAGTGCTAAGTTAGTAGGGCTGAGCGCCGAGCGGCAAAACGGTGTTCAGTGGCTAGTTGCTAACGTGACACTGGCAGCGGCTGAGGTATTGAACGCGGCTCAGTATAGACAGGACGCTTGCTCATATTCTTCTATGGTTAGAATGAAGGAAGGGAAGCTTGAACAGGAAATGGGGCTGGACCAAGCTAACTATGGGGTTAGATGGGGAGAGCGGCCTAATCCATTTTAAGTAAAAGCATAGGGGAGGACGAGTAAGGGATCTGGTTCCATGACACCGGGATATACGGATTATTCTTTTCCTCTGTTTATGAAGGCATGATTATTTTTGAGTTGATATTAACGCATCTTCTGGATTCCATGAAGTTTAAAGCTTTGATTATTTTTTAATTGACAACCCCCCCCCCCGAGCCAGAATCTACTGATGTGGTCGCTTTGGGAATAAATGCTGTGGGGGTCAGGATCTATACAAGTATGTCAGAGTGGATATTGCTATGTGTGGACTTGGATCCCATCTCATCCAGTCACACTTCCAGATATACATCAAGTTAAGGTGGACGTGCGAGCCCCGGTGTAGGTTTCTGGAATTTGACTCGGCACATCGAGGGGGGGGCAGATATCAGATTCGCACACACTTATTCCCGTTGTCCACTGAAAGAGACCATCAGGGTTATTCCAAGAGAATCGAAAAGCCACCGCGCGTTCGGTGACTTTTTGTTCTCTTCATTTCGGGGCGATTTGGCGATCCCATTTCGGCCACCCTGCGGTGGATTCAGCAAGCACCACAGGGTCGCCGAAATGCAGGGAAAAGTTACCACAAACCTACCGAAAACTCACCGCAAGGGGGGGGCATGGCCGACTGCAGAGGTGAGAGGACGCATGCTGACAGAGCTCTGTCCCAATTTGGATGATTTTGGTGACTACTTGACATTTTTATTGAGTTTTTTGCCTCTCACCTAAAGTTTGTCCCCGGCTACCTGTGTCGTTTCGGGTCCTGTTCCGCAGAGCATAGCTCAATCGGGGGCAAGTATTTCCTTATACCTGACCTAGAGGGCAGCCATCTTGCGGCCTATCTTTGTGTTGCGGTGCTCCCTTGGCTCCTCGTGGAATTCACCCCTATGGAGAAACGGCCTGAGGAGGCTACAGACCTGCATCCCATGGCCTCTACATCTTGCCGACTGGGGAGGATACATGATTGTGGGGGTTGGCGGCTTGGCGACCCGCTCCACCCCCCTGCTGCTGACTTGGAGGCTGCATTATTGGGCCTGGATGTCTTTCTGGAGACGCTGCTGGAGGAGAGTGACCGCCCGCTCACCAGAGGGGACCTGCGTCGCCTGACGGCTGCATTGCGGTGTGGCTGGAGATCGAGAGCTCCGTGTCAGGATGCATCCGGGGACGCTCCGCTGGCACTTGGAGAGGTGATCTTGGATGGGGAGAGCGATCGAGGAGCTGTATGTGGAGGCCAGGGCGTCGCGCCCTTACCGGAAGCTCGGCCGCTGGAGGAGCTGAATGGGTCGGATGAGCTATGTCCACTGGATGGCTGTGGCTTGCCTGCCTGGGCGGCGGCCTCCGGAGCTGCGGTGACCCCTGCTGCTGAGGGCGGGCACCTGGTGCCAGCAATATGTTCCCTTACGGAGATGGGGGTACTTGTCTGCTGGTCCCTGCAGAGGCCCCACGAGCTGCTTCTGTCCGAGTGGCGGTCGGCGATGTGGCCATCCCCGTCTGGGGCTTCCCTGATTATCCTGCACCTGACCTTCTCAAGAAGATTGCAGCATTGGTACCACTCGGCTTTTGTTTCCCGACCCCTGCTGAGGCTGCCGGAGATGCGTGTCCCGAAAAGATGGCAGACACTGAGCGTGACCTGGCTTGGGTCTTCCTTACCCTCTGTGCCCCTTCCATCACCTGTGAGCCTGGAGAGAAAGAGTGTCCCGGGCCATGGTGTGATGTTTGCCTGTGGAAGTCCCGATCGCTTTTTTGGACATGGGATGAAGTGGAAACCCCCCCTTTCCCTCTTTATCACCTGCAGTGTGCATCTAGGTATAACCTCCCTGAGACATAGCTGGTAACTTTTTTTTTTCCTTTTTTCTTTTCTTCTCCCCCTTACTGGCACACTGATTTATGCGATACATGTGACCGAGCTTTTCCCCTCACTGTGGACTTTTCTGTTGGGACTCTTGTTACTGAAGGGACATCAGGATTTCCTACTCCCCCCCATTTTTTTTTTTTTACGGGGCGAGCCGAGAATGTCACTTTTTGTGGGAAGTCCCCCGCTCCCCTTCCCAATTTTAGTTCCCCTGGTGTCCTTTTGCTGACTCTACAGATGTTTAAATATGTGGTACGCCCGGTTTGCTTGTAATGCCTCTTATCTCCCTCTTCCTGTTTTTTATTTTATTTTTTGTTTTTAGTTTTTGAGCTAAGACATTCATCATCACAATGTTCGTGTTTCTGATGTAATGGCCCTGCACGGCCACTTTTTGATATAACGTTTTGTGTTTTTACAAAATTGAAAATAAAGAATTTAAAAAAAAAAAAAAAAAAAAAGCGCAAAATGAAGGCGAACGCACACCAAAACCCGCAAAAACATCTGGATTAACCCACCGGAGAAACCTGAGCAGGAGCCGATCAGAGAACGGAGCAGCCACCGGAAAATCCCGACACCACAGATGAATGGAGGGAGAAAAAAAAAAAAAAGTTTGCTTGAAAAGGGAAACGCGGGGGGCGTGGCCTGACCGAGCACGGAGATGGCAGCTTAGTGCGTGAGCTCCCGGATCCGCCGCCGATAATATCGCCTTACCACATCAGCCCGTGGCTATGGTACGCACTTCTCACCGCAAACTGACCAGGAAACCACCCTGCACTCCAGGTAGACCTTCTGTGAGCCCCATCTCGACGTATTTTGATACACCGCCGTCGCGGCCCAGCACTCGCTCTCCCGCCAAGATGGCGGCCTCCCCCTCGCGGCCTGAGGCCTCGTTAACAGAGGGTCAGTCAACCATCAGGAGGCTAGAAGCGCTCATCGCAGAACTTCCCACACGCGCTGAGCTTCCTACTCGCGCTGACTTTAAGGAGATGTTGGATAACATGCAGGCGACTTTTGGGCGGGAGATTGCGGAAGTCAAAGCAGATATAACCGCCATTGCCACTCGAGTAACACAGCTGGAAGCACGTGCGGGAGAGATTACACCAGGCATCCGCGACTCTGATTCCCTGGCAGAGCTGCGCTTCACTGACATGTTCCGCAGGTTAGATGATCTTGAAAACAGAACAAGGAGGCACAACATTAGGGTGCGAGGGGTACACGAAGGGGTGACGGAGACTAAGGATTTTCTTCTCAGCGCCTTCGCACATATTCTGGGCTGTCCCCCATTAGCCTTTAATGCCATAGATAGAGCACATCGGGCTCTCCGACCGAAGGCAGCAACAGAAGCGGCACCGCCTAGGGACATCATCTGTCACCTCCCTGACTATGCTTTGAAAGATGCAATAATGCAGAAGGCACGTACTCGGCGCAAATGGAGATTTGCTGAAGAGACTTTCGAGATATACCAGGACCTCTCCCCGCACACCCTTTCTGCCCGCCGAGCACTGCGCCCAGTCACCGACCTCCTGCGGGATGCTGAGATACCCTATAGATGGGGATTCCCCTTCTCCCTCCAAGTGCGAAAAAACAACTTGACACACACCATCAGATCCCCTCAGGATGTAGCCCAGTTCATTTCAGAGCTGCACCTTCCGAGTGTGGAAATACAGGACTGGGAACACATTCCGCCAGCTACCCAACCTCTGGCGCGCCGCACAGGAGCACCGCGACCACACAGACCATCACGCAGTAGAAATTCAGACAACAACGACCTACATAGAGCGGACTCCCAACTGTCTCTGGCCCAAGAGGGCTTACGTTCGCCCATAAGGTGAATGGGAACTCTGAGTTCATTTACACGCTGACTCCATCACGTGGAGGACCCTAACTGATTTCCTAATCACCGAAACAGATCTCTGGCTGGACCTGTTCGCGAGGATGCCGAGCAATCTCTGATCGAACAGAAACTGGATTACAAGTGATGGTATAAGTGTTAACCAACTAGACCCCGAGATGTTTATAGTGGAAGCGCTGAGAACTATCTCAATATGGGGTGCCCAACTTCCTGATTAGGAAATTATACGATCTCTTTATTGCTTCTTTATCAAGAGACATGTGGATTTCAGTTTTGAATTTAGACTACACCACGCATCTACCGGTCATCGACTTCTTCGAAAGTATGGTGAGGGGGGGAGGGGGGGATTGCTGCATCTGTAAAGGTTGGGCGTAACTCAAAGGGTCACATTGATAAGGGCTGGAGGGCAAGGGAGGGACTACGCCGGTTCACAGAGTCTCTTGGAAATTATGTTGGGTGGAGGGTAGCAGGAGAGGGGGGGTGTTATGGGCACAGGTTCATTTGATTGTTTCCTGCAGTTTGATAATAATTTTAATGCTCTAAGGTATTATTACAAGTTATGTTATTGTTGGGAATCTCTACGTTTAAGATATCTTCCTACTTGTTATCTACATATATACGATATTGAATTAGTAAGAGTTCATTGGTATTATTTATGATACGGATGTACACACCTTTGGGAACGTTGAATTGCATAGGGGCTATGTATACGGGCATGTCCAGGCCCGCACTGGACACATACATGTATAGAGTCAGAGTCGCCTGATGCACGCCCCTCTCATTGGCTTTCCGCTCATTGTTAGCATGTTCTTCCACGGTTCATCGTAGCGACACTAAATGTCGGTGTTAGCGAATTCCGGGCCCGTACGGGCGTTACTCTCTGTTTTGTTATTCTTTTATCTACTGCACTCTTGGTGCTGTGCTCAGTAACATTGACAGTGCAACCTCGGTTTTTGGCCTTTTGAAAATCCCCCACGGGGTATAGTGCATTCTTCCCCCAACTGAGGACCCTCCCGCCTTGTTCTAGGACACAGAGGTGGTGAGTGATTTCCAGGTTGGTGCACTTGATGACTCCCTCTTATTCTTTCTCTTTTCTTATCTTTCCTTGGTGGTACCTATCGGCTCTATCCCCTCCACCCCTCCCCCTTTTTTTTTTTTTTTTTTCTCCTTCTCTTTCTTCTCACTTTCTCTCCGTGTGATCTGAGTGTTTCTTTCTTTTCTCATCTCATCTCTTCCACTTTTCGTCCCCCCCCTAACCTCACCTGTAACTCTTGTCCTGTCCTTTCCCCACCTGGACGCAGAGCGAGGAGCCCCAACCTCCTCCGGGGGCTACACATACGCTGAATAGCAATGGCACACAAAAAATCTCCTTATGCACCCTCTAACTTACAGCTGTGTTCTCATAATGTAAGAGGTCTCAATATTCCGGAAAAGCGTACTCGCCTACTGCGAGAGTTGAGATCCTCCCGTGCGTCCGTCGCCTTCCTCCAGGAGACCCACTTCCGCGCCGGGTCGGCTCCGACTCTGAGGGATGCAAATTATCCAGTTGGCTACTTTAGTGATTACACGCAAAGCAAGTCGCGGGGAGTCGCAATCTTAATATCAAGGAAATACCTTTTGTATTGGAAGCCACGATGACAGATGAAGGGGGCAGATATATCTTTGTCAGAGGTTCTATACTTGATTCGGTCTATACTTTCGCTTCCATATATTTGCCTAACAAAAAGCAACACACGTGTTTAGCACGGATACTGCGACTCTTAGACACCTTTCAGAAGGGGATCACACTCATAGCTGGTGACTTCAATATAACACTGGAACCGCAGCTAGATTCTTCCACTGGTTCCTCATCCACTCCGGCCCATGTATTGCGCTCTATTCGCCGATCATTGCATGCTTACCGGTTGGTGGACGTATGGCGCGCTCTACACCCCTCAGAACGGGACTACTCCTTTTATTCGCAGGTACATTCCACCCATACTCGAATTGACTATTTTTTCATGCACTACCACAATCTCACTCTAACGGCTTCAATAGATATTTTGGCCACGACATGGTCAGACCACGCACCACTTAACCTTAAAATACAATCACCACTGTTTGTTCCGCGGGAAAGACAATGGCGGTTGAATGTATCGTTACTGGATGATCCATTAATTACTGCGGAATTACACACCACCCTTGAAAATTTCCTTACCGAAAATGACACCCCTGATATCTCAATCCCGACGTTATGGGAAGCACACAAGGCGGTCATCCGCGGTTTTTTTATCGGCAAAGGGACAGCTCGTAAGAAACTACGAGATGAAGAACACCGCACACTAGTAGGCAACGTTAGGGCGTTGGAACTTGAACACATTGCATCTGGTGATGCAACGGTGTATCAACGTCTCCTCCAATCAAGACAAGCACTGGAGAAATTGATAAATTCATCTCTTCGATACCAGGCACTACGAGCGCGGTCGTTTTTCGCGTTAAGTGAAAACAAACCGGGAAGATTTCTAGCCAGAGTTCTTAGGGACAGGAGGACCAGGTCTTACATCTCCAAAATACGCACATCAGAAGACTCTTTAGCAACTGACCCGACAAAGATCTCAGGCGAATTTCTAAAGTTCTTCTCTGATTTATACCATATCGACGACGCTGCTACCACATCCTCACAATTCGAACGTATAGATGCCTATTTAACAAAAACAATTTCTAGGCCACTTGACCCCTTGGAACGCGAATCACTTGGTGCTGCAATTTCCGCAGAAGAAATCATTGATGCATTGAAATCATCTAAAAATGGGAAGAGCCCTGGCCCAGATGGCTTACCTATTGAATATTATAAAAAAAACTCAGGTATCCTTCTACCTACGCTAAAGACACTCTTTAATGCATTTCAAGACGGCATCGTGCCCCATCCACACTCACTGATGGCCACGATTGCACTACTGCCGAAACCGGAGAAAGATCATACGGCATGTGGAAACTACAGACCTATCTCCCTACTCAACAATGACATGAAGCTATTAGCAAGGGTATTAGCTAATCGCCTAAAACGGTTTATGCCCCAACTGATCCATCCAGATCAGGTGGGATTTATCCCAGGACGAGAAGCAAGAGACGCAACGATCAGAGTGCTTAATGCCATCACATACTCTAAACAATCGAAATCATCACTCCTACTTCTTTCTACTGATGCCGAAAAGGCCTTCGACCGTGTATTATGGCCTTTTCTATATCGGACGCTGGAAACATATGGGGTAGGAGAAGGCTTTATAAGCTGGATCCGAGCCCTATACTCGACACCCTCTGCGAGAGTACGAGTGAATGGCGCGCTTACATCTTCATTCCAAATTCATAACGGTACACGGCAAGGTTGCCCACTCTCCCCGCTACTTTTTGCCATCAGCCTGGAACCCTTGCTCTCCTCTATACGGAAAAATGCTAACATCAGAGGGGTACGGGGAGCGTCATCTGAACATAAGGTCGCTGCCTACGCGGATGACCTGATGTTCTTACTACCCGACCCAGTGGGATCCCTGCCGGAAGTCCTTAGTGAAATACGGCACTATGGCTCACTATCCGGATTCAAAATAAACGAGACTAAATCGGAAATAATGTCAATTGCACCGCAGAACACCTGGAGACGGACTCTCAGTACTCAATATAACTTTCGCTGGTGCACGTCTTCACTCACATATCTTGGCATCCACCTCACACCTGATTTTACAAACCTGTTCTCAACAAACTTCTCACCACTTCTAACAGTCTTTAAGGAGGATGTAGCCCGTTGGTCACCAAAATACTTGTCATGGATGGGACGTATTAGCGTCATAAAAATGAACTTTCTACCTAGATTGCTCTACCTCTTTCATACGATCCCTATACTTATCTCATTGTCTTTTCACAAGGAAATAAGAGCGCTTTTTTCCTCATTTATTTGGCCGAAGTCCCGACCACGACTCAAATATGACACTCTCAGCAAGCCAAAGATGTGCGGTGGACTGGCCTTGCCAGACACTCGTCTTTATTATTACTCTACGCACTTGAATAGGGTGATAGACTGGATGACTGGCTCACCTGAACAAAGGTGGATAGACCTGGAGGACGTGCAAATTGCCCGCCCGGTGCAGACATTACCTTGGCTACCGTGGAAGGCGATAAAATCGCTAACCATGGCGACCTCGCCAGTAGGCAGCACCCTAGTAATATGGCATAAAATCCGTACAAAGTACACGCTTTCTACCTACCCTTCCCCGCTTCTGCCGTTATCTCACAACCCTGACTTTCCTGCGAAAATCCTCCAATCCTTGGCGTCACGTCTAACAGATGCCCCGATTATCCGGGCATGTCACGTACTGAAAGATAGCAAGTTTGTATCTTTGGAAGACAATGACCAGGCAGTCCTTTCCTTTGCAGAAAAATTTAATTTTCACCAAATTAAATCGTTTTTGAAGAAACTACCAAATAACATCTCATTAACTAGACGACTCTCAGAGTTTGAATTGCTATGTCACCGCTCCTCACCGCTGGCACACGCAGTGTCCACAATTTACAGTCTACTAAGAGCAGTGGATAATGAATCACCCACATTCATGTCTCGATGGGAACGCATATTTGAGGGCCCCATAGCGGAGGATGATTGGACAAAAACACTGACCCTTACTCATTCGGGGTCCCAGGTCGCCAAGTACCAGGAATCCTCATATAAGATAATCACCTTTTGGTACCGTACACCGGCAATAATGGCCTCCTTTAACACCACCGTTTCCCCGAACTGTTGGAGATGCAACACTGAAATAGGCACATATATCCATATCTGGTGGGAATGCACACTTCTCCAACCATTTTGGAAGAAGGTCCAGAACCTCATAAGCGACACCACGGACACGGCCTTGGATTTCACGCCTCAAACTTTTCTGTTACTCCAACTACCGTTTTCGGTGGCGAATCTGAAAAAATCTTTGCTGCTCCGCATTTTATTGGTGGCCAGGTCACTGATCCCGGTTTGCTGGAAATCGACTTCCGCGCCCACTCTAAAGCTACTGGTTGATAGACTAGAAATACTGAGATCAAACGAGGAACTGGCCCTCTCGCCCTCGAAGGCAGCTCAACATTTTCTAGAGGTGTGGTTTCACTGGTCGTCCTACTGCTCTTCGGCGCGATTTGTGAGGGCACTGGAGGGAGGTGGCGGAGGTGCTGGAGGATGCGGTACTGGAGGAACCTAAAAATATATTAATGATGCATACAAAAAGCTGAAGTTTGCGCTGGAGGAGGAAAGGGACGGGCGACTGGCTCCCTCCCCCCCCCCTTTTTTTTTTTTTTTTTTTTTTTTTTTCTCCTTCTCCCTTTCTCCTCCTCTTTCTCTTCTCCATCTTTTTCTCTCTCTTCTTCTTTCTCTTCCTCTCGTCTATTTTCCCTTCTTCTCATCTTCTTCCTCCTTCTACATTTTACTTCTTTTGCTTATCGAACCATATAGTATATTCTTTAGCTGCTTTTCTTACGTAATACTATCCTAAGAGACCCTCATAAGGACCTCTTTCTGAAAACGCCAATAGCCGAAAGCGAACACAGTCATGATAACAAGCGATATATATAAAAGCATTGTCGGTGTTACAGGTGACGGGCGTTTGGGGCGGTCAGAAGGGAAGCAAACCTAATATATTCCATGCATGTAATTACTCTTCCGACTACCTCAGGTTAACAGTCGATAACATGGAATACGCTGTATGTAAAATATGTACACAATGGCCTGGTCTACACATGTCTGACTATGTTCATGTATGTTATGCATAGACGAACTTGCACTGAGTATTCCTGCACTGGCAGATCAGTCAAACAGACGGCATAATGTTGCTTAACTACAAATATCCTTGAACACACCTTGTCAACAGTAATGTTGTTGTCTTGTATTGCTTACAATCTCTGTATTTTTGCACTGTTGAAATAAAAACTTTTCATTCTAAAAAAAAAAAAAGAAAAGGGAAACGCTGTTTGCAAACAAAGAACTGAGCGAAAATGTCTGAAATTTACATGTGAGGTCCAATGAATGATAAAAGGCCTGTTACAGAAAAAAGAAAAAAAGTGAAAATCCCCCAAAAAATGCTTAACAGATCCTAACAAAAATATCTATTTATTATAATATTCTGCAGTAAAAAGTCTCTAAACGGTTTATTAGATATTGAAGCCTATGGGATTCACCTGCCACATGAAGCCACCGAATGGCAGGACATGTCGGCAACTTGTCACTGCTGGTGTTTGTTCTCTGAATAGATGAAGCTATGGGGATTTCACTGCCCTCTAACATGCACCGTATGTGCAGGCAATTCGCCAACATTTGGCGAACTGCCTGCTCTCTGGATAACCAGGAAAGGTAACCGAATGTTGATTTTCAGCGTCCGGGTTACCTTTCAGCAGCCATTCAGATCTCTTTGAATAACCGTGTATGGGTGACCCAGGCCAACGGAGACTGGAATATAGAAGCGAAAAAAAATAAAGTCCATGAACAAAGGTCTGTTACAAAACAACCTCAAAATGGAAAAATCTAATTTAAAGTTCAGGAAAAAAGCTGCTGAAAGCATTGAATCCTATGGGATTTTCCCGTTTCAGGCTCGGGTCAGACCAACGCATTTTTCACTTCTACCGTCAAAGTACGTTGATGCGTCCAAATGCATTTTTTTCACGGAAGACGTGATAGCGGTCATACCATGTGCAATTTCAGCTGTGATTTCATACGGATCCAAACCAGGAAACCTTGTGTCTGGACGGTATGTTGGCTGGAAATGAGCAGCATTTGACGTCTCCTAATCACACACACACACGTCGCTATGCGGACTCAGCGCACTATGTACGTCTAATAACAGTTCGACATTCCAGCGCTGTACTTCGTGTGTGGGCCTGCGTAGGTCATTTGCTGCTATCACGGCCGTAAAGTGCGGCTAAATTCACGTTGCGTTTGTCTGACCCCAGCTTTACCTGTTCAACTGGCTCCAGCAAGGCTTTTCTCCCCCCTCATGTATAGTGATGGGCTGAAAACCTATGTTGGGTTTGCATTCGAACTCCAACACCCAACGGTTTGACCACGAACACCATTAAATTCAATGAGGCTCGAACGTTTGAAAATGAAGGTCTCCAAGATAGCAGATTTGCAAGATTTTGGCATAAAAGGTGGGGGGGGGGGGTCCAGGTACTGCCCTGGGGGACAGGAAACAAGAAAAAGTTATCCTGTCCATGCTGAGCCATTTCTCCGCTGAGCTCATTTTTACTGCTTTTGCTCATGTTTAAACGTGATTTGAAGCCATGGGAAATGTTTGACCAACAAGGAGTGGGAAATGTTTATGAATCCCATAGGCTTTAATGTTAAATACTCGTTTTAAGCCAATAAACTGTTTATAATATTCTGCAGTGAAGAGTGTTCATTTTTAGATTTGTTAGGATCTTTGAGCATTGAGTTTTGAAAATACCCCCCCCCCCCAAACAGTTGTGAATTTTCAGACAGCCGAATGTGAATCACGCCAGAGGAAAGCAGTCATGTTGGGTTGAGCAGAGACCTTGCCACCCTGTAACAGGAGGGATATGTCTTGCAGAATCCCAGAGTGTACTGGGAGATTTATAGGTCAGGCCAAATATCCCCCCCCCCCATTATGACTGGAGGATGTACAAGATGGAGCTGACAATCTTGCCACTATGAAGTCTCCCTGCAGTGCCCCCTAGAGGCTGAAATGCATATTTGTATTGGAGATGTGTTCCTTGAATTCTATTCCAGGATTTGATGGTCTTCAGCTGAGGGAACTTGGTGATTTAAGACTTCATGGTCTTATGATATGGTGTGAACATTACATTGACCCGTTTCCTTATCGGCCTTCCTACCTACATCTGAGGTAGTTCCATGAGGGAAGTTTTAGGCAGCAGAGGATTTAGGCTAGGGTCAGACGAATGCATTTTTATGTTGTCTGTGAAAAAGTGCGTTCGAACGAATGGACGTATTTTTTCACAGAATACGCAATAGTGGTCATACGATGCGCATTTTCGTCCGTGATTTTGTACGGATCATCAATAAAACTCTTTTTGCGTCTGGACGTTATGTTGGCCGGACATTAGCAGCGTCTGACGTCTCCTAATCACGCACACACGCCTCTAGCGGACACAGCGCACTCTGTACGTCAGTACCTGCGGTTTCACGTTCTCGAAAAAATGCGTTCATTTTCCACTTGCGTTGCGCAGCCGGACTTGTGCGACCGTACTTCGTATATTGGCTGTCATTGCCCGGCATCTGCTGCTAGTGCGGCCGTGATTAAGTGCGCCTGCACGCGCGTTCGCACTGCCTCAGTCTGACCCTAGCCTAAGTCTCCACCTTGTGGGATTAGTTGCACTAACATGGACCCGGTAGACAGCTAGCCTGGTTTCCACCAATACCCAGTTACCAGTAACAGGGCTTCATTGGAGACTAGGTCCATGGAGGTAAACCGCTTCCTGAACTCCAGGGAAGTTGTGTGCAGCTACCAGCCTCAACTAATGTGCAAAGGGTTTTTAAGCAGAGGTTTATAGCAATCCCAGTTAGTACTGGTTGTAAGAAGAAGCTGTGGAGATGTCAGTGCCCCGAGGTTATGTGGGTCATTTTGCACACGCTCAAGCACCCACCATGGAGATGCAGAGCAGTTGTATGAAGGGAGCCAAGGGGAAAATACCATTTGAAGAAGTGGCATCATTCCTGATGGTCTTATGCTAGGATTTAGTAACGTCATTTTCTTTAGCCCTGAATATAAAACCAAAGCATCTACAGCAGGGATAAGCATCAGTTACTCGCAATCATTGCGCCTGTACCGAGCATCCACAAACACTGCTCGGAGCGCAGACTGCTTAAGTCAGTTCAGCATGTGGTCACAGTGCGATGCCCGACCACAGCAAGGCTAGTTATGGCAATGTAACATGTGAGGAGTGGCTGATGGTTCCAGGACTTGCCATTACAGACATTGTGAAGAGGATGCTTGGAGACACTCAGGAGCTTCCTCCCAGCTGTAGGTCTATGTCCTGCATCCAGAGCAGGACATTGTGCAGTGACCATTATTCTGTCAGCTACGAGCTCAAACCCTCAGATTGTCAGTAGCAATGATCTAACGGTCAGAGACAAAAGCTGCAGATCACAACACAGGGATCATGGTCTATACAGTCCCTCATGACCCTTGCTTAATAGCAGTGCAGGGACTGAAGCCAGGAGAAGGCTTTATCCCACCCATGTGAGGTTATTCTGTCCCAATCATTGATCAAAATGATGGTCCAAAAACAATGATCCATGCAAGTGTTTTATTAGAGGCTTTGAATACAGGACAAGTTACAGGAGACCAGCTCTGGAAGCAGACGTGGAAGCCAAGGATTTGCAGTCCGTCTGCTTGACCGTGAGGTTAAAGACAGTGGCGCCTTTATATACACCCTCAATGGTGAATTCATAGCCAAAATACGAGCGGACCCTGGCACGGTATGGAATCTCCATTACTCCCTTGGTGACAAATGCCTGCATGCACAGGGAGGTGTTGGGGCCAGCGTGACGTCTGTTGTGGCCGAGAAGGAAGTCTGCAAGAGAAGACACAGGTTAGAGTCAAGATCTCCCCAGGACCAAGAGTCTCATTGGCTTGTTATGGAAACCATTTCTAGGATATTACTGACCCTGGAGAGGGATTCATCCTACTGGAAGGACAAGGTAGCATTTAGGAGTAGTTACCAGCTATCCATACCGTGACCTGGGTCACATCTGTTAATGTCACTCCCTTGTGCCTTTCTCCAGCCATTAGCTTAAACGAAACGTACAATGGAAGTGTGGTGACAGCATATCCTAGAAAAGGGGGCAGCCAGGAACTATGCTAAATGTTATCAGTGCCAGCCAGGGGGTACTCGGTCAATGGAAGATCACACCCTCGCTTCATACGGCTATTCAAATTCATGAATGAGACCATGGAATTAACCCTGGTCATCAAGACAGTGCGCAGAACGTGCAAGGAAACAGTCTGTTCCAGTGATGCCCATCTTTAGCTCCTTGGGTGGTGGATTGTGATTCAGCACCAAATTGCGGTCCTCCTCTGAAGGAGGCTGACATCTTGGATGTCAGCTAAGCTTCTGGGGCCTCCAACTGACGTTGCCATGTGTGATGTCAGTTGGACAGTTAGAGGGTTTAAAGCAGCTTGTGTGTTACTGTAAGTTAGGAAAGGCTGTCACACTATCCCCTAGAATTGCTTTAAGGGATCTGCCCCCCCCCTTTTAATAGCCTATTAACCCCTTCAGGATCAATGATTTAACCATTACATCATAAATGCATTGACGACCCTTGGTCCAAGGAGTTAATCTGCTATTAAATATATTAATGCTACACCTATATCTAATACTATTAAAGAATGAGGTTTTAGCTGCTGAAAGTACTTTTATGCTTCATGAACGGCCGTGTGGTCGATGCATTGAATCCCTATACCGGTGCGCTGCTGAATCAGGTTATGAAGGTTAAGCCCATTTGGAATTTGAGCCAATCAGATCCGAGGCAGCAGCAGCTAAAGTATCAGATCATCTGTGTGTTATCTCCGTGACATGAGATTCAAACCAGTGACTGGATAAAGCAAATCACTATATGCTACAGCAAGGCATTGTGGGAAAGACATTTTCCCACCACAGGAGCTGAAGAGAGCATTTAACCCCTTATGAAAGCATTGGATGAGTTTGCCATTTGAGCTTCAGATTTGTTGTGAATTGTCAGCGGGTGTTCTGTTCCCACGGTAGCTTTGCAGAAAACAGCAGTGATAACTCCGATAAAGGGGTATTTTACATACAGATTCTTTATTTCCAGGCATCCTAAACAAACACTTACAGTGTTGAAAAGATTCATCCGGATTACTCAGTCTGTCCCTTCATACGGTGTGAGAGAGGGTAACTTCACTCCCATGCTGAGAGAGTGTGAGAAGCTGCTCTTCTGGAGAATTGGAATTCCTAATGGAGGGCTTTTCTTCTTACCAGCATGCAAAGCACCTCAGCACCAATCAGACACATGGAACTGGTCACATGTCACAGAACTACATTTCCCTGAAGACATTGCTCTTAAAGGGATAGCTCTTAAACATTATAAAGCTGTCTCTTAAGGAGACAGCAGCCAATACTGACTATTCTCAGGCTGCTCTAGTCAGCACACTCCCGGCCTGGAATTATAAATTCCACTACTTACTAACTAAACTGTTAACGAAGATAATCAAGGCATATTATCAAACATGCAAACAATGAGTATACACAAAGCATGCAAAGCTTGGAGGTTCAATCTTCCAGCTCGGTCTTCCTCAGCAGCAGGACCAGGTCGGTAATTGGCCTGGTATATAGTTTCTTGGTGAAAGTCTGCTGGTTGCCACCGGACTCCTTTGGCTTCACGATCTGCACTGCAACCTGGCGTACTAATCCATCTTTGCTGGGTAAGACTTGGTGCACAAGTCCCATAGGCCATGAGTTACGGTGCGCTTCCTTATCTTTCAAAAGAACAAGGTCTCCGTCTTCGAGATTTGGTTCTTTGTTCTGCCATTTGCGACGTTCCTGTAGGGTAGGTAAGTAAGTACTCTTGCTTCCATCGCTTCCAGAAGGTGTGTGGCAAGCCATTGCACTTGTCTCCATTGTTGTCTGTACATGTCCTTGGGAACGAAGTTCCCTACTGGAGCCGGCCAATCACCTGTTTTGTAGGTGAGCAAGGTGGCTGGGGCGAGGATACTTGGATTCTCGGTCTGTAGAAACTGGGTTATGATCGAGGGGCAATATTTTGGTTTCTTGACCATCGGAAAGAATGGTGGCTTGGACCACCGGTTTCTCATCCGCAGGGGTTGATTTACTGAGTACCTGAGGTCGGATGTCAGCATCTTGATCTGGATTTATAAGTTCATGGTGTTCCGGTCCCGGTAACGTCGAGGTGTCTTGACAGGTCAAGAACTCAGGACCCTTTATCCAGGTTGACTCTGCCAACTGGGAAGCAGGGATGGACCGTGTAGCATGATCCGCTGGGTTCTGGTCTGTTGGCACATGTCGCCACTGCTCAGGTTCTGAAGATTTTCTGATCCTGTCGACTCTATTGCTCACATAGACATAAAAGCGTCTGCTTTGGTGTTGTGAATGTAGCCCAGCACCACCTTGCTGTCCGTGTAGAAGATGGTGGTTTGTAGCTCAAGGTCTATAGTTTTCTTTATCAGGTCAGCAAGCTCCACGGCCAATACGGCGCCGCACAGTTCTAACCTTGGTACTGTGTGACCTTGTTATGGTGCTATCTTCGCCTTTCCCATTACGAAACCGATGTGAGTATTGTTCTCCGGCCGTAGACTCTGACGTATCCTACAGCTGCTATTGCCTTAGTCGATGCATCTGAAAAGACGGTGCAGTTCTTTTTTCAGTGCAGCTGCGGGTGAAACGGGAACGTATGTGCGCTGAACACTAACGTTTTGGAGACATCTCAGGGAGGCACACCATTTCTCCCATTCTTGCTTCTGGTCTGGTGGAAGTGGCTCATCCCAATCTTTGGGATAGCGTACGTAGAAGGAGCCTCCCTTGGATCGTTACAGATGCGGCAAATCCTAGAGGGTCAAAAAGGCTGTTCACCGTTGACAGAATTCCTCTCCTTGTGAAATTGGACTTCTGGGCTGGAACTCTAAAGGTGAAGGCGTCCTTCTTCAAGTCCCAACATAGACCGAGACTACGTTGGATAAGAGGCATGTCTGTTGTAAAATCTAGGTCCTGTAGTCCCTTGGCATGATCTTCAGGACTGAAGGCTTCAAGCACTTCCTCACTGTTGGACGCGATTTTGTGCAATGTGAGGTTGGCTACTGCTAGCATCTGGCGTGTTCTGTTCAGTAGGTCTATAGCTTCTGCTGGTGTGGCTACAGATTTTAGACCATCATCTACATAGAAATCTCGTTCCACGAATCGTCTGGCATCTGTGCCGTATTTTGGTTTCGCCGATGCGAGCGGTGCGTTGCAGGCCGTAGTTGGCAATTGCCGGGGAAGAACCGTTCCCAAAAACGTGCACTCGCATTCTGTACTCCGTTATCTGCTGGTTGCGCTGTTCGTCACTGAACCACAGGAAACGTAGGTAATTGCGGTGGTCTTCTCTGACTAGGAATGAGTAAAACATCTGCTGGATGTCGGCCATAAAGGCTACGGCTTTTTTTCTGAAACGAATGAGCACGCCTAGGAGGCTGTTGATGAGATCCGGCCCTGTGAGAAGGGCTTTATTCAGGGAGAAGCCTTGGAATTTTGCACTCGCATTGAAGACTACCCGAATCTGGCCTGGCTTTTGTGGGTGGTACACTCCAAAGAATGGCAGGTACCAGCATTCTTCACCTTCTTCCAGAGGTGGGGCAAGCTCAGCATGTCTGTTCTGGAGCATCTTATCTATGAACGCCACTAGATGATCTCTCATTGGCGGTTTCTTGTTCATGAGTCGTCTCAGACTGAAGAGGCGCGAGAGAGCTTGTTCATGGTTGTTTGGCAGGCGCTGTCTGGGTGTACGGAAGGGTAATGGGGCTACCCAGCTCCCGGAGGCGTCCTGTTGAAGTTCTTTATCCATGAGCTGCAAAAAGTCTTTGTCTTCTATTGACCAGGCCAGGTCATTATCTTCTTTGCTGGTCTCGAACACCGTTGCTCCTAAAACGGGATTGTTTGTTGAAGTCGTGAAGTGCTCGTGACATTGTTTGAAGTGTGATGCTCTCCCATTACTGAGAATGGAGGTTGCGAAAACGTTGACTTGGGTTGGGGCCTGCAGCCGATCGATACAAACTGTTCCTAAGATGGCCCATCCGAGTGCAGACTTGCGGGCAAACGGAGAACCTGCTGGGCCTCTAACCTGGTCATGTTGAAGGAAAGCTTCGGAGGCGTCTAATCCCAACAAGAGAAGGATTTCAGCTTCGGGGTCTAGGGCAGGGAAGAGGCTAGCCATGTGTTTCAGGTGAGGTATATTGCTTGCTACCTCTGGTGTCGCTATCTGGTTGCGATCATCTGGCAAAGCATCCCATTCTAGCAATGGTGGCAGTTTCAGTTTTGCACTTCCATCTAATGATTCTATGCAGAATCCAGTGACTTTCCTCCCCGCCGTGCGCTGGGAACCGGTGCACGTGGAAATAGTGAATGATGTGTCATCGGTTCGGACGTTAAAGAGGTCGAAGAATGCTGACCTGGCTAACGATTGATTGCTTTGTCCGTCCAGCATCACATACATCTTCACAGCTTCTTCAGGGTGTCCGGTTGGGTAGACTTTGGTTAGGTAGATCTCGTGGCATAAGCGAGGGAATGCTGAGCCACCACATACTGTCGTGCAGTTGATACTTGCGGTTGCCTCTCGATGCGCTTCAGTATTGTCCTGTGACTCCTTAGGCAAAGGAGGGGTAGGTGTTGTCCATTGTGTTGGCTCGGAATCTGGATGCAGTGCACCAGGGTGTCTGTCACTACCGCATAGGCGACATTGTACCTTACTTGTGCAAGCTTTGGCCATGTGCTCTGTAGACTCACAACACTTGAAGCAAAGTCTGTACTCCCTGATCAAGGCTTTCCTTTCTTCTAGGGGCTTCTTTCCAAAGTTTCTGCACTTGTTCAGAGAGTGCGAGGACTTGTGGAGTGGACAGAAAGGATCTTTATTTGTGCTTAGGGTTTTAGGTAGTGCTCTCTTCGACGGATGCTCATCTGACTTGCTTGTGGATGAGGCAGCGACCTGTTTTTGTGGACAGACACAATGGTCCTTTCCCTCGCCATTTGTGTTGTTCGCTTGAAGTCGGAGTTATAGTTGGCCCTTTTGGTGGTAGGGAACTCCGTTTCTCTGAAGCTTCGATTTCGAGGATCGTTGCACCGTTTTGTTTGGTAGGCAACAAATTCTTGAAGAGCGGCGATGGAGGGTCTCTGTCTAGGTTGCGCTCTCTATAGGCATCTGATAATTCGATCCACTTTTCGATTAGCTGTGTAGGTAATTTTCTAACGATAGGCTTCTGTGTTCTATGCTGGTCGAGACATGTCAGTCCCGTTAGGTTAGGATCTTCTTTGGCTGCTCGCAACTGTGTAAGGAGAATAGAGAAGTCCCATAACCTGTGAGGTTCGTTAGTGCGGATGACTGGGAAATCGCTAACACGTTCTAACAACGAGGACTCCGTCAACGTGGATGCACCAAACCGTTGATCGAGCACTTCCCAGGCTTGTTTGAGGGCGATGACTGGGTCACCGAGATGAGATGAATAAATATCCTTCACTACTCGTGTAGATTCTGGTCCTAGCCAAGCCATCAGATGTATGATCTCCTCGATTGGCCGTAACCTCTCGTCACTAACGGTATGTAAGAAGATGTGCTTCCATAGTAAATAGTCTCTGCCTGGCTTGTCAGAAAACTTCTGTGCTCCTCTTGAAGCCAAATCCACCTTCCCTTGTCGAGGTGGGCATTCTGTGTTTCTTTCCCTGGGTGTCGCAAAGTCCATCTGGGCTGTATGGGGCTTGTATTTGGGGGAGATGGTAAGCTGAACCATATGGAATTGGTGAAAGCAGGATCAGGGGTTTCCCGTGGGTACTGGTAAGCATAGTCCCTAGGATCAGGAGCGGAAGCTAAGGACAGCTGTTCTGTGTCTGCAGAATACTTGTTGATTATTACGTCTTGCCATGACACATGTGATGGTTGTTCCTTTCGCCGCTGGGCAGGTCGATCGTGTTTCATGGGCTTCACGTCCGTCCATGAGTTGCCTTGAGGCTGTGGCTGGAACTCTGCTGCCTCTACGTTGAGGTTGTGGCTCGCGGCTACTCTTGTGTCTGCCTGCTGAGTATCCTTCACTAATGCTGATGGAACAATCTGGTTACCTCTTGTGTCTTGGCTTGTTGGAGTAAATTTTTCAGCTTCTAGGAGGGTTTCGACTTGTACGAATTTGGCGGTGTCAGCATTCTGAATAGTTCGCGAAACTAGTGGTTGAGATTCTCCTCCTTGTCCCTGCCGTAATGAGTTCTGGTTGTTCACGTAGGCTTCGACACGGTTCTGCAAGTTCTCTCCTTCCAGCTGTGTAGGATTGAAGTTGAGGGAAGCATTGGCAGCTTCCGCCCGTAAAGCTGTTGCCCGTACTGCCTTTTTTGCAGCCTCCCGTTTATGCTGAAGATACGTACGGTTGGCTTGAGCTATGGCTTTGGCCACTTCTTCCTCTTGTAATCGCTCTTCATCTGCCACTTGCAGATCTACAGCAGCTTCATCAGCCTCGATTTGTGCTAATATCGCTAGGGCGGCGAGACTCTCTTTACTCGAGGCCCGGGACGAACGGCTGTGATGAGAGGATGCTTTGGAAGAATGGTTAGAGCCTGTGATATAAGATTGCTGTGAAACGTGGCTACCTGAGTGAGACCGTGCTGGTTTGGGGTGAAAAGACGAGGCTTTCTTTGAAGCATGAGAAGAGGCCCTGTACGAGCGATGGGATGACTCCGACTCGGCCTTCTCGTTGCTTGTGTCCTTTGCTTGCAGATTTGTCTGAGAGTCATCACAGTTTGAAAGGAAATTCGCATGCTGTATGTTAAACGCCTGGATGCTTTGTAAGTCCGCTTGGAGACTTGGGTCTTCCAACTGTGACTGGATGAAAATGAGGTGGCGTTCGCTATCCTTTGACTTTAGATGCGTCTTCCTCATGCGTTCGTTCTCAATTGTGATGCGACCAGGAGAGAGCTCTCCTTTAGGTTTATTGCAGAGCTCTATTAATTTATCTCGGGAATTAGTGTAGCTTTTGTAATACCTGTCCCGCTCAACCATCAGATACGATCGCATTTCCTTGGTGAGCTCCCTATGCGCCCTCGTTTCATATTGTCTGAGTTGCCTTTGCATCTTCTGAATTTCGGAGGACACACTCTTCATTTGAGTCGGGGTCGATTAGTAGGCCCAACTCTTTTGGCACGTCACAGCCTTCTGCCATGATTGAGGAGACTCAAGAAATTGCTAAAACACTTTTAGAAATGTCAATGCAGTTCACTATTTGCCCACTTGGGTGCGTTGCGCAAACTGTTGTAGACGTAGGCGCGGTTCGCCTTGCGGTCTCTGGGGAGCGCTGCTGGAGTGCGTTGCAGCTGGCGCTGTTTACCTTGCGGTCTCTGGGGAGCGCTGCTGGAGTGCGTTGCAGCTGGCGCGGTTTACCTTGTGGTCTCTGGGGAGCGCTGCTGGTGTGAGTGCGTTGCAGCTGGCGCGGTTTACCTTGTGGTCTCTGGGGAGCGCTGCTGGAGTGCGTTGCAGCTGGCGCTGTTTACCTTGTGGTCTCTGAGGAGCGCTGCTGGAGTGCGTTGCAGCTGGCGCGGTTTACCTTGCGGTCTCTGGGGAGCGCTGCTGGAGTGCGTTGCAGCTGGCGCGGTTTGCTTGTGGTCTCTGGGGAGCGCTGCTGGAGTGCGTTGCAGCTGGCGCGGTTTACCTTGTGGTTCTGGGGAGCGCTGCTGGAGTGCGTTGCAGCTGGCGCGGTTTGCTTGTGGTCTCTGGGGAGCGCTGCTGGAGTGCGTTGCAGCTGGCGCGGTTTACCTTGCGGTCTCTGGGGAGCGCTGCTGGAGTGCGTTGCAGCTGGCGCGGTTTGCTTGGCTTAATGCTGGCCTGTAGTTTGCAGAGGAGTCACCAAAGGACGCTGAGTGTAACTAATGTGAGAGATTACTGGGCTAGGGAGTTTTACCCTGGATGAGGTTTGCAGAGCTGGAATTTCCAATTATAGATCTCCTAAGGGCCTTGCCTTGAGTCTCTGTTTTGGGCTTTACCAGGCCTGCACACCTGAGGGTGATTTTCCTTTCCAGTGTATTTTCTCTTTCAACAGTAGTTAAGCTAACAGCTGAATTAATAACTCATTCTGCGCAGACTTTCTTGCCTTTTAAGCCACATGCCTTGGAACCTTTACTTTGAAATAAACCACAAACTTGTTTTCTCAATTGCTGAAGTTAAGCTGCCTTTCCATGAGGTGAGAAAAAAGGAGGGGGAGCAGCCAGACTGACTCATTTAGCTTTAAATGCAAAGAAAAATGTCCTTTAGGAAGCTGGCTTTTAGATGCAGCTGCATAAAGTGAAGGCCAAACAGTCTTTCGCTGTTTCAAAGGGTTAACAATCAAATGGAGCTTGGGAATGAATCTATCCAGCCTCTTCTCACTGTTCTGTTCCCACGGTAGCTTTGCAGAAAACAGCAGTGATAACTCCGATAAAGGGGTATTTTACATACAGATTCTTTATTTCCAGGCATCCTAAACAAACACTTACAGTGTTGAAAAGATTCATCCGGATTACTCAGTCTGTCCCTTCATACGGTGTGAGAAGAGGGTAACTTCACTCCCATGCTGAGAGTGTGAGAAGCTGCTCTTCTGGAGAATTGGAATTCCTAATGGAGGGCTTTTCTTCTTACCAGCATGCAAAGCACCTCAGCACCAATCAGACACATGGAACTGGTCACATGTCACAGAACTACATTTCCCTGAAGACATTGCTCTTAAAGGGATAGCTCTTAAACATTATAAAGCTGTCTCTTAAGGAGACAGCAGCCAATACTGACTATTCTCAGGCTGCTCTAGTCAGCACATGCCCCTTCACACAGCCTGCAGTCTGGCTTCATTAGAAGCTGCCCAGCTCTCACCTTCACACGTCTTGTGTCAGATCTGGATTCTTTACAACGTGTATTGCTGGTTAGTCCTTCCCCCATTCCTACAGCAGATCCATAAAACCCACAGGATTCAATAGTCATTTACTGTCTGGAAGGGCCCTTAGCCGCCTGTCGAGCTCCATAGACCGAGGGTATGAGTAGTGAGAACAGGACGGCATCTATAGACAGGTTTAATGTCATTTAGCCGCTTAGACCTGCATTAGAGGCTTAATTCCTGATGCTGTAGATCAGATCATTCTATGGTTAAGTCACCAAGAAGCAGCATTAACCGTATAGGAGAGCGATCGTGAACCTTAACACCACAGGTGTGGCTAAACTACATATCCCATGATCCTCATGTCTCGAAAGCTGGTACAGCATCATGGGACATGTAGTTGAAGTAATTGAATTTAAGCAAGCATGGGATAGGCATAAGGCTATCCTAAACAAAAGATAAATCCAGGTTAAGTATCCATGTAATTGGGCAGACTAGATGGGCCGAAAGGTTCTTATCTGCCGACATTTTTCTATGTTTCTATGTTTCTAGTTCATTAGACATCTGAAGCCAAGGTTTCCAGTCACCTATAGGTTATTTTGCATTTTTCAGGAAAAACTGGAATGGGGACAAATACACTGAAGTAACGCCAAGAAGAGCATAGTTACCGTTATCGTATTGGTTTCTGTGAAGTTCCAGGTCCGAGTTGTGCTTGTGTTGATGGAGATCTTCCCCTCAGTTTCCAGGATAGAGGGGATCCCGGCACTAAATGTGATCTCAGATTTAGTAGAGACCGTGTAGCTTTGATCATGGGAGAAGGTGCTGGTTGTGGTTATTTCTTTTGAGACCCTGAGGGAGGACAGACAGGTTAGCTGGTGGTTTAGCTCAAAAGGCCAACAATAGATGTGGTCCAGGTTTATTTCTACATCTAACCTGTCCACCCAAATAAAGTCCATCTGAAAGGTTTGCCCTTGATGCCATGTTTTAATAGCGAGTCAGATGAAGTAAACCGCTTTAATTTACTCACAGCTGCTGCTCAGGTCAGACACTCCAGCCACAACACCATAGCAAGGACCATTACATGGAGCAGATACCTGGCTCTCCTGGAGAGGCTGTAGGTTTACACAAGGAGCTAACAGGCTGCTGTTTCTTCCATGGTCAATTTAACATATACTCACGAGAAAATATTTATGGGGTTGTCCGCTGGAGTTGGTAAAGGTTTTGTGTCGCCACACGCCTGAGGTTCCAGGGATACAATTTTACCTAAATCAGGAAGAAATTCAAAGTGCTCAATACTAGCAATGGTTCTGTCAGTGGTGAAGGCCAGACAGATGCAGGAGGACGCTCCCTCGCCTGTACGCACAGCCTCATTGTGAGGATACTGGGGGTCGGGGGATGTTGCTGCAGGCCATTTAAAGAAGGTCCCTGGCAACTCACTGGCGCACCACAGCTCGCCTTCAGGGCTGAATGCTATGAAGTGAGTGAGCTGATACCAGTTGTCTTTTCCCACTTGCTGGGCTGTGGCAAACCAGTTATCCTGCAGGCCGGTTGGGGGGCTTCCCCGGATAAGCTTGCCGTCAGACCTCACTGCATACAGGATGCCTTTAGGATCAAAGAAGAGGGCACGTAGTGAATTCCAGTTACTGGATCCCATCAGGATGCCTGTGTGGTATTTCCAGGGCAGAGCTTTATCGGTTGGGGCTGGACCCTTGAACAAGTCCCCTTGATTTGTAACTGCATACAGCTCCCCTTGTGGATCAAAAAGGAGAAATTTATAGTTGCCCCACTCTGCGGTTCCAACCTTCCTGTCATCTGTGAACCATTCTTCTCCTGGCGATAGAGGCAGGTGTCCACTGAACACATCTGCACCACGGACAGCAAACAGCTCCCCTTTAGGGTTGAAGGTGATCTTTGTGGCCCTCATGAGCTTCCCTACTGGAGCAGCATAGTATACAAAGTTCTCATTTGCATGATCAGGGGGCAAGCCCGCCCCAGCGACATATTCCCTGTAGGTCACGAGAAACAGCAGCGTATCTGAAACAGAAAGGAGAGAGATCATGTACATGCAGTGCTCAGAGCATCCAGGCTCTACTAACGAGGATATGTGCAAAACTACTGCCTAAGATTAGGAAGAACCTTGCACTAACACCTTCCTAGTGATCCAAGGAGTATGGAAAGAGCCTGTGACAGCAATTGCCAGAGTGGTTTTGGGCAAATGTCATTTAGCCTTATCTAGGAGGCATCCATTCTCTGTACCAGGGCTCATAGCCAGATGTAAAGTGAAGGTTATTACGGTTTGTGTATATTTGTTAGACCCTTTCTGTTCTCGCCACAAGATAAAAGCTCATTCAGAAAACATAGCCAGTTGCTTTTCTGGTACTAAAAACATCTGAAAAGGCTCCAGGAATGAACAGGGCACAGCAAGTCATGCTAAATTACTGTTTTAGTGCCCAGGTCTTCCCCTTGCCACCCCATCATTCAAGGTCTCCCTGCAACCCATCTGTTGGTTCCCCAAAAGGGTTCAATGCTCTGCAGCAAGGCCAACTAAACCATTCCATGACCATCTACACCATGGATGGCAAAGGTCAGCACCCTAGAGGTTTTGAAAAACACCTGTCCCAGGATGTTCAGGAAGGCTCAATTCTGGCCATGCATTGTGGTACAAAAAGTCTGCCAAGGTTCACCATAACTGATCTATGCACTGCGGGAACCCCAATTCACACATTTCCTTCCCAGGTCACACTATTGAGGGACTCCATGGGAAGGCTACATATTCCTGAAACTCAATCGCTTTTCAACCCCCACCATTTCTCATCAAGTTAGCTGAATATTTACCAAGTCAAATACTCCAGCTAGTCCAAAGATCCAACAATGACCTGCACCTGGCATCCGCCATCACCATATGCCAGACTGCAGGAGTTCTCATGTGGCAATAACCCTATGGAATGCACTTCCATGCAATATCAGATGGTCCCAATTTGGCTTCATTCAAGGTCCACAGAAACCCCTTTTGATAATGGAAGCCTATCATCTTCCTCCGTAACAAAACAGACCAACCCAAAAATGCTCCCCGCGTTAGCGAATCACTGCAGTCCTCCACACATCCAAAGGGCAAATTCCTACAGGAATAAAGGCCCTCATGCATCTTGGCAGGAATACCTGACCTGCCTCCATGTTTTGGAGAATTGTCCAGCCTTTACCCATTGCAGAGGTGCTTGGTAACATTTAACCTAGACATCTAGGAACATGGGCTCCAGATTAAAAAGCACCGCATTTAGTCTCCCTTTCTGACTAGGGTCAAAGTCATGGTTCCCACATTCAAGCCAAATCATTGTGAATATGGAAAGGTTTCCAGAGAAACCCTACTAACAGAAGCAGCATTGGAGGAATGACCACAACAAGCTGTAAGGAATTTCATGAAAGCAGTTTTAACATAGGTGGTTTCAGGTTGAACTTTACTGGTCCCCCTCATGACCTGTAGCAGAGCAATAACTGCCAAATGAGGACACACGCCCCCCCCTCCCTGTTTAGTGTGCGCTGTTAACAGTCAATCTGCCAGGCATCAGCGACTGGGCAGCACTATAAAAGCAGCACCTCCACGTTAACGCCTGCAGCAATGCTAGCCCATGGGAGAAGGGGGTGGACTAATACATAGCGATTTAAAGTGCCTCCAATTATATACGAGACAAAGGCTGCAGGGGTTAAAGATTTCTCTGGGAGTGTTGAGAAAGTCCACCAGGGGTCTAGGCCTAATGACCAGTTACCGCAGATGTGCTGTTACAGTTATTCATTTAGATGGGGATTTATAGTGTATAGATATCCTTATGCTGCCACCTAGTGGTCTTTCTGTATTGTACATGCTTTTCTTCTTTTTTCCCTCGCTTTATGATGATGCACTTCCTGTGTGTGTTTAGTTCCACCCTTCCTTCTTGTAAGAGCTGCAGCATGGTGTAGTTATCCAGCAGCACATGTATATTCATCAAGTTAGGACAGAATCATCTTTTGACCGCAAAGAACATCTCATTCCATTATCTGCTGTATCCTGTGATCTGCTGTAACCTGATATATGGAATAAAGCAAGTCGTGGAAATAAACGGTGTTCTGGGGAGTTCAGCTATCTGATAAGGATTGTCCTCGGTGATTGCATCTACTTATACAGGCCAGGCATAGAGGTCTCTGCAAGGGATAAATCGCTATACAACGATCTGAGTCAGAATAGTCAAAAAATGTGTAGAATCCTACAGACTGCTATTATATATGTGTGTGTTTAATCTGCAATCAAGCTCAGTGCCATCGGCCATCTTGGGGAAGCACATGATCGCACAAGCTTACTGCATCTCACTTCTACTGCATCTGACTGAATATTGAAAACGGTTTCTCTGCATTTAACTGTGTTACCTGCCTGTCTAAGCTGCCGTTCATCTTCTAAAGAGACAGTACTATTTTTGCAAAAACGTATAAAATGTCCAGACAAGGTTCTGTGCACTCTATTATGGCTGAACTGACGCAGATTCATCATGTCCCTGAACCCGCAGACGTACAAGGAGCAGATTCTGCCGAACAGAGTGTAAAACCGACAGAAACTCAGAGAAAACTATGAATACACTAGAGATGAGCTCTCCAGCAATCTGACGGACCTGTGGGACAGAACATCACAATGCATGTCAGTTTTACCACACTTTAACAATCACCCAGCTGAATTAAGAGACTCTATAGATCGTCTGTCTGCTGCATATAAACCTTACCAGAGGCTGTCAGAAAAATACAGACTTCTTGCAGGACTCTAATATGGAAGACTTTTCAGCAGAACTGACCAAGACTGATGCACTAAATCAACAGAGAGACCTCCTAGTGCAAGTTGCCAAAGAAAGGGCAGAACTCTGCATTGCTCAACTGCAAGAGACCAGATCGCACAGATCCACATCAACCAAACACACTGCACATTCTTCCAGAACCTCTCGCTCCAGACATTCAACGTTAAGCGACAAGCTAATAGAGGCCCGCGCTGAAGCGGAGTCAAAGAAAGTGCAAGGCTCCTTTGCTAAAAAACAAGCAGAGTTAGAAGCTCACAGCAAAGCCCGCCAAGCAAAGTTAGAAGCTCACAGCAAAGCCCGCCAAGCAGAGACGGCATCCCAAATCAAGATTCTGCAAATGGAAAAGGAGGAAGCAGCTGCCGTAGCGAGGCTGAAGGTCTTCGAAGAAGCAATGGGACAAAGTACTAATGCAGACTGCCCTATCCCAGCAGAACTGGAAGACCCAGTCGAACGCACTAGCAAATACGTTTTACAGCATAACATTTGCAACAATACACAGTCATCTCCTGTACCTCCTTCCAACACTGTTCTGACTCAACGCAGAGATCTCTCAGCTCCAAATGCCTGAGCCTCCTCCAGTCCACAACACAAGAACATCTACGCAGCAAATCACATCAACTCAGTCTGCCAGCAAGGTGAATCCCAGTGACAAGCCGCAGCTCAAGCCGCAGCCAGCAGAAGCCTTAGAGGCTACACCAAAGTTAAACGTTCTTGCAACGTCATTTTATCCTGGTAAAACTCACCCTTCATCACCAGAGAACTTTAACACCCAAGCGGTTCCTCAAGTTACTTTGGCACCAAAGAGTGAGAGATCAGACTTGACTGACTTCGCCAGATATATGATACGCCAAGAGCTCATTAACACAAGCCTCTCAAGGTTCGACGACTGTCCAGAGAGCTACAGGGCCTGGAGATCAACCTTCAAGGCTGCTATTGCTGATCTGAACCTTACTACCAAGGAGGAACTTGATTTGCTCATAAAGTGGCTGGGGCCAGAATCCACAGATCGTGTTAAAAGACTGAGAACAGTACATGTTGACCACCCGGATGCAGGTCTCGTTGCTGCGTGGGCAAGACTTGAGCAAGCTTATGGCAGCGCTGAAGCCATAGAAGGCGCTCTGTTCAAGAGACTGCAAAACTTCCCAAAAATAGGTAACAAGGACTATTGCAAGCTCCAAGAACTGAGTGATCTCTCCTCATGGAGCTAGAGTTGGCAAAGACAGACCCACGTCTACCTGGACTAAGCTTCCTGGACACTGCTCATGGTGTCAATCCAGTGGCGTCTAAACTGCCATACGGCCTGCAAGAGAAATGGGCGCAGCACGGCTCAAGATACAAAAGAGACTATAACGTATCCTTCCCTCCATTCTCATATTTTTGCAGGTTCATCGGCGAACAAGCCTGGACAAGAAACGATCCCAGCTTCAGCGAAACCAACTTGCCAGCTTCATCATCATCACCAGCATCCTCAAGGTATGATAACACAGCGGCTAAATGTAGAGACTTTAATAGAACAATATCTGTTAAAAGGACAGACATCTCACCACCCGTGTCCTCTTGCAAACCAGAGGGATTCAGGTGATAGCGATAAAGACCCTAATCGTCAGTGCCCTATTCACAAAAAGCCTCACCCTTTAAAGAAATGTCGTGGCCTTAGGCAAAGACTTTACAAGAGCGCAGGGAGATTCTTCAAAAACTTGGGGTATGCTACAGGTGCTGTGCCTCTTACGGACATTTTGCTAAAGACTGTAAAGTTGTCATCAAGTGCACAGAATGCAGCAGCGACAGACATGTTACAGCTATGCACCCCACTCCACTTCCAGACAACCCACAGCAGCTACCTACCTCTGCACCTGTCTCAAATCATGGCGGGGAGCAACAAGGTAATGCTCCAGCTATAGGGAATATTTCTTCTTCATGCACGGAGGTCTGTGGAGAAGGCTTGGATTACAAATGCTGTGCCAAGGTATGCCTAGTCAAGATATACCCAGAGGGTCAACCTGAGAAAGCCACGAAGATGTATGCCATATTAGATGAACAGAGCAACAGATCGCTTGTTAAGCCTAAATTCTTTGAGATCTTCGGCATAAAGGGACACGCAACACCGTATACTCTCAGAACCTGTTCTGGTCGCGTAGAGACTTTCGGCAGAAGGGCCAACGGGTTTATGGTCTCTCACGTCAAGGGGAGAGAGGAATACTCCTACCAACATTAGTTGAATGTGACCAGATACCAGACGAAAGGGAAGAGATTCCTACTCCAGAGGCTGCATATCATCATCCGCACTTAAGGCATCTTGTAGATGAGATTCCAGTAATGGACATGAATGCTGAAATCTTGGTCCTGCTAGGAAGAGACATTCTCAGAGTACATAAAGTACGCGAACAGTGCGACGGACCAGACGATGCCCCTTATGCACAAAGACTTGACCTGGGCTGGGTAATAGTGGGCAATGTATGCTTGGATAAAATGCACACGTCATCTGAGATCCACTCCTTCAAAACTCACGTGTTAGGGAACGGACGTGTATCCCACTTCAAACCGTGTCCTCACCATTATGACGTAAAGGAGAAGCCTCTTGACATTATCTGCGTGTCCGACGTCACTCCTATCCTCTGTGATGACAACCTAGGTACCACAGTGTTTTGTACTACAAGCGATGACAACAAAACAGCTTTATCAGTTGAAGACAGAGAATTTATCAAAGTAATGGACAAAGAATTCTTCAAGGATGAGTCTAACAGCTGGGTAGCACCATTACCTCTTCGTGCTGCAAGGGTCAAACTCCCAAACAATCGTGAACAAGCTTTATCCAGAGTCAAGTCACAACGAACACTAAAGAACAGACCTGAAATGAAGGACCATTTCATCGCCTTTATGAAAAGGATCTTTGACAATAATCACGCTGAACCAGTTCCACCTCTTCGAGAACATGAGGAGTGCTGGTACCTGCCTTTCTTCGGAGTATATCAGCCACGTAAGCCAAAACAAATCAGGGTAGTATTTGACTCCAGTGCCAAGCATCAAGGCATATCCTGAACGATGTTCTTCTCACTGGTCCTAACCTGACCAACACCTCGTAGGTGTACTCATGAGGTTCAGAAGGGAGCCAGTCGCCATAAACTGCTGATATTGAACAAATGTTTCATTGTTTTATTGTACAAAAAGACCATAGGAACTTCCTGAGGTTTCTGTGGCACCGTGACAACAACATGGACAATGAGATGATTGAATACCGCATGAGGGTACACGTCTTCGGAAATAGTCCCTCACCTGCTGTTGCAACATATGCTCTACGAAGGACTGCTCTTGACGGAGAAAAGGAGTATGGAGAAGATGCTCGACACTTCGTTGAAAGAGACTTCTACGTGGACGACGGACTTAAATCCTTACCCACAAATGAAGAAGCCATAGACCTGCTCCAAAGGACACAAGGTATGCTTTCTGAAGCTAACCTCAGACTACACAAGATCGCTTCAAATAGTGTTGCTGTCATGAAGGCCTTTCAACCTGGTGACTATGCCACAGGGTTTAAGGACTTAAATCTGGGAATGGACATGCCACCCGTACAGAGAAGCCTAGGCCTGCGGTGGGACTTATTAAAGGACACCTTCGGCTTCCAAGTCAGCTCTGCAGACAAGCCATTTACCAAACGGTGTTCTGTCAGTGGTGAACAGTTTATACGATCCAGTGGGATTCGTGGCTCCCATTACCATACAGGGTAAATCCTTAGACAGCTCTCAGAGACTATTACAGATTGGGATGCTC
>CM019063.1:542836151-542947152 GCA_009667805.1 Leptobrachium leishanense
CCCCTGTGTTCGGTTCGCATTTGAACTCGAACAATTTCAAAAGTTCGAGTTCGAACTCGAACACGAACCGAACTCAATACAAGTCAATGGGACTCGAAAGTTTGAATTTTAGAGTGCCCTCCAAGAGGGCATATATGCAAGAGATTTGCTATAAAAGGTGTATGGGGGTCCGGGTAGTGCCCGGGGGCAGGAAACAAAAAAAAAATTGTTTAAACTTTTTTCCTTAAAGGAACAGTGAGTTTTCCATGAAATAAAGGTTAAGGATAAAAAAAAAATCCTTCAAATATCGTGCCTAGGAGGTCCCCATAACCTGCCCGTGAAGTGGCAGATTTGTAGGATGTATAGAAACATTTAAAAACAAAAAAAAAGACATTTCAAATGACGGTAAATGGTTTTCCTTTAATCTATTCAGATACAACTGCTTGGGGCGGCAGCCTGTATGAAAAGAAGAGACATTTTAGGACACGCAGAACAGGTTTAGTGATTTTTTGGCTAAATTATGGTGAAACTTATGCAGGCTTTGGATGAAAGTAATAATAGGTGCTTTAAAATTGGGCCTTTAGTGTCGGCAACAGTGCCGTCACACCGTAACCCCTCTGTGGTATTGTGGAAGAGTGCAGGGTTGGACCCTGCAGTCCAATATTAAAATGATATGAATCTGGTATAGGCGTCAGTGGCAGTGCACCCAAATATTGTGCCTTTGGTGGCAGCAAGTGCCTTCAGACCGTAACCCCTCTGTGGTATTGTGGAAGAGTGCAGGGTTGGACTCTGCAGTCCAATATTAAAATATGAATCTGGTACAGGCGTCAATGCACCCAAATATTGTGCCTTTCATGGCAGCAAGTGCATTCATACCGTAACCCTTTTGTGGTATTGTGGAAGAGTTCAGTGCTGGAGGTTTTGTGAATGCAGAAAACATCCCCGATCTATTCCGTTACGTCAGCATCAGGGGGTTGATAGCTGCTGATCCAGGACTGATTAATTTTTATAAATGTCAGCCGGTCTACAGAGTCGGTGGACAGATGCACTCTTTTGTCTGTGACAAAACCTCCAGCGGCACTGAACGTCCTTTCAGAAAGCACGCTAGATGAAGGGCAACCTAGTAGCTGCATAGCATATTGGCTAAGTTCTGGCCAGTGATCCAATCTCAACACCCAGTAAGCCAGTGGATCATCTGCTGGAAAGGTATCCAGGTCTGCCCTTGCCCCCAGTTAGTCCTGCACCATATGGTGAAGACGCTGGCAATGGGTGCCTACAATTGACGTCCCTGGGCGTTGTGGCCTAAAAAATTTAAAGATGCATCAGTCAAGCGGCCCTGGCCTTCACCACTATTCCTCTGATCATCCGCAGCCTCAGAAGCACTTGTGTCAGCACTTGGTAATCTACCAGTGCCTGGAAAGGTGTTACGCAAGTGTCGCTTTAGAGCGTTCAAGTTTTTTCATCCTGTGCTCCCTCTGTGCGGGCAGGATGAGCTCTGCAACTTTACCCTTGTATCGTGGATCAAGAAGGATTGCCAACCAGTAATGATCCCTCTCCTTGATAGCACGAATCCTGGGGTCCTTTAGCAGGCTTTGCATTATTAGGGAGCCCATGCAGCATAGGTTGGAGGTGGCATTAGCTTCCGAGTCTTCCTGGTCAATGAGGATGACCGTATCGTGCACTTCTTCCTCCCCGCCACGCACTAGCCCTTCTGTTTCTGGGCACACAAAACCCTCTCTTGAGGAATCCCCACCTTCAATGCCCCCACTACTTAAATATTCCTCCTCTTCCTCCTCCTTTCTGGTCTGAGTAGGACCCGCTGGACTGCTGTCTGCAGAAAGACTGGGGACTTGAGAGCTAGGGAAGGCCTCCTCTTCCTCCCGCTGCTCTGCCTTTAGAGCCACATCTATAATTCCCCACAGAGTGTGCTCCAGCAGGAACACTAAAGGAATTGTGTCACTGATGCATGCACTGTCCCTTCTCACCATCCTCGTTGCCTCCTCAAATGGTGACAGTACAGTGCATGCATCCTTGATCATCAGCCACTGCGGGGGGAAAAAAAACAAGTTGACCGGAACCTGTCCTTGTGCCATACTCACACAGGTACTCGTTGATGGCCCTCTGCTGCTTGTGCAGACGCTGCAGCATTGCTAATGTCGAGTTCCACCTGGTGGGCATCTCACAGATCAGACGGTTTGTGGGAAGGTGGAATTCTCTTTGAATTTCTGCCAGGCGAACGCTTGCTGGGAATGACTGTCTGAAGTGGCTGCAGACTTTTCTGGCCTGGCTGGGAAGCTCTGGCAGCCCTGGGTACTTGGTAAGGAAACGCTGTACCACTAGATTTAGGACGTGTGCTAGGCATGGTACATGCGTCAATTTACCCTTGCGTAGGGCGGAGAGAAGGTTGCTGCCATTATCACAGACGATCATTCCCAGCTCAAGCTGGCGTGGTGTTAACCATCTCTGCACCTGGCCCTGCAGAGCTGACAGAATTTCTGGCCAGGTGTGGCTCCTGTCCCCTAAACAAACCAGCTCAAGCACAGTATGGCTTCTTTTTGCTTGAGCCATTACGTAGACCCTGTCAGGCGTCGGTTTAACTGCCACTTCACCAGAGACAGAGAAGGAAGAGGAGGAAGAGAAAGAGGTGGTGGTGGAGCAGACAGACCTCATACAAGCAGCTTTCTGGAGGCGTGGTGGATGAACAAGCTCCAGCACAGAGCCCCGTCTTGGATACCTCCCAGCTGCAATCAGAGTTACCCAGTGTGCCGTGAAGGAAATGTAACGACCCTGTCCATGCTTGCTGGACCACATGTCTAAAGTCACATGCACCTTGTTGCTGACTGCCTTTCCCAATGACTGGATAACATTGTCTTCCACGTGCTGGAATGAACTTGCGTGAAAGTAATGGCATTTTGGAACCTGCCACTGTGGTACAGCACATTCTGCAAATTCACGGAAGGGAGCAGAGTCCACCAGCTGGAAAGGCAGCAGCTGCAATGCGAGTAATTTTGCTAAGCTGGCATTTAGACCCTGTGCTTGGGGATGGTTGGGACTATATTTTTTCTTACGCTGCAGCAGCTGCGGCAACGTAATCTGACTGCGTAAATCTTCAGCTGATGGGATGATGTCACATTGTGAGGAAGGACCTGGTACATCCATTACTGTAGCATCATCCCTGTCAGTGGAGGTTGTAGGCAATGACATGGCAGGACATACAGGGGGGTAGAGACAGATGAGGACCTACGCAAAGTTTTGCACCAACGGGATGCGTGGCGGGTGGTCATATATCGCCTCAAGCGATTACAAATCGCAACGGTGGGGTCTGCTGCACATTTCTTAAAGAACTCCTTGACAGCAGAGTTCCTGTATGGGTTCTTTGAGACAACAGCACTCTGCACCGGAGAAGCTCTGACATCTGATGCCTTGGACTGGCTAGTGCTACGGTTGGTCACAGAGTATGTTGTGCCTACTCCTCCTCCTCCCTTGATTCCTCAGTTCCATCTGGCACCCAGGTGGAGTCCGTGACCTCAATGTCATCTTCATCCCTTATCTCCTCGTCACTGGAGCTAACTTGGCAGTATGCTGCAGCTGCTGGGGCAACAGGAGTGCCAGTTATTTGTGTGTCATCACTGGCACCCCTTCCTCTAGGTTGATTATACTCCCTTCCTCAACCTCCGATTGAATCAGAGCATTGTAGTTGCTGCGCATCCGCATGCAGCATGTCACTGTCATTGTAGTCAAACAATTCAGCTGACTCCGTGTGTGATAGCGAGGCTACGGCAGGAGTAGCTGTGGACATGGAGGCTGCATTAGAAGCTTTGGCAGCTGAGGTGGACTGTAAAGCACTAGAAAACAAAAAGTTATCCCTTTCACTGCTGTGTGTGGAGCTCATATTTAAAGCTGATTTGAAGCCATGGGAAATGTTTGACAAACAAGGAGTGGGAAATGTTTGTGAATCCCATAGGCTTCAATGTTAAGAAATATCCTGCAAAAAAGCGAGAAGTTCAAAGTTAATTTTCAGACAACCAATGTTGGAATTGAACCTAACTGGCAGCTCATCCCTACTCATGTATTCTGTACCAAGTCATGCGAACAAATACCATTCAAATGGGCAAGGTGGATTGTCTGAGCAGAGATTCAACATTTCTGGAAGTGAAGTCACGGAAATAAAGTGAATATGCCCCGTGGAGTAGGTTAGTAAATTAAAATTTATGTATAGTTTAGTAACTAATTTGCTTCAAATTGAACAAGCATGGACTATAAGAATAACCCGTTCCCTGAAGAGCAACGGTGCATAAAAAAAAAAGTCAAGTTTGCTGCTTAGCACCAAAAGGAAAGGAAGTAACGGGAATTGTGCCTGTAGGGCATGGAGCTTAAAATATTCATGTATCCATGTTAAGGATTAACTTGCAAGTGGTGCGGAAATATATGCATTTTAATCTCATTTTCTGTTTCTTCCCCTCCATATCTTACAAGGTTCTCGTAGGCTTTCCTGCCCCGTCACAGGTTAGTTTGATTTGGTAGGAATATTACCATAGAGCAGGTGCTTTCACATGCAGGAATGTGAATCAAGCAAGATGAAAGCGGTCATGTTGTGTTGAGCAGAGACCTTACCACCCTGTTACAGGAGGGATAGGTTGTGCAGAATCCCAGACTGTACGGGAAGATTTATAGGTCAGGTCAAATTTTCCCCAATCAAGACCACCATAAAGAGGTGATACAAGATGGAGCTCACAATCTTGCCAATGTGAAGTCTTCTCCCTGCAGTGCCCCCAGAGGCTGAAATGCATATTTGTGTATTGCATAAACATGTTACATGAATTCTATTCCAGGAGATGGTCTTCAGCTGAGAACATTTAGGGATTTAAGATTTTATAGTCTTATTATCTGATATGTGAACACTCTCTTTTTTTTTTCCTAGACAATGACCCGTTTCTAGGCCTTCCATTCTACATCTGAGGTAGTTCCATGAGGGAAGTTTTAGGCAGCAGAGGATTGAGTCTCCACCTTGTGGGATTAGTTGCACTAACATGAACCCGGTAGACAGCTAGCCTGGTTTCCACCAATACCCAGTTACAGGGCTTCCATTGGAGACTAGGTCCATGGAGGTAAACAGCTTCCTGAGCTCCAGGGAAGTTGTGTGCAGCTACTAGCCTCAACTAATGTGCAAAGGGTTTTTAAGCAGAAGTTTATAGCAATCCCAGTTAGTACTAGTTGTAAGAAGAAGCTGTGGAGATGTCAGTGCCCCGAGGTTATGTGGGTCATTTTGCACACGCTCAAGCACCCACCATGGAGATGCAGAGCAGTTGTATGAAGGGAGCAAAGGGGAAAATACCAATTTGAAGAAGTGGCATCATTGAGTACTAAATCCTAGCATAAGACAAAGTCATTCTATTTAGCCCTTAATATAAAACCAAAGCATCTACAGCAGGGATAGGCATCAGTTACTCGCAATCATTGCGCCTGTACCGAGCATCCACAAACACTGCTCGGAGCGCAGACTGCTTAAGTCAGTTCAGCATGTGGTCACAGTGCGATGCCCGACCACAGCAAGGCTAGTTATGGCAATGTAACATGTGAGGAGTGGCCGATGGTTCCATGACTTGCCATTACAGACATTGTGAAGAGGATGCTTGGAGACACTCAGGAGCTTCCTCCCAGCTGTAGGTTCATGTCCTGCATCCAGAGCAGGACATTCTGCAGTGACCTGTCAGCTACGAGTTCAAACCCTCAGATTGTCAGTAGCAATGATCTAACGGTCAGAGACAAACGCTGCTGATCACAACACAGGGATCATGGTCCAGGCAGTCCCTCATAACCCTTGCTTAATAACAGCGCAGGGACTGAAGCCAGCAGACGGCTTTATCCCACCCATGTGAGGTTATTCTGTCCCAATCATTGATCAAAATAATGGTCCAAAAACTATGATCCATGCAAGTGTTTTATTAGAGGCTTTGAATACAGGACAAGTTATATGAGACCAGCTCTGGAAGCAGACGTGGAAGCCAAGGATTTGCAGTCCGTCTGCTTGACCGTGAGGTTAAAGACAGTGGCGCCTTTATATACACCCTCAATGGTGAATTCATAGCCTAAATACGAGCGGACCCTGGCACGGTATGGAATCTCCATTACTCCCTTGGTGACAAATGCCTGCATGCACAGGGAGGTGTTGGGAGCCAGCGTGACGTCTGTTGTGGCCGAGAAGGAAGTCTGCAAGAGAAGACACAGGTTAGAGTCAAGATCTCCCCAGGACCAAGAGTCTCATTGGCTTGTTATGGAAACCATTTCTAGGATATTACTGACCCTGAGAGGGATTCATCCTACTGGAAGGACAAGGTAGCATTTAGGAGTAGTTACCAGCTATCCATACCGTGACCTGGGTCACATCTGTTAATGTCACTCCCTTGTGCCTTTCTCCAGCCATTAGCTTAAACGAAAACGTACAATGGAAGTGTGGTGACAGCATATCCTAGAAAAGGGGCAGCCAGGAACTATGCTAAATGTGGTCAGTGGGTACTTGATGCCAATGGAAGATCACACCCTCGCTTCCTACGGCTATTCAAATTCATGAATGAGACCATGGAATTAACCCTTGTCAAGACAGGCACAGTCTGTTCCAGTGATGCCCATCGCCAACTCCTTGGGTGGTGGATTGTGATTCAGCACTAAATTGCAGTCCTAAGGATGCTGACATCTTGGATGTCAGCTAAGCTTCTGGGGCCTCCTACTGACGTAGCAATTTGTGATGTCAGTTGGATGGTTAGAGGGTTTAAAGCATCTTGTGTGCAAGTTAGGATAGTGGGACTTTCCTAGAATTGCCTTAACCTCTTCACTGCTGTGGCATTGCACCGCTTTTTGCTGAGCTCATTTTTACCTCATTCGCTCATCATGTTTAGATGTGATTTGAAGCCACATTTTATTATATGACCCAGACATATAGATGGTTCTTTCCAGCAGACTCAGAAAATATAATTTTTATGTATGTCATGTCCTGTCTGTATATTAAAAAAATTCAATAAAATTACAATTTTTAATCATCTGCAGCGTGTAAAGTGTTTTTTTCCCCCACCTCCTAATAATATAACTGCAAATGTGCATGTTGTCTAAATGGAGTGCGCTTGTACAAAAATTAGAAATGGGGACTTGTTACTATTTCGGGGGGGGGGGGGGAATGATTTTTAGCAAATGCACCCCATAGAAATAAATTAGTGGAGCATCATTGTTCACATTATAATTGAAATGTGAGTATTGCTGCAATAAAAATATTCCCCCCAACTTTATACCCTGGTCATGTTGGATATCACTGGTTCAGCATCATGGGACATGTAGTTCATTAGACATCTGAAGCTAAGGTTTCCAGTCACCCATAGATTATTTTGCATTTTTCAGGAATAACTGGAATGGGGACAAATACACTGAAGTAACGCCAAGAAGAGCATAGTTACCGTTATCGTATTGGTTTCTGTGAAGTTCCAGGTCCGAGTTGTGCTTGTGTTGATGGAGATCTTCCACTCGGTTTCCAGGATAGAGGGGATCCCGGCACTAAATGTGATCTCAGATTTAGTAGAGACCGTGTAGCTTTGATCATGGGAGAAGGTGCTGGTTGTGGTTATTTCTTTTGAGACCCTGAGGGAGGACAGACAGGTTAGCTGGTGGTTTAGCTCAAAAGGCCAACAATAGGTGTGGTCCAGGTTTATTTCTACATCTAACCTCTCCACCCAAATAAAGTCCATCTGAAAGGTTTGCCCTTGATGCCATGTTTTAATAGCGAGTCAGATGAAGTAAACAGCTTTAATTTACTCACAGCTGCTGCTCAGGTCAGACACTCCAGCCACGACACCATAGCAAGGACCATTACATGGAGCAGATACCTGGCTCTCCTGGAGAGGCTGGAGGTTTACACAAGGAGCTAACAGGCTGCTGTTTCTTCCATGGTCAAATTTAACATATACTCACGAGAATGAATATTTATGGGGTTGTCCGCTGGAGTTGGTAAAGGTTTTTTGTGTCGCCAACGCCTGAGGTTCCAGGGATACAATTTTACCTAAATCAGGAAGAAATTCAAAGTGCTCAATACTAGCAATGGTTCTGTCAGTGGTGAAGGCCAGACAGATGCAGGAGGACGCTCCCTCGCCTGTACGCACAGCCTCATTGTGAGGATACTGGGGGTCGGGGATGTTGCTGCAGGCCATTTAAAGAAGGTCCCTGGCAACTCACTGGCGCACCACAGCTCGCCCTCAGGGCTGAAAGCTATGAAGTGAGTGAGCTGATACCAGTTGTCTTTTCCCACTTGCTGGGCTGTGGCAAACCAGTTATCCTGCAGGCCGGTTGGGGGGCTTCTCCGGATAAGCTTGCCGTCAGACCTCACTGCATACAGGATGCCTTTAGGATCAAAGAAGAGGGCACGTAGTGAATTCCAGTTACCGGATCCCATCAGGATGCCTGTGTGGTATTTCCAGGGCAGAGCTTTATCGGTTGGGGCTGGACCCTTGAACAAGTCCCCTTGATTTGTAACTGCATACAGCTCCCCTTGTGGATCAAAAAGGAGAAATTTATAGTTGCCCCACTCTGCGGTTCCAACCTTCCTGTCATCTGTGAACCATTCTTCTCCTGGCGATAGAGGCAAGTGTCCACTGAACACATCTGCACCACGGACAGCAAACAGCTCCCCTTTAGGGTTGAAGGTGATCTTTGTGGCCCTCATGAGCTTCCCTACTGGAGCAGCATAGTATACAAAGTTCTCATTTGCATGATCAGGGGGCAAGCCCGCCCCAGCGACATATTCCCTGTAGGTCACGAGAAACAGCAGCGTATCTGAAACAGAAAGGCGAGATCATGTACATGCAGTGCTCAGAGCATCCAGCAAGGACCCAGTCTGGGGGGGGGGGGTTACTTTATTCTAGGCAAAGATCATGGTAAGATCTTTAGAAGACAGGCAGCATGTAAAGTATTTGCATTTTTTTGGGGTAGTAAGTACAGAGTAGATTCCTCCAGGTCATATTACAGTTTAAAGATTTTAATATCAGGTTTATGTATAATCGCTGTTATTCTAGAGCAGAAACCCGCGGCTCCCTGATGTTTTAGGAACTACATCTCCCACGATGCTCACCCATTAGGCCAACTGAGCCACATGGGAAACATAGCCAAGGACACTTTTGAAACCACATATCCCAGGAAGGCTCAATGCTGGCCAAGCATCATGGAAGACAAGATCTTCCAAGGTTCCCCATAACTGATCTATTCACTGTGGGAACCCCAATACACCCCTTTCCCAGATTACTGCATGACTCCATGGGAAGGCTACCCATTTCCTGAAGCTCAATGACTGTCACCCCACTTCCATTGAGAAGACATACCGTTGGACAGTCTTTAGATTTAACCTACACATTCAGGAACATGGTTTCCAGATTAGGGATGGGCTGCCGGTTCGAATCATTGCGATGTTCGCAGCGAACATTTGCTGTTCGAAATGTCACGAGCTTCAGACTTTCCAGGCCATTCACAAAAGGCAAAAAGACATTTGAAAAAAAAAAAGAAAAAAAAAAAAGCCTTTTGTTGCTACTGGTGTGTCCCGATTCTCACCATATACTGTAGCGCAGTACAAGTGCCTAAGCATTGCTGACCTGGTTTTGTTATGACCCTCGCTCTGCACGGTATATTCCACTGCTTGTTACACTATAGCGCAGTACAAACTTCTATTGATCTCAGTCTGGTGTATATTGTTGGTGCCGTCTCCCTGGCTGCTAGAGGTTAGGTTTAGTGGTCCCGACCATCCTAAGGATCGGAGGGTTAGAGGTCTGTTACCAGGTCTGTCCTGGGGAATCTATGAATATGCAGTGAACGCCGCAGCAAACGTTAGCGCTCACTCGCATGAGCATTAACATTTGCGTTAATATCGTTTTGTCCCACGGCTTCAAATCTCATTTAAACATCAGCAAAGCAATATAAAATAAATAATTAAGTTTCATTGTTTCCTGTCCCCCAGGGTAGTACCTGGACCCCCATACACCTTTTATGACCAATATCTTGCATATTTGCCCTCTGGAGGGGACCTTCATTTACAAACTTGAGCCCCATTGACTTGCATGGTGTGAGTGCAAACTCTCAAACGTTCAAATGCGAACCGAACACGGGGTGTTCAGCCCATCCCTAGAGACCAACCAAACTGTGCAGGTTAAAGCCAAATCATGCAAGTGAAATATGGGAAGGGTTCCAGGGAAACCCGATCGACAGAAGCGTCAGTGTGGAATAACCACACCAAGCTGGAAGGTATTTCAGGGAAGCAATCTGGAAGTCTAGGAACCACCGGTTCAGATTGGACCAGTAGTGGTCAGAAACAAGATGGGGGGGGGGGGGGTGGAGTATAGGATAAAGCAGTTCCAGAATGCTGAAGTCTTGTTAGAATGTCCTACCAGCAACTCCTTTTCATGGAGTGCCTTTTAAACAAGTGGTGTCAGGTTAAAGTTCACTGGTTCATCCATGACCAGTAGCACAGCAAACAGCCACCCTACAGGACTATTCCCCCCCCCCTATTTAGTGTGTGCGGGTATCACAGTCTATCTTCCAAGCGTCACACAGCGCTCTACAAGCAGCAACCCCACTGGAACACCTGCAGCAATGCCAACCCGCCGAGAAGACCAAGGAAATTTATACATTGTATCTCCATCAATATTTCCTACAAAATATTAGGTTAAGATCAATTATATACATAGTGGTTGAAGCGCCTTGACAAAAGGGAAAAACATTACCAAAGCACAAGCAGTTATGAAAAGGTCCAACTGGCAGCAGTTTAAGCAGTCGCCAAAAACCAAAGAGTTTATATTTAATCAAGTAAACAAATGATTGGCTACACATTACATTAAAGCCGAGACTGCATGACATACAATGCAGGGACACTCACCTGGAGTAGCCTCCATTATCAGAGCTGTCAGGAAACACCTCTGTAGCTTCTCACCAAATAGTTTTAGATCAGGAAAGGTCTCACAAAACCTCTGTACAAGTTCAGCCCATTCAGTCCATTATGTTTATAGGCCGGAGCCTCCCTAAACACAGCTGTACCTGCTTTAATCAGCACACTGTGACCAATGGCTGCTGGGGGATCTGGCAGGGGATGGGTTAACCAGCCTATCTGCATCTAAAGCTGTTTGATATGTGTGTTGGACACTGCTCATTATAGGGACATTCTCATAATAAGGATTTTGGTTCTTGGGGCTGGGGGTGTAACGCATAATGCGACACATCTATCGATTTACATTATTTATTGTATGTGGGGATTGGAGAAGCTCCTCTGAATTGAATTAAAAGATAGAAATTACCTGTAAACACCTTCCCGTGCAAGATATAGGCTGATCCTTCATGTTGATGGGCATGAAAAGTGCTGCCATGTAATGTGCAGGATACATTTAATACATGACTCAAATTAATGCACTAATGAATACTATCACTCCAGACATTGATTGATAGCTATATAGTTGGCCAAGGGAACCATGGGAGTTGTAGTTCAGAAACATAAGGGGTCGCAGTTCGACAACACTCTTCTAGAATAGACTTCTAGATTGATGAACGGATTTCCTTTTTGTGATATATGGAATCTACACACAACATGGCAGAACATTTCCTGTACATGATAAAAGAAGAGCGTGCAGATGAAGAAAACCTAATGTGCATGATATCACCTCTAGGTATTGCCCCTAAGTCACAAAGCAGGCACGTGGTGCTGCGGCCAGCCTGCGACACGCCTCTAGGGTTGCCAGATCGGCCATATTTTCCTGGACACATTACTATTTCATGCGGGGGGGGGGGGGGAGCAGGAAAAAGTCCTGTTACATGTATAATTCATATGTCGCTCTTGAAATTACCCCTTGCTGACTCGATTTCCTCGCCTAAGCGTTCCCTGCTGTGGACAGTTTTGTTTTTGGCAATCTCTGTGGACTATAGCTGATTTTACTCTCAGGGTTTTTACTGTCTGGTTCCTATGCGTTCACATGCCTGCTGAGACATATTTTATTAGGCCTTTTTGGTTACTGACGTGGACTCTGTTGAAGCTGTTCCCAAGCTGAAGATATCTTTTTCTCTTGTTTGCCCATACTCTGAGACTTTTTGTATCTTTTATTTTCCGATGAGACCCCCCAATTGGGGATGACTTTCTGTTGAATGTTGCCTTATACCCCCCTTCTCCCCATAATGAGTCCCTCCCTGAGGATATACTTGGATTCCTGGCGTTCCTGATCCTCCCCCCCCCCCCTTGATGCTTGTAGGTTCATGTTGTTCATCTGTTGGAGCACTGGGACTCACCATCCCTTTTTTTTTTGTGGGACATTAGGAGGTAGCCTGGGAGAGCCGCTAGGGTGGCTACCTAGGCTCTGAACACCCTTTTGGCCCCAGGTCTCCTGGCCACGTGGCCCCTTACATGGCCCTCGGTTCCCTTTAGGTTGCTGGGGTGAGCCAGGAATGCCACGATATGTTTGGCAGTCCCTCACTCTTTTTTTATCCCCCCCTTTTTTTTTTTTTTTTGTTTCCCTGGTGCCCCATCAGCGAACTCCATCACTCTCTTTTGTTTTTGCAGGATGACCCTCCTGACGAGTTTCTACACCCCCCCCCCCACTATTTTAGATTTTCTGTAGTTTCCTATGTGAACCCCCCCCTTATGTTTTTTGTGCTTTCTTTGTGAGTATCTCATTTGGCCCTGTGAGGCCACCTGACTGGTCGGTCTGTGACCTTTTGTTTATTGCAAAATAAAAAAAATTGAAATATAATTCATATGTCGCAGGAAGGAAATCAAGGCAGGTCTCCTGGGATTCCTTTTTGATTTCTTACCTGCAGCGTATGAATTATACATGCTGCGGGGTGGTATTTTTCATGCACTGCCCATCAGCATGAATAAATTATACATGTCCAGGAAAACATGGCCGACCTGTCAACCCTACCTCCGTCTGAGTCCACGTATTAGGGTATCCAAGTCTTGAAGGACAGGATTTGCCCAGCAGCAAGAAAGGGTCACTTTCTTAAAAAGGGTTATTGAGATACCACTGAACTTTCAGTGAAATTGCGGCGCTCTCTCGTTCTGCGTACTTCGCGATTTCAGTTCCCAACCCTGCAGTGAATTCAGGTGCGCCAAACAGGATCCACAGAACGCCACCGATCAGCCTGCCAAAGACAGCCGACGATCCACGAACACCGAAAATAGCAGACTATCTGCCAAACGGCTAAAAAAAATATACCAGAGAGGAGGCACAGGGGGCATATTCCCCCGAGCTGCAGTCCCATTAAAGGTTATATAGAAAACATTTGAAACCCTGTTTCTCCGGTTCTACACAACCTACATAAACCATTGGGGGAGCCATTGGAAAGGTCAGAGTCTGACCTTTCCAGTGATACAAAACATGACTATGTACGGAGGAAAAAAACACAAGAGAAAACAATGTATTTTTTTCTCAATTTGTTTAAAATCGTGTATTTCCTTAGAAAAATGCAGGATGGGAAGTGAAATGGCTCAGAAGCGAAGGGGTTAACTTCTATGTATCAAATCTCTGGAGTTCACTTGACAAGGCTATTTCCTGCCTTCCTGGATACACTCAAAATATATAAACCTCTATAGTGTGTATACTGTATGTCCAAGCCTGTGTATCACTGTATATATGGATGTGTGTGTATGTGTCTTTTGAGTGTATGTCAATGACTGTGTGTCTGTATACAGATGTGTATGAGTGTGTACCTGGGTGCATATCTCCCAAATGTCCCTGTTTTTGAGGGGCAGACCCTTTTTTGGGCCAAAAATTTCCCTCTTTTTTTTTCTCTAATGTCCCTCCTTTTAGGAACGCCCCAATATATTCACGGAGTGCAGGTGTATAACAGAGATGCACAGCAATAAAACTCCCAGCAATGACTCTGTAAAGTATAATAAATGTAAATAAGATACTTTGCTTTGATTTTAGTTAACATTTTTATTGACATAAATGGGCCAAAATGTTATGTTCACTACAAAGTCTGGGAACAGCTGAGTTTCTGAGCCTGGCTTTAGTGGCTTCCTTAAATGGTGTGTGTGTATGTGTGTGTATAGCTATGTATTTGTTTGCCTCTCTGAGTTATATTGTTGTGTATGGGTATCAGAGTGTGTGTATAGCTATGTATTTGAGTTACTGTATATGGCTGTGTATGGGTATGTGTTTGCATCGGAGTTATGTGGCTGTGTATGGGTATTAGTGGGTGTATGTGTGTATATCTATGTATTTGTTTGTATCTCTGAGTTATATGGCCGTGTATGGGTATCAGTGTATGTGTGTATAGCTACTCTATATTGCCAAAAGTATTCGCTCACCCATCCAAATAATCAGAATCAGTTGTTCCTCCAATCACTTTCATGGCCACAGGTGTATAAAATCAAGCACCTAGGTACGCAGACTGTTTTTACAAACATTTGTGAAAGAATGGGTCGCTCTCAGGAGCTCAGTGAATTCCAGCGTGGAACTGTGATAGGATGTCACCTGTGCAACAAATCCAGTCATGAAATTTCCTCGCTCCTAAATATTCCACAGTCAACTGTCAGCTGTATTATAAGAACGTGGAAGTGTTTGGGAACGACAGCAACTCAGCCACGAAGTGATAGGCCACGTAAACTGATGGAGCGGGGTCAGCGGATGCTGAGGCGCATAGTGCGAAGAGGTCACCAACTTTCTGCAGAGTCAATCGCTACAGACCTCCAAACTTCATGTGGCCTTCAGATTAGCTCAAGAACAGTGCGCAGAGAGCTTCATGGAATGGGTTTCCATGGCCGAGCAGCTGCATCCAAGCCATACATCACCAAGTGCAATGCAAAGCGTCGGATGCAGTGGTGTAAAGCACGCTGTCACTGGACTCTAGAGCAGTGTAGGTGCGTTCTCTGGAGTGACGAATCGTGCTTCTCCATCTGGCAATCTGATGGACGAGTCTGGGTTTGGCGGTTGACAGGAGAACGGTACTTGTCTGACTGCATTGTGCCAAGTGTAAAGTTTGGTGGAGGGGGGATTATGGTGTGGGGTTGCTTTTCAGGAGCTGGGCTTGGCCCCTTAGTTCCAGTGAAATGAACTCTGAATGCTTCAGCATACCAAGACATTTTGGACAATTCCATGCTCCCAACTTTGTTGGGCCAGTTTGGAGCTGGCCCCTTCCTCTTCCAACATGACTGTGCACCAGTGCACAAAGCAAGGTCCATAAAGACATGGATGACAGAGTCTGGTGTGGATGAACTTGACTGGCCTGCACAGAGTCCTGACCTCAACCCGATAGAACACCTTTGGGATGAATTAGAGCGGAGACTGAGAGCCAGGCCTTCTCGTCCAACATCAGTGTGTGACCCCACAAATGCGCTTCTGGAAGAATGGTCAAAAATTCCCATAAACACACTCCTAAACCTTGTGGACAACCTTCCCACAAGAGTTGAAGCTGTTATAGCTGCAAAGGGTGGACCGACGTCATATTGAACCCTATGGATTAGGAATGGGATGTCACTTAAGTTCATATGCGAGTCAAGGCAGGTGAGCCAATACTTTTGGCAATATAGTGTATGTATTTGTTTGTATCAGTGTGTGTATGTGTGTATAGCTATGTATGTGTTTGTATCTCTGAGTTGTATGTCTGTGTCTGGTATCGGTGGGTGTATGTTTGTATCTGAGTTATATGGCGATATGTGTATGTGTGTATAGCTATGTATTTGTTTGTATTTCTGAGTTATATGGCTGTGTCTGGGTGTCAGTGTGTGTATGTGTTTATATCTATGTTTGTGTTTGTATCTCTGAGTTGTATGGGTATGTTTGTATCTGAGTTATATGGCTGTCTATGGGTATGTGTGTATATCTCTGAGTTATAAGGCGGTCTATGGGTATCAGGGGGTATATGGCCCTATGGCGTGTTACTGCTGGTGGTGCTTTATTCTCAGTGACAGGCAGAGAATGTTCCAGAGTGCAGAGCATTGCTGTGCAGTGTCTATCCTGTGTCACCTGAGCCGCATGAAGACAAACCCGTGGGGCAATGTTCTGGGGAGAGTGAGTGTGATGAGCAAAGTATGCGATTAGGCGAGACACTGCCTGTCACTTCGAACCCAACACCAGCTCTTAGCCAAAACTCATAGGGCCACATTACAATCATCACACTAAAACGGGGACGCTAAGTAGGATCATGTGCGCCTGCAGGTTTCTCCTTAGCATCCTGAAAGGTATTTTAATATGATAGGTAGTGTGAATCCACCCCCCCCCATTATAAGTGTCAAACCCTGCAAGTCTTTTACTTGCATAGGATGTTAGCCTGTGGAATTTAGCCATTTCCTTTGTGTGCAGGAAGGGGTGTGTGAAAAGTGTATGCTAGAAAAAGCCATCTCTGAATCAATATAGTAATTTTTGGCTCACTGTTGGTTAAACTCTGACGTAGAAATGTATCTGTATGCTGATTGGCTATAAGTTCTTTGAAATCTAATAAAAGACATGTCTAAGGAAGGATATTTCAGACAGGACTGACGCTACATTGCTTTTGTGGCTGATTTTGTTGTCTCTCGCCATGGTGAAGCGCCGCGCCCTGTTTTCAACTTTGATATATGAGAAGAAACTTGAAAAAGGTTTATTGAAATTTCATAAATGGTAATTATTATAGGGAGTTTGTTTTGTTTGCTTTAAATCCAAATTTATCAGTTGTTGTCTGAAGTGGGATTTGCCATTCAGATGTATTCTTATATTTAAGTGTATCTTTACATTTGAATATATTCTTACATTTGCTTGTTCAGATTTTGCGAACTTGCCTCCAGGCTTGGTTTCCTTGAAGTTAAAGCTATGGTTCAGAGCTTGTTGATTTTTTTTTTGAATTTTTTTTTTTTTTTTGGTGCAAGGTTGGACTCTTTGTCTTGATTTGTTTTTGTCATTTTATGTATTGTAGTAAAGGAAAATCGTTTGAGGACCTCACGTGTGTTTGAACTCGCCCGGTGTGCTGAGTATTTGTATTTGCTGGAAATTGAACTCATAAAAAAAGAAACGAGCTGTTTCTAGTTGTTTTGTCTCCGTTCTGTGTCTATCTTGTACTTCAATTCTGGTGTTTCTGGGTCGTCCATATCTTGTAATTGTGAGAATTTTATTTTAACTGATTAGATTTTCTTCTTGTATATCAACTGATTTAATCTCCCATTGAGAGACAGTTTTTTTTCCTCTAAATTTTTATTTTTATTTTCTCGCGCGCTGCTGCCATTTTTTTCTTTATTTTTTTGCTGCATGTGTTTGCGCGCTGATTCTAAAGGATTTGCTAACTGTTTTTTCTTTCAGATTGCATGTTTGTTTTTGTTTTATTTTTTATTTTGTTTCAGGCCATTGATTGCGTCTGTTTATTTAAATGTTTGCCTTTACTAACTATTAATATATGTGTGTATCTTTGATGTTTTGTATTTCGTAGTTTTGATATTATGTTTTTTATATGTAATTTATGTATAGGGACTGCTTTTCGTAAACCAGGTTTCTTTGTTTCTGTGTCATTACTGCCTTGCCTCGTGTAAAAAAAAAAAAAAAAAAAAGGGCACAGGAAATGGAGACGACAATAGGGCTTTACTTTTACAGTGACTTTCAAAAGCGCCTGCTAACTTTTTTTCTCTTTCTCATACATTCATTTTTTCTCTCTTTGTTCTTTTTTTATTTAATTAAAAGAAACTCTTTATTTGTAATGTATAATGTTATTATGTGTTTGTATAAGGATTTTTTTTCTTTGAATGCTAGTAGTCTTTTAGCAGTGCAAGTTGGAGAATGGAATATGTAGTTATTTTTGTTGTTCTGTGAGTATCTATTTGGATAATTGAACAGGATATACAAATGACATGTGTCTAATGCCTTGAATGACTGTAGTAGCAGTTGAATTCTGGAGCTGTTAGTGCTTTATAAAACTGTAACTGTTGTGGAATTGGGCGCGGTTTGAGTGCTTCGGCGTGCGTACAGTAGTGGAACAGAAGAAAGTAATTATGGGAGCTGGATTTACTGTAAATGGATTATAAGTTGATGTATATATATAAAAATTAGTGTATCAAGGTGATGGGCTCAAAGTTGTACATTTTCCCAAGAGAGGCGTGTTCGGTTATTTTCCTCTGGTCTTTGTTTGAGTCCAGCACTAAGGGATTGACCGCACCTTAATATAGGTTATATGTTTTGCCAAAATGGCTGACTGAGATCATTTACAGTGTTTGTAACTTGTATAATGGAATATATATGAAGGTTCATGTTTGGTTGTTTGGAATCTAAGAGGATGAAGTGATATAAAGCTGAAGGATTTGAGTGAAAGTTTAAAGGAAAGCGCCTACAGGTTTAGTAGCGCTGTACAAAGGAATTTAGGCAGATTTCAAATAAGAGAAGGTGTTTTTTTGGTTTTATTTTAGTTGACTAAGGAAGATGGAAGGTTGTAGTTTGGTATCTGAGTATTGTTTGATTTGTTTTCTTTTTCTGCAGTGGTAGCCAGATGTCTAGTATTATTTTTTTTTGCTGTCTGATGTTTTTGTCTTTTGGTGTGAAGTGTAGTAGCGTATAACTTTGCCTCCATTGAATATTCTTGGAGGGAATAAAACAGGTTGTAAAATAGCTGCACAAACACCTCACGTTTGAATGTTTGTTTTTAACCAATATCCTTAATAAAGATTATTGATGTTTATTAAGAATCTTTTTTCTCTGAGTTTCCTCTGAGAACTTTGTGCTAATTAACGCGTCAAGTTTTAAACATGCACTTCTATACTTTCTTTCCCAGTTCATGATATTTTTGTTGTGTTTTTTTATTTGAATTGAAGTTCACATTCTTTTCCTAGTCTCCTCCATTTTGTCTCACTCATGACCCCTCCTCTCCTCCGTGTTGTCTCACTCATGACCCCTCCTCTCCTCCGTGTTGTCGCACTCATGACCACTCCTTTTCTTTGTGTCCAAAAAAAAATGTGTTGCATTTTTTTCTCCATTTTAAAAGTATTTTAACCATATGAATTTTAAAGTTTTTGACAGGTTAATAATACATTTTTTTCCCAAGTTTTTACTTTAGGTGAAAATTACCCATGCATGCCAACTTTGCTCAAGCTAGATGGAAGATTATGCGATACCAATATTGATAAAGATGTTGGAATTGAAGGAAATTTACTCAAACACATTATCATTTCACATTGCAATGTTACATCAACCGGATAATAAGGAATTATCAGACACCAGGCAATAAAACAATCTAATTATCGACAACTCATCAATAAATCATGCTATTTATAGAAGATCATTGATTTGGAAATACAACTTAAGACATGTCAGTTTTACAAAACTGTTATTTTCAACCAATAAGACAGAAGACAAAGAAAGAAGATAATGTATTTTTATATTCTGATGTCGTCTAAGTGATAATTATTTTGTGTCTTTTTTATTTTATATTTTGTTATTTTTGTTGTTTAGTTACAATCAATATTGTTCAAAATTCCCTGACACATTTAGGATTATTGAAGATCACATCCAATTAAAATTAGAGTTCATTAATGTATTTAGGAACATATAATTTAATGCATTTGCATAAATACGTTTCATGACATATATAGTGGTAAATGAAAGTTTTAATTCGATAAAATTAATGCTGTTTTTATTGTTTTTATTTCATTTGAGGATTGGTGTGTTTTATAAACGCCAGGTTTGTTTCACAACACCGAACAAGACTGAATAGGATAGTAATTTAAAAAAAATATATATATATATTTAATAAAAGGGTGGAATATGCACTTCGGCTATTTCCCTTTTGAGCCAAAGTTGCGTATATATATTTTTCTCTAACAATGAGTCAGAAGTAGTATAATTTTTTTATTGCGTGAGGCCAACAGGCTTCGCGGGGACATTTTGAAATTTATTATCTGTGTCTCTTCTTGTGTAAATTAACATTTTTATTGTTTTCGTGCATTTGAGAGTGACAATGAATGAATGGATGTATATGATTAGCGGGTATACCATATTTTATTTTCTTTTTTTATTTTCTTTATTGTTGCTAAAACCATATCACATCATCAAGAAACCTGACAGTCACAATGACTGCATATGGAACGAATCATGGACATTTTGTGTCAAGGTCAAAGGTCACAGGTAATAAGCAACCAGCGCAAAGAGACAGCTTGTTCAGGAGTCCCTATGGTGGGAGCTCTGATGACATTCAATGATTATGCGTCTCAAGCTGGGATGTTGAAAAAAAGACCACACCCTGATCTCGCACTGTGGACTATGGTATTAGATTATGGAATATTATTTTTTTATTTAATCCCCTAGATAAGTGTGAGAAAGGATTTAATTTGTGAAAATGAGAATGTATTTCTTGAATGTGTGTATGAATGCAGGTGTATATGCGTTTTGTGGAGTGAAGCTGAACATAGGAAAACACACAGATATAGATCTGACTCATGTTGATTTATTAGATAAATGAACTTTTACATTCAAGTTATTATACTTTTCTTGTTCGGTGAATTATATTTTGGGAAATGGGAATAAATAGTTATTTAATGTCTAGATTAGGTATTTTTGCCTACACTCCAAATGTGGTTCGCTGGAAGAGTGAATCTAGATAGATAAGTGTATTTTATGCTCATAAAGGGCATCCTTGGGGAATCCTTTTCGTATATCATACAGGTATTAGGCGAGGATACTATGGCCCCAGGTATAATTAGTTTAATTGTCTAGTTTGTTTCATCCCTTTTTGTGATCACGATTGTATATGTGATCAATGAGACGATTGAAAGGTATTTTAATATGATAGGTAGTGTGAATCCACCCCCCCCCCATTATAAGTGTCAAACCCTGCAAGTCTTTTACTTGCATAGGATGTTAGCCTGTGGAATTTAGCCATTTCCTTTGTGTGCAGGAAGGGGTGTGTGAAAAGTGTATGCTAGAAAAAGCCATCTCTGAATCAATATAGTAATTTTTGGCTCACTGTTGGTTAAACTCTGACGTAGAAATGTATCTGTATGCTGATTGGCTATAAGTTCTTTGAAATCTAATAAAAGACCTGTCTAAGGAAGGATATTTCAGACAGGACTGACGCTACATTGCTTTTGTGGCTGATTTTGTTGTCTCTCGCCATGGTGAAGCGCCGCGCCCTGTTTTCAACTTTGATATATGAGAAGAAACTTGAAAAAGGTTTATTGAAATTTCATAAATGGTAATTATTATAGGGAGTTTGTTTTGTTTGCTTTAAATCCAAATTTATCACATCCCAGTTTGAGCGTGATATTACGGGGCAGGCTGCTGGATTAGCGCCTGCCCTGTAATGCAGCGCTATCCCGTAGTATCATCGAGGCAGTGCTAAGCACCACTGCGAGAATCCCCTCCATGGACAACACAGAGGCTTCTACTGCCAGTCGCATGACCAGAAGGATGTCGCCTCAATCGGCAGGTTGGCGGATTGATCTCTGAAGAAGAATGGGGGACTTTTTTCCCCCCAGTCTCTCTTTGCTCACGGCAGCCAGAAGAAGTGGATCAAGCCGCCCTTTTTGTTCCAGTAGGCTTCTCTAAAGTAATGTGTTTTCAGAGACTTCTTGAAGGACTGGAGAGATGGGGAGAGTCTGATGTTGCGGAGGAGGGAGTTCCATAGAAAGGGGGCAGCTCGGGAGAAGTCCTGAAGGAGGGAGTTGGGGGTGCGGGTACAAGGAACCGATAGCATGAGATCATTGGCCGAGCGAAGTGGTCGGGACGAGATGTACTTGCTAATAAGGGAGGAGATATAGACAGCAGCACTGTTCGAAAGTGTCCACTGCTGTCTTTACGTTTCTGCGCTGTTTGTGTTTAGGTTTATTTTTCTTCTTACTCGTTTATGGAACCCACACATATTATACACCGTTTTTCTCGCCATTAAATGGACTTTCGAAAGATACCATTACTCCCATCATATCGTACAATTTCCTATAAAAAAAAATCTGAAATATGATGGGAAAAACCCCAAAAAGAGCACACTTTTTCATACTTTGATCCCCAAAATCTACAACCGCCCAAAAAATTTTTCATTGCCTAAATTGCAACTATGTCAGTGGCTGGGGGTGACCCCGGAGACTTGTCTGACATCCTAGATGTCCGCCACCTCTGGGAGCACACCCTGTGGTCCGTTGCTAATTAGTGTTGAAACTCATTCCGGCACCTAAGGGGTTAAATAGTGGCACCACTGGAAAGGGCAGACTGTGTAGCTCTTTTTTTGTTTTGACTGTTTGCTGTTTGGGAGGGAGAGGGGTCCAATAGACCTCCCCCCTTTCAGGCTCTCCCTCAGTAGTGCCGGGGGACACCTGAAACCATTGTCATTGCGCCTGGCGATGACATCAGTGCGACGGCCGGGGCCCATAAAACCCTCAGGCTGGCTTCAAGGAACCAAAGAGGTGAGTATAGGGAGGGAGGTCCTTAAGGGGACCTTAGTCCTTAAGGGGAATTTTCTTCAGGGTTTACTATGTACGGCAGTGGTCCATATGGGGTTAAAGAGTGGTGAATGTGACCCAGTATAGATTAACCACTTCAATGCTAAGGACGCGCTCAGCGCGTCCTCAGCATTACCGCTGGTGTGCTGAGGACGCGCTCAGCGCGTCCTCAGTTTGGGGTCAGCGTTCGGCCGGGTTCCGGCCGATCGCTGGCCCCTCCGGTGCGGGCTGACATCCTGGATGTCAGCCCGGCATCCGGACCACCAGCCGCCATTATTAGGTGTCATCGCGGGGGCGCGATGACACCTAATTCAGGCGCCCCCCCCGCATGTGCGGAGGAGGCGCCTGAAAGGGAGGGGGGGGAGGTCCTTCGGACCTCTCTCCCTCCCGATCGGTGGCACACAGGGGCTTAACCCAGGCATCATTTGGAAGGGCACAGCCTGCCCTTCCAAATGATGCCTGGCATTAACCCCTGGGGAGCTGGATCGCAAATCGGCGCTGAAAAGCGCCGATTCGCGATCCTTCCCGGGAGCTGGCCGACATCTTGGATGTCGGCCAAGCTTCCGGGAACTCCCCCAGAGGACTGGCGTCATCGTGCGCAGCACGATGACGCCAGTCCTAGCGTTAACCCCTAACTGCCACCAAGTGTGGAGATAGGGAGTTCCAATGAACTCCCTATCTCCCGATCTGTGGCAGCTAGGGGTTAAATTTTGATATCGTTGGATCGGCCAGAGCATGGCCGTTCCAACGATACCAAACATGAAAGTTAAAAAATTTGTAAAAAAAAAAAAAAAAAAATAAAAATAAAAAAAAATTAAAAAAAAAAAAAATAAACACATTTTTTTTATTTTTTTTGGTTTGTTAGTGTAGCAATATTGTTCCCATTTCAATTATAATGTGAACAATGATGCTGCACTAACGATTTTTGTATGCGGTGCGTTTGTTAAAAATAGTGTAATTTTCCCCAAAAAAAAATGTAACGAGACCCCATCTCTAATTTTTTTAACAAGCGCACCCCATACAAAATATAACCGCAATTGCTCGCATGTTAAAATGTGGAAAAAAACACTTTACACATTGTAAATTATTAAAAATTCATATTTTATTGCATTTTTTGTTATAATATACAGACATGACATAACGTATACATATAATAATGACATATTATGAATCTACCGAGTCTGACGGAAAGAACGATATATAATATGTCTGGGTCATATACTAAAATAAGCCTTAAAAACACGTTTAAACATGATGCGCAAAACAGGTAAAAAATGACCTCAGCACAGGGGCGGGAAAAGCCTCAGCAGCGAAAGGGTTAATACAAAGATATTGATTTTGTAACCAAAAATGAATTAGTTGTTTAAGAAAACTAAATTAAACTCTAAGGCTAGGGTCAAACGAAAGCATTTTTACACGCGAACGTAAAAAGGTGCGTCCGAACGCATTGATGTATTTTTTCACGGAATATGCGAAAACGGTCATACGATGCGCATGTTCGTGCGTGATGTTTTACGAATCCAAACCAGGAAACTTTTTGCGTCTGGACGTTATGTTGGCCGGACACGAGCAGGGTCTGACGTCTCCAAATCACGCACACACGCCGCTAGCGGGCGCAGCGCACTCTGTACGTCAGTACTAGCGGTTCTGCGTTCTCGAAAAAATGCGTTCATTTTCCACTTGCGTTGCGCGGCCGGACTTTCGTGCGACCGTACTTCGTATATTGGCTGTCATTGCCTGTCATTTGCTGCTAGTGCGGCTGTAATTATGTGCGCCAGAACGCACGTTAAAAGTGCGCTGGTCTGACCCCAGCCTAATACTTAGTATAGTGAAGGCAATAAACAAAAAAAGAGTTAACAAAGAGATTTGGACGAAGCAAATTAATTGTGCTTTCATGTTACAGGATTAGTGTAGATTAATGACAGTTACTATTTTTGTGATTCCAAATATGATTTTTTTTTTCTTTTGTACAGTTTAGACTCCAGTACACTTTGCGGCTTAGGCTGGCGGCACACTAGCAAACATTTTGCGTCCGTCTGACTGTACTGTTTGCCGTCCGTCGTAGCTTTATAAAAGGAGTCACTGAAACCCAACACATGAAGCACTTTTTCACGGACGGGTTAACGCATATAGCTACGGACGCAATAACAACATCGGTGTGAAAAAGCTGAACGGACGCAGAAACCACGCCGCCATGTATTATTCTAGGACGTGGAAATGTCAGATGTTACGGACGCTCTTTATGCAGTACTCACAATATCTCCCGTGAAAAGGTGCGCCCGTAACGGACACAGTACAGTATGCTCGTGTGCCGCCTCCCTTAGCGGTAGTGAAGGCAATACACAAACACAAGGATAGTCTGCGCCACTGGCGCCACCCAGTGGTAGAGAAAAACACAACCTAAATGCAGGTATAAAATCAATGAAAGAATAAAACATTTGAAATTAGCAGTTACAGAGTCTCGTTTAAGGCTAGGGTCAGACGAACGCATTTTCGAGTTGTCTGTGAAAAAGTGCGTTCGAACGAATGGACGCATTTTTTCACGGAATACGCGATAGCGGTCATACGATGCGCCTTTTCGTCCGTGATTTTGTACGGATCATCAATAAAACCAGAACAAAACACTTTGTGTCTGGACGTTATGTTGGCCGGACATTAGCAGCGTCTGACGTCTCCTAATCACGCACACACGCCTCTAGCGGACGCAGCGCACTCTGTACGTCCGTACTAGAGGTTTGACGTTCTAGAAAGAATGCGTTCGTTTGCCACTTGCGTTGCGCGGACGAACCTTCGTGCGGCCGTACTTCGTGTGTTCCCCGGCATTGGACGTCATTTGCTGCTAGCACGGCCGTGATTTTGTGCGTCTGAACGCACGTTAAAACTGCTTTCGTCTGACCCTAGCCTTAGAAGCAGCTAGGGATGTGCACCATTTTTTTTTTTTTGGTTCGGCTCGTTCGGGTTTTTAAAATTTTCGGCTCGTTTTTCGTATCAACTTTTTTTTGTGATATTGGAAATTTGCGGGTTTTTCAGATCGTCTGTTCTATTCGTTTCAAAGTGTCTATTCGTTTTGACTTAATCTAATGGTATTTCGGATGATCCAATATTTCTGTCGCTATGCTGCATTAATTTTTTATTTATTTTTTTCGTTTTAAATCAATTTATTTGTTCTGTTTTTTTTTTTTCGTTTCTGATAATTTTGTTCAGCTTTTTTTCCGTTTTTTACAACTTTTTTGTTCTGGTTTTCTTTTTAAAGTCAGACCACTTGGGTCAGTATTTTTGCATTTTTTTAAATCGTTTTGTTCATTTTTGTTCCTTTCATACCATTTTGATATGATTAAATAAAGTTGTGCAATGCATATTCATAAGAAAAAAAGGATCTTTATTTAATAAAAAAAACGATAGAATCGGCAGAATTACCGTATCAGATCATTGGAAACGATACGGAATCAGCAATGGAACCGAAAAATACGATGTCCGAAATCACGAATGGAACGAAAATTACTTGCGATTTTACAAATTTCACGTCCATACGAAATAACGAAATTATTTTGTATCGGAAATTATTCGGATCCGATTCGGAAAATCGTGTGAATCTGAGGCACCGAATCGGCCCAATTCTTGAAAAAAACAAATCGGGCCGAATCGAAATGCACATCCCTAGAAGCGGCTAAAAAGTATGTCGTTGTGCTTTCTCACATGATCTCCAGAGATATAACGAAATTATTTTGTATCGGAAATTATTCGGATCCGATTCGGAAATTATTCGGATCCGATTCGGAAAATCGTCCGAATCTGAGGCACCGAATCGCCCCAATTCGTGAAAAAAACGAATCGGGCCAAATCGAAACGCACATCCCTAGAAGCGGCTAAAAAGTATGTCGTTGTGCTTTCTCACATGATCTCCAGAGATATAACGAAATTATTTTGTATCGGAAATTATTCGGATCCGATTCGGAAATTATTCGGATCCGATTCGGAAAATCGTCCGAATCTGAGGCACTGAATCGGCCCAATTCGTGAAAAAAACGAATCGGGCCAAATCGAAACGCACATCCCTAGAAGCGGCTAAAAAGTATGTCGTGCTTTCTCACATGATCTCCTGAGAGATAAGGGTGATTCGAATGTAGTAAAACCATCCTGCCAGCTTCAAGTAAGCCAGACCGCCGTGGGACCCAGGCCTTAGAGGTGAGTAAAAAACAGAAAAAATGTGACAACCCTTTAAATAAACAGTAATACGTATCTTATTTTGCTCTAGGAATGTCTCCTCCTCTAAACATTCGAGTGAGATCAGGTAAAAGTAGGGATGTGCGTTTCGGGTTTCGGAATTTCTGAATTTTCACGAAATTTCCCGATTCGTGTTTTCGGATGCGGCCGAATTTCCGAAAATTTTTAGATACGAAAACGGCAGATCCGAAAAGTTTTCCGAGTCGAAACGAAATATTTTCGGAATTTTCGAATGGACTTGAAATGTGTCAAATCGAAATTTATTGCTTTGAAACGAGGAGAACAGACGTTCCGAAGAAACGAAAATTTCCGAACTTACGAAAAGTCGATACAAAAAACGAGCTAAGTGACACGAAAATACAAAAAATGGTCGATATTCCGAAACCATGTACAATTCCGAAGAACGAAAATTTCCGAAATCACGAAAAGTCGATACAAAAAACGAGCTAAGTGACACGAAAATACGAAAAATGGTCGATATTCCGAAAAAAAAATGTACACGAAAAAGGAGTCGAGCCGAACCGAATCGAAACAGCAATCGTTCGAACCGAATCGAACCGAAAAAAAAATCGGTGCACAAGCCTAGGTAAAAGTATGGTAAGAGCAAATATTTTAGGGAGCTGTAGACTCTCTATAGCAGTGCGTTAGGGAGCTTTTGGGTCCACCCCAAACAGCCACCACTCTCCCGGAATCGGGCTCTCAGTCCTCCTCTGTTTTATTTAAAGCCATGAAAGGAGCTTGTAATTCTCAAAAGTGGTCATTCAGAAAGGAACGGCGTGTAACAATGTTACAATAGCGGCAAACACTGGTTATTCCAGAGTTTAGAACCGGTCATCCCAGCAACATGTCTGGAGATTAAGGCGTAGTACAACAGGGTAATCCAGAGACTGGTCAGAGGTAGAGCCATAGTCAAGGGGCTGGTACAGCGCGGTAGTCGGTTGACAAGCAGGGTCTGGTACACGGGAAAGCAGGAGTATCACAGCAGTAGTTCTGATCATACACAGGGAAAGACTTGGAATGCAAAGCACCACAGGGCCGTCGTAGTGCAGGGAAAAACCGCCGCAAGCCCGCCGAACACTCAGGGGCGTCACAAGGGGGGGCAGCCGCCTAGGGTGACACCCTAAAAAAATTATATATATTAAATATATATAATTTTTAACACAACAATATTTTAGCAGGAAGGATACATTGAGATTTCTCTCATTTTCAAGTATGTCCTGGGTTCAAAAACATTGAAATTTTACAGAAACACAAAGTAATAAAATGTGTTCTGTTGTTGCCTGCACTTTGAGGAATCAAATTTCCCCGGTGAAGTCACCGCAGGGTCTCTGAAGTGCAGGGAATCAGCCACCGAATGCCGTCGCAAATCCGTCGCCCGCAGTTTTCAAAAAAACTAACAGGGTTATCCAAAGAGATTCGAAAAGTCACCGCACGTTCGGTGACTTTTCGTTCTCTTCAATTCGGTTCCTTTTGCCGATCTCATTTCGGTGACCCTGCGGTGTATTCAGCAAGAACCACAGGGTCCCCGAATTGCAGGGAAAGGCTGCCGCAAACCTGACGAAAACTCACCGAATGCACGCTGAAAACAAGCAAAAACATCTGGATTAACCTTCGAAAAAGCCGAACAGGAGCCGAAAAGGAGCCGAATCACACAGAGCCGAATCACACAGAGCCGAAGCAGCTGTGACGTAGAGGAGGCAGTGAATAAATTAGAAAAACCATTTATATGAATCTGGGAAAATGAAAAGCTGTTTGCAAAGAAACTACTGAGCGAAAATGTCTGAAATTTTCACAGGAGGTCCAGGGAATGATACTAAAGAGGCTGTTACAAAAAAAATAAGTAAACTGAAAAAAAATCAAAAAAAAAAATCGGACTTTTAATTTTTTTTTAAAAAATTCAGAAAAATGCTTAAAGTATCCTAAAAAATCTATAAATAAAGAGACTTTTTGCTGCAGAATTTTATAATGAACGGTTTATTAGATATTGAATTAAAACGGGAATATTTTTAACATTGAAGTCTATGAGATTCTCCTGAATAAACCTGCCGAATTAAACCACCGAATGGCAGGGCATTTCGGGAACCTTTCACTGCTGGTTTGTGTTCTCTGAATAGCCGAAGCAGTGCTTTTTCATGGGGATTTCACTGCCCTCGAACAGGCACCGAACAGGCACCGTATGTGCAGGCAATTCGCCAGGATTTGGCGAATTGCCTGCTCTCTGGATAGCCGAATGGCCAGGAAAGGTAACCGAACGCTGATTTTCACCATTCGGTTACCTTTCTCAAGCAATTCGGATCTCTTTGGATAACCCTGTAAATGTTTAAAAAAATAAAAGTCTGGAATTAACATATAAGATTCTATGAATGATAATAAAAAGGTCTGTTTCAGTAAAAAGAAAAAACGCTATTAGAAAAAAATTTGATTTTTTTTTTGAAAAATGCCTAAAAGATACAAGAAAAAAATCAATAAATAAAGAGACTTTTTACTACAGATTAAAGGAATAAACGGTTTATTAGATATTGCATAAAACCGGGAATATTTTTAACATTGAAAGCTATGGTGTTCGTTCACCCTGAATAAAACTGCCAAATGAAACCACCGGACATCAGGACATTTCTCTGCTGTTCGGTGTCTCTGAACAGATTAACCATAACTTCTCAATGGGGACTTTCACTGCCTTGAACAGGTACCGTACTCAGTGGCGGAAGTACCAGGGTCGCAGCGGTCACAGTTGCGACCGGGCCCTGGCATTCCACCACTGGAGGGGGGCCCAGCGCCGCCGCCAGATTCCGGCAAAAAGCGCCGGAATCTGGGAGCAGCGCCGCTGGCTGTTCCCCTCCCTGCGAGCGGCCCGCTGGCTTGCAGCTTGGCCGCTCGCGTGGGATGGAAACTAGCTGACCAGCGCACGAGATCTCGCGAGAACTCGGCTGCGCTGGTCAGGTGGTTTCCGGTGAGCGGCCAGGCTGCATGCTTTCAGCGGCCGCTCACCACGGAGAGGAGCAGCAGAGGAGCCTGAGGTGAGTGGGGGGCCCTATATACCCATAAGAGCTGGGGGCAGAATATATAATCCATGAGCTGGGGGCAGATGAGGCATGAGGAGCTGGGGCAGTATCCATGAGGAGCTGGGGCATATCCATCTGGTGCTGGGGCATTATCCATGAGTTGCTGGGGCATATCCATGAGGTGCTGGGGCATATCCATGAGCTGCTGGGGCAAATCCATGAGGTGCTGGGGCATATCCATGAGGTGCTGGGGCATATCCCTGAGGTGCTGGGGCATATCAATGAGCTGCTGGGGCATATCAATGAGCTGCTGGGGCAAATCCATGAGGTGCTGGGGCATATCCATGAGTTGCTGGGGCAAATCCATGAGCTGCTGGGGCATATCAATGAGCTGCTGGGGCAAATCCATGAGGTGCTGGGGCATATCCATGAGCTGCTGGGGCATATCAATGAGCTGCTGGGGCAAATCCATGAGGTTCTGGGGCATATCAATGAGCTGCTGGGGCAAATCCATGAGGTGCTGGGGCATATCAATGAGCTGCTGGGGCAAATCCATGAGGTGCTGGGGCATATCCATGAGCTGCTGGGGCATGTCCATGAGGTGCTGGGGCATATCCATGAGCTGCTGGGGCATGTCCATGAGGTGCTGGGGCATATCCATGCGGTGCTGGGGCATATCAATGAGCTGCTGGGGCAAATCCATGAGGTGCTGGGGCAAATCCATGAGGTGCTGGGGCATGTCCATGAGGTGCTGGGGCATATCCATGAGGTGCTGGGGCGTATCCATGAGCTGGGGCAATATCCATGAGCTGGGGCAATATCCATGTGCTGGGGCAATATATCCATGAGCTGGGGCAGTATATCCATGAGCTGGGGCAGTATATCCATGTGCTGGGACAGAATATCAATGTGCTGGGGCTGTATATCCATGTGCTGGGGCAGTATATCCATGAGCTGGGGCAGTATATCAATGAGCTGGGGCAGTATATTCATGTGCTGGGGCTGTATATCCATGTGCTGGGGCAGTATATTCATGTGCTGGGGCAGTAAATTCATGTGCTGGGGCAGAATATCCATGTGCTGGGGCAGAATATCCATGTGCTGGGGCAGAATATCCATGTGCTGGGGCAGTATATCCATGTGCTGGGGCTGTATATCCATGTGCTGGGGCAGTATATTCATGTGCTGGGGCAGTAAATTCATGTGCTGGGGCAGAATATCCATGTGCTGGGGCAGAATATCCATGTGCTGGGGCAGAATATCCATGTGCTGGGGCAGTATATCCATGTGCTGGGGCTGTAGATCCATGTGCTGGGGCAGTATATCCATGTGTTGGGGCAGTATATCCATGTGTTGGGGCAGTATATCCATGAGCTGGGGGCAAAAATATCCATGTGTGAGCTGGGGCAATATATCCATGCGGTGCTTGGGCACATCAATGAGCTGCTGGGGCAAATCCATGAGGTGCTGGGGCATATCAATGAGCTGCTGGGGCAAAACCATGAGGTGCTGGGGCATATCCATGAGCTGCTGGGGCATGTCCATGAGGTGCTGGGGCATATCCATGCGGTGCTGGGGCATATCAATGAGCTGCTGGGGCAAATCCATGAGGTGCTGGGGCAAATCCATGAGGTGCTGGGGCCTGTCCATGAGGTGCTTATCCATGAGTTGCTGGGGCATATCCATGAGGTGCTGGGGCATATCCATGAGCTGGGGCAATATCCATGTGCTGGGGCAATATCCATGTGCTGGGGCAATATATCCATGAGCTGGGGCAGTATATCCATGAGCTGGGGCAGTATATCCATGAGCTGGGGCAGTATATCCATGTGCTGGGGCTGTATATCCATGTGCTGGGGCTGTATATCCATGAGCTGGGGCAGTATATCCATGAGCTGGGGCAGTATATTCATGTGCTGGGGCTGTATATCCATGTGCTGGGGCAGTATATCCATGTGCTGGGGCAGTAAATTCATGTGCTGGGGCAGAATATCCATGTGCTGGGGCAGAATATCCATGTGCTGGGGCAGAATATCCATGTGCTGGGGCAGTATATCCATGTGCTGGGGCTGTATATCCATGTGCTGGGGCAGTATATCCATGTGTTGGGGCAGTATATCCATGTGTTGGGGCAGTATATCCATGAGCTGGGGGCAAAAATATCCATGTGTGAGCTGGGGCAATATATCCATGTGTGGCCTGGGGGCAATATATATCCATGTGTGGCCTGGGGGCAATATATGTCCATGTGAGCTGGGGCAATATATGTCCATGTGAGCTGGGGGCAATATATATGTCCATGTGAGCTGGGGCAATATATATATCCATGTGAGCTGGGGGCAATATACAGTATATATCCATGTCGGCTGGGGGCAATACTATCTTTTTTATATTGCAGGAAAAAAAAAAGGTAAAAATATAGATCTTTTTTTGGGGGGTTGGGGGGGCCCTTCATGGATTCTTGCACCGGGGCCCTCAGGTTTCTAGTTACGCCACTGACCGTACTTGCTGTCAGTTTGCCAAAATTTGTGTAGGAGCATATCAGAGCTCCACAGCAATAAAGCTCACAGTAATGTGCGCCGTCTATTAGGAGCATTCAGTGTTATATGGGAGCACTGACTTATGAGTAAAAGTAGTTAAAAAACAAACATGAAACTCGGGGGGTGACACCATAAGTTACCTCACTTGCTGACACCAACCCTAGTGACGCCACTGCGAACACTCCCTGCAAAACCCGGCGAACACACACCAGAACCCGCAAAAACATCTGGATTAACCCCGCCGAACACACCGGAGAAACCCGAGCAGCCGCCGATCACAGTGCAGAGCAGCAGCCGCCGATCACAGTGCAGAGCAGCCGCCGGAAAAACCCGACACCCCAGACGAATGGAGTGAAAAAAAAAAGTATGCTTGAATGTGTGAAAAGTGAAACGCTGTTTGCAAAGAAACTACTGAGCGAAAATGTCTGGAATTTACATATAAAAATCCAATGAATGATAATAAAAAGGGCTGTTACAGAAAAAAACAATGTAAAAATAAAAAAAAAGGAATAAAAATTTTCGCCTAAAAGATCTATAAATAAGGCTAGGGTCAGACGAAAGCATTTGTCCCCGCGAACGTGAAAAAGTGCGTCCGAACGCATTGACGTATTTTTTCACGGAATGCGCAAAAACGGTCAGACGACGCGCATTTTCGGGCGTGATTTTGTACGGATCGTCAATAAAACTCTTTTTGCGTCTGGACGTTATGTAGGCTGGACATTAGCAGTGTCTGACATCTCCTAATCCCGCACACACGCTGCTATGCAGCAGCTGCGCACTCAGTACGTCAGTACTAGCGGTTCAGCGTTCTCAGAAAAATGCGTTCAAATTCCACTTGCGTTGCACGGCCGGACTTTTGTGCGGCCGTACATCGTATATTGGCCGTCATTGCCCGTCATCTGCTGCTAGTGCGGCCGTAATTATGTGCGCCAGAACGCACGTTAAAAGTGCGCTGGTCTGACCCCAGCCTAAAAGAAACTTTTTACAACAGAATATTATAATGAACAGTTTATTAGATATTGAATTAAAATCGAATATACTGGATTTAACATTGAAGCTTATGGGATTCTCCTGAATAAACCTGTCGAATGAAACCACCGAACAGCAGGGTAATTCAGCAACTTTTCACTGCTGGTTTGTGTTCTCTGAATAGACGAAGCGTTGCTTCTCTATGGGGATTTCACTGCCCTCGAACAGGCACCGTATGTGCAGGCAATTCGCCAACATTTGGCGACCTGCCTGCTTTCTGAATAGCCGAATGGCCAGGAAAGGTAACCGTATGCTTTATTTCACTGTTCGGTTACCTTTTTCGGATCTCTTTGAATAGCCCTGTAAATGTTTTTTAAATTAATTAAAAATGATATTACTATTTTTTTTCTCCACATTTTCCCAATTTTAGCACTGATATATAGCGCTCATATATAAGAATACCACTTATGTTTCCAACTAAAATTGGGAAGTTAAAAAAAACACCTAATTTTGTCTGGTATTTTGGCAAGATCCAGAGTGGCCATTGTGCCAACTGGGAATTTGACCGGTGGGCTGCTGGCAGGTGTGGGCTGGTCCAATTAGTTTGCTATCGACTGGAGAGTACTGTTCTTCATGGACATCTCTGCGACACTGCTGCGCAATATGATCCCTGCCTGGGCGTGGTGCAGTAAACTCCCTGCTCTAATTCTAGATCGACCCTACCGAGTCAATGGCGGCCCCTGTTGAGCCCTAAAAGCTGTGATGGAGGTAAGGCGATTTAGGATTCTTTTATGATCACCAAGGCTGGCGCTGCTCTGGTAGGTCACTATAGTACCCAGGGTGAAGCTTTTAATTGATCCTTTGAGGGTCAGCGATGTGACGGAATCAGTTTTAAAAACCAACGTTTCAGATTAAAAAAAAATGAACATTAATTTTAACAGCAAATTTTTATTTAGTTTTAGTCAAATGTATTTAGTTGTAGGCTGGCCGTCCACTGCCTCCGTGTTTGTGCGTCTGCAACGTCATCCGACCAATCTCAAAACAAAGAAGAGACTCAACCCTTTTCCACTGCCTCAGACTTCCATCGGACGACTTCATCAGACTAGCGATCTTTCCCATTTGAATGGGAGTTGTTGGACAAAATCGGACGACCAGCTACAATATACTGTACATGAATAAAATGCCCAGATTTTTGATGGTTCAGTTTGACAGGTTTTAAAAACAGGCGAATCCCATAGGTTTCAATGTAAAATAATATTTTCGTTTTCATTTTTTTTTATTAAACAGTTTATTCTTTTAATTTTTCAGCAAAAAAGTCTTTATTTTCATGAACATCTTTTTTTTTATAAACACTTTATTTCGATAGATTGAGGCAACAGAGCAAAAAAATACAATGGTCCGATAATGGCAGCAGTCATGACATTCGAAGTTTAGAGAGAACAGGACCAGGTAAACAGACCATGAAGTCATACCGAACATTAGAAGGATTTCTGGACTCTGTTCTCCCTATCCAAGTTGGCCTGCACCAAGTCATAGTGAAATAAGACATAGAGACGGGAGTAATACATAGCAAAGGTGGGGGGTGAGGAGAAAATCCACTGTCCCAGAATGGCCTTCTTTTCTACGGCTGAAAGAAGACCCAAAAGTGTCTTTTGTGCACCGGGCATAGCGCGTGCTTCATTAACTGTAAGGATATTAAATAAAGTCCAGTCCGGGGAGGGGGACACACGAAGCTTCAGGACACCAGGCCCGAATCGCCGCATAGTATCCCAAAAGCGAGCTATGGCAGGGCAGGAACACAGACAATGAAAGAGATCTGCATTAGCATGAAAACATTTCTAACAGTGGCCAGAACGAAGTGAGGTAATACGGGTCAATCGAGCCGGGGCTATATACGCACCGTGCAATATCTTGCATAACATTTCCCAGTATTGAGCAGATGGAATCTGTTTGCGCGATTTGGTTGTGGCAGTAATGAGAGAGAAGGGCGATTGGGCCGGAAGGTGCACACACCAGCCAGTTAAACCTGTGGTAGCCGATGACCAGTCGAATTGCGGTCTGAGGAGGGCACGAAAGGCTGCAATGGACGGTTACCTTATCTAACGGATTAAGGAAATCAGCAGACCTTAAGACGAGACAAAGGCCGATAGTTGTAGGTAAAATCCTGATGCAACGACACCGGGGCTATTATAGCACATAGGTTCTCGTAAGGGGGAAAGCTTGCGGGAGGGTTGGAGCAGATGATGTCTAATTTGTGTTAAACCAGAGCAGCCGAACCATTCTGAAAAGCGGGTTATTTAGTCAGGATTGAAAAACAGAAGACTTCCAGGATAAACCCATCGCCTTGCGATCCTTGCACCAAGCAATCCTCCCTACTGAGATTAGTGGATTGAACTGTAAAGAAGGGGGTACCTGGGAGGAGGGGGGGGGGAGGTAGAGGAAGGCTGATAACGATAATGGGCTGGCCATGGCGCAATCAAGAGCGCAATCTGTGAATCTAGAGGAATCGGGGAGCCAATCTGAGACGAGGCAATATAGCGCAGCTACATTGTAGGATTGGACATCTGGCAAGTACAGACCCCCGTGACTATAAGGGAGCTGGAGCTTGTGGAGTGCCACCCGTGACCTCCCACCACCCCAAATCAATCTGGCAAACAATGATTGTATGAATAAAACATCCCGTCTCTTAAGCAGGATTGGTAGCATTTGGATAGGATACAACAAACACGGGAAGGGGACCATTTTAATTAAGCTACACTTACCCAAATCGGACAGGGGCAGTTTATCCCAGGAAGTCAGCAGGACCTTCAAGCTATTTAGGAGGGGAGGGATGCTCGCTCTGTAGAGGTCAGCAACGCCAATGGGAAGGAGCACTCCTAAATGAGCTGTCCCGGCTCCACCGGAAGTGAAGAGTCCAGCGGCAATCACACCGACCCAGAACCCAAGCGAATCGCTAACGTTTTGTCATAATTAATCGTGAAGCCAGAAGCCACACGGAATGCCTCCAAGTATTCCAACAGAGTCGGACAGCCCAACCAGGTGAGAGAAAAAAAATAAGTAGGTCGTCAGCAAAGGCCACCACTCTAACCTCCCGGGAACCAATACCTATGCCCTGAAAAGCTGTATGTGTTAGCAAAACCCACAGTAGAGGTTCTATAGCTAGGTTAAAAACAAAAGGGGATAGGGGGCAACCCTGACGTGTGCCTCTCCCTAAAGTGAAGGGTCTGGAGTTCAGGCCATTGCTCGTCACCATTGTCCTAGGGGAGTCGTAAACCGCAAAGTGGTTTTGGATTGCTAGGCCAAAGAAGTGATATTTTAGAAACCGTAACATGTAGGACCAGGAGATCCTATCAAAGGCCTTGTCGGCATCGCAGCTAAGCACAATATCAGGTGAATCCGGGCAGTAACCCACGGACCACAAGGCCGTGAGGGCTCCATGAACATCTTTGAAAGAGTTTTTGATTCCGGATTTTATATTTCGAAAGGGTGGTTTTTTTTACCTTTGGTCCAGCAGTCTTTGGTTGCGTTCGAGAGTGCTGTAGAGTCAGGAAAACGGTCCTTTCAGAACCAGGGACAGAAGCTCAGTCTTCGGCAGTGCTGTAGTACAGAAAGCACTGGAGACAGTTTAGTTTTTTCTTCTTTCAGTCTGGTAGCCTTTAGCAGCATTCGATGGGCTGCCTGTCAGTCTACCTGGTTGTCCATTGTCACTTGACGACCCAGATCATTGATAAAAAAAGTTGTCCGTAGTTGGGCGACCATGTCGGTTATCCGACTACAGATTGAGTGGAGAGCCAGCCTAAATTGACTAAAATCAATATGTTTACTTCATTCATGTACTCCTGGACTTAAGAAATTGTGAATTTTCTTACAGGAGATTGGTTCTGTTCTCTTATAGCCCGTCCCTAACATTTTAGTCTAGATTTTTATTAGTCGACTAAAACATCATTGGATTTCCATCATCGGTTTTTATTTTTTTAGTCAAATTCAGGGTTATTCAGAGGGCACCGAAATCAAATTACCCAATTTGAATGCTGAATTCACCGCAGAGTCCCCTGAAGTGCAGGAAAAATCTGCTGCAATTGAACGGAAAAAAACAAAAAAAATATATATTTTTTTTTAATTAGGATATAGAAAGTTTCAAATTTGAAACGCTGTTTGCAAAAGAAACGGTCTGGAATGAACATAGAAGGTCCTATGAAAAAGGTCTATTACAAGTAAAAAAAAAAAAAAAACCTGTTTAATATATATATTTATTAATTCAACATTTATTTTGAATTTATGCGATTTGCATGAATAAACCTGCCGAATGAAACCTGACCAGTGGGGCACTGGTGTTCTCTGAATAGATACAGTGCTATTCGGCAGCAGTGCATTTTCACCAACTGCCTATTTTCTGAATAGCTGGATGTCTCCGAAAAAGGCACCGTATGAGGAGATTCACTGTTCGGCTCTCTGAATAGGCCCTTAAAGTCTCAGTTTAGTCACCGCGGAACGTGAAGGCACTTTGAACCAAACACTTTTTTTTTTGGAGATCCCCGTTTTGTAGATACCTCTGGAATGGTCAAGGCATCTATTTATCCTAAAAAACAGGTCAGAAAACCAAAAACCAATCACACCTGGGACCACTAGATGGTGCCAAACCCACACCCAAGGGCCTAACCCTCCTAGATACAAGAAACCAAGAACAACCATATAGTAAGCAAATACAAAAATTGCATGGATTACTAATAGAGGGGATGTGGGTCCCCAATAATACACAATTTGTGGGTGTAAATAATCAAACCCATAAATACACATGCTAAAAAAAGAACACAAATTTGAGAATGGATTGGTTTCTAAGAGTCTCCGCCTAAGTAATGGTGCTGAAGATCATACAAAGCAGAAATTTAAAAAAACACAAAACAAAAAAAAAAAAAAAACACTGCTCATGTGGCTATATCAAAAGCCAACGATAATAGCTATCCCCCTACTGCAAGGTCATTACAATTGCATGTGTCCGATGAACTTGGCATACACACACGCACACCATCCAGTAATTACATCATATAAGAGGAGAGGGAACCATAAAGAAAATTCTAAACACCAATTGATGATACCACACCAACTATACAAAGTATCACATTATCCATGCCATTTTGTGCATAGACTCATTATTGCCAAAGGGAACCACAAAAAAAACAGAAAGACATTGGATTTGAAGGCACACCAAACAGTTAACACGTTCCCCCCCCCCCCCCAAAAAAAAAAATTCTGCTTTGTATGAACTTCAGCACCATTACTTTGGTTTAGAGTCTAAGAGTCTCCACTCATTATTACACGCTGTTATATTCTCTCCACATCAATTTGAGTATATTGTATCTATGGGTTTGATTATTTTCACCCGCAATAAATTGTGTATTATTGGGGACCCACATCCCCTCTATTAGCAATCCATGCAATATTTGTATTGGATTACTATATGGTGGTTCTTGGTTCCTTAACAAACAGGTCACACAGAATTATTTTCCAACCGGGTATAATCCCCACAATTGCCTACTCACATGGACTTGAGCCTGTTTGAGTATGGAGCCAGCACCTATTACGAGCTCAACTCCAGGTGAGCTGGCAGTCCCCCCCCCCTTTTCCAAGAGACTGCAGAGATCTAGTACAAAGTAGCACCACTGTATTTTTCCTTCTTTTTGAGGTCCTATTAATCTTGACAATGAGTCTTGGACAAGACCAACATCTATGACTTAAGAATTCCCTTAATAGGAGCTATAGAATGTGGTTCCTGCCAAGATCCAAGGCTGCAGCCCACAAGCGCGAGAAGACCGTCCGCATGGACACCTTGCAGTGTGGCCCATGCTTTGTAGACACATCTGCCGTCCGTTGTAACAGCTCGGCGGGGAGGAAAACACCCCCATTGTACCAGGAGTTCCTTGTGCACACGTTACATCATGTGGCCCTCCCTGTAGGGAGGTCGTTGAGGGGGGGGGGGCGCAATAAACACCCCTAATGTGCTTGTGTGGCCCCAGCCTAGCTCATACAGACATAATTTTGGGAATGCTTGTCAAATTACACTTTATTTTTTAACCTTAATAGGGAGAAAAAAAAAATTCTGATACTCCTCTAGAAAAATCGTTCCTTCTTCCGTGATCCAGGAAGAGAAGGGAATATAGAAAGTCACATCTATTGATTTGTAAAGTATTTTACCAGGAAGGACACATTGAAATTTAGCTCGTTTGAAAATTTGCAGCATCAGAAAATTAACTCTGGAAGGAAAAACAAAAAAAAAAACGTTTCTATTGCCGAAGTAGATTTATTAAGACATACATAAAAAAAAAGGGGTTATAGATTTGGATGAAGCAAGTGAAAGGTGCCTTCATGTTACACGGTTTAAGTGCAGACTAAATCAGTATTTTTTTGCAGCTACAAACAGGACTTTCTTCCACGCAGTTTAGGCGCGGATACTCAGTGCGGCTTCGTGGTCGTGAAGGCAATAAACAGATGGTTGTTAAAGCCATCTCCCATATGCTCCGCTTTGTTCTTGTAGTTGGTTCCGGCCATCGCCGTCCCTTTATAGAGTTTGCCACACTCCGAATCCACACACCACAGGTCTCCCGTGGGACTGAACCCTATGAAATGGGCGAGATTTCCCCAGCCGTCTTCTCCCACAACGGTGCTGTCGCCGATCCAATTGTCCTCTTCATCTGCTGGAGGACATCTCTTCACAAGCGAACCATAATCAGTCACCGCGTACAGAATGCCTTCAGAGTCAAAGAAAAGGGCCGTGATGTATTCCCAGCCCCACTTTCCTATCTTAGTGGCTTGGCAACACGTCCAGCACTCGCCATCATCTGATGGTGCCGGACCCTTGTACAGCGCTCCATCCTGTGTGACTGCATACAGAGAGCCATGTGAATCGAAGAAGAGGGATTTATACTGGCTCCACTTGCCCTTATTCACTCTTTTAGCGACGTTAAACCAGTCCACGTTGGCATCGGAAGGCATAGGTCCTCTGTAAAGCTCGTCGCCGCGTACAGCAAACAGCTCCCCGTCCGGGTGGAAGGCGATTTTACTGGCATTAATCAGCTTCCCAATGATGGGGGCTCTGGCGATAAAGTCGTCCGAAGAAGATTCAGGGGGCGGCCCAGCTCTGACTGAAAAATCTTTGGTCACAACAAAGAGGACGGGATCTGAAATTCAATGGAGACACATTCTCATCAGGACACACGGGAAAAACGAGGCACTTTCCGAAACACGTTTGAAAATTCTAAAAAGTTTCCGTTCTAAAAAAGAATGAGAAATGAGGATCCCGAAAAATATTAAAAAAAAAAAAAATCAGAAGAGAACTTAAAAAAAAAAAAAAAAAATCTAAATTGCAATACATTAATTTCTTTTGGAAAGATACGGCTTGGCCCCAGATAGTCAAGAGGTTAAACATTATTGGGGGTTAATGAAACAACTGACCAAAAGGGACTAAAAGGAGGACAGGCTGGGGACTGCATTGGTTACTGTGGGTTAATTAGGTCCTGTCTGGGGTTAAAGTGGGACGGTCTGGATTACTGGAGGTTAATGGGTGGAGTGTTTGGGAGACATGGGATGAATTTGGACTGTCTGGTTACTGATGATTAATGTGTAGACGGAGATTCAAGAGGTGACTGTCTGGGTATAACGGAGAGGGTTCCTGACTGAGGGGGTAACTGGGAGCTGTCTGGGCTCCTGAGGGGGTAACTGGGAGCTGTCTGGGCTCCTGAGGGGGTAACTGGGAGCTGTCTGGGCTCCTGAGGGGGTAACTGGGAGCTGTCTGGGCTCCTGAGGGGGTAACTGGGAGCTGTCTGGGCTCCTGAGGGGGTAACTGGGAGCTGTCTGGGCTCCTGAGGGGGTAACTGGGAGCTGTCTGGGCTCCTGAGGGGGTAACTGGGAGCTGTCTGGGCTCCTGAGGGGGTAACTGGGAGCTGTCTGGGCTCCTGAGGGGGTAACTGGGAGCTGTCTGGGCTCCTGAGGGGGTAACTGGGAGCTGTCTGGGCTCCTGAGGGGGTAACTGGGAGCTGTCTGGGCTCCTGAGGGGGTAACTGGGAGCTGTCTGGGCTCCTGAGGGGGTAACTGGGAGCTGTCTGGGCTCCTGAGGGGGTAACTGGGAGCTGTCTGGGCTCCTGAGGGGGTAACTGGGAGCTGTCTGGGCTCCTGAGGGGGTAACTGGGAGCTGTCTGGGCTCCTGAGGGGGTAACTGGGAGCTGTCTGGGCTCCTGAGGGGGTAACTGGGAGCTGTCTGGGCTCCTGAGGGGGTAACTGGGAGCTGTCTGGGCTCCTGAGGGGTAACTGGGAGCTGTCTGGGCTCCTGAGGGGGTAACTGGGAGCTGTCTGGGCTCCTGAGGGGGTAACTGGGAGCTGTCTGGGCTCCTGAGGGGGTAACTGGGAGCTGTCTGGGCTCTGAGGGGGTAACTGGGAGCTGTCTGGGCTCCTGAGGGGGTAACTGGGAGCTGTCTGGGCTCCTGAGGGGGTAACTGGGAGCTGTCTGGGTTCCTGAGGGGGTAACTGGGAGCTGTGTTACTGGGGGGGTAACTGGGAGCTGTCTGGGTTCCTGAGGGGGTAACTGGGAGCTGTCTGGGTTCCTGAGGGGGTAACTGGGAGCTGTCTGGGCTCCTGAGGGGGTAACTGGGAGCTGTCTGGGCTCCTGAGGGGGTAACTGGGAGCTGTCTGGGCTCCTGAGGGGTAACTGGGAGCTGTCTGGGCTCCTGAGGGGGTAACTGGGAGCTGTCTGGGCTCCTGAGGGGGTGGGAGCGGTCTGGGCTCCTGAGGGGGTAACTGGGAGCTGTCTGGGCTCCTGAGGGGGTAACTGGGAGCTGTCTGGGCTCCTGAGGGGGTAACTGGGAGCTGTCTGGGTTCCTGAGGGGGTAACTGGGAGCTGTCTGGGCTCCTGGGGGGTAACTGGGAGCTGTCTGGGCTCCTGAGGGGTAACTGGGAGCTGTCTGGGTTCCTGAGGGGGTAACTGGGAGCTGTCTGGGTTCCTGAGGGGGTAACTGGGAGCTGTCTGGGCTCCTGAGGGGTAACTGGGAGCTGTCTGGGCTCCTGAGGGGGTGGGAGCGGTCTGGGCTCCTGAGGGGGTAACTGGGAGCTGTCTGGGCTCCTGAGGGGGTAACTGGGAGCTGTCTGGGCTCCTGAGGGGGTAACTGGGAGCTGTCTGGGCTCCTGAGGGGGTAACTGGGAGCTGTCTGGGCTCCTGAGGGGGTAACTGGGAGCTGTCTGGGCTCCTGAGGGGGTAACTGGGAGCTGTCTGGGCTCCTGAGGGGGTAACTGGGAGCTGTCTGGGCTCCTGAGGGGGTAACTGGGAGCTGTCTGGGCTCCTGAGGGGTAACTGGGAGCTGTCTGGGCTCCTGAGGGGGTAACTGGGAGCTGTCTGGGCTCCTGAGGGGGTAACTGGGAGCTGTCTGGGCTCCTGAGGGGGTAACTGGGAGCTGTCTGGGCTCCTGAGGGGGTAACTGGGAGCTGTCTGGGCTCCTGAGGGGGTAACTGGGAGCTGTCTGGGCTCCTGAGGGGGTAACTGGGAGCTGTCTGGGCTCCTGAGGGGGTAACTGGGAGCTGTCTGGGCTCCTGAGGGGGTAACTGGGAGCTGTCTGGGCTCCTGAGGGGGTAACTGGGAGCTGTCTGGGCTCCTGAGGGGGTAACTGGGAGCTGTCTGGGCTCCTGAGGGGGTAACTGGGAGCTGTCTGGGCTCCTGAGGGGGTAACTGGGAGCTGTCTGGGCTCCTGAGGGGGTAACTGGGAGCTGTCTGGGCTCCTGAGGGGTAACTGGGAGCTGTCTGGGCTCCTGAGGGGGTAACTGGGAGCTGTCTGGGCTCCTGAGGGGTAACTGGGAGCTGTCTGGGCTCCTGAGGGGTAACTGGGAGCTGTCTGGGCTCCTGAGGGGGTAACTGGGAGCTGTCTGGGCTCCTGAGGGGGTAACTGGGAGCTGTCTGGGCTCCTGAGGGGTAACTGGGAGCTGTCTGGGCTCCTGAGGGGGTAACTGGGAGCTGTCTGGGCTCCTGAGGGGGTAACTGGGAGCTGTCTGGGCTCCTGAGGGGGTAACTGGGAGCTGTCTGGGCTCCTGAGGGGGTAACTGGGAGCTGTCTGGGCTCCTGAGGGGGTAACTGGGAGCTGTCTGGGCTCCTGAGGGGGTAACTGGGAGCTGTCTGGGCTCCTGAGGGGGTAACTGGGAGCTGTCTGGGCTCCTGAGGGGTAACTGGGAGCTGTCTGGGCTCCTGAGGGGGTAACTGGGAGCTGTCTGGGCTCCTGAGGGGGTAACTGGGAGCTGTCTGGGCTCCTGAGGGGGTAACTGGGAGCTGTCTGGGCTCCTGAGGGGGTAACTGGGAGCTGTCTGGGCTCCTGAGGGGTAACTGGGAGCTGTCTGGGCTCCTGAGGGGGTAACTGGGAGCTGTCTGGGCTCCTGAGGGGGTAACTGGGAGCTGTCTGGGCTCCTGAGGGGGTAACTGGGAGCTGTCTGGGCTCCTGAGGGGGTAACTGGGAGCTGTCTGGGTTCCTGAGGGGGTAACTGGGAGCTGTCTGGGTTCCTGAGGGGGTAACTGGGAGCTGTCTGGGTTCCGGGGGGGTAACTGGGAGCTGTCTGGGTTCCTGAGGGGGTAACTGGGAGCTGTCTGGGTTCCTGAGGGGTAACTGGAGCTGTCTGGGTTCCTGAGGGGGTAACTGGGAGCTGTCTGGGCTCCTGAGGGGGGGGGTGGGAGCTGTCTGGGTTCCTGAGGGGGTAACTGGGAGCTGTCTGGGTTCCTGAGGGGTAACTGGGAGCTGTCTGGGTTCCTGAGGGGGTAACTGGGAGCTGTGTTACTGGGGGGGTAACTGGGAGCTGTCTGGGTTCCTGAGGGGGTAACTGGGAGCTGTCTGGGTTCCTGAGGGGGTAACTGGAGCTGTCTGGGTTCCTGAGGGGGTAACTGGGAGCTGTGTTACTGGGGGGGTAACTGGGAGCTGTCTGGGTTCCTGAGGGGGTAACTGGGAGCTGTCTGGGTTCCTGAGGGGGTAACTGGGAGCTGTCTGGGCTCCTGAGGGGGGGGGTGGGAGCTGTCTGGGTTCCTGAGGGGGTAACTGGGAGCTGTCTGGGTTCCTGAGGGGGTAACTGGGAGCTGTCTGGGTTCCTGAGGGGGTAACTGGGAGCTGTGTTACTGGGGGGGGTAACTGGGAGCTGTCTGGGTTCCTGAGGGGGTAACTGGGAGCTGTCTGGGTTCCTGAGGGGTAACTGGGAGCTGTCTGGGCTCCTGAGGGGGGGGGTGGGAGCTGTCTGGGCTCCTGAGGGGGTAACTGGGGAGCTGGTCTGGGCTCCTGAGGGGGTAACTGGGAGCTGTCTGGCTCCTGAGGGGGTAACTGGGAGCTGTCTGGGTTCCTGTCCTGAGGGGGTAACTGGGAGCTGTCTGGGTTCCTGAGGGGGTAACTGGGAGCTGTCTGGGTTCCTGAGGGGGTAACTGGGAGCTGTCTGGGCTCCTGAGGGGGTAACTGGGAGCTGTCTGGGCTCCTGAGGGGGTAACTGGGAGCTGTCTGGGCTCCTGAGGGGGTAACTGGGAGCTGTCTGGGCTCCTGAGGGGTAACTGGGAGCTGTCTGGGCTCCTGAGGGGGTAACTGGGAGCTGTCTGGGCTCCTGAGGGGGTAACTGGGAGCTGTCTGGGCTCCTGAGGGGGTAACTGGGAAGCTGTCTGGGCTCCTGAGGGGGTAACTGGGAGCTGTCTGGGTTCCTGAGGGGGTAACTTGGGAGCTGTCTGGGCTCCTGAGGGGGTAACTGGGAGCTGTCTGGGCTCCTGAGGGGGTAACTGGGAGCTGTCTGGGCTCCTGAGGGGGTAACTGGGAGCTGTCTGGGTTCCTGAGGGGGTAACTGGGAGCTGTCTGGGTTCCTGAGGGGGTAACTGGGAGCTGTCTGGGCTCCTGAGGGGGTAACTGGGAGCTGTCTGGGCTCCTGAGGGGGTGGGAGCGGTCTGGGCTCCTGAGGGGTAACTGGGAGCTGTCTGGGCTCCTGAGGGGGTAACTGGGAGCTGTCTGGGCTCCTGAGGGGGTAACTGGGAGCTGTCTGGGCTCCTGAGGGGGTAACTGGGAGCTGTCTGGGCTCCTGAGGGGGTAACTGGGAGCTGTCTGGGCTCCTGAGGGGGTAACTGGTAGTGATGGCCGGATCATGAACGAATCGTTCTTTTGATCCGGATCTTTTCACTGAACTGAGTGATTCGAATCACCAAGCTGAACGATCCGTTTTTTTTTCATTCAGTCAGTGAAGCTCTCCCAGCAGCTGTAATGTGATCCTAGAGTGTGTGAGTCAGCTCCGCCTCCCAGCTCTGCCTGGCAGCTGTAATGTATTACATTGTAACCATTCAGTCAGTGAGAAGGATCTGATTCTGCATCTTAAAAGCAGAACATTACACAGGCTCAATGATCCTTCAATAACTAAATAAAGGATTAACCCTCACTGCCCCAAAGATCTGGATTCCCTTTACATCTGTATCACTAACTTCCACATAAAATAAATTAAAATAATTCAATTGGTTTTTTTTTAATTATAACATTAGAGAGGAGCTGCAAACCTTCTGTCTGCCTTCACTGACATCACCAAAGCAGGCAGGAGGTTTGATAATATAGTGCAGTGATGGCGAACCTTGAAACCCAGATGTTTCAGAACTACATGTCCCATGATGCTTACCCACACTGAAAGGCTGACTGAGCATCATGGGACATGTAGTTCAGAAACCTCGGGGTGCCAAGGTTCGCCATCACTGGTGTAGGGTGCAAGAGGAGGAGTTTTGATATTATCTGTATAGTAATATAAGCCGGACAGTGCAGGGAGACCCAGGGGATAATTACAATCATTCTTCCTTGCCTTGCTTTATAAAAAGCTATTGCTAATGCTATAAGCAAAGGGACAGGTCCAATCGGTACTTCATACTAGTACTGAGTGTGAATGAATGCAGAGAGGAGGAGCTACTTTCCTTCTGCCTGCCTTCAGTGACATCAACAAAGAAGGCAGGAAGAAGCTTCAGAGAGAGAGACTGTAAGGGGCGGAGCCAATCGGCAGCACGGGGCGTGACTGAGAGAGAGAAGCGGTTACTGGTGAGTCACACCACCCCCCCCCCCTTTTTAACTTAGTGATCCGGATCATGATCCGGATCATTTTTATGAATGATCCGAATCGATCCGATTCACAAAAATGATCCAAACTTCCCATCACTAGTAACTGGGAGCTGTCTGGGCTCCTGAGGGGGTAACTGGGAGCTGTCTGGGCTCCTGAGGGGGTAACTGGGAGCTGTCTGGGCTCCTGAGGGGGTAACTGGGAGCTGTCTGGGCTCCTGAGGGGTAACTGGGAGCTGTCTGGCTCCTGAGGGGGTAACTGGGAGCTGTCTGGGCTCCTGAGGGGGTAACTGGGAGCTGTCTGGGCTCCTGAGGGGGTAACTGGGAGCTGTCTGGGCTCCTGAGGGGGTAACTGGGAGCTGTCTGGGCTCCTGAGGGGGTAACTGGGAGCTGTCTGGGCTCCTGAGGGGGTAACTGGGAGCTGTCTGGGCTCCTGAGGGGGTAACTGGGAGCTGTCTGGGCTCCTGAGGGGGTAACTGGGAGCTGTCTGGGCTCCTGAGGGGGTAACTGGGAGCTGTCTGGGCTCCTGAGGGGGTAACTGGGAGCTGTCTGGGCTCCTGAGGGGGTAACTGGGAGCTGTCTGGGCTCCTGAGGGGGTAACTGGGAGCTGTCTGGGCTCCTGAGGGGGTAACTGGGAGCTGTCTGGGCTCCTGAGGGGGTAACTGGGAGCTGTCTGGGCTCCTGAGGGGGTAACTGGGAGCTGTCTGGGCTCCTGAGGGGGTAACTGGGAGCTGTCTGGGCTCCTGAGGGGGTAACTGGGAGCTGTCTGGGCTCCTGAGGGGGTAACTGGGAGCTGTCTGGGCTCCTGAGGGGGTAACTGGGAGCTGTCTGGGTTCCTGAGGGGGTAACTGGGAGCTGTCTGGGTTCCTGAGGGGTAACTGGGAGCTGTCTGGGTTCCTGAGGGGGTAACTGGGAGCTGTCTGGGTTCCTGAGGGGGTAACTGGGAGCTGTCTGGGTTCCTGAGGGGGTAACTGGGAGCTGTCTGGGTTCCTGAGGGGGTAACTGGGAGCTGTCTGGGCTCCTGAGGGGGTAACTGCGAGAGCTGTCTGGGTAACTGGGAGCTGTGTTACTGGGGGTCCATGGGGGGGGGCTGTCTGTAGATTGAAAGAGGCGGCTAGGTTACAGGGAGTTGATGACAGGGCGCTGTGTGTCTGTCGGTCTTCCGGGCAGTGGTTATTGAAGGTTTGAGAGTTTTATTAAACAAACGGACGAAGTAAATAAAGTTGACAAAAAAAATTCTCAAAGGGCCCCAAACCTGACCGTTCCCCCCCCCCAGCGGCTCGAGTTGGTCTCACCTGAGCCTTGCGCCATTCTCTCCGGCAGTGAACGGGTCTGACCCGCGGCAGGGAGCAGCGGTGAGTGCGAGGAGGGGGCGGAGCCACGAAAAGAGCTCGCATCACCAGAGAAACGCACAGCTTGGCTAAGCGCCTCCTTCAGAGTCTTATACAGCGAGGGGGCGGGGCTCGCCGTGTCATGGGACATTTCTACTCGCCCCATGATAAAAGTCGCCACACCCTGTACTCAGAGGGAGAGGTTACACCCGGATTTTTTCGTTATACATGCTTTATGGCGTCACTTTTTCAGACCTCACAGTTTGCATATATGGGTAACGGGGATTCCCCTTTTAACCCCTTCACGGTGACCTGTCTACAGGCATGGGTTAAAGAGATATATATATATTCCGTGTAGGGTTGTCAGGTCGGCCATGTTTTCCTGGACACGTATTATTCTGCCCTGTAACATGTATAACTCATTTGCTGCAGGAAGGCAGGACACCTGGGATTTCCTACCTGCAGCGTATGGATTATACATGCTGCCGGGTGGCATTTTTCATGCAAGGTCCAGGAAGACATAGTGACCCTATGTGACCACGTTCTCAGTTGCGGCAGTAAGCGCTGTGTGAATCCGAGGCCCACATGCAGGTCACCAGGCAGCCGGGAGCTTGCATTTCCTGCCTGTCTGTCACCAGATCAGTCACTAGTGACCCGCACACACCAGACTAATATATAGTAATATTTACCCCATACTCCTCAATCCCAGGCACTCTGCCATGATAAAGAAAAAAAAGCTACTATGCTCTTGTGTCACCAGATCAGATTTCAGGCCGGGGCCAGATGAGCGTTTTTAAGAGCAGAAGGAACGTCTGTGAGAGGGGATCTTCCTTGCACTCTGACGCCCGTCTGGCCACCTCGCTGAGTGCAGTTATGACGCCCGTCTGGCCACCTCGCTGAGTGCAGTTATGACGCCCGTCTGGCCTCCTCGCTGAGTGCAGTTATGACGCCCGTCTGGCCACCTCGCTGAGTGCAGTTATGACGCCCGTCTGGCCACCTCGCTGAGTGCAGTTATGACGCCCGTCTGGCCACCTCGCTGAGTGCAGTTATGACGCCCGTCTGGCCTCCTCGCGGAGTGCAGTTATGACGCCCGTCTGGCCACCTCGCTGAGTGCAGTTATGACGCCCGTCTGGCCTCCTCGCTGAGTGCAGTTATGACGCCCGTCTGGCCGCCTCGCTGAGTGCAGTTATGACGCCCGTCTGGCCGCCTCGCTGAGTGCAGTTATGACGCCCGTCTGGCCACCTCGCTGAGTGCAGTTATGACGCCCGTCTGGCCACCTCGCTGAGTGCAGTTATGACGCCCGTCTGGCCGCCTCGCTGAGTGCAGTTATGACGCCCGTCTGGCCACCTCGCTGAGTGCAGTTATGACGCCCGTCTGGCCTCCTCGCTGAGTGCAGTTATGACGCCCGTCTGGCCTCCTCGCTGAGTGCAGTTATGACACCCGTCTGGCCACCTCGCTGAGTGCAGTTATGACGCCCGTCTGGCCTCCTCGCTGAGTGCAGTTATGACACCCGTCTGGCCACCTCGCTGAGTGCAGTTATGACGCCCGTCTGGCCACCTCGCTGAGTGCAGTTATGACGCCCGTCTGGCCTCCTCGCTGAGTGCAGTTATGACGCCCGTCTGGCCACCTCGCTGAGTGCAGTTATGACGCCCGTCTGGCCTCCTCGCTGAGTGCAGTTATGACGCCCGTCTGGCCACCTCGCTGAGTGCAGTTATGACGCCCGTCTGGCCACCTCGCTGAGTGCAGTTATGACGCCCGTCTGGCCTCCTCGCTGAGTGCAGTTATGACGCCCAATGCTGCAAGGCTTGATCGTCCTATGGAGGATCGCACTTTGTAGCCCCGTTGTAAATGCATTGTAGCACTTTGGAGAGGCTTTCTGAACGGGCGCAGCTCACCTGCTGTAGTGCGTGTGCTACAACGGACACCGGGAAGGCACGTCAATGTGGGTGTATATAGTTTGCTGGTCGGACATGGCCCTTATGGGATGATGTCATAACGTTTCAGTATCCTAGATGCCTAACTAGGTCCTTGCTCCAGATATAAATGCAGGCGGGGGGCTTATAGGGGTCTGGAGACAAACGTTAGCAGTGTTAGTGAATATCAGAAGGGAAAGCGTGAGGTTTGTGAAGCACAAATGTTCTGACACCGAAGGGTTAAGACTGAGCATTAATCCTGTGTATGGGAAGGCAGGAGGGTCCAGAGTTTTGCTTTTAGACTCAGTTGTTCCATAAATAAAAGTAATAACAGAGACGTTTCATCCTTACCCTGCGGGGCCATGTCTCCGGTTCCAGGCTCTCTCTGTCTCTGGTCTGTAGGTTCCGGGTTCCAAGATACAGGATCTAGAGTTTGATCAGGAGACAGTTACACCTCTTCAGTGTGTGACTTTTTTTTTCCTGTATTACAGATCTGGTTATCTGGTAGTCATGAGTCATTTTCTGAAAAAGGCCCAAGACAGTCCCTCCCATTTAAAGCGGTATTAACCAAATAGGTGTCAATTAAATCACATCTTTCTTTGTGGATGCCCTTTGAATTGTTTGATTCATAAAAAAAAAAAATTGCATTAATTTAAACTATTAAAGAGCGTTCCCAAAGAAAAAAAAGCGTGCTGACGATGGGTTAGGCTAACGTGACGTGGTATAATCTGGCTTTGCAGGAATGTATAATATCTGGCCCCAGGCTGGTAGATTGGAGCACGATGCTGGATCTTCCTGGAGATAGCCGAGATTTAGCTCTGCTTGCACCAAACGTGATTGAGGTTCTGTTAATCAGATGTTGATGCTTACAATTCCCAGAATTCCTTCAATGCAATAGAATATAGTCAGGGAATCATGGGAGCTGTAGTTCAGAAACATCTAGGGGGTGTAGAGTTTGACATCCCTATTCTATGCCACTAGGGTTGCCAGATCGGCCATATTTTCCTGGACACATAGAGGGTTATTCTCGTTCCCTGCACTTCGGGGAAATCACAGTTCGCCACCCTGCGATGTATTCAGCAAGCACCGCAGGGAAAACTAACCGCAAACCTGCTGAACACTCACTGAAAACCTGCAGAAACCGCCTCGAAAACCACGCCGGAAAAAGCAGATGAGCAGCCGATCACAGCACAGAACAGCTGCCGGAAAAAGCCGACAAGCAAACGGGGTAAATATGTGTCCTGGAAAACATGGCCAACCTGGCGACCCTAGCATTAACCCCTTCACTAAACATGCACTTTTTATTTGAAACATTGGTGATACTCCACTAAAAAAAAATAGAGTTCCCTTTTTTGCCCTTCAATAATTGAGCAGAGCGCTGCTCCTCTTTGGCTCAGGGACTCCAAGTTTTTTTATTTTTTTCCTCTTTAAGTTTTACATGGTCATATTTGGTGTCGTTGGAAAGGCCATGCTCTGGCCGATCCAGCAATACCAAACATTAACCCTAGCTGCCATGGATCAGGAGATAGGGGGTTCCAATGAACCCCCTATCTCCACCATTGGTGGCAGTTAGGGGTTAACTCCAGAACTGGAGTCATCGTGCTATGCACGATGACGCCAGTCGTCAGGGGCATTCCCAGAAGCTTGGCCGACATTCAAGAATCGTGATCCGGCACCCAAGGGGTTAAAGGCAGGCACGGTTTGGAAGGGCAGGCTGTGCCCTGCCAAACCATGCCTGCCTTCAGCCTCTGGTCCCCCACGATCGGAAGGACCCCCCCCTATCAGAGCGCCTCCTCCCCACTCGCGTGGGGGGGGGGGGTGGCGCCTGAAATAGTGCTAGATGTCAGTGCTAGATGTCAGCCCCCACGGGGGGGGGGGGCAGCAATCAGCCGGAATCCCGGCTGATCGCTGCCTCCTGTGCTAGGACGCGCTGAGCACGTCCGTAGCACAGAAGAACCACTTGGCTGGACGCGCTGAGCGCGTCCTTAGCAGCCAAGTGGTTAAAATTAGAACCTATGGTACTCACCTGAATAAACCTGCCGAATGAAACCACTGAAAATCAGGGCATGTGCATTTCTCTGCTATTTGGCGTCTCTGAATAGATTAACCAATGGTTCATTATGGGGGATTTCTCTGCCGCCGAAGATCACTGTATTTTGCTGGCAATTCGCCAAATATTGACGAATTGCCAGCTTTTTGAATATCCAAATAGCCACTAAATTGCACCATACGGGAAATTCACCTGATATTATTTATTAAGCGCCAACACATTCCACAGTGCTGTACAAAAGATGCAATGGGTAAAGACAGAACAACTCTACAATACATACAGGAGGCAGGTCATTAATCCTGCCAGCAGATACAGGAGCACGAGGGCCCTATTTAGCAGCTCTCTGTATAACACACACTGTGTAGGAAGCAGTCTATCCAGCAGCTCTTTGTAGGAATTTCCTACAAAAAGTTTGTTATACGGAGAGCTGCTGATTCGACTGCTTCCTACACAGTGCGTGTTATACAGAGAGCTGCTAGATTGTTAGTCTATCCAGCAGCTCTCTGTATAACACATTGTATACACTGCAGCTCTCTGTATAACACACTTTGTAGGAAGCGGTCTGCTTCACATAGAGGTGCACTTGTCCTTTACATGCCAGTGCCTCACCAGCCACTGACCTCACCGCATGTCCCTGGGACCATTTTTGGGTTGGTCAAATGTCTTGTTATGGAGTCAGGGGGTCGGCTTCCCTAAACTGAAGGGTCTTTAGGGCGCGTTTAAATGAAGCCAGTAATGAAGTTTGAACCTGCCAAGTTACTGAAAAAAATATATATATTATTTGTCTGGGTTCTATAATTAAACATGACTTCAAATAGCAACGGGATACATTGAAGCTGTGACCGGCTTAATCAAGATATGATCATATTTTGTGAACTAAACACCCATCCTTTATTACCTATAGGTCTATTCACAAAAGGTGAAACTCAGGAAAATTGGCAGAAGAGAATAATCTAGACCAGATTTGGAAAGCGAGATAAATGGAAGAATTTTTCCGATTTGGCTGTTTTTACCCAGAATTTTCATTTCTGCCAATTGTGTTGAGAAAGAGGTTAATATCTGGATTGTGCAATGTCTTTGGCACGTTCCCAGGGCTGCGGCTAACCTCACCCATCCTGGCGAAATGTGGGGGGGGGGGTGCCGTTTTTGTCAGCAGACACAGAGTGACACGAGGATGTATTGTGCGATGTGTGTAGGGTTTCATTACACAAATAAATTGTGGTAAATTAGATGTTTCATGGACTTTCCCCTTTGTGGGATCTTTCCTATTGTCTATGCAGTATAGTTGGATATTTCTCTGTGTTTTGTGGGACGGGCAAGTGTCTGTAAGAGATGAGGACATAAAAAAAAAAAAAAGGAATGAATATTGGATAGGGGTAGAGTAACTTGAGTTGCCCCCCCCCCTCCTGAAGTGGAAGGGGAAGTCTGTACATTGAAAGACAGTAACACTTGAACACATGTTTTGCAAGCTTTTCCGTGGAACAACTGCACACTGGCACACCTAGTTTCACCTGGAAAACTGCAAGTGGCAACGACTGCAAGGATATTCAGAATTTCACTTTAGTGACGTGTGTGTAGGTGAAGTCCTCGGCTTCGTACAGCTAATCTGGCCAAATGGAGAGGTGGCAGTTCATGCAGCCTGACCACTTTAATAAAGTGGTTAGGGTTCGTGGGCTGTCCCTTATATTGAATCCGATAATGACCACTTCATACACCTTGAACTCCTCCCTGGGATCCTGTCTATCAGGGTTATTCAGAGAGAGGTGAAAACCACGAGAACTGGCAGGAAAAGAGAACAATCTAGACCTAATAGCCGATTTGGAAAGTGAGATAAATGGGAGAATTTTTCTGGTTTGGCTAATATGATGTAGAATTTTCACTTCTCTAGTCATTCTCCTGAGTTACCTTTATTTGAATAGATCTGTATATGTGGTGATAACTAACGTTGTTTCAAAGTCTGAACAAAACTTTGCAACCTACCTTTGATGCCATCAATTGTCAACCAGCATCCTCTTAAAAGGGCCCTGAACCAAAACATCTTAAACAGGCTACATATTAAAAGGACTTTACACCTCCCCATCTAATGCTGTAAACACATCCTGAACTTGGTCATAATTTATGAATGCCTTTGTCAGGCTCATCCACCTCACCACCTGCACTTCACTCCTTTTGTCAATCTCTACACTGGCTCCTGTTTCCTATAGAGTTCAATTCAAAACATTGATCCTCACATACAAAGCTCTCCATAACTGCCCGCCTACATCTCCCTTATTAGCAGGTACATCCCATCCCGGCCACGTCGCTCGGCCAATGATCTGATGCTATCAGTTCCTCGTACCCCCATCTTCAAGATGTCTCCCGAGCTGCCCCTTTCTATGGAACTCCCTCCTCCGCAACAGACTCTCCCCAGTCCTTCAAGAAGTCTCTGAAAACCCATCGACTCTCCCTAACCCCCCCTGCATCTTCCCTACATAGTCCACATGCGCCCCACCATTTCATATTCTCTATTAGCCCTCACCTACTGTGCCACCCCTATCCTTTTAGATTGTAAGCTCTTGAGCAGGTTCCTCTTACTGTACTGTGTGTTGAAGGGTCAAGCACGGAACGGTATCTGTAAAATAAATTACACAACCATGGTGCAGATAGCAGATACAGGTGATAACAATGAATAGCCCCACTAGAGTCACACTCACAAGATGTGAATACAAAGTAAGCACATAGCAAGTACTTTGTTACCCCTCCTGGTCGGAATGGAAGTTGGTACGTCTCTTGAGGTCTGTCAGCGAGGAATATCTCCGTGACCTCCTTCCACAATAATCTCCACCAGGGAATTCCAGGGCTGGAATAACTAATAACTAACAACACTGTACTGTGTGTTGAACCTGTATATTTTTTGTTCCTCCCACTGTACAGCGCTACAGAACTTGTTAGCCTTTATAAAAACCTGTACCCCAAGAAATCCCACACTCCCAGTTCCCGTAATAAAATAATCAAGCTTTTATCCCTTAAAACAATAAAAACAACAAAAGGCGCGAGAAAATGTAAATAATGCAATACCACAGTGGACCCCTGGATACAGTCATGTTTGCCTCCTTAACAGCTATACTTGTCCTTCTAAAAAAATCAAAGCAGGACTAGCATAAAATATAGATAAAAGCCAAAAAACAAACTCAAACAAAAAGCGCATACAAGCATTTGCCACAGTAGCTCAGACCTCCCAGTCACTATACTCCAGTACATAGCCACCACAGATGAAAATCGTCCAGATTCAGGTAGGTCTCTTGGCTCAATGCAATTGTAGCTAGGTCACACCTCCTTAGGAACGTAGGGATATACCTACGAAACGCGTTGAGCCAATAGACCTACCTGGAACTACCTGAATCCAGCCAATTTTCATCTGGTGGATCCGTACTGGAGTATGGTGATCAGGAGCCCTGAGCCACTGTGGCAAATGCTTTTGGAACCACAGCAGGTTAGACCCTACCTATATGAAAGTGATACCAACAGAGCCTAAAAGGAATAGGGCACTGTTCTTGGTGAGTAGGTGACCTTCTTGCGTGTTTAAGTAGATCTTACATGGTTATAGTATGCGCAATGATCTTCCTTCCCTCTTATTTCTCACCAGAAGTACAATGTGGGCCAGCTCGCCCCAGAAGTGTGTTAAGAGGAGCCATTATTATGGGCTCCTCAGGATGTGAGCGGACCATTTTATTTTTCATGACACTTACCGTAGATACTAAAGTATAATGCGACCCGAATATAACGTGATGGATAGAGATTTATTATGGAAACGATTGTCGGGGGTTGCTGCACCTCTTGTGCAGGGATGACGTCCTTGGCAATCAGTACTGTCCACCCTCTTGGGTGAGAGCAAACTGATTTGCATATGGAGCATTCATCCCTGTAATGGCACAAGCAAGCTAAAACCGTGAGACCTGAGCGGGTCCCACCGTAGAGCAGGCCACTAGTAGAGCAGGCCACTATTTCAGGAATAGTACCAGAGGATTGGAGAAAAGCTGACGTGGTCCCTATATTTAAGAAAGGTTTAAAATTTGTGCCTGGGAATTATAGACCTGTGAGCTTAACATCTATGGCTGGGAAAGTATTTGAGGGATTACTAAGGGATAATATTCAGGAATTTATTGGGAGGTATAATGCAAATGGCAAAAATCAGCATGGTTTTCATGAAACACAGATCATGTCAGACTAACCTAATTACGTTCTATGAGGAAGTAAGTAGAAGTATAGATCGGGGGTCGCAGTGGATGTGATTTACTTAGATTTTGCCAAAGCTTTCGACACAGTTCCACACAAAAGGTTACTATTTAAATTACGAAAAATTGGTCTGGATGAAAAAACTTGTTCTTGGATAGAAAACTGGCTAAAAGATAGGGTACAGAGAGTGGTCATAAATGGTACATTTTCAAGATGGACACCAGTGGTAAGCGGTGTCCCTCAGGGGTCTGTTATAGGACCAATACTATTCAATTTATTTATAAATGACCTTGAGATAGGCATTGAAAGTCATGTATCAGTGTTTGCAGATGACACAAAACTAGGAAAAGTAATACAATGTGAGCAGGATGTTACTTTGCTGCAGAGGGATTTAGATAGATTGGGGGACTGGGCAATTAAATGGCAGATGAAATTTAATCTAGATAAATGCAAAGTTATGCACTTTGGAGTGAAGATCACACAAGTAATTTATACCCTAAATGGTACGGAGTTAGGGAAATCCAAGCAGGAGAAGGATTTGGGAATAATCATAGACTTCAAACTAAGTAACAATGTGCAATGTCAAACAGCAGCCACCAAGGCCAGCAAGGTATTGGCATGCATTAAAAGGGGAGTTCACTCACGGGATGAAAACATAATTTTGCCTCTGTATAAATCAATGGTCAGGCCGCACCTTGAATATGCCGTGCAATTTTGGGCACCGGTCTTAAAAATAGAGATTATAGCGCTAGAAAAAGTGCAGAGACGGGCAACTAAATTAATAAGGGGAATGGAAGGGTTAAGTTATGAGGAAAGACTAACAAGCTTAAACCTGTTTAGTTTAGAGAAACGGCGCCTTAGAGGGGATCTGATAACCTTATATAAATATATACGGGGCCATTATCCACCATTGTCTGATAACCTATTCATTAACAGGTCTATACATAGGACAAGGGTCATCCATTTAGACTGGAAGAAAGAAAATTTAGCTTAAAGCATAGGAAGGGTTATTTTACGGTGAGAACAATAAAGCTGTGGAATTCTCTGCCTGTTGAGGTGGTTGGGTCAGAGTCTGTACAGACTTTTAAAAAACGACTGGATGACTTCCTGCAGACACAGAATATTAAGGGTTATAATATTTAATATGTGGGTAAAAGCTTCTTGATCCAAGGAGAAATCTGAGGCCATTCTGGGGTCAAGAAGGAATTTTTTCCCAGTATGTTGCATATTGGCAAGCATTTCAGACTGGGTTTTTTGCCTTCTTTTGGATCAACAGCAGTAGGTTATGTGGGAGAGGCTGAACCCGATGGACGCATGTCTTTTTTCAGCCTATATAACTATGTAACTAGTCCTGTTGCTCGTTCTCAGGACCCTCACAAATCCCCCTTTCCCCTCACTGGAAATAAGAATACTCAAGACTCGAATATAACGATAGGAGAAAAATTTGACTGTACCAGTAAACAATTAAGATCCTTCCAGGTTCTCTTAACAGTCAGGCTACCCCTCAGGCCAGGGTGCTCTGCTCTAGAATGAACCAAGTATGAAGCCACCTGTCTTTACTAGCGATTAGATGGCTGGCAAAGGTGAGGTGAGGTTTAAGATTGGCTTAAACCGAGCTTGCCCTCTAACCGTGATGGATCCCACCTCTCCCGAATCCAGGAGTACCTGAAGTGTTTACAAACAGAGAGCCTGCACTCTCTGGAACTTCCAGGAGACTTGGGATCCAGAGCAAGGCAATTTTTTTTTTTTTTTTTTTTAAAAACACACGATGCAGATGTCTCAAATATAACGTGACCCCTCCAATTTTAAGGTCAATTTTTGTCACCAAAATCTAGCGGTATACTCGAGTATCTACATGCTTACTTGCGTATTGCCCATTGGCATGTAGGGCAGCAAAACAAAGGTTCGCCACTCCGGTTTACTCTGGGCAGGCTTTTGTATGGTACTCCACGTGTGGTTCATAGTCTGGAGTTCTCTGTCCATCATTCGACACTAGGTGCTCTTTGGTCTTCCTCTTGCGTTTTCCTTTGTTTTTTTTTTCACAACAGTTATTACAATATTGCACTATGTTCTTGTATTCTTGAGGTTCTTGAGCTAATTGAGGATCCAATACATAGAAACATAGAAATTGTCGGCAGATAAGAACCTGTCGGCCCATCTAGTCTGCCCAATTACATGGATACTTTACCTGGATTTATCTTTTGTTTAGGATAGCCTTATGCCTATCCCATGCCTGCTTAAATTCAATCACTGTTTTGGCCTCTACCACTTCTACTGGAAGGCTGTTCCATGTATCCACCACCCTCAGTAAAATAATGCTTCCTAATATTACTTTTAAACCTTTGCCCCTCTAATCTAAGACTATGTCCTCTTGTTTTGCTACCTTTTAAATATACTCCCTTCCTCTACCTTGTGGATTCCCTTTACATATTTAAATGTTTCTATCATATCTCCTCTTTTTTCCAAGCTGTACATGTTAAGATCATTAAGCCTTTCCTGGTAACTTTTCTCCTTCAAGCCGTACACCATTTTAGTAGCCCTTCTCTGACGTCTCTCTAAGATGTCTATATCCTTCTGGAGATACGGTCTCCAGTACTGCACACAGTACTCCAAGTGAGGTCTCACCAGTGCTCTGTACAGTGGCATGAGTACTTCCCTTTTCCTACTGCTAATACCTCTACCTACACAACCAAGCATTCTGCCAGCATTTCCTACTGCTCTATTACATTGACTACTTACCCTTAGATCCTCTGAAATAATAACCCCTAAATCCCAACCCTCAGATGTATCAAATATATTCAGCCCTTGGGTTTTTACGCCCCAGGTGCATTATCTTGCACTTATCCACATTAAAAACTCAATTGCCACAGCTCACCATTTTTTTAGTTTACCTAAATCATTTGTCTGATCCCTCCAGGAACGTCAACCCTGTTGCAAAATCACTAATAAAAATATTAAAGAGAACGGGTCCAAGTACTGACCCCTGAGGTACCCCACTGGTAACAAGACCTTGCGCCGAATAAACTCCATTTACCACAACCCTCTGTTGCCTGTCACTCAGCCACTGCCTAATCCAGTCAACAATATTGGAATCCAAGCTCAAAGATTGCAATTTATTGATAAGCCTTCTATGCGGAACAGTATCAAAAGCCTTACTGAAATCTAAATAAGCAATGTCTACTGCACCACCTGTGTCTATTATTTTTGTTACCCAATCAAAAAAGTCAATAAGATTAGTTTGGCATGATCTCCCTGAGGTAAACCCATGTTGTTTCTGATCCTGTAATCTATGTGTTTTTAGATGTTCAACAATCCTTTCCTTTAACATGGTTTCCATTAATTTCCCCACTACTGACGTAAGACTAACTGGCCTATAGTTCCAATTCCTCCCTACTACCCTTCTGAAAGTTTCGACATAAATATTGTTTACATGGCATTTATATACTGCACTGGCATTTCACCGTTGAATTAACAGTTGTGAGCTGGGAGCCAATGAACACACTGGGCTATATTACAAAGTTGGAGCTATGTGAACGTTAATGTTAGTTACGCGGCCCCAGCGCAGGCTGCCCATATTACAATCCGAATGCTAATGGGTTAAAAAAAAATTATATATAAAAATTCAGAGATTGCGCTTTTTAGCACGAGGTTGCTGTACTTTACGCTCCCTATACTTAACATGGGGAGCACAAAGAGTAATTAACGTTTGTAATCTTAAATCCGAATGCCAATTCCCGCAGCGCTACTGTTTTCCTTATTTGTAATCAGGTCTATTGTCAAAGAATGGTGAAAACCAGGAGAATGACTGGAGAAGGTCAAATTAGCCAAACCGGAAAAAAAATTCTACCAGTTATCTCACTTTCCAAATCGGTTATTTGGTCTAGATTGTTCTCTTCTCCTGCCAATTCTCCAGGTTTTCACCTCTGAAAACCCTGTGCAAGGTTTCAGAACCATGGAGAGCTCCGGAGTCCCGCGGGGCTGCGGTCTATGGCTCTGAATCAGCACCATGGAGAGCAGCCCTGCAGGGCTACAGAGCCATCTATGGTTCTGAAACATCATATTCATTGAATACAAGGTTTCAGGACTATGGATAGTGATCCAGAGTTATCTTTGGTGCAGAAACATTTCAGGGTTATTCAGAGAGTCGATCTGGCGCCGAAATGTAACCGAACACTGAAATTCAGCAAACGGGGCCATTCAGCTATTCTGAGAGCAGGCAGGTCACCAAATGTTGGCAAATTGCCTGCACATACTGTCAGGTGAATTATGCAGGTGTGAGCCCAATATGCAGTGAAGCATGCGATAGACAAGTTGCAGGGCAAAGTAAGGTCTTTATTTAAATGACAAAAACACAGAAGAAAATGAACAGGGGAACCAAATCAAAGAGGTATAGAGGAAAGAGGGTGAGGTAGGCAATAAACTAAAAAGCAGAGGGAAGACACAGGAAAAAGGGGACTGACGCAATAGAAGGATGGCTTAGAGTAGTTGGGAGAACTGAATCAAAGAGGAATTAGGAGGAGTGGGCGAGGAAGGCAATGCACGAAAGCAGAGGAGACACATGAAAAAAGGCTGAACTAAGAGGGATGGCTGAGAGTAATGGTGAGGCACTAGATACTATAGGGAGCGGCAAAGAGCAGGATAAACAGATGAGGGAACTGGATATACACAGAACTAAGGCTGGGGTCAGACGAGCGTGATTTCTACGGACTGTACGTCCGTGCAGTACGGACATCGTCAGTACGGATGACGCAGTAGTGGTCACACAGTCCGTTTTTTCACTGAAGTTATTTTTTGACGGATGTAGGAGGGAAAATAAATTACAATGAAAAAACATTCTGTCCGTCAAAAATGCTGGACGTATAAATGCAGTCCGTCTGACCATGCTCCATCACTCACACACAAAGCTATGCGGACGTTGTGGACGTGGCGCACTCCGCACGTCCGTTCTAGCAGTATTACGTTCTTGCCTGCCTTGCGTCCGTTTGCCGTGGCCGTTGTGCGTCCGCAGTTCAGTGCGGACGTACTTCATGTGTCAGGCTCCAATGGACTTTCTTTCATGCTATCACGGACGTACTTTTAGGCGCAATCACGGACGTGAACACTACGCTCGTCTGACCCCAGCCTTAGAGGGGCAGACACTGGAAAGATAACAGATTATTAAATAAACAGATAAATCAAGGTAATTAAATAATAATGTCCGTGGCAAAGGTATCCAGATAGGGGGCAGGCGATATCGTGGTCAGGTTTCAAGCAGAGGTCGTGGTAGGCTGATAGAATTGTCAAAGTTCGTAGCCAGCGGTCTGATACACTATTAATCCAGCAGATGGGGAACAACAAATAACTACCGGTAAGTATGGAGTCCAGATATAGTTCACATGAGGGTAGACAGATGGGTACTCGAAAGGGGTTGTCAGATGGGAACTTCCAGAGGGTAGTCTTTAGACTCAGGAGCAGGGCACTTTGCAAGTAGCAGGTCAGCTTGGTTGCACCGTTTAGACTTCAATGAGGAAGTGTCCAATGTGGGGTGGAACTTCCTCTTAAGGAGGTCTCATTAGTCTGGGATGAGATGAAGCTGAGGCCTCCCTGGAACCAGCACAGGATTTAGACACAGTCCCAGGAATCTGTATTAAGCAAGTGTGCAGGGTTTAAAGGGGCTGCCAGGATTTAGAATATGTGGTTCCTGACACGTATGGTGCCTGTTCGAGGGCAGTGAACTCCCCCCATAGAGAAGCAATGCTTCGTCTTTTCAGAGAACACAATACAGCAGGGAAAAGTTGTCGAAATGCTTTGCTGTTCGGTGGTCTCATTCAACAGATTTATTCAGGCAATTCCCATAGGCTTCAATGTTAAAATGATTCCCGTTTTAATCCAAAATCGAATAAACCGTTTGTTATTATATTCTGCAGTGAAAAGTCTCTCTATTTAGATTTTTTTAGGATCTTTTAGGTATTTTTTTGGATTTTTCGCAAACATTTTTTCTGTTTTCTTTAAATCGTTTTTTTTTTTTTCCCTGCAACAGCCCTTTTTATTATCATTCATTGGATTTTATATGTAAATTCCAGACATTTTCGTACAGTAGTTTTTTTGCAAACAGCGTTTCAGTTTTCAAACTTTCAAACGTACTGGTTTTTTTTTTCACCTCGTTCGTCTGCGTGTCGGGTTTTTCCAGCGGCTGCTCTGCGCTGTGATCGGCTGCTAGTCCGGTTTCTTCGGCGTGGTTAATCCGGCTGTTTCTGCAGGTTTTCGGTGAGTGTTCGGTGAGTGTTCTGCGGTGAGTGTTCAGCGGCCTTGTGGCGGGTTTTCCCTGCACTACGGCCCCGAAGTGTAGGGAACGAAAAGTCACCGAAAGTGCGGTGACTTTTGAAATATCTTTGGATAACCCTGATAGTGTAATTAATTGCCCAAAAAGCCTCGTTGCTTTAAAATAGATTAGGAAACTTTAAAATGAACCCAAAAATCCTGAAAAATGACAAAAAAAAATCGTAAAAAGTCAATAAATAGACTTTTTGCTGCAAGCGAAAAAATAAACGGGTAAATAAATATTTACTAAAAATGGGGATTATTTTTTACACTGAAACCTATGGGATTCGCCAGTTTAAACCTGTCAAACTGAACCACCAAAAATCAGGGCATTTCACTGACATTTTGGTGGTGTTCGCTCGGTGTTCTCTGAATAGATTAACCATTACTTCTTTATGGGGAATTTCACTGCTGCTGGACTGCACCAAACGTCACCGTGGCGAACTGAACCACCAAAAATCAGGGCATTTTACTGACATAAAATTTCACAAAAAAAATCCCGAAAAATGCTTAAAAAATCCTAAAGAATTAATAAAGAGACTTTTTTGCTGCAAGTGAAAAAAAATTAACAGTTGAATAAATATTTAATAAAAATTGTTTTCTTTTTCCATTGAAACCTATAGGGTTCACCTGATTAAACCTGTCAAAAGAACCACGGTGAATTAGGGTTAGAAGCTAGGGTTAGAAATTAGGGTTAGAGGGGAGGGGTGTAAAATGATATGCTGGGGGTGAGAAATGATATTCTGGGGGGAGGGGTGTAATCTGATATGCTGGGGGGTTGCGTAAACTGATATGCTGGTGGGGGAGGGGTTGAATAAACTGTTATCAGTACATTCCTGTGAGTTTTATTGCCGTGGAGCTCTGTGATATACTCATACACACTGCACATCACTGTGAGTTTTATTGCCGTGGTGCTCTGTGATATGCTCATACACCCTGCACATTACTGTGAGTTTTATTGCCGTGGTGGTCTGTGATACTCTCATTCAAATTAGATAAACTCCAGTTGAATTGTAATTGTCTTTCCCAAAGGAATATTTTGGGCTCTTGTTGTGTTTACTTTGAGCAGCCAGTTAGGAGATGATCTTAACATGCAAATTAGGTTTGACTGCAACCCATCAGCCCAGGCTCCATGCTCAGACCATGAGGAGCTGCAAAGGGGAAGGTAGGCCGTGTGCAAAGCTCTCAGATTGTCATTTCGTAGAGTTCTAAAACCATCTAAAAGTCCTGTAAATTGTTTTCGTGTTAGTTTTAACTTTAACCACTTCAATGCGGAGGACGCGCTGATCGCGTCCTCCGCATGGCTGCTGGTATGCGGAGGACGCGCTGAGCGCGTCCTCCCTTTGGGGTCAGCGTTCGGCCGGGTTCCGGCCGATCGCTGGCCCCCCCGGTGCGGGCTGACATCCTCGATGTCAGCCCAGCATCCGGAACCGCAGCCGCTGAAATTAGGTGTCATCGCAGCAGCGCGATGACACCTAATTCAGGCGCCCCCCCCCGCATGTGCGGAGGAGGCGCCTGAAAAGGAGGGGGGGAGGTCCTTCGGACCTCTCCCCCTCCCGATCGGCGGCGTTGCGGGGGTTAACCCAGGCACCATTTGGAAGGGCACAGCCTGCCCTTCCAAATGTTGCCTGGCATTAACCCCTGGGGAGCTGGATCGCGAATCGGCGCTGAAAAGCGCCGGTTCGTGATCCTTTCCCGGAGCTGGCCGACATCTTGGATGTCGGCCAAGCCTCCGGGAACTCCCCCTGAGGACTGGCGTCATCGTGCGTAGCACGATGACGCCAGTCCTAGAGTTAACCCCTAACTGCCACCAACGGTGGAGATAGGGGGTTCATTGGAACTCCCTATCTCCCGATCCGTGACAGCTAGGGGTTAAAGTTTGGTATGGTTGGATCGGCCAGAGCATGGCCGTTCCAACGATACCAAACACTACAGTGAAAAAAGTTTTTTTAAAAAAAAAATTAAATAAAAATAAAAATATATTTGGAAAAAATTATCAAAAAAATATAACATTTTTTTTTCTTTTTTTTGGTTTGTTAATGCAGCAATATTGTTCCCATTTCAATTATAATGTGAACAATGATGCTGCACTAACGATTTTTGTATGCGGTGCGTTTGTTAAAAATCGTGTAATTTTCCCCAAAAAAAAATGTAACGAGACCCCATCTCTAATTTTTTTAACAAGCGCACCCCATACAAAATATAACCGCAATTGCTCGCATGTTAAAATGTGAAAAAAAACACTTTACACGTTGTAAATTATTGAAAATACATATTTTATTTCATTTTTTGTTATAATATACAGACATGACATAACGTATACATATAATAATGACATATTATGAATCTACCGAGTCTGACGGAAAGAACGATATATAATATGTCTGGGTCATATACTAAAATAAGCCTTCAAAACACGTTTAAACATGATGAGCAAAACCGGTAAATATGACCTCAGCACAGAGGCGTGAAACGCCTCAGCAGCGAAAGGGTTAAAGATGTAGTTTATATGTTATGTTAGTTTCTCTAGGAGAAAAATATAATCATAATCTATATGGGATTGCTATTTTTATTTCTTGATTGTTTGCAGTTGACATAGTTTTATACAGAGTAAAAACAGCTCTTTTATATAACACAGGGCTTTGAGTGTGAAATATATCAGAAAAGAAAGGGATTAACCCATGTTAACTCAATGCTTGGTCTGTGCAGGTGGATGTCACTGGATATTCTCATTGCCGTGTTTTTATATGTGGTTTTATTCAGGTATGATTTGGTTTATTCCCATTTTTATGTTTTATTTGTATTTTCCTGTTATATTTATGTATTTTCTTTTTGTATATATATATATATATATCAGGAAAATTATTATTATTATTCTTTATTTATAAAGCACAAGCATATTTCGCAGTGCTGTACAATAGGCACAGTATAGACAGGGTTATAATACATTGAACAACATTTGACAAACAGTACAGGAGGAAACGAGGGCCCTATTCCCGTAGGAACTCACAATCTAGAAGGGTTGGGGTTTGAAACAGGAGCAGAGGACTGCAAGGTGATAGTTATTGATGGTTGCATCAGTGAGTTGGGTGGTAGGCTTCCCTAAATTGGAACGTTTTAAGGGAGCGTTTGAAGGAAGATAAATTAGGGGAAAGTCTGACAGTACAAGGTAGTGTGTTCCAGAGAATGGGGGCTGCGCACGAGAAGTCCTGCAGCCTATCATGGGAAGAGGTGATGCGGGGAGAAGCTAGGCGCAGGTCACTGTTTGACCTTAGGGAGCGGGCTGGGGTGTATTTGGTGATTAGTGAGGACAGGTAGTGGGAAGCGGAGTTAGTGAGAGCTTTGTAAATCAGGGTAAGGATTTTAAATTTAATTCAGCAGTGGATGGGGAGCCAGTGAAGGGCCTCGCAGTGGGGAGCGGCAGAGACAGAACAGTGGGTGAGGTGGATGAGCCTGGCAGAGGCGTTCAGAATGGATTGTAGAGGGAAGAGGCGGGAGAGAGGGAGGCCAGATAAGAGATTATTGCAATAGTCAAATCGCGAGATTACAAGGGCGTGGATGAGTTGTTTTGTGGTGTCAGCGGTAAAAAATGGCCGGATTCTGGAAATATTACGTAGTTGGTAGTGGCCAGGGAGTATTACAAGACAACTGAACTGCTACTAAGCTCCAAAGGTTTTGAGACCAATGGACAAGTTAGAGCACCCAACAATACAGAGAATAGCAAGACTTGAGCTTCAGTACTAAAGTATTTGGTGTAACAGGCAATGAATTGTGCAAGCTGCAGGGCAGCACCAAATACAAACAGTTACAGGCTGATGATCCAGACACTCCCAGCCAGGGAGTACAGCTAAAGCCCTGAGAACCACTCAACAGCAAATTGGCTTTGTGGCCAAATGCCTGCTGAGTGAAACAGCTTAAAAAATAAACAGACAGAATTATACCTGTAACAGACAAGGTTAATACTAGAGAGAGGTCCAAGAATCCTAGCCAGAGGGTCATACACAGAATATCATATATATATAACTACAGGGAACAGACGAGAGAGTAATCCAAACACATGAGCCAGGGGGGTCATACACGGAATATCAGAATAATAACTTCAGGGGCCAGACAAGAGGGTAATCCAAAGACTAGAGCCAGGGGGTCATACACAGAATATCAGAACAAGAATTACAACAACACAGCATGCAGGAACTAGGTAGAATATGGTCTATCCTGATCCAAGGATCAAGGGAAATCCTGGCCCTACATATAGGGCTGAACAGGTCATGTGACCGCAGACCAATTAGCCCAACAGATGGTCTGCAAAGCCTGAAAACCAAAATAAACAGGAATCCCTGCTACCACCAGCAGGGGGAAGGGCCGAAATGTGACATAATCCCCTCCCTGACGGATGACCTCCCGGGCACCCAAGAAAGAAAACACGGACGACGGCACTGTGACGGAACCGTTCTCTTCCGCCTTTCCTGACTCTCCAGACACCCCCTTGCCAAGATCAGCCCTGCCTCTGAGTTGCTTGGAGCTCAGTGCCTCGAGCAGCCTGATCTGCAGCTCCAGACCTGCTGGGTCTGAACCTCTACCTTGGAGCCTCTTTGCATTTCCAGAAGGCCGCTCTGTGCCTTCTGAGGTTGAGTGTAGTGTAGTGTAGTGTAGCTGAAGGAGACACCAGACGAGCTGTATGTTCCAACAGGATTCTCTCTCTTTATGGAAGATTTCACCTGATATTTATACAAAATACAGCAATGCACATTCAAACTTCCCGCCCAGCCCAACAGTTCTGATTGGTTGGTTCCAAGACCACTGCAGGTTTCCTTCAGGTCCTCTTCAGTTATACTTTGCATACCAAATGGTGAACATGTACCTAAAGTCTCTAATTACATTATGTCAGTTAGATATTTACAATAAACATTCTTTAGCCTTTAGCTCACACAACATTTACATAATCTATTGTTCTAACACATCAGATTAAAGACAAACACTATCCCAGACTTCTTGAATCAAACATGCAGCCAGATAAGGGGAAAACTCCTTTTGCATAAATTACACAGTAGTAAAGCTTGTTTACTGGCTACACAAAAACACATTTACCTAAAGAAATTTATTTAGAACTAAAACTATGCAATTTACGCTATATTTAAACTAAAACCAGGCAATGTAAAATATATTTAAAATCACACGATATAAATGAACATAAAGTCTTTCCCAAGGCAATTGTCTATGTCTTTTGGGGTTTTCGCCAATGGCAATAAAAGTCTTGGGGTTTTGACGCGGGGAGCGCTATGTCAGTTCCATGACATATCTCCCCTTCGCCAAAAGAGTCTAACGACCATGGTTGGATCCCAACGGGTCGACTAAGGGTTGTTGGATCAATAGGCTATGGACCCAGGTATAGACTATCGGGAGGAGGTGACCCCCACTCCTCTCCAGCTGTCCTGCCTCTGGAAAACAACCAGCCTTAGTAGCGCATTGAGGGCCCCTCCTGTTCTCCCGGGCCGTTGTGGGTACACCACATTGCTGGTACCCTCTCCTGGAAAAAGGGCTCGCTGCTGCGGAGAGGTCCCGCCTGTACAGAGAAGGGCTACTAAAATGGTGTACGGCTTGAAGGAGAAAAGTTACCAAGAAAGGCTTAGTGATCTTAACATGTACAGCTTGGAAAAAAAGACGAGACAGAGGAGATATGATAGAAACATTTAAATACGTAAAGGGAATCCACAAGGTAGAGGAAGGGAGTATATTTAAAAGGAAACAAAATAGCAAAACAAGAGGACATAGTCTTAGATTAGAGGGGCAAAGGTTTAAAAGTAACATCAGGAAGCATTATTTTACTGAGCGGGTGGTGGATACATGGAACAGTCTTCCAGTAGAAGTGGTAGAGGCCAAAACAATTGAATTTAAGCAAGCATGGGATAGGCATAAGGCTATCCTAAACAAAAGATAAATCCAGGTAAGTATCCATGTAATTGGGCAGACTAGATGGGCCGAAAGGTTCTTATCTGCCGACATTTTTTCTATGTTTCTATGTTTCTACCTCCGCTCAGGTTATAAAAATACAGTGTGAAAAATGTGCCAACTGCACCCGCTCCTGGTGCTCTAGTCAGCAGCTGGGGGGAACATGGGGTGACCGATAGGGATGAGCCAAACGCGTCCGAGTTCGGGTTCGTATTCGAACCCGAACTTTCCAAATGTTCAGGTCCGAACCCGAACTCGAACCCAATACAAGTCAATGGGGCTGAAAATTTGGTTTTTAGAGTGCCCTCCAAGAGGGCATATATGCTAGATATTTGCCATAAAAAGTGTATGGGGGTCCGGCTAGTGCCTTGGGGGACAGGAAACAAGGACAAAAAGTTTAAAAAAAAAACGTTTTTGAAGGGACAGGGAGTTTTCCATGAAATAGAGGGTTAAAAAGAAAAATTCCTTCAAATATCGTGCCTAGGAGGTCCCCATAACCTGCCCATGAAGTGGCGGATTTCTAGGATGTATAGAAATATTTAGAAACCAAAAAATGACATTTCAAATGATGGTAAATGCTTTTCCTTTAATCTATCCATAAACAACTGCTTGGGGCGGCAGTCTGTATGAAAAGAGGAAACATTTTCGGACCGCAGAAAAAGTTTAGTGATTTTTTTGGCTAAATTATTGTGAAACTTATGCAGGCTTTGGATGAAAGTAACAATAGTGCTTTAAAATTGGGCCTTTAGCGTCGGCAACAGTGCCGTCACACCGTAACCCCTCTGAGGATATGAATCTGATACAGGCGTCATTGGCAGTGCTCCCAAATATTGTGCTTTTGGTGCCAGGCGAGCAAGACTGCCAGGCCAGCAAGTATCATCATACAGTAACCCCTCTGTAGTATTGTGGAAGAATGCAGGGGTGGACCATGAGGTCCTATATTAAAAAGATATGATTCTGGTCAAAGCGTCAGTGCACCCAGATATTGTGCCTTTGGTGCAAGACTGCCAGGCCAGCAAGTATCATCATACAGTAACCCCTCTGTAGTATTGTGGAAGAATGCAGGGGTGGACCATGTGGTCCTATATTAAAAAGATATGATTCTGGTCAAGGCGTCAGTGCACCCAGATATTGTGCCTTTGGTGCAAGACTGCCAGGCCAGCAAGTATCATCATACAGTAACCCCTCTGTGGTATTGTGGAAGAATGCAGGGGTAGACCTTGCGGTCCTATATTAAAATGATATAGATGTGGCACAGGCGTCATTGCAGCCAAATATTGCACCTTTCATGGCAGCAAGTGCCTTCACACCATAACCCTTTTGTGGTATTGTGGAAGAGTTCAGTGCTGGAGGTTTTGTGAATGCAGAAGACATCCCCGATCTATTCCGTTACTTCAGCATCAGGGGATTGATAGCTGCTGATCCAGGACTGATTCATTTTTATAAATGTCAGCCGGTCTACAGAGTCGGTGGACAGACGCACTCTTTTGTCTGTGACAAAACCTCCAGCGGCACTGAACGTCCTTTCAGAAAGCACGCTAGATGAAGGGCAACCTAGTAGCTGCATAGCATATTGGCTAAGTTCTGGCCAGTGATCCAATCTCAACACCCAGTAAGCCAGTGGATCATCTGCTGGAAAGGTATCCAGGTCTGCCCTTTCCCCTAGGTAGCCCTGCACCATATGGTGAAGACGCTGGCAATGGGTGCCTATATTTGACGTCCCTGGGCGTCGTGGACTAAAATTTTTTAAAAATACATCAGTCAAGCGGCCCTGGCCTTCACCACTATTCCTCTGATCATCCACAGCCTCAGAAGCACCTGTGTCAGCACTTGGTAACCTACCAGTGCCTGGAAAGGTGTTACACAAGTGTCGCTTTAGAGCGTCCTCAAGTTTTTTCATCCTGTGCTCCCTCTGTCCGGGCAGGATGAGCTCTTCAACTTTACCCTTGTATCGTGGATCAAGAAGGGTTGCCAACCAGTAATGATCCCTCTCCTTGATAGCACGAATCCTGGGGTCCTTTAGCAGGCTTTGCATTATTAGGGAGCCCATGCAGCGTAGGTTGGAGGTGGCATTAGCTTCCGAGTCTTCCTGGTCAATGAGGATGACCGTATCGTTCACTTCCTCCTCCCAGTCATGCACTAGCCCTTGTGTTTCTGGGCACACAAAGCCCTCCCTTGAGAAATCCCCACCTTCAATGCCCCCACTACTTAAATCCTCCTCTTCCTCTTCCTCCCGCTGCTCTGCCTCTAGAGCCACATCTATAATTCCCTGCAGAGTGTGCTCCAGCAGGAACACTAAAGGAATTGTGTCACTGATGCATGCACTGTCCCTGCTCACCATCCTCGTTGCCTCCTCAAATGGTGACAGTACAGTGCATGCATCCTTGATCATCAGCCACTGTGGGGGGAAAAAAAACAAGTTGACCTGAACCTGTCCTTGTGCCATACTCACACAGGTACTCGTTGATGGCCCTCTGCTGCTTGTGCAGACGCTGCAGCATTGCTAATGTCGAGTTCCACCTGGTGGGCATGTCACAGATCAGACGGTTTGTGGGAAGGTAGAATTCTCTTTGAATTTATGCCAGCGAACGCTTGCTGGGAATGACCATCTGAAGTGCCTGCAGACTTTTCTAGCCTGGCTGAGAAGCTCTGGCAGCCCTGGGTACTTGGTTAGGAAACGCTGTACCACTAGATTTAGGACGTGTGCTAGGCATGGTACATGCGTCAATTTACCCTTGCGTGGGGCGTAGAGAAGGTTGCTGCCATTATCACAGACTATCAATCCCAGCTGAAGCTGGCATGGTGTTAACCATCTCTGCACCTGGCCCTGCAGAGCTGACAGAATTTTTGGCCCGGTGTGGCTCCTGTCCCCTAAACAAACCAGCTCAAGCACAGTATGGCTTCTTTTTGCTTGAGCCATTGCGTAGACCCTGTCAGGCGTCAGTTTAACTGCCACTTCACCAGAGACAGAGAAGGAGGAGGAGGAGGAAGAGGGAGAGGTGGTGGTGGTGGAGCAGACAGACCTCATACAAGCAGCTTTCTGGAGGTGTGGTGGATGAACAAGCTCCAGCACAGAGCCCCATCTTGGATCCCTCCCAGCTGCAATCAGAGTTACCCAGTGTGCCGTGAAGGAAATGTAACGACCCTGTCCATGCTTGCTGGACCACGTGTCTAAAGTCACATGCACCTTGTTGCTGACTGCCTTTCCCAATGACTTAATAACATTGTCTTTCACGTGCTGGTATAGTGCTGGAATGGCCTTGCGTGAAAAGTAATGGCGTTTTGGAACCTGCCACTGTGGTACAGCATATTCAGCAAATTCACGGAAGGGAGCAGAGTCCACCAGCTGGAAAGGCAGCAGCTGCAATGCGAGTAATTTTGCTAAAATGGCATTTAGACGCTGTGCTTGGGGATGATTGGGACTATACGGTGGTTTTTCTTATGCTGCAGCAACTGCGGCAATGTAATCTGACTGCATAAATCTTCAGATGCTGGGATGATGTCACATTGTGAGGAAGGACCTGGTACATCCATTACTGTAGCATCATCCCGGTCAGTGGAGGTTGTAGGCAATGATATGGCAGGACATACAGTGGGGGTAGAGACAGATGAGGGGGAGGAGGACCTACGCAAAGTTTTGCGCCAACGGGATGTGTGGTAGATGTTCATATGTCGCCTCAAGCACGTGGTACCCAAGTGTCCGGTGTCTATCCCACGCTTCAGCCTCATCTGACATAGATTAGAAATAGCAACGGTGTGCTCTGCTGCACATTTCTTAAAGAACTCCCAGACAACAGAGTTCCTACATGTGTTCTTTGAGACAACAGCGCTCTGCACCGGAGCAGCTCTGACATCTGATGCCTTGGACTGGCTAGTGCTACGGTTGGTCACAGAGGATGTTGTGCCTCGTGTTTGCTGTGCCTCCTCCTCCTCCTCCCTCTTCTACTCACTTGATTCCTCAGTTCGATCTGGCACCCAGGTGGAGTCAGTGACCTCATCATCATTGTCATCTTCACCCCCTATCTCCTCGTCACTGGAGCCAACTTCGCAGTATGCTGCAGCTGCTGGGGCAACATGAGTGCCAGTTATTTGTGTGTCATCACTGGCACCCCCTTCCTCTAGGTTGATTATACTCCCTTCCTCAACCTTAGAGATTGAATCAGAGCACTGTACTTGCTGCACATCCTCAAACAGCATGTCACTGTCATTGTAGTCAAACAATTCAGCTGACTCCTCCGTGTGTGATAGCGAGGCTACGGCAGGTGTAGCTGTGGACATGGAGGCTGCATTAGATGCTGAGGTGGACTGTAAAGCACTACAAGCCTGGCTGGCAGAAGACTCGGAGGATGAGGATGGCCTGGTTAGCCAATCCACCAAATCCTCTGTATGTTGCTGCTGCTTAAGACGGCCAGCACCAGTTAGAAAAGACAAGCGTGCCCCTGCAGAGGATGCACCATGTCCCCCACGACCAGAGGCACAGCCTCCCAACACAGGGGCTGCTTGCCCTCTTATCTGTGTCTGGGAGCGTCTGCCTGTCCTTTTCGTTCTTTCAGAAATGGTGAGTGATATATAGATTAAATATATACAGAACTCTGATTCAACTCTGGTATAAAGATTAAAGATTTAGAGAACTATGGTATAATTCAGTGAGACACCCTGATAGCTGGCAGCCAGTGACAAGAAAGTGAAAGTAAAAAGTACGGAGGGACGGTCATAGTAGCAGAGACGAGTGAGGAAAGGAAGGAATTTGGCAGATCAACCAGAATAAAATCATAAAGTTGGATAGAGATTCGGACTATAAAGTTGGATGGAAATTTACATATGGGATGAATGGTTTAAATATAGAAGATTTTGAGATAAGCGTTGTTGCGCTTCGGAACTATTCAATTTAGAATAAGAGATATCAGAAGTGCGGGATATTTAGATAGAATAAGACCGGAAATGGTGCAACGTACGAAAAAGAGAGTGCGCGACTTTTTGGAGCATATGGAGATGCGGTAACTTTTGAACGGAAACGGAAGTGACGTATCGGAAGAATCCTTTCAACCATATATGGAGAACGCTGTGAGATCGAATTAACCAACTAGAGGACTATGTGGACTATTAAAGTACGAGAAGAAGGAAGGGAAGGTTTATATTATTTTATGCTTTTAATTTTGATTTATCGCCCTTGAGAAAGTCTTAGGACGAAACGCGTTCGGCATTTTTATTATTATCTAATAAATTTTATTTTCATTTATATACCATCCCGATTTATTTATAATTTTTGCATATTTATAAATAAGTTTTGGAGACGTCTGATTTATATCTTCCAACTGGGCCCATCCCACCCAGATACAACAAGGATCCAAAGCTCCTCAACTATTTATCTGTAGCCAGTGACAAGACACAGATTACAAGTCTCAGACAACTCCTATAAATCAGTGAGACCCCTTGATGGGTGGCAGTGAAACCTCTTATAAATCAGTGAGACACCTTGATGGGTGGCAGTGAAACCTCTTATAAATCACTGAGACCCCTTGATGGATGGCAGTGAAACCTCTTATAAATAAGTGAGACCCCTTGATGGGTGGCAGTGAAAGCTCTTATAAATCAGTGAGACCCCTTTATGGGTGGGAGTGAAACCTCTTATAAATCAGTGAGACCCCTTGATGGGTGGCAGTGAAAGCTCTTATAAATCAGTGAGACCCCTTGATGGGTGGCAGTGAAACCATTTATAAATCAGTGAGACTCCTTGATGGGTGGCAGTGAAAAGCCACAGATTACAAATCTCAGAAACCTCCTATAAATCAGTGAGACCCCTTGATGGGTGGCAGTGAAACCTCTTATAAATCAATGAGACCCCTTGATAGGTGGCAGTGAAACCTTTTATAAATCAGTGAGACCCCTTGATGGGTGGCAGTGAAAAGCCACACATTACAAATCTCAGAAACCTCTTATAAATCAGTGAGACCCCTTGATGGGTGGCAGCCAGTGAGAACACACGGATTATAACAATTTCCAAATATTTTGTAGAAATTAGTGAGCCCCAAAATACTTGCTGGCAGTGACAAGACACAGAAGATCACCTCAATTCCCAAATGTTTTGTAGTAATTAGTGAGCCCCAAAATACTGTGTGGTACTGGCTGTGTGACAAGACACAGATCACCTCAATTCCCAAATATTTTGTAGAAATTATAGTGAGCCCCAAAATTCTGCGTGGTACTGGCTGTGTGACAAGACACAGATCACCTCAATTCCCAAATATTTTGTAGAAATTATAGTGAGCCCCAAAATAATGTGTGGTACTGGCTGTGTGACAAGACACAGATCACCTCAATTCCCAAATATTTGGTAGAAATTAGTGAGCCCCAAAATACTTGCTGGCAGTGACAAGACACAAGATCACCTCAATTCCCAAATATTTTGTAGAAATTATACTGAGCCCCAAAATACTGCGTGGTACTGACTGTGTGACAAGACACAGATCACCTCAATTCCCAAATGTTTTGTAGAAATTAGTGAGCCCCAAAATACTGCGTGGTACTGGCTGTGTGACAAGACACAGATCACCTCAATTCACAAATATTTTGTAGAAATTAGTGAGCCCCAAAATACTTGCTGGCAGTGACAAGACACAGAAGATCACCTCAATTCATAAATGTTTTGTAGAAATTAATGAGCCCCAAAATACTAGCTGGCAGTGACAAGACACAGAAGATCACCTCAATTCACAAATGTTTTAAAGAAATTTGTAACCCCAAAAAGACTTGCTGGCACAGTGACAAGACACACATCATCTAAATTCCCAGATATTTGGTAGAAATGAGAACCCCCCAGACCCCCCCTGTAGCGTGGCAGACCGGCAGTAACAACACACAACAGCAATCTCCTATGAAATCTCCTCTCAAATGCGTGCTGAAGCAGTGCATGGAAACCTTATATAGTGTGCTGCGGGACTTAGCTCTATGAGCCCATGATTGGGCGAAATTTGCCCAAACAGGACTCTGAGCGGTGATTGGCATACTGTTGAACCTTTCTTGCACCAGACCTGTGGTCAGGTGCAAGGCTGTAGCCAATTACGAGCTTCAGGCCAGTGGGAAAGTGCATTATGGGCCTTTGTGATGAATTGTGGTCGAACTTGCTCCGAACACCCGGAAATGTTCGGAGTTCGCGAACAGGCTAAGTTCGGGTCGAACTCCGAACCGTCTGAACCCGAACAGCTCATCCCTAGTGACCGATGCCCCCAGCACAGGGGGTTGAAAATCATCTGTCTCCACTCCAGGATTCACAAACTGCTGTGGGGAGCGAGGTCATCTTTATTCGCTCTCTGAAGCTCGCTTTGCTGCTCGAGTGAAGCGGGGCGGATTAGAGAAGAACAGGGGGCAACCAAGGCCTCCAGCACAAGGGGTTGAAAGGATGGGCAGAGACCGAATGTGCTCTGCCCTGTAGCCAGCACTTCTGCTGGGGGGATGGCTTCATTCACTCCCAGTGGGGATACCGGCTGCTGGAGAGGCTGCTCCTGGAGATCACCTTTGAGGCTCTCCAGATGTATATTAGGGTGTGGGCAGAGGCCAGCGGCGCTCTGCCTCGTAGCCAGTGCTTCTGCTGGGGGGGTTGGACACAAGAGTAGTGTCTGCTGGTAGGGACAGGGGGAGGGCTTCCTCCACTCGCGTTGGACATGGAGAGGGCCATCTGGACCCATCCGTCAGTTGTTCAGGCATGACATGGGCAACCCCAGGCTCATCCTGGCAATTTAGCACCTGCAGTGCTTCGTGCAACAACGCCACTTTTTCCATGGCGGGCAATACGGGAAAATGTAGGAGCACTTCCAGCTCCATTTCCTCAGGTTCCTCTGTCCCATCCAGACTGTCCGCTCCTTCTGCCGGACAGTCCCCGGCCTCTGTCACCGCCATATCCAGGCCTTCAAGCTCCCTCAGCCATCCTTGGTTGGGAGCACATTGGGGCCAATCTGGATACTCTGATCCCCACATCCCCACAACTCTCCCATGGGGATGTCAGTTTTGCCCCCTGTCCTGAGGCAGTCCTCCTCTAAAAGTGCCCAACCGTCCTACTGGGTTACACTGGTGGGAACCGTTGTCTCATCCACCATCGTCTGCCAGTAATCCTCTGGTTCTGGGCGGTAGAGGCCAGAGGCATGTTGTGCCATGGTCCGCTCTTCAGCCGGAACCAAATTATCGTCCCAATCCAGAGGCTCCGCGGACTTAGACTGCCTCCGCCTACCTCGCAGCTCAGCCACCCAGAGTTCGTGCTGCCGCTCCCTCTCCTGGCGATCCCGCTCTCTTTCCAGCACTCTTTCCTGCCAGGCATACTGTAGCATTATGTCTGAGGTAGCCCGACTAATGGCTTCCTTGGACGTATCACTCCCATACAGGGCCATTCGTTGCCGGACCCTCTGCTGGAATAGCTCCTCAGCTGACCGGGGTCTTTGGTCCATTTCGGTTAGCTCAATGATTAGGGCATCTTTGTCCTTAGATTCGGCGATCCCTCCTCAGCTCTCCAGCAGGTCTCTCAGGGTGTCTCGCTTGCAGGCTGCATAGTTGGCCATCTTGGGGTGTCTTAGTGTTGGAGAGCCTCTATCCCACCGCTGCCAACAATGTGACGGAACCGTTCTCTTCCGCCTGTCCTGACTCTCCAGACACCCCCTTGCCAAGATCAGCCCGACCTCTGAGTTGCTTGGAGCACAGTGCCTCGAGCAGCCTGATCTGCAGCTCCAGACCTGCTGGGTCTGAACCTTTGCCTTGGAGCCTCTTTGCATTTCCATAAGGCCGCTCTGTGCCTTCTGAGGTTGAGTGTAGTGTAGCATAGCTGAAAGAGACACCAGACGAGCTGTATGTTCCAACATAGAAGCGCCACGAACAACGCCACGGTGGGAAACCTGATAAACCAACCATCTCCACGAGATTCCAATCAGATGGGGATGCCACCAGGCCCCTGGATAAGTAGAAATGGAAGAAATGATGGATCTCCAGTGGATAAGAAGTGCCAAACGGTTTATTCATGGAACAGCAACCTTCAAAAAATCAGTGACGTTTTGACCCTGAGGTCTTAATCATACATCCTGCTGGGTCTGAACCTTTGCCTTGGAGCCTCTTTGCATTTCCATAAGGCCGCTCTGTGCCTTCTGAGGTTGAGTGTAGTGTAGCATAGCTGAAAGAGACACCAGACGAGCTGTATGTTCCAACAGGATTCTCTCTCTTTATGGAAGATTTCACCTGATATTTATACAAAATACAGCAATGCACATTCAAACTTCCCACCCACCCCAACAGTTCTGATTGGTTGGTTCCAAGACCACTGCAGGTTTCCTTCAGGTCCTCTTCAGTTATAATTTGCATACCAAATGGTGAACATGTACCTAAAGTCTCTAATTACATTATGTCAGTTAGATATTTACAATAAACGTTCTTTAACCTTTAGCTCACACAACATTTACATAATCTATTGTTCTAACACATCAGATTTGAGACAAACACTATCCCAGACTTCTTGATACAAACATGCAGCCAGATAAGGGGAAAAGTCCTTTTGCATAAATTACACAGTAGTAAAGCTTGTTTACTGGCTACACAAAAACACATTTACCTAAAGAAATATAAGTATATTTAAAACTAAAGCTATGCAATTTACACTACATTTAAACTTTAAAACCAGGCAATGTAAAATATATTTAAAATCACACGATATAAATGAACATAAAGTCTTTCCCAAGGCAATTGTGTATGTCTTTTGGGGTTTTCGCCATTGGCAATAAAAGTCTTGGGGTTTAACGCAGGGAGCGCTATGTCAGTTCCATGACAGGCACGAAAACGGATATGACCAATAGTCACCAGTACCCATTGGGGTCCCAATCAGACTCAGAGTAGTCATTATTTGTCTGAGCAAGCAGAGCTTTTTCATAAACCTCCAGGTCCTCTGTGCATATCACCGCACCATTGGAGGCCCGTACACAACCCTCGGTAACCGGGCTAGATTCTCGTACACGAGGGCCTGACAGTTTGAGTACCTCGGACCTAGAACAGAGTGTATCATCAGTCCCAGGTTGGCTATGGTTAGTCACCTTCTTGCATCTCCTGGGACGAGATCTAGGAGATATGTCCAGACCATGGGACATAGAGATAGCAGAGGTACTGCCAGATCCGGTGACATTAGTCTTACCCTGAGATTTTACATTACATCCCACAGTGGAACCACTAGACACAGTGGACTTAATGTCTGCCCCAGAGACTGTGACCTTGCCATTAGACATGGGCTTAACTACCCTACAGGTAGACATGACCCCGACCGATACAGTACAGGGTGTGTACATGACTGGTACACCCTCAGAACATGGGACATCGCCAGGACATGTTACATTTGGCACCATACCAGTCTTACACATCTCCCCAGGAGGAGTATATTGTGGATCATCCGAATCGTCAGACACTTCCAACAACCCTTGCAGAACGTTAGGGTATATCTGGAGGACTGCCCAATGCATCTCACGCACCAAAGATCCAGAGGGCGTCCGTATATACCCCTTAGGAACACAACATGATTTGGGGATCAAAGTACCCGACAAGCCACCATCTTGCTGGATTTCCTCGAACTGTGCGGAGTAAGGCAGTCTTAGACCTAGAAGGGGGTGTAGCATCACTGGACCCAGAACAGAGCGTGGAATCTTTGGAACCAGATTGGCTAGGGTTGGTCACCTTTTTCTGTCTCTTCTTTGAGTGAGACGTAGACTTGGTGACCACCTCACAAGGCTTGACAATGGTGGGGACAACACTGGACCCACTGTGGGACAAGGGCACAGTGGCCTCGTGAGTTAATGTGCACACAGCTACTTCTAAGCTGAATACGGCCACAGCTGTCTCACACAACATTTGAGCAGTTGTCAGCTTGCACAACATGGGCGCAGCTGCCTTGCACGACATGGGCGCAGCTGCCTTGCACGATATGGGCGCAGCTGCCAGTTTACCATTAGAAACAGGCACGAAGGGCTCAGTGCCCACACTTGGCACGAATGGCTCAGTGCCCACACTTGGCACAAAGGGCTCAGTGCCCACACTTGGCACAAAGGGCTCAGTGCCCACACTTGGCACAAAGGGCTCAGTGCCCACACTTGGCACGAAGGGCTCCTGGCCAAAACCAGTTGTGAATACAGCTTTCTCGAAGCTCAGCGTGGGCACGGCTGCCTTGCAGTAGCGCATGAAGGGCTCTTGGCCCACAACAGGCATGACAGCAGGATGAGGCATAACTGGCTTCTCATTGCCAGTTACCAACAGGGCTGGCTTCTCACTGCCAGTTACCAACAGGGATGGCTTCTCACTGCCAGTTACCAACAGGGCTGGCTTCTCACTGCCAGTTACCAACAGGGCTGGCTTCTCACTGCCAGTGGAAACAGGCATGGCTGGCTTAGCATTGTCAGTGGAAACAGGCATGGCTGGCTGTTCTTTTTCTCCACCAAAGCTGGTGGATCGCTTAACTTACTGTTGTGATGAGATGGCGATAACTCCCAGTCTTAGATGAATTACAGACAGTGACTCAATCCAGATGATACCTTGAAGATCTGTTGAAGTTTTATTCCAAAACTGTAGAAAATCCACAACAATATACATCGGATAGGTCAAAAAATCATAGTGGAATCTGGGTCCATGAGGCTTGCTGGGAATTAACAAGGGTGGAGCTATCTGGACAGGAAATCACAGAACCATGAGAAGGGGAGGAGAGAAACCCAGGGTTAGAGGAGACATGTGCAATTCTTAAAGGCATATCACAAGTCATGTGAAATCTATGATTTCTATAATTAAATAACTTTTACTAAAGTTCAAAACAAGTAAGTGAAGATGCTTTTCTAGGAACATCTGAAAAACAAGAAGGAAGGGAAGAACAAGAGAAAATAATGCAAACATTAACAATTCTTGGATCTTGATGGTCCAGGCTGTGACAGGAACAGTCAATGAGTCCATCTTCAGAGGGGAAGGCAGCAACATGCACCAATCCTTATAACCTCCCTTTGTTTCAAATTGATGACTTGTGAGGCTTGTCTTCCTCTTTGGGCAGAAGGAGTACAAGTTCCTTTATAGGCCTGAAGTGAAGTGTGGAGAATCTTCTTTCATGAATAAGTTGTAAAGTTTTCTGGTCCAGTACCAGTCTAGGATTTTTCTTGCAACACCAATCATGCGTTCCCAAGAGTCTCCCATGTGAAAGGAGTGAGGTGGGTTGAATTCCCATTTACACTTGTTGTCATTCAAGAAGTTCAGTATCTTTTCTGGTCGAGAGGCCTCCTGAATTGTGGGGGGGGTCTTTACAGATGTGACATTCTTTGTTCGTGTCAGAGCTGTTTGTAAATTGATGAGCACTGTGAATAAGGCATGCAATGGCTTGTACAACAGAAGACCACTTAGAAAAGCGTTCAAAACGGTGAGGACTCAGCCTGTCGGATATAATCTCTGCACGTGAATACAACACGTTATATATATTGGACTTCTCAGCCAAGCCTCCAATATGTCTATATTGGACTTAGGCTAGGTTCACACCTAAGCGTTTTAACGCGCGTTTTTCACCGGCGTTTTCCTTGCGTTTCACGAGCGTTTTGCAAAATCGAAACGCGCGTTGTACGCGCGTTTTTTGATTGACTACGGAGGTGTCCAATAGAAAATTTACTGTCTTAATTTTTTTGAATATAAAAGTTTTTATTGGAGTTCACACATAGAATGATACATCATTGCAAAAAGGATGAAACTTCAAAGGTAAAGGACATAAATTTCTATCATTGACAATAGACAATTGAAATGAAGTATCAATATTATCCGATAAAGGGTCATTTGTGCGGACTCCATTTTCCATAAACAAATAAAATCCTAAACTAACATAAAACACAAAACACGGCGGCACTACAATCATACACGATAAAGTATCTTATATCAAGGTTCCAGACTCGACAAACACCCTCCACCCCTCCCATGTATCAGAAAACTGTCACATTGAGTTATTCGCGGTATGGAACATTTCTTCATATTTAAAGACACTTTCGAGGGCAATCATAACTTCTTTCATAGAGGGACATAGTGAGGAAAGCCAATGTCTCGCTATAACCGTTTTTACTGTCCCCAGTACCATAGAGATAAACCTCCTGTGACGGATCTGAATAGTAATGGGTATAATATGTAAGAGGTACATTTTCGGGCATAGTGGGAGCATTAGTGAAGTGCAGTGAAAATCAGTCTGCTTATTTTTACCCAATAACCCCCTAGTGCGGGACATAACCAAAAGGTATGCACAGTAGGGAACGAGGCCGGTAAGGCATCTCCAGCAGAAGCCGGTATTCCCCGAAATATGGGCCAATCGAGTTGGTGTTAAATACCATCTGCACAATAATTTGATATGGGCCTCGCGTAGATTGGTGCTTCTAGAATATTTGTATATTGTGTCCATGGCGTATGACCAGTCATCTGCGGAAAGCGTGAAAGCTAAATCTTTTTCCCATTTAACCATATAGGGTAATTTTTTAGGTGGGGTCGGGGTTAGGAGGCTATTGTAACAGAGAGATAATGGTTTCATTTGACATTTCTTCCCCATACACAATTTGTGAAAAGCTGAAAGGTTCGTAGGTGTGAAGGAGGTCAGGCCCTTCTGGTGTAAAGCGTGCTTCACACGTAGGTATGTAAAACAGTCCCTCAATGGAATGGCAAACTCCTGTACCAAGTCGGGAAAGGGTTTCAGGGAGTGGGGTGTAAAAAGAGCTGCCACACATGTGTCAAGCCGCGTATGAACCAAGAATCTAAATTTAAGTCTGGGATATAGCGACACAGAACTCTGAGCGGGCGAGACATAATAAGTCGTAAGGCCGTACCAACGGACGACCCCACTGGCGCCAGGACATGAGGGAGAGCATCGAGGCGGGTAGTAGACCCATGGTACTATTCCTAGGAAGGAATGGAAGCCACAACAGATCATGAAGTTTATATGGGAAAATCATGGCATTCTCCAACTGTAACCATAGAGGTGATTCTTTGAGATGCATTGACGACAACAGTTGGGCTAGTAAGGCTGCTTTGTAGTACGATTGTAAATCCAAAAAACCCAACCCTCCGTTACGTCGCGGCGCAGTGACTGTAGAGGCCGATACTCGAGGAGGCTTCCCTTTCCAAATATGCGCATGAAACAGTTTTTTGCAGCCGGAGCAATAAATGTGCCGGTATGAAAACGGGGATATTTATTTACTGTCTTAATTACGGAGGCGACCAATGAAAAAGACCTCCCTGTGCACGAACCAAAGTTGCAAAATGGAGATCTGCCCAAGACGCACCATTGCAACAATCGCAGCTTTCCACTATCTGCGCTTGAGGAGAAGGAGGCAGGCGATGGCCAGGCGACGCTACTGGGTGCATCCGACCATTGCAGACCGACAACGAGGTCAGGTCTGGGCGTTGTTTGCAAGTCTGCGTGCACACGAGGAGAAGTTTATGCAATACACACGGTAAAGAGGTTAGTACATGTACCCTGCTTTTATTGTTGTTGTGTCCCATATGATGGCACCATCAGAGATTTGATTTGCTATTAATTACCCCTTTTTGTTTTTTTATTTTATTTTACAATAGTTTTGATGAGCTGCTGGACTTGATGTCCCCCACCTTGCAACGGCAGGACATCTTCATGCGTGAGAGCATTGCACCGGTGGAAAGATTGCTGATTACGTCAACTAACATCACTACACACATAATACAGTGCGATGTGCTGTCGGGGTTATTCAAAGAGAATCAAGCCGTCACTGCATGTTTGGTTACTTTTCATCCAATACGGAGCAGATCGGCGATCCCTTCACCTACCCTGCGGTGGTTTCAGGAAGTGCCACAGGGCCGATGTAGTGTAGGGAAAAGCCGCCGCAAACCTGCTGAACACTCACCCCATAACCCGGCAATTGCTTGCCCAAACCCTGCAAAAACATCTGGATTAACCCCGCCGAACACACCAGAGAAACCCGAGCACGAGTCGATCAGAACGCAGAGCAGCCGCCGGTCAATAAAATAAATAGACATTTTACCGTTGCTTTAAACCAAGAACGGTTTATTCTACAAATATGTAGAAAAAAAGGTAAATATTATCCTAAATTATACAAATTAAACCACATAATGGCAGGGCAGTTCGCCACATATTGCCTAAACAAACAAAACAGCCAACGGGCAAGGCATTTTCCCTCCTCAGCAAGGTAAAGAAAATGAAAAAGATGCCTAGGGATACAGAGATTATAAATTCTGATAGTGATGCTCGTCACCCTGCATCTCCTCCCTCCTTCCACAGCTGGGTGTGGGATATCTGAAAGGGGGCTGTGTGTGTGAGTACCATGTTTCAGGGGGGTGGTGCATGGGTGTTTGTGGGTAGTAGGTGGTAGGTGGAGGAGTGTGTGTGCAGGTGTGTGGTATGTAGAGGTGTTTGTGTTGTAGCTGGTGTATGTTGTTGGGAGGAGCGTTCTTCAGGTGGAAGGAAGGAGTCAAGGGCATGGGTGATGGCATCACGTGCCTCTGTCTGTTGACTCCTAGGCACCCTTTTCATTTTGTCCTCCAAGCTGAGGAGGAAATGGGCCTCACAGGACATTTTCTGAACATTCTGCACCAGGTCCTCCATGATGCAGATCACTCGGTCGTCCTCACGCTGGGTCCTCTGTCGACGGCCCCTTAAAATTGTACGTCTCCGTACAGGAGGTGTCATGGCTGGTGTGGCAGACCTTGGCACAGAAGTCGTTGGTGCCTCTGTCTCTGTCTGTGTTTGTGACGGTGACGGTGAGGGTTGGGTTGCCGACATTTCTAACGAGGTGCATGGCTGTGGATCTTCGGTGGCCGTGTCCTCCTCCTCATGGTCGTCCTCCTGCCTCTCCCAGCTGCTGTCAGTGCTGTCAATAGCAAATAATACATTAGTGGGTGCATTATATTATTAGTTACATGTTCTGTAAGACAATATCCACGACCCTCATAAACATTGTTATTGGTTTGACTTACCTACGCATTTCCACGCATGGGATCAGAAATTCCAGCTGGTCAGCATGAATGTAGCGCGATGGCGCACTGGCAGCCGCTCCACTCCGGTACTCCTTCTCCTTACGCCTGTGGCGTATGAAAGCATCCTTAATGCTCCGCCATTTCTGCTTCATGTTATTCACTGTTGAAACAAAATGTAAGCATGAACTAATTTAGTTTTTCCTACATTTCATAGGTATTTAGCAACCGGACAGTCGTTGGTCAGTCTGCACTATGCCTTCATGATCGGACAATCAACAGCTAGCAACATCATTCGGGAAACATGCTGTGCCCTATGGGATATCCTTCATGATGTCGTTATGAAGAAACCCAACAAAGAGGAGTGGATGGCGATTGCAGACGTTTTTGCCAAGACCTGCAATTTTCAATTTCAATTATAAAAAATATTTTTCTTCTGTCCTGTTTGCGGTATCCGATGCAAATTACTGCTTCACGTACATAGACATCGGATCGTACGGGAGCAGCTCGGACGCAGCAGTATTTGCCCATTGTATGCAAAAAAAACCTGTTTCTTCGTTTAAAAAGTTTATGTTTTGATTAATAAAATTAATATCCCTGACTCCTTTCTAGTTACTTACTGAGTCATATCAGTTGAATTCTTTTCTGGTTAACTCAACAGAATCTTTCCTTCAGTAATTTTACTATTTACCAATTATATACTTATACAATATTTATTGGAACATATATCTCCTACTGTAAATATAATAAAATATACCTTGATTATAAAAATATATTTCGTGAATATATATTTTACCTTAAACAGATTTTAAATTCTCATTTCTTTATACCCAAAGACAAAATATCTTTTGTTTTAAAGACTTAAAACAGACCAATAAATTTAATTATGACAGATCTTAGCACTTAGCTCTAGTATTATCACACAAAGACATTTTAGGTTCCTTCATGTCTGGCACTTCTAAAAAAAAATTCTCCTAGCCATGAACCTTTAAAAAAAAAAATCTCGGTTCATTCCTAAACTAGAGAAAATTGAAAGAAAAGACTGTCTTTAAAAACAAAATGGCTACAGGCATCCATTTTACCTTCCAATATACCTGACAAGCCTTACCCTTTCTTTCACCGAGGTGTTGTGTGTAACGGTAACAGCTCTAATTTCTTTATCAGATTCTGGTTCAACCAGTTCAAAGGTAGAATTTGTGGAACTTGAGATAAGGTCTTCATTCAAGAGTATTGGTGGGGATAGCCATAATGTGTCCAGAAATGTAGTAGCAGTTACTGCACGAGTGCCTCCATCAGCAGGGTTGAAGTTAGTGGACACATAGTACCATTGTTCAGGTGTAGAGAACCTTCTTATACGTTCCACTCTGTTGCCAACATACACGTGGAACTGTCTTGTCTGATTGTGTATGTATTGTTTTGTGAAGGGTTTATCACAGGTTGATGCTTGAAATGTGAACGTGTCTTGCTTAACGTTCCAAAGCAATCCAAGACTGCGCTGTGTAATGGAAAGGTCCGTTCCTAGTTGGAATTTCTTCACACTGACAGCGTAGTCATCAGCGGGAAAGGCTCTCATGGCCTTGTCGCTGTTTGAAATGATTTTGTGAAGTCTGAGGTTTGCAGTGGCAAGCATGTTCTGGGTTCTAGTAAGAAGGTCAATAGCTTCTTCTTCTGTAGGCAGAGATTTGAGTCCGTCGTCTACATAGAAGTTCTTTTCGACGAACTGTCGTGCATCAAACCCAAATTCTTTCTCTCCTTCTTGAGCCGTTTTCTTCAGTCCATAAATTGCTACTGCGGGAGAAGGACTATTACCGAAAACATGTACCTTCATCCGGTAGTCTATGACTTCATCATTGACATCTTTAGTGCGATACCATCGGAACCTGAGGAAGTTTCTGTTGTCTTCACGGACGATGAAACAGTGGAACATTTGCTGAATCTCAGCCATAATAGCAATTGGTTCTTGTCTGAAGCGAAGTAAAACGCCTATGAGGTTGTTGTTCAGATTAGGCCCAGTGAGAAGACTGTCATTGAGGGAGACACCTTCACGTCGAGCACTTGAGTCGAAGACCACCCTAATCTGATCAGGCTTGCGAGGATGATAGCCCCTTAGTGACCGGGCGGTTTTACACAAATCCGTCTTTTAGTGACCGCTGCTGTTTTTACGTTTCTGCGCTGTTAGTGTTTAGGTCAAATTTTCCTCTTACTCGTTTATTCAACCCACACATATTATACACCCTTTTTCCCGCCATTAAATGGACTTTCTAGAAATACCATTATTTCCATTATATCGAATAATTTACTATAAACAAAAATATGAAATATGAGGAAAAAATGGTAAAAACACACTTTTTCGTAATTTAATCCCCAAAATCTACAACCACCCAAAAAGACCCCAGCTAAATAGGTTCAAACTTTTGTCCCGAGACTAGAAATACCCAATTTTTACATGCGTTTGCTTTTTAACCCCTTCACTGCTGAGACAGTTCACCTATGTGCGCTGCGCTCATTCTGACCATTTTGTGCTAATTATTTTTAGATGACAGCCTAGGTCCTATTTAATTAACCCCCCCCAGACAAAAAATCTTTAAAAAAAACACTTTTATTTTATTAATTTTTTTTATTATTTATTTATTTACTTTTAAAAACAATTTGTTAAACCAAACCTGGTCATGTTTGGTATCATTGGAAAGGCCATAATCAGGCCTTTCAAATGATGTCAAATATGACCATCTAGCTCCCATGGATCGGGAGATATGGGGATCCTTAGTATCCCCTTACCTCTACATGGCAGCTAGATGGTTAACTGGCCCACTGACATCCTCACACATATGGTGAGGTTGTCAGTGGGTGGGGGGGCCTGGAGGCTTGGCTGACATCCAAGATGTCAGCCCCCTTCCAGGTTCGAATCCCGTTTTGGCGCCAATTGGCGCGAAAACATGATCCGGGGGGCGAAGCAGTTAATGCTATACACCGCTGAAAAGGGGAGACTCTCCCCTTTTCAGTGGTGTAAAAAGCATCTCCCTATCTGCAATGGTTGGGGAGATAGAGGGCTCCGAAGGAGCCCCCCCTCCCCTCCATTGCTTTGCATGGGGACGCCTGCTGATGACGTCACCACGCAGCGTGGCGATGTCATCAGCCTCACCTGCCCATGTAAATCACATGGGCAGGCTTCCTCCCTGCCAGATCGCATTTAATGATAGCTTTACAGCTCTTTACAAAGTGTTCTGTGGAGGCCCAGCATTTGTAGCAGACCACAAATTTATTTAAAAGTTCTTTAAAAGTTCTTTACGTTCTTGTAGGGTTTTCTTTCTGAAGCCAATACATTTCTTAAGTGGATGCGGTTTGTTATTTATAGGACATTGGCGATTTGGGTTCTCGATGTTCTGGTTTTGTTCAGTCTTTTCAAGAACTGTAGCAGGTGCAGGTAGAACAGTGGTCCTTTTCACGGACACTGGTCCTCTATGGTCTCTGTGTGTCATACGTGTGTTTGTAGGTCTTGGAGAGGGTGAACTGAGAGGGTTACCGTCACCATAGGAGAAACTTGGGTCATTCTTTGTGTCTGCAATTCTTTTGATGAACTCACAGAAGTAGGAAAAAGGAGGAACGGCAACTTGATGTCTTTCCTTGTATTTTGATCCAAGAGCTAACCAATTTTCTTGAAGGCCATACGGTAGCTTGAGAACAATAGGATTGATGCCACGAGGGGTGTCAAGGTAACTGAGACCAGGTAAGTGGATGTCAGCTTTAACGAGTTGAAGCTCTAATAAAACATTGCTGAGTTCTTGAAACTTTAAATTCTCTCTAGCAGAAATTCTTGGGAAGCTGTGCATCTTCAATGGCTTCTGGACTGCCAAAGGTACGTTCAAGTCTGGACCAGGGTTGTCAATATGAACCGCTTTGAGCCTCTTGATGCGTTCAGTACCACCCTACTCGCGCTGCTGCGAAAAGACGCCGGCTTACGCCGCTCACTATCTATCCTAGACCCAGATAATCACGTGCGCTTATCTACCTGTCCCGGCCACACTTTCTCTCACAACAGGCACGTAGAGCGCGATATAATGATCCCAGGATTGCAACGCAGTACAAGCCTTCTCTTGAAGCGGGTAATGACTACGTCTCCCACAATCCCTGAGCTCACTTTCTTATTCTATTAGTAACGCTGCCACCAGTCCTCATGGACACTGCGCGTCGCAACAGGAGACGCAGGGCTTAAGTGACCGCACTATCTGCTTATCCTAGACTCTGACCGTGACTACAGATCTCACAATCTCTACTGTCTCCGACGACCGCAACTCGCAATTTCTTATATATAACCGAGTTTAAAGCACATAGCAATACTCCCAATCTCTTAGTTAGCGTGGATTTCATCAGCCAGAATCAGAATTCAAATACTTTTTGTTTATTTATGATATAGAAGAAATCACAGTGCTTTGTTACAGAAAAAATTATAACTAGAATAAATCAATTAATTACACATTACACAGCAAATAAAAGAAAAGGGTGAACCACAGAGCCTTACTTACGACGAACTAATCATCAAGCTAGCATCAATGGTCTCCTGGAGATAGGGACATGGACCGATCAGTCAACTTTCGAATGTACCCCAAGTGATCAGCCAAAGCACATGGCCAGTTTTCAGAATTTATACACTTCCTGACCCAGCCCCCATGCACAAATGGCCCAGTGTCCTGCACTACATTTCCCAGAGCCCCTTTTCTACAGCGCATGTCAATTAATCTTTAATTGCCCAAAGGTGTCCCTCTTCCCCCCAGACCCTCCTTAGAGATCAAGGATGTGCTTCCTGTCTTTGAAGATAGGGTCTAAATCTTGGTGCCTGGCTGGCTCCCAAGGTGTGATTACGATGTCAGTGTACAAAGCCATTCCATTTTACAGCTACGTGTTATAACCTCCCCCCAGGGGAGGAAGCTAACCATTTTAATTACATTTTAGCAGGTCTTCCTCACTAGGGATGAGCCAAACACCCCCCGAGTTCGGTTCGGGCCCGAACCCGAACTTTCCATATGTTCGGGTCCGAACCCGAACTTTCCATATGTTCGGGTCCGAACCCGAACTCGAACTCCATGCAAGTCAATGGGACTGAAAATTCGGTTTTTAGAGTGCCCTCCAAGAGGGCATATATGCTAGATATTTGCCATAAAAGGTGTATGGGGGTCTGCCCTGGGGGACAGGAAACAAGGACAAAAAGTAAAAAAAAAAATTTTTTAAAGGGACATTGAGTTTTCCATGAAATAAGGGTTAAAAATAAAAACAAAAAATTCCTTCAAATATCGTGCCTAGGAGGTCCCCATAACCTGCTCGTGAAGTGGCGGATTTCTAGGATGTATAGAAACATTTAAAAACAAAAAAATGACGTTTCAAATGACGGTAAATGCTTTTCCTTTAATCTATCCATAAACAACTGCTTGGGGCGGCAGTCTGTATGAAAAGAGGAGACATTTTCAGACACGCAGAAAAAGTTTACTGATTTTTTGGCGGTGAAAAGCAGGAGAATGGAAAATTCTAGACCAAATAGCCGATTTGGAAACTGAGATAAATTGGAGAATTTTTCTGGTTCGGCTATTTTGACCTAGAATTTTCTCTTCAGTCATTCGCCAGACACCCAAAGTTTCCTGGTTTGGATCTGTAAAAAATCACGCACAAAAATGCACATCGTATGACCGTTTTCGCGCATTCTGTGTAAAAATACGGCAATGCGTTCGGTCGCACTTTTTGACGGTCACTGTGAAAAATGCGTTAGTCTGACCCTAGCCTTATCTCACTTTCCAAATCGGCTATTTGGTCCAGATTGTTCCCTTTTCCTGCCATTCTCCTGGTTTTCACCTTTCTCTGAACAACCCTGAGAGAGAGGTGAAAGCCAGGAGAACTGGCAGGAGAAGAGAACATTTAGACCAAATAGCCAATTTGGAAAGTGAGATAAATGGGAGAATTTTTATGGTTTGGCTATTTTGACCTAGAATTTTCACTTCTCCAGTTATTCTCCTGCTTTTCACCGCTCTCTGAATAACCCTGTGAATGTTTAATCCCGAGGTGAAAAATAACATTGCTTTAGATGTTAAAAGCGGGCAATGAGGAAATTTTGTATTTTTTCACACAGCAGTTAAATGCAGCATATTAGGAAGTTTCAGGAGGGAAATTACTCACTCAGAACAGAAGCAGACACCACACACCTTCATTCTACATAAAATGTATCAAATTGATTAGACCAGACTAAAACATCTGTTGTTATGCCGTTTGAAACAAAAAAAGGTCATTTAGATTTGAGAATTGCACGTACACATTAGTTTTTAATTCAATATCTAATAAACCGTTGCTTATAATATTCTGCAGTAAAGAGTCTCTTTATTTCTGGATTTTTTAAGCATTTTTTGTACTTTTTTCAAAATTTCTTTTTTTTTTCCGAACTCGAACAGAACAAAGCCCAAAAAGTTCGAAGTTCGCGAACTTTCGAACTGCCAAAGTTCGGGCCAAACTCCGAACCATCCGAACCCGAACAGCTCATCCCTATTCCTCACCAGCTGTGGAAACAGGGATACGCTTCCCCAAATGGTCAGACACAAATATGAATATGGCGATATGGAGGAGATAGATATAGATATATATATATATATATATATATATATATACATACAGGCACTTAGACACATATACACAGGCAGACCCTGACATGGATAGAAATACAGATCTAATCTGCCACACTGGGGACCTAGCCATCTGATGAACAGATCTAATTCTTCTGTAGCAGTGATGTCTGGGTCACTCATTATGGCTTTAACCCTTTAACCCCTTAAGGGCCGCTGACGTACCCTGTACGTCCTGTCCTCGGGTCTCCCTTAGACCCGTGGACGTACAGGGTACGTCAGCGGCGCCTAATCCCCCTCCCGCCCGATACTCACCTCCCTCGCTGGATCCCACGGCAATCTGGCAGGGAGGAAGCCTGTCCATGTGATTTACATGGGCAGGCGTGGCTGATGACGTCGCCACGCTGCGTGGCGACGTCATCGTCAGGCGTCCCCATGCATTTCAATGGAGGGGAGGGGGGGCTCTATCTCCCCAACCATTGAAGCTAGGGAGACGCCGTTTGCACTGCTGGAGAGGGGAGAGCCTCCCCTTTTCAGCGGTGTATGGCATTAACAGTTTCGCCGCCGGATCACGTTGCGGCGCCAATTGGCGCCAAAACGCGATTCAAACCTGGAGGGGGGCTGACATCTTGGATGTCAGCCAAGCCTCCAGGTTCCCCCCCACCCACTGACAACCTCACCACATGTGTGAGGATGTCAGTGGGCCAGTTAACCCTCTAGCTGCCATGTAGAGATAAGGGGATCATAAGGATCCCTTTATCTCCCGATCCATGGCAGCTAGATGGTCATATTTGACATCATTTGAAAGGCCTGATTATGGCCTTTCCAATGATACCAAACATGACCCGGTTTGGTTTTAAAAATTAAAATTAAACAAAATAAATTAAATAAAAAATAAAAAAAAAAAATTTAATAAAAAAAAAAAATTTTTTTTTTTAAAAAATTTTTTTGTCTGGGGGGAGTTTAATTAAATAGGACCTAGGCTGTCATCTAAAAATAATTAGCACAAAATGATCAGAATGAGCGCAGCGCACATAGATGAACTGTCTCAGCAGTGAAGGGGTTAAAAAGCAAACACATGTAAAAATTGGGTATTTCTAGTCTCGGGACAAAATTTTGAACCTATTTAGCCAGGGTCTTTTTGGGTGGTTGTAGATTTTGGGGATTAAACTACGAAAAAGTGTGTTTTTACCATTTTTTTCCTCATATTTCATATTTTTTTTTATAGTAAATTATTCGATATGATGTCCATTTAATGGCGGGAAAAAGGGTGTATAATATGTGTGGGTCGAATAAACGAGTAAGAGGAAAATTTGACCTAAACACTAACAGTGCAGAAACGTAAAAACAGCAGCGGTCACTAAAAGACGGATTTGTGTAAAACCGCCCGGTCACTAAGGGGTTAAGGACGGGAGTAATTTTACAACTTCGGCGCTGTTTCGGAAGTAGAGGTTCGCTGAGCTCATTTTGACCGTTTTTAAGTCACGTATTATTATTGTACCACCCAGACAAATTATATATCGTTCTTTCCGGCAGACTCGGCAGATTAATAATATATCATTATTATATGTATATGTCATGCCCTGCCAAAATGCTATAACAAAAAATGTAAAAAAAAGTAAATAAATGTGAATTTTCAATAAAATTTCAATCTTCCACAGTGTGTAATGTGTTTTTTTTTTAAATTTTATTATCCGAGGCTCTGCGGTCATATGTTATGGGGTAGATTTGTTAAAAAACTTAGAACGGGGAACCCATTTTTTTTTTGGGGAGAAATTGCGTGATTTTAGCTAAACCCCCCCAAAAAAGAATCATTAGTGAAGCATCATTGTTCACATTATAATTGAAATGTGAACAATAGTGCTGCATTAAAAAAAAAACGTATTTTTTTATTATTTAATTTATTATTTTTTTAAACTTTTATTTTACACTAGGTGTAAAGCCTGCCCAGAGGGCAGTCTATTGTGGATATACTGCCCCTGCTCATGTATACTGCCCCAGCTCGTGGATACTGCCCCAGCTCGTGGATATTGCCCCAGCACGTGGATACTGCCCAGCACGTGGATATTGCCCCAGCACGTGGATATTGCCCCAGCTCCTGGATACTGCCCCAGCACGTGGATACTGCCCCAGAACGTGGATACTGCCCCAGCACGTGGATATTGCCCCAGCACGTGGATATTGCCCCAGCACGTGGATATTGCCGCAGCACGTGGATACTGCCCCAGCTCGTGGATACTGCCCTAGCACGTGGATATTGCCCCAGCACGTGGATATTGCCCCAGCTCGTGGATACTGCCCCAGCTCGTGGATACTGCCCTAGCACGTGGATATTGCCCCAGCACGTGGATGGATACTGCCCCCAGCACGTGGATATTGCCCCAGCTCGTGGATACTGCCCCAGCTCCTGGATATTGCCCCAGCACGTGGATACTGCCCCAGCACGTGGATATTGACCCAGCACGTGGATATTGTCCCAGCACGTGGATACTGCCCCAGCACGTGGATATTGACCCAGCACGTGGATATTGACCCAGCACGTGGATATTGCCCCAGCACGTGGATACTGCCCCAGCACGTGGATATTGCCCCAGCACGTGGATATTGCCCCAGCACGTGGATACTGCCCCAGCACGTGGATATTGACCCAGCACGTGGATATTGACCCAGCACGTGGATATTGCCCCAGCACGTGGATACTGCCCCAGCACGTGGATATTGCCCCAGCTCGTGGATACTGCCCCAGCTCGTGGATACTGCCCCAGCTCGTGGATATTGCCCCAGCACGTGGATACTGCCCCAGCACGTGGATATTGCCCCAGCTCCTGGATATTGCCCCAGCACGTGGATACTGCCCCAGCACGTGGATACTGCCCCAGCACGTGGATACTGCCCCAGCACGTGGATACTGCCCCAGAACGTGGATATTGCCCCAGCACGTGGATATTGCCCCAGCACGTGGATACTGCCCCAGCACGTGGATATTGACCCAGCACGTGGATATTGACCCAGCACGTGGATATTGCCCCAGCACGTGGATACTGCCCCAGCACGTGGATATTGCCCCTGCTCATGTATACTGCCCCAGCTCGTGGATACTGCCCCAGCTCGTGGATATTGCCCCAGCATGTGGATACTGCCCCAGCACGTGGATATTGCCCCAGCACGTGGATATTGCCCCAGCTCCTGGATATTGCCCCAGCACGTGGATACTGCCCCAGCACGTGGATACTGCCCCAGAACGTGGATACTGCCCCAGCACGTGGATACTGCCCAGCACGTGGATATTGCCCAGCACGTGGATATTGCCCCAGCACGTGGATATTGCCGCAGCACGTGGATACTGCCCCAGCTCGTGGATACTGCCCTAGCACGTGGATATTGCCCCAGCACGTGGAATTGCCCCAGCTCGTGGATACTGCCCCAGCTCGTGGATACTGCCCTAGCACGTGGATATTGCCCCAGCACGTGGATGGATACTGCCCCAGCACGTGGATATTGCCCCAGCTCGTGGATACTGCCCCAGCTCCTGGATATTGCCCCAGCACGTGGATACTGCCCCAGCACGTGGATATTGACCCAGCACGTGGATATTGCCCCAGCACGTGGATACTGCCCCAGCACGTGGATATTGACCCAGCACGTGGATATTGCCCCAGCACGTGGATACTGCCCCAGCACGTGGATACTGCCCCAGCACGTGGATATTGCCCCAGCACGTGGATACTGCCCCAGCACGTGGATATTGACCCAGCACGTGGATATTGACCCAGCACGTGGATATTGCCCCAGCACGTGGATACTGCCCAGCACGTGGATATTGCCCCAGCTCGTGGATACTGCCCCAGCACGTGGATACTGCCCAGCACGTGGATATTGCCCCAGCACGTGGATTGATACTGCCCCAGCACGTGGATTGATACTGCCCCAGCACGTGGATACTGCCCCAGCACGTGGATACTGCCCCAGCACGTGGATGGATACTGCCCAGCACGTGGATGGATACTGCCCAGCACGTGGATACTGCCCCAGCACGTGGATACTGCCCCAGCTCGTGGATACTGCCCAAGCACGTGGATACTGCCCCAGCTCGTGGATACTGCCCAGCACGTGGATACTGCCCCAGCTCGTGGATACTGCCCCAGCTCGTGGATACTGCCCCAGCACGTGGATACTGCCCCCAGCTCGTGGATACTGCCCCCAGCTCGTGGATATGGCCCCCGCTCGTGGATATGGCCCCCCGCTCGTGGATATACTCACCTACATCGGCCCTCCAGCGATGGCGGTCCCGCGTCCCGCTTCCAGCGTCCTCTCTCGCTCCGTTGGTCGCCGGGATGACGTCACGAAAGCCTTTGACCCCGGGGTCAAAGGCTTTCGTGACGTCATTCCGGCGAACAACGGAGCGAGAGAGGACGCTGGAAGCGGGACCGCCATCGCTGGAGGAGCTAAGGGCCGATGTAAGTGAGTATGTGTACGCAACATCCCCCTACATTGGCCCGGAGCCTCAGCGGTGGCTGTCGTAGGCTGCTCGGCCGCCGGCCTCCAGGCTTAGGCGAGCCCCCGGCTCGGCTGGGCCTGTAGGCCCAAGCCAAGCCGGGGCTCTCGCCTGAGCCTGGAGGCCGGCCGAGCAGCCTGCGACAGCCGGAGGACAGTCACCGCTGGAGCTCAGGGCTAATGTAGGTGAGTATGTGCTCTCCACACCCACCCTGCTTACTCGGCCGGTATCCAAGCTTAGGCGAGCCCCCGGCTTGGGCCTAGAGGCCCAGCAGAGCCGGGGACTCGCCTGAGCATGGAGGCCGGTCGAGTTGCATGCTCGGCCGTCCTCCAGGCTCAGGTGAGTCCCTGGCTCGGCTGGGCCTCTAGGCCCAAGCCAAGCCGGGGGCTCGCCTGAGCCTGGATGCCGACCAAGCTTAGGCGAGCCCCCGGCTTGGCGTGGGCCTAGAGGCCCAGCCGAGCCGGGGACTCGCCTGAGCCTGGAGGACGCCCGAACATGCAACTCGACCGGCCTCCATGCTCAGGCGAGTCCCCGGCTCGGCAGGGCCTCTAGGCCCAAGCCAAGCCGGGGGCTCGCCTAAGCTTGGATACCGGCCGAGCAAGTAGGGTGTGTGTGTGTGTGTAGAGCACATACTCACCTACATCGGCCTCGAGTCCTCCACCGGTTCCACACATACTCACCGACATCGGCCCTTAGCTCCTCCAGCGATGGCGGTCCCGCTTGCAGCATCCTCTCTCTCTCCGTTGCTCGCCAGGATGACGTCACGAAAGCCTTTGACCCCCCGGGGTCAAAGCTTTCGTGATGTCATTCCGGCGAGCAACGGAGAGAGAGAGGATGCTGCAAGCGGGACCGCCATCGCTGGAGGAGCTAAGGCCGATGTCGGTGAGTATGTGTTAGGCAACATCGGCCCTGAGCTCCAGCGGTGACCTCCTCCGGCCGAGCAGGCTGCTCGGCCGGCCTCTACGCTTAGGCGAGTCCCCCGCTCGGCTGGGCCTGTAGGCCCAAGCCAAGCCGGGGGCTCGCCTAAGCCTAGAGGCCCGCCGAGCAGCCAGCGGCAGCCGGAGGAGGTCTCCGCTGGAGCTCAGGGCCGATTTTGGGGTGTGTTTGTTTGGGAACTTCGGCCCCGATCCTCCAGCGGTGACCTTCTCCGGCTGCCGCTGGCTGCTCGGCGGGCCTCTAGGCTTAGGCGAGTCCCCGGCTCAGCTGGGCCTGTAGGCCAAACCGAGCCGGGGGCTCGCCTAAGCCTAGAGGGCCGCCGAGCAGCCAGCGGCAGCCGGAGGAGGTCTCCGCTGGAGCTCAGGGCCGATTTTGGGGTGTGTTTGTTTGGAACTTCGGCCCCGATCCTCCAGCGGTGACCTTCTCCGGCTGCTGCTGGCTGCTCGGCGGGCCTCTAGGCTTAGGCGAGTCCCCGGCTCGGCTGGGCCTGTAGGCCCAAACCGAGCCGGGGGCTCGCCTAAGCCTAGAGGGCCGCCGAGCAGCCAGCGGCAGCCGGAGGAGGTCTCCGCTGGAGCTCAGGGCCGATTTTGGGGTGTATTTGTTTGGGAACTTCGGCCCCGATCCTCCAGCGGTGACCTTCTCCGGCTGCCGCTGGCTGCTCGGCGGGCCTCTAGGCTTAGGCGAGTCCCCGGCTCGGCTGGGCCTGTAGGCCCAAACCGAGCCGGGGGCTCGCCTGAGCCTGGGGCCCGCCGAGCAGCCAGCGGCAGCCGGAGGAGGTCTCCGCTGGAGCTCAGGGCCGATTTTGGGGTGTATTTTTTTGGGAACTTCGGCCCCGATCCTCCAGCGGTGACCTTCTCCGGCTGCCGCTGGCTGCTCGGCGGGCCTCTAGGCTTAGGCGAGTCCCCGGCTCGGCTGGGCCTGTAGGCCAAACCGAGCCGGGGGCTCGCCTAAGCCTAGAGGGCGCCGAGCAGCCAGCGGCAGCCGAAGGAGGTCTCCGCTGGAGCTCAGGGCCGATTTTGGGGTGTATTTGTTTGGGAATTTCGGCCCCGATCCTCCAGCGGTGACCTCCTCCGGCTGCCGCTGGGGCTCGGCGGCCTCTAGGCTTAGGCGAGTCCGGCTCGGCTGGGCCTGTAGGCCCAAACCGAGCCGGGGGCTCGCCTGAGCCTGGGGGCCCGCCGAGCAGCAGCGGCAGCCGGAGGAGGTCTCCGCTGGAGCTCAGGGCCGATTTTGGGGTGTATTTTTTTGGGAACTTCGGCCCCGATCCTCCAGCGGTGACCTTCTCCGGCTGCCGCTGGCTGCTCGGCGGGCCTCTAGGCTTAGGCGAGTCCCCGGCTCGGCTGGGCCTGTAGGCCCAAACCGAGCCGGGGGCTCGCCTGAGCCTGGAGGCCCGCCGGAGGAACGGTCACCGCTGGAATCGGGGCATCTGGCCGTGTAAACACACGGGTAGCTGCGCGCGGCTCGTGCCGTTTTTTTTTTTTTTTTTTTTTCACGCGGCCGGCACGCGCAGCTACCTGTGTGTTCTAACGCCGCTTTCAAATGTCCGTCGCGCATGCGCAGTAGGGTTTTGGCGACGGACAGTTTTTAGCTTATCCTTTTATAGTATAGATATAACATGGTCATGTTTGATATCATTGGAAAGTCCATGCTCTGGCCTTTCCAGAAATATCATACATGACCCCCTAGCTACCACCGATCAGAGATAAGGGGTTCAAAGAACCCCCCTATCTCCTCTAAGGGATTTCCATAGGAAATCCCTTTGCAGCTAGGGGGTTCCCCGGTTAACTGACATCATGGCGCAATGAGACAGTTGAGCGGGGGTGACCCAGAGGTGGGGCTGCCATCCAAGATGGCGGCCCCCACGGAAATAGGCCGCGATCGGGCACAAATTAGTGCCCGGTCGTGACCTGGCAACTAAGGGGTTAACCCCCCATACATCGCTGGAAAGGTCAGGCTGTGACCCTTCCAGCGATGCTGGCCACAGTCACCTGGTCCCCGGCGATGGGGAGATAGAGGGATCCAAAGGATCCCCCCCTCCCCTTCAGGCGCTTCCCCTGCTCCGGCGGGGGGGGGGGAACGCCTGAAACTGACGTCATCGCGCCCCCGGCGCAATGACATCAGTGCGCCGGAGGAGGCAACCCTGCCGATCTGACTCCGTGGGACTCAGATCAGCGAGGGAGCCGCCGGAGGAGGTGAGTATCTCCCGGGGGGGGGGCTGAAAACGCCGAGGACGTACAATTACGTCCTGCGGCGCCAAAGCCCACCTAATGCAGGGCGTAAATGTACGTCCTGCGGCGTTAAGGGGTTAAAGGTGGATTTCCACCCTCTGTAATTTTCAGGCTTGTCATCAAACTTGGTGAGGCCTGTCTTTGTGAGCTCTCTGCGAAGCATGTATTTAGCAAACTGCGACATGTCCGTGTTTTCAGACTTTGGGTGCATGACTGCAGGTGACTTGGGAACATATGTTGGTGCTGGGGCATTCAACACTGGAACTGGTTTAAAGTTCATTGGCATGTTGGTTTGTAGTTGTGGAGCAGTGTGCTTGCTAGTAGGTACTTGGCTGGTGTCAAGGTAAGTTGGATAGTTTATTATGTGCATGCTATTGTCCACTGCTTGCTGAGATGCTGCAGTCTGGTGTACTGGAAGATATGAAGGCAAATTGTCTTGGAGTACAGTAGGTGCGGAGAAGAGACCTTGGTTTAGTGCTTCAGTTGCTGTGACAGGGAGCTGCCGTTCTGGAGAGGAATGTGAAGCATCTGAGGCATAAGACACAGCTGAGTGTCTGCTGCTACTGTTGTCTCTTTCACTTTCACTAGCAGCCTGTTCTAAAACCTTTAATCTTGCCATGGCCGTGGCATGTGAACATTGTTTTTCCAAAAGTTTCATTTCCACTTTGTGGCGTGTGGCTTCAGCTTCCTTGCTTGCGGCTTCAGCCTCCATGTGTGCTGCTTCAGCTCCCATTTCTGCTTTCTTTTTGGCGAAGGCTGCCTGAATTTTAGAAGCCTCAGCATCAGCATGGGCCTTTATGAGTTGTTGACTGAGTGTGGAAGACCTTGATTGTCGGGATTTGGAAGACATTGAGGAGTGTCTGGTGGATGCAGAGCGTTGGGATCTGGATTCATGGAGCTGTGCGATTCTTACTTCTGCCTTTGTCTTTGTTTGTAGCACTAAATTGTCTCTTTCTAGATTGAGCTCATAGAATCTCTTTAGTTCTTCCAGTGACACTTTAGTGTTGTCAGGCTCGCGCCATGAAGGAGCCATGGCACAGCCTCTGTGTTGTGATATATAATCCCAAGCGCTGGGGATAAGCAGGCACACAGACACTGGAGGCAGTATATGTACAATAAGGCTGTATTGAAGAATGGTTCACAGCTAACAGTCCAGCACAGAACAGACAGTAACACAGAAAATAGGCAAGTGGATGGTGGACCACGTAGTCTCTCTCCAGATCCGCTTGAGGAGAAGCAGGAGTCTTTAGGCAAATGTACCTTGATAGAAGGTTGGTCTCCTTGGAGAGAGCTGGAGGGCTGGAGAGTCTCTGGACCCACTGGATAGTGGGCCACGCAGTGGATCGTCCAGCCAGCAGGAACCAGGTAATGCAGACACAGCAAGAATGCACGGCAGAGCAAAATAATCAGGCAACATACAATGACAAGAGGGAGCTCTCAAGACCTCTGAACACAGGGAAGGGAAAAACACAAAATGAAAGAGCAAAGGGGAGGAGGGTGTGGTCTGGTTTTATGCAAAACCTCAGGTACAGACACAGAGTTAACCCTTAGGTGGGAAGCAGGTAATGAGAGCTGGTGACCCAGGCTGACCACAACAGACTCTCAGGGCTGAGGCATGACAAGGGTTGTACCACTTTAAGAGCTGAATATATTTAACAGAGTCTTTGATGATTCTGATAAGCGACATCTAATTGCTTAATAGTGCTCTCTAGTTGTAATGCATCATGACATGGTTGAGAGAGACCTGACATGCATTTGACAGCAGTACACCAGAGATCATTCGTATGAGACACCAACTCTTCTGCGTCAGCTTCAAGATTTTCTTGTACTTTCCAGGTTGGTTTTGTTAATCTTTTTTCTCTTTTGTTTGGTTCAGGGTTTAATTCCTGATCTGAAAGGATTTCTGAGTCTGGTAGTGTGTCAGATTGCATGTTGATTTGCTGGAACATTTTGCTGACAAGGAGAGGGTTAATGATATAGTTCTATAGCTGCAGAGTAATGTATCAATTTTGCTGAGCTCAGCTAGGATTTCTATGCAACGGTTGTAGAAAGATTTGTTTTTACTTTCTTTTCACAGTCAAATCATGTGCAATGCATACAGAGGAATAAACTGGTTGTAGTGTACAGATGCACTGTATAAACTATTTGTAAGGCACAGATGTATTGAAGATTCACAGTACTAATATCCTGACACTATTGAATGCTATGCTGGGACTTGCTTGCAGGTAATGACTGCACTGTGTGAAGCTGCTATTTCCAGTGTCCCTACAGCGTCTCCCTGTGTATCCAAAGCTAGCAAGGATCCTATGGAGCATGTCTGACTGATCTTTCTTGATCTTTTGGCTAATCTTTCTAAGATCTTCTGACTGATTATATGATTTTTTGACTGTTCTGTTTCTCCACCAAAGCTCTGAGAATGTGATCTCTTAATTTACTGTTGTGATGAGATGGCGATAACTCCCAGTCTTAGATGAATTACAGACAGTGACTCAATCCAGATGATACATTGAAGATCTGTTGAAATTTTATTTCAAAACTGTAGAAAATCCACAACAATATACATCGGATAGGTCAAAAAATCATAGTGGAATCTGGGTCCATGAGGCTTGCAAGGCTTACTGGGAAATTAACAAGGGTGGAGCTATCTGGACAGGAAATCACATAACCATGAGGAGGGGAGGAGAGAAACCCAGGGTTAGAGGAGACATGTGCAATTCTTAACCCTTTCGCTGCTGAGGCTTTTCCCGCCCATGTGCTGAGGTCATTTTTTACCTGTTTTGCGCATCATGTTTAAACCTGTTTTGAAGGCTTATTTTAGTATATGACATCGACATATTATATATCGTTCTTTCCGTCAGACTCGGTAGATTCATAATATGTCATTATTATATGTATACGTTATGTCATGTTTGTATATTATAACAAAAAATGCAATAAAATATGTATTTTCAATAATTTACAGCGTGTAAAGTGTTTTTTTCCACATTTTAACATGCGAGCAATTGCGGTTATATTTTGTATGGGGTGCGCTTGTTAAAAAAATTAGAGATGGGGTCTCGTTACATTTTTTTTTGGGGAAAATGACACCATTTTTAACAAACGCACCGCATACAAAAATCGTTAATGCAGCATCATTGTTCACATTATAATTGAAATGGGAACAATATTGCTGCATTAACAAACCAAAAAAAAAAAAAAAAAGTGTTTATTTTTTTTTTTTATTTTTTTTTAAATTTTTTTTTAAATTTTTTTTTTATTTATTTATTTTTTTTTACAATTTTTTTTACTTTCATGTTTGGTATCGTTGGAACGGCCATGCTCTGGCCGATCCAACGATATCAAAATTTAACCCCTAACTGCCACGGATCGGGAGATAGGGAGTTCATTGGAACTCCCTATCTCCACAGTTCGTGGCAGTTAGGGGTTAATGCTAGGACTGGCGTCATCGTGCTGCGCACGATGACGCCAGTCCTCTGGGGGAGTTCCCGGAAGCTTGGCCGACATCCAAGATGTCGGCCAGCTCCCGGGAAGGATCGCAAATCGGCGCTTTTCAGCGCCGATTTGCGATCCAGCTCCCCAGGGGTTAATGCCAGGCATCATTTGGAAGGGCAGGCTGTGCCCTTCCAAATGATGCCTGGGTTAAGCCCCTGTGAGCCGCCGATCGGGAGGAGAGAGGTCCGAAGGACCTCCCCCCCTCCCTTTCAGGCGCCTCCTCCGCACATGCGGGGGGGCGCCTGAATTAGGTGTCATCGCGGGGGCGCGATGACACCTAATAATGGCGGCCACTGCTCCAGATGCCGGGCTGACATCCAGGATGTCAGCCCGCACCGGAGGGCCAGCGATCGGCCGGAACCCGGCCGAACGCTGACCCCAATGCGAGGACGCGCTCAGCGCGTCCTCCGCATACCAGCGGGAATGCTGAGGACGCGCTGAGCGCGTCCTTAGCATTCAAGTGGTTAAAGGCATATCACAAGTCATGTTAAACATGACACTGGCTTAGCATTGCCATTGGAAACAGACATGGCTGGCAGCGTGCCAGTGGAAACAGACATGGCTGGATGATTTGGGTGTGGGACACTGGTTACTCTGGCTTCTCAGTTTGGACCTGTCTGCTTGGGTGGCACTTCTGGTAGTGATGCTACTGCCAGCATAGCTCTTGATTTCACTGAAGCACTCATGCCCCTCTGTCATGACAAGGCCTGTGTCTAAGAGGGGTAATTATTACCCCATACAATTATAATTGTAACACTAACAACACTCTGAGAGTCGTTGATAGTAATTGAAACATTAATAAAAGTTTGTGGTCAATGTAATAATTGAAACCTCTCACTCTGGGGGCACCCTGCTTGCGCCAAGATGAGGCCCTGGTTCATGAGAAAGCCCCAATATGCAGACAACAAATGTACAGAACAACACTGAGTAACACAGAATAAACCAGAGACCTCTGCACAGCCAATACTACAGCAGCCCTGCTCTGATGGACGGGTCTTTAAGATAGCCGGATCTGCTCTATAGAAGAAGTACCTAGAAGCTGTGCAGAGTCTAGAGAAATACAGATGGCAGGAATTGCTATAAACTGTACAGACGAGGATTAAACTTGAGAATAGTAATAACGATAGCCAGGGGTCAGGAAGCCAGAACAAGAACATCATACAGAATGCAGGTATCAGAACCAGGAGTGAAGTCATACAAGCCAAAGGATCAGAACCAGGGAATCAGTATACATATTAGTGATCAGCCGAACACCCCCACGTTCGGTTCGCATTCGAACTCGAACAATTTCAAAAGTTCGAGTTCGAACGCGAACCGAACTCAATGCAAGTCAATGGGAGTCAAAAGTTCGGTTTTTAGAGTGCATATATGCAAGAAATTTGCCATAAAAGATGTATGGGGGTCCTGGTAGTGCCCTGGGGGACAGGAAACAAGGACAAAAAGTTTAAAAAAATAAGTTTTTAAAGGAACAGTGAGTTTTCCATAAAATAAGGGTTAAAAATAAAAACGAAAAATTCCTTCAAATATCGTGCCTAGGAGGTCCCCATAACCTGCCCGTGAAGTGGCGGATTTGTAGGATGTATAGAAACATTGCCATCAGAGACCCACACACGACACCTAGCCACCCTTAAGGGGTTAAAATGCACAGGGACTGGCTACTATCCTGTTAGATGAGGGAATGTATTATATGTATAAAGCAAGGTATATATGACAATGGATAGTCAGAGACTCTAGGGACTCAGCTTGTACGCTTTATGATAGACATTTCTAACACAATAATAATTGTATGCTCACATAGGCCCTTCGGGAGAAGTACATGACATACAAATACTGGAATATTACGTTTAAATCTAAGGAGTGTGATAAAGATTTTATTAAGCCCTTGATGACAAATGACCCAACATCTACATCATTAATGATTGGCTTTACAGAGCCCTGGTACTTAAGGGGTTAAACAGCATATCAGAGAGGATCATATAGTAGAAATGAACACTTTTTAGAATTCAAAACAAGCACAGTGTTTGTTCATACATGTGCAGGAGCTCCCACCCAGTGAGGAGCCCCCACCCAGTCTGCAAGCAATGTATCAAATTCTAATTGCTAATTAGAAGCACATGTTATTTCCAAACACTAATTAAATACCTGTTGTTTACGCCGTTTGAGAGCACAGGTCATTTAGAGGTGAGAACCTTTGCACCTAGACAATGACATTAGGTAGTTTTTTAATTCAATATCTAATAAACCATTGCTTATAATATTCTGCAGTAAAGAGTCTCTTTATTTCTAGATTTTTTTTGTATTTTTTTAAGCATTTTTTATACTTTTTTTCTAAATATATTTTTTTCGAACTCAAACCGAACACGCCAAAGAGTTCGAAGTTCGCGAACTTGCGAACGGCCAAAGTTCGAATCGAACTCCGAACTGATCGAACCGAACAGCTCATCCCTAATACATATATCATGAACAGAAAACCAAATCACAGCGAGGAAAAACCAATAGGAAAAACTAGACATAAACCAGAAAACAAAGCTGTAGCAGATACAGACAGACAAGGGAAACCGAACCAAAGTAATCGACTGAACAAGAAAATACAAACTTGGACTGGAAACAATGAAGCAGGGAGCTCTCAGAACACAGACTAAATACTCAGGAAGTGAACCAAATGACAGAGCCAAGCATATAGGGCTGATCTCTCCAAAATAGGGAGGAGATCAGAACACAAGGTCCAACAGGTGAGCTGAACAGACGTGAAACAATTAACCCCTGGGCTGCACCCAGGAAAAGCAACAACTGAAACACAAGGGCAAAACAGGTATATACATATACAGAGGACAGGGAACAGGGCTGGAACGAGGAAACGTGACACAAGCTTAATAATAATAATCTGGGGTTTACAATAATATTTGTAACATTAACAACAATCTGAGAGTCACGGTGATAATTGTGATGGTATTAATAATCTTTGGTCACTTTAATAATTGTGGCAATAATAAAAATATGGAGATCACTTCAATAATTCTAACATTTGTAATAATCTAAGACACTGTAATATTCATAACATTATTAATATTCTTGGAGTCACTGTAATAATTGTAAAATTAATAATAATCTGGTGCCAATGTAATAATTGTAAAATTATTATTAATCTGGGGTCACTGTAATATTTATAACAATAATAATAATGTTTGCGTCACTGTTACAATTGTGGCATAGATAAAAACTTGGGTGTCACTGTAATATTTTTTTAAATAAAAAAATATCTGGGGTCACTAAAATAATTGCAATATTAATAATGATCTATAGGTCACTGTAATAATTGCAAAAGTGACAATAATCTGGGGGTCAGTGTACTAATTGTGACTATAATAACTATCTGGGCGTCACTATATAAATGTAACATTAAAATTAATATGGGTCACTGTATTAATTGTGATAATAATAATTTTGGATAACTAATCATTGTGTCATTAATAATAATCTGGGAGTCACAGTAATAATAATTGTAAAATTAATAATAATCTGGGTTCCCTATAATACTTGTGACATTAATAATAATCAGGGGTCACTGTAATAATTGTGAAATTAATAATCTTGGACGCACTGTAGTAATTGTGACATTAATAATAATGGGAGTCCCTGTAAGAAATATAACATTAATAATGATTGGGGTTACTCTATGAGCACATCAATTTATCACTACATCACGTGGTTGTGGCTTATGATGTACATGTTATTTTTCCATAACTGTAATCCATTTCACTATTGACAGGAAGAAAAGAGAAGCAGAACATGAAAATGTGTTACTCTACAAAAAGTACAATATATGGGTTTTATTACACATCACACTTTATTTTTTCTTTGTTAATTTTTTCTAGTTTTATTATAATCACATCTCTATTAGTTCCATTATTTACTAGACATGAGCACAGCACAAAATTTCGTTTTGAACTAATGGATTAGTACTAAAATGCAATTTATTTAGTTGCTAAAGAAATTCGTTTTCAGTTCTTTAGTATGAAAACTAATTTCATTCATCCGAAAACCAGTGGATACAATTACTATTGTAGTGGCTCCTCAGAGGACTGAGATCGCTGCTTGTTACAGTATCTCTCACTCTCAGCACAATGTGGGCCATATTACATAGTTGGTGCTAACATAACCAGAGCTGTTGTAAACTTCCCAGAGCCATTATAGCCTATGGAGGTTTTCAGTTACAACAGCTCTGATTAAGTTAGCACCAACATTGTAATACTGCCCCGTGTCAGGCAAAGCTGTTACAGTAACTGACTGCTGCTCATCACAGCGCTCAGAGTTTCAGTAAAACTAGTAAATAATATTTTTATATATAAGACGTTAGAACAATATTATTTCCTTGTTTTACTGAAACTCTGAGCGCTGTGATGAGCAGCAGTCAGTTACTGTAACAGCTGAGCCTGATACATTGTACTGAGAGATAATGTAACAAGCAGCCGATCTCAGTGCTCACAGCCACTGGATTTAAAGGGCTAAAAAAAAAAGGCTCCTCTCTGTATAATGTTTAGAACATCCTCCTGCATTAATTAATACCCCTCTCTGTATAATGTATACAACATCCACCTGCATTAATTAATACCCCTCTCTGTATAATGTATACAACATCCACCTGCATTAATTAATACCCCTCTCTGTATTATATATAGAACATCCTCCTGAATTAATGTCCCTCTCTGTATAGAACATCCTCCTGCATTGGCATGTGGAGGGTGCAGAACTTCGGATGTTGCGATGTTGCGCTCTTCATTGCTGGTCTCCTTCACTCATCAATATAATATCACAAAAAGGACTGAAACTAAAATGTAGTGCATTTTATTTTAGTTTCTTTCGTTTTTTATACTGAGCAGTTTCGTTTCTCTTGAGTCATACTAAAACTAAATTATCCCAAAATTCGGACTAAATCATTTTAGTACTAAAACGAATGCACATGTCTATTATTTACTAGGTTTACAATTTATATAATGATTCCATTCATTGTGTATTCCTTTGCTCTGCAGGTCTTGCATGTAATTGTCAAATGTTTTGTTGCTTTTCGTCCGTCTAGATAATAATTGTTTATTGATGAGTAAACTACATTATTATTATTCTTTATAAAGCGCCAGCATATTCCGCAGCGCTGTACAATAGGCACAGTATAGACAGGGTTACAATACATTGAACAACATTTGACAAACAGTACAGGAGGAGATGAGAGCCCTATTCCCTTAGGAACTCACAATCTGGGAGGGTTGGGGTTGGAAACAGGAGGAGAGGACTGTAAGGTGAGAGTGATTGATGGTTGCATCAGTGAGTTGGGTGGTAGGCTTCCCTAAATAGGAATGTTTTAAGGGAGCGTTTGAGGGAAGAGAAATTAGGGGAAAGTCTTACCGTACGAGGGATAGCGTTCCAGAGAATGGGGGCTGCGTGTGAGAAGTCCTGCAGTCTATCATGGGAAGAGGTGATGCAGGGAGACGCTTGACGCAGGTCACTGCTTGACCTTAGGGAGGGGCCTGGGGTGTATTTGGTGATTAGTGTGGACAGGTAGTGGGGAGCTGAGTTAGTGAGAGCTTTGTAGGTCAGGGTAAGGATTTTAAATTTAATTCTGCAGTGGATGGGGAGCCAGTGAAGGGACTCGCAGAGGGGAGCGGCAGAGACAGAGCAGCGGGTGAGGTGGATTAGCCTGGCGGAGGCGTTCAGGATGGATTGTAGGGGGAGAGGCGAGAGAGGGGGAGGCCGGATAAGAGATTATTGCAATAGTCAAATCGGGAGATTACCAAGGCATGGATTAGTTGTTTTGTGGTGACAGCCGTAAGAAATGGCCAAATTCTGGAAATATTTCGTAGTTGGTATCGGCAGGAGGAGGAAAGAGACTGGATGTGGGGGATTAAGGAAAGAGCAGAGTCAAGTGTAACTCCAAGACAGCAAACCTGGTTTGATGGGGAGATAGTGATACCCTCCACCGTGATGGAAAAGTCAGGAGGTGGAGAGGCATTAGAAGGAGGAATTAGTAGGAGCTCAGTCTTAGACATGTTGATCTTTAAGTGGTGAGAGACCATCCAGGAGGAGATGCCAGATAAACAGTCGCTGACTTTGGAAAGGACAGGGGGAGAGAGATCAGGGGTAGAGAGTAGGGATGAGCTGTTCGGTTTGATATGTTCAGAGTTCGATTCGAACATCGCCCGTTCGGCTGTTCGTCGAACTCCGAACATTTCCGCGTGTTCGCCACATGTTCACCCACAATGCACCACAATGGACCACAATACACTTTTCCACTGGCCTGAAGCTTGTAATTGGTTACAGCCTGACCACAGTTTAGGTTCAAGACAGGTGCAAGACTATGCCAATCACGACTCAGAGTCCTGATTGGGCAAATTTTGCCCAATCATGGGCTCACAGAGCTACAGTTTTGTTGAAAATTATTCAACCCCCACTGAAATTGAGTGTTTTGGCCAGTTTGACATTGATTTTGATCATTCAGTAATCTTGCTTACAATTAAATCAAAGAGGCACGTGTAGGTCAGACAAATATAACATAACATTTATAATGAAATAACCACAAATGTCTTTTCTGTGCTCACATCATTATCAGTTTTATTCAACCCCCAAGTGACATTCAATCTTAGTACTTAGTACAACATCCTTTTACAGTTATAACAACTTTTAACCCTTTCACTGCTGAGGACGTGTCGGGAAAGTCCTCATTGACTCCTAAGGAAAGATAGGGGTGGAGATAGGGGGTTCCTTTGAACCATGATATCTCCCAACTGTTGGCAGCTAGAGGGTCATGTTTGTTATCAGTAGAAAGGCCAGAGCATGGCCTTTCCAATGATACCAAACATGACCATGTTTAAAGTAAAGAAGAAAAATTAGACCCGAAATGGCTCAGCAGTGAAGGGGTTAAAGTTTCTGCAAATGTTTCAATTTGCAGTCCTTTAATGGGATTGGTTGGCATGTCTGACTCCTAGATGGTTATTGGCTGGGGACTCAAACCAGGCTCCTGGATGGTGATTAGTTGGAGGGAGTTCTAGAACTATGTCATGTCACAATTTTCCTATAAAAAGGCCTTCCAGTGCAGTAGATGCTTCAGGGGTGTGATGATTCTCACGCTGCCCATTAAGTCTCATGCCCTGACCGGCCTTTGGTAGTCTTTGGGCTTGGCGTTCGAGATGAACACCTAAATAAACTGGTTAAAAAATAGACTTTAAATATTAATAACAAAAATAGAAACATTTAATTCCTCCTCTTCTCTCTCCTATATAAATATATATACTGTATTCATGTATATACGCTATAATTGGTTATGTTTATTATTGCAGAAGCCATCTGCACATCACAGCAATTCAAAGAACTGCACTCCAGAGCCTCCTGTTCTACATTCCCCATTTGCAGCAAAGAATTCTGGGTAGGGTATGCAAACATTTCAATGCTGTAATAAGCAGTGAGGGAAAGGGAGACACTGGAGACTACCACCCACTTATTACCATAACAAAAAATAAACTGGCTCCTAACTTTTTTGCCTGGCTCCTAGATTCAAAGTAAATTCGTCAAACCCTGCACTTGTTTTACCACCTTGCCTTTAAAAAAACAAAAAGGTGTTTTTTGAGGCGCCGAGGTTTCTGCAAATGTTTCAATTTGCAGTCCTTTAATGGGATTGGTTGGCATGTCTGACTCCTAGATGGTTATTGGCTGGGGACTCAAACCAGGCTCCTGGATGGTGATTAGTTGGAGGGAGTTCTAGAACTATGTCATGTCACAATTTTCCTATAAAAAGGCCTTCCAGTGCAGTAGATGATTCAGGGGTGTGATGATTCTCACGCTGCCCATTAAGTCTCATGCCCTGACTGGCCTTTGGTAGTCTTTGGGCTTGGCGTTCGAGATGAACACCTAAATAAACTGGTTAAAAAATAGACTTATAAATATTAATAACAAATATAGAAACATTTAATTCCTCCTCTTCTCTCTCCTATATAAATATATATACTGTATTCATGTATATACGCTATAATTGGTTATGTTTATTATTGCAGAAGCCATCTGCACATCACAGCAATTCAAAGAACTGCACTCCAGAGCCTCCTGTTCTACATTCCTCATTTGCAGCAAAAAATTCTGGGTAGGGTATGCAAACATTTCAATGCTGTAATAAGCAGTGAGGGAAAGGGAGACACTGGAGACTACCACCCACTTATTACCATAACAAAAAATAAACTGGCTCCTAACTTTTTTGCCTGGCTCCTAGATTCGAAGTAAATTCGTCAAACCCTGCACTTGTTTTACCACCTTGCCTTTAAAAAAACAAAAAGGTGTTTTTTGAGGCACCGGGGTTTAACCCTTTCACTGCTGAGGACGTGTGGGGAAAGTCCTCATTGACTCCTAAGGAAAGATAGGGGTGGAGATAGGGGGTTCCTTTGAACCACGATATCTCCCCACCACGATATCTCCCCACTGTTGGCAGCTAGAGGGTCATGTTTGTTATCAGTAGAAAGGCCAGAGCTTGGCCTTTCCAATGATACCAAACATGACCATGTTTAAAGTAAAGAAGGAAAATTAGACCCGAAATGGCTGAGCAGTGAAGGGGTTAAAGTTTCTGCAAATGTTTCAATTTGCAGTCCTTTAATGGGATTGGTTGGCATGTCTGACTAATAGATGGTTATTGGCTGGGGACTCAAACCAGGCTCCTGGATGGTGATTAGTTGGAGGGAGTTCTAGAACTATGTCATGTCACAATTTTCCTATAAAAAGGCCTTCCAGTGCAGTAGATGCTTCAGGGGTGTGATGATTCTCACGCTGCCCATTAAGTCTCATGCCCTGACCGGCCTTTGGTAGTCTTTGGGCTTGGCGTTCGAGATGAACACCTAAATAAACTGGTTAAAAAATAGACTTATAAATATTAATAACAAAAATAGAAACATTTAATTCCTCCTCTCTCTCTCCTATATAAATATATATACTGTATTCATGTATATACGCTATAATTGGTTATGTTTATTATTGCAGAAGCCATCTGCACATCACAGCAATTCAAAGAACTGCACTCCAGAGCCTCCTGTTCTACATTCCCCATTTGCAGCAAAGAATTCTGGGTAGGGTATGCAAACATTTCAATGCTGTAATAAGCAGTGAGGGAAAGGGAGACACTGGAGACTACCACCACTTATTACCATAACAAAAAATAAACTGGCTCCTAACTTTTTTGCCTGGCTCCTAGATTCAAAGTAAATTCGTCAAACCCTGCACTTGTTTTACCACTTGCCTTTAAAAAAACAAAAAGGTGTTTTTTGAGGCGCCGGGGTTTAACCCTTTCACTGCTGAGGACGTGTGGGGAAAGTCCT